>CP050237.2:9301428-10501428 GCA_012066045.3 Morus alba
ATTTAGAATCCATGACTTAATTTTCTTTTTTGGTGCAAACAAGACTTAAGTTGCTTCATCATTCATATATATGACTTGCAGTTTCAACAAGCATTCGTAGCTATATATAATATATAATGTACATTGTAAAGCACATCTGCCTCACGTCAGCTATTCTGATTTCTTCACAACAAGAACAGGGCATTTCGCGTTGCTCAAGCAATAATCGGCTAAACTACTCCCCTGCAGAGCCCTGTATGACCGCGTTTAGATCAGAATTAATTCAGATTTTACAGTCGTCAAACGTAATTCAAAGCAAGATTATTCTAAATTTCTACTGTGAAATCTGATTTAAAATTGAACTAATTACCTCTTGAGAATTCCATAGGAATTGTTACCAATAACGAGTAGATCAATGTTATGCTCTTGAACTGCATTACAGATAACCTCTTTAGGATCCCCAATTTCTGTAAATGTTTTCACATTCACCTGAGATGACCAAAAAAAAAAAAAGAAGCATGTCACTCAGTAGAGTTTTGCTAGCGGATTGAGATATAGCAACTAATACTCAGAAAGCATTTTTTTCTTTTTTTAATATAAGACGAGATCAAACCAGTGACCTCCCTCAAAATACCAACCTCGCCCTAAACCCCTGTGCCACTAGACCAAGTCGTCTTAGGCAGAGAGCGAATTTCTATGTTAAGAAAATTCAGAGAACAAAAAATCAGACCAATATTCATACCCCTTTATTGGCGCAGATAATCTTAGCTTTGTCCAGAAGTCCCATTGAAACCTCCTTGTTCCTTTCTTGAGCCTGGTTTGTCAAAACTGCAGCTATAGCGCAGAAACAATATATGTTTGCAACTTTTAAACAATCATTTCTTTTGTGCCATGATATGACTACCAAATTACAGATGATGTAAAGAAAAATCAAAGTCCTTGAAAATAAGAAGCTACATCAACCAAAGTCCTAAAAACCTTCGTCCGTGTCTAAAACATAGAAATTTTGAATATGGACAAAGAAAAAGAAAAAGGATTGGTAGAGTTTGGAGAAAACATTAACTGTAAGACAGAGTGCAGTACAAGCGAGTAAAGCCTGGAGATGGCGAAACAGCGAAATTGGATTTGATAAGAGGCTGTGTTGCAAAGATGAAAAGAGGTGACTTTTTGAGTGATTCTTTGAGATTTTCAAGCACCCAAATCAGTGCTTTGTAGCTGCAATCACTCTCATCTATAACCACCATCACCTTCTTCCTTGATCTTTCTTTTTCTCTCTCCATTTTCCCACCGCAAATTGACAACACTAAAAGAAATCAGGTTCTAACAAACCGGAGAATGTTGTTGTTATTGTTTCATAAGCCTTGTTACTTTTTGTTGTATTAATGGTTGACGCTAGACTTCACCTACTCATGAATCATGGCAAAAATAAAAGGATTATTATCATAGGTATACTTTTAATTTTAATGCCATTCAAAATTTGTTCTCCAAATTTTAATATAATAATATGGTATTTCTTTTTAAATTTCTATTAAAAATAAACAAATAAAAACCACGTGGCAACACTTAACCCTCTCTTGTTCAGTTTGATTTGAGTAGAAACGTTTACAAAAAAACTTAGCCTTTTTTTGTTTCACTAATTTAGTTCAGTTCAATTCAGTTTGATCAGTGAGCACAGTTTGAACTGGCATTTGATAAGCATGCAGTTTGAATTATATTCTGTAACACCCATTTTTGTAACTGATCAATTCGTAGAAATAGACGTTAGAAATTAACAAGAATGATGTTATGGTGTTATAATTAGTTAAATTCTAATATCACATTGAGTTATATTTTACAGGTGATCGCGACGAGGACTCGAGGTTCAAGAACAAGTTCATGCCAAAATGTTAAATTATATATGTGATGATTTGAAGAATTTGTTTATTTTAATTAATTTATTTGTTTATCTTCTATTTAGTGTGTTGGCTTAATATGTGCGTATATATGTGGTCTAAACGGAAGTCAACCATCGTGTTAAAAAAAAAAACAAAAACAAAACAAAAGAAAACTACTTCACACGATTTCTACCCCTTGACAACCATTATATCACCCAATTCAAGCCGATTAATATTCTTATTGAGTTATATATTGCAAGCTTCATTCATTTTCATTTTGGGCCTATTTATGAAAGGAAGTCAACTACATAAACGTACAATAATGTGAGGAAAATGGGCAGATTCATTGTTTAATCAACCTTGCCATATATGTATATTAACCATATGCATGGTTGAAGGAAAATGGGGTAGTCAGCGTACTTGAAGCAAAATAAATGATAATAATAATATTTATTTGACTCATTCTCTCTCCCTCTCACGCTTATGCTCTTTCCTTTATATATTTCTATCATTTTCCCTTTAGAGCCCTAATTCCCAGAGACGCTTTTCATCTTCTTCTCCTTATTTCTTCTTTTCTCACGTTTTTGAACACCACAAGAGAACTTTTGTTTTATCAGCCGCCAAACTCATTTCCTCTTAATCCCTTTTGAAATCATCAATCACTCAAGATAAAATTTGGAGATTGTTAAGGTATGATTCTAAATTATTGATTCTATGATTTTGAGTGTTGATCTCTATTAGACTCTATGTTAGTCATAGTTATTATTTGATTGTTTTGTTGTGTATCTCCATAGAAAGCATGCTATAGAGGTTGGCCATTTTGATAATTAAATTAAAAATGGAATTATTGGTTCTTGTACAACCTAGAAACATGCAAAGGATTTATTTAGGATCATTTATATGATTGGCTCATGTGATTCTTTTAATAATCATTTTATAGATATAAGATGTATATATATGCAGGTAATTATATTTCTTTAAGTATTAGAAATATGTTATAGGGCTGAAGAATAAATGGAGTGCTGTTTATACATGTTGAGGATGATGGTTTTGTGTTTTATAGGATTATTGGTGAATTTTCGTCCTAGTTTGAGTGCTGGAATTTCTCCAGGTTTCATGTCTGATTTTGAAACAGGGTTTGAGGGAGCAAACGAACTCCGTTTTTAACAAATTAGATACCGTCAGAAAGCTCTAGATGTCTGCTTTAATTTAAAATTGGTTTCAGATTATTTGGAGTTCTATGTGAATTGTTATGAGTTTTTAAATGAGTAAAGGTCAGGCTGCCAGTTTTTGTTAAATTTTGTGATTTTGTGTAATGAGTGAGTTTTTATGTCTTGATGTTAATGAATGGTGAGAATGGTATATTACACACTGTTTTAATTTGATCAATGTATTTGATGAGTTATTAAGGCTTTGTAGTAATCTTATTTATGATTTATGGCATGAACGGTTCTAGAAACAAGCACCCGAGGACCTCATTCGTCAAGGCGTCACCGTTGTGAAATTTTAAAAAAGTTCAAGTAAGTACACTCTCACCTGCAACATGAATTGAATAATTGAGAAGTATATGATTTTGATGTTTATGATGATGTTATGGCGTTTTTAATAATCCTCTTATGATGACGTTTTGAAGAAAAAATGTATATATGTAATGTTTTTAAATGGCGTTGTACACCCTTGATGTGACCGGTGAGCGGTCTTATTGCCATGGTTGGTATGGGATTTGCTACCCCAAAGCTATGATGGTACAACGCCGGGCCCAATATATGATGGATTTTAAAGTCTAAATATGTTCAAAAATAATTATTCTCAAGATGATGTTTATTGTTGATGAATAAAAATGTTCTTTAAATTTGTGAGAATTCAGTGTCTTACTAAGCCTTTGCTTATTTAAGTTATTTCATGTTGCAGACAATCTAAAGGGTAAGATGTAGCCATGGAGAATATTGGAGCGGATGCGAGCTATGCATGAAAGGGAAAAGAAGGAGAAACGATCATGGGATGAAAGTGTTTAATGTTAAACAAGGTTTTCAGTTTTTATTTTATTGTTTTGAATCTTTGGTTTATGATGGTTTTGATTTGAAGAACATTTTAGACATTGTTTTAAGTTTATTTCACGGCATAGATTTTGATAATTAAGTTGAACTGAAAGGTTATTTATTTTTCTTTGAGGAAGTTCAAAAATTTTAAAGATAATATGTTTTAAAAAAAAATCTAGGCTTTTCTTTAAGTCGTTCAAAGTAAAGTGTTTCAAGTTTAACGATTTTCTGCATTCTTTAAGAGGTAAATGTTTGAAAGTTAAGATAACTGTGACGGTCCGTGAGGGGTCGTTACATATTCCCCATTTGAACTGAGTTAAACGACACAATTTAGAATTTAACTCCCCCCCTCAAGTTCAACCATATAAACCATTTTTAAACAATAAAAAGTGTCAACTCTCTTTGCTTTTCACACCTACCAAACACAAATTCAAATTTTATTTCCTGTTCAAATTAAAACTTTAACTACATAGCCAAAAGTCAATTTAAACTACAATTTAAATTACACAGTTTGAATTTTTCTGTTCAAATTAAAAAGTTCATACCAATAAAATTCAAATTAGCGAATCAAACGGGGGCTTAAATGGGACAAATTCAAAATTTAAGAAGTAAAATGAGAGTTTTTAAAGTTTAGGGGACAAAAATGAGAACGATCTCAAAATTCAAGAGGCACTAACCCATTTGTTTCATGTATTCATTCTTAATTTTGAATCATAATTCATGATTCTCTACAGTATTTTTTCACAAAAATACACGTAAAATGAGAATGGTTCTAAATCATAATTCTAAATACACGAATCAAACGAACACAAGCCAAAATAGAATATGAGTCTTGCACAACACCTCAGTTTCAGTAGTGCATGTCTTCTAACATAATATATATATATATATATATATATATATAAACCGATTGAATTAAATATAAATATAACGATTTAAAACAAAACTCTACTATTATCCCACCGTAGAATTCTCAAAAAAAAAAAAAATGATTCTTCTAATTTGGTCCAATTTGTGGGCCAACCATGTGGGTCTCTTAACTTTAGAATTAAATGCAGAATTGAATAAAGTTGCGTAAAAGTTGAAATCAAACCGGAGAGTTTTGCAAATTTTGTGAGTTTGAATTTAGTGTCCTACTTGAGAATGATAGAGAAGAGGGCCAAATATTGGTAAGGCAATAATTCTAAGCAACTATGACTAGAAAATGATGTATATCTTTTCTCTCTTGGACCTGCTTTTCTAGTATCACTGTTAACTGAAAACTGAAAACTGTCTTGTAGTGGTCACTAACTTTGTAGAGAATAGATAGCAACTGGAATTGCGTAAGAAGTCCAAAAATTAGTTGATGCCAAAACTCGTTGGTGAGGATTGGGTTAGAAGAAAAGAATCTTTAGTGGTGTCATCTCAATTAAACTGAGGTGATTTAGACCAATTCCATTCTTTATATTTATTTATTTTATGTTGTCTTGTTCCCTCTTTTGCTCGATGTGTTTTTGGCACGAGCACCTACTTGTTGCGTCTATTTGATGTGTTGTCATCCATTGCTCATATAAGACCTCTTTGGATGTGAAAGTTACTGTTGATGCCTATAGTTTTCAACTTTAATATGTTAAAATTGTATTTCTGAGAATTCTAGTATGGTATCTTGACATTTAGAAAAAGAACTATGATAGAAATTGTCCTTTTTTTACTATAGTTAGAATTGTTATTTTAATTGTTAAATTAAATTTAACGATCTGATCTGTAAGTGTGCACAATAAACATTTCCGGTGTGCGAGATAAAAATCATTCCAATCACTGATTAAGCCATTGAAAACTTTTATCGCTCAAGACAACAATTCTTACAGATAGTTAAAAAAGATAGGTCCTATCATAGAATTTTCTTCAAAAAAAAAAAAAAAAAAAAAGTGTTTTTCCCCTCTTTTCTTAATAAAATGTTCATAGGATAAAAGGGTAGAAAGAGAAATTTATTTCCCAAGAAAAGCTGTAAAGTATTACAATTTTATAAAATCAAGGAGATACCAATATGATAAATACAAAAACTACAGGGTACCAGATTGTATTTTCCTTTTGGACAAGAAGTGATGTCCCCAGTCCACCAACCATCACCTTGGACACCACTTTGCTCAATATGAGAAATATTTCAAGAAGCTCGGCATTTACATGCTTGCAAAAGTAGTCCATTCATATAATGCATCGTGAGGGATAGTGTTAGAATATAAAGCTATTTTTAACCCACTTACAGTGTAAAAGTGCGTGTAATCATATCAGGTATTATGTTACCATAATGCGCATGCTAGGTCTCCTTATAAGCCCAGTAGTGAAAAAAATAAAAAATAAAAAATAAAAGTAAAAATTATTATAATGCAAATATGGGCCCCCTAGAAAATTATCAGAAATCAGAAATATATGAAAAGTCTAGGCAATAAGGTACTGGTACAATGCGGAATCAACAAGACATGTTGGATAAATTGAAGGAATATGTTCCCCATCCAGATCCGAAAACTGATACCAATACATATTTACACTTTTAAATTACATTTAATCCATAGGCAACAGCATATGCACCGGTCCAAGTTTGCATTGTAATAAACATTAAGTTGGTAAACATAGCAGACATCCTTAATCATCCTCTAAAAATATTTATTCTGGTTTCTTCACAACCAGAACAGGGCACTTGGCATTATGAACACAGAAACTGCTGACACTTCCCAGAAAAGTCCTGTTCCAACACATTCGTATTAGATCGCTTTCCTCTCATGATAAAAAGAAAGATAAAATCTCACTCGGCTTGAGATGAAAGGAACGTTAAGCATTTACGGTGGGCTCAATCTACTCAATAATTTCTCTCATCTTAGTTTCAAGATTTGAAGTTTAAACTATGCACTAATCTTGATTAGCGGCACAACAAAAAACATACTTTTTGGGACAATAGATTTCACCCTCTTATGTTAAGTCTTAATGCCAGCTTCTAGGACATTATATACGCATAACTTATGTGTTGCGTCCAACAAATCATAGCTCATAAACTTTGGTTTTATAGTTTATGATAGAAATATCACATCCGAAATTTTGGGATCTACAAACATCCCAATTCTTAGCCACTAACTGTTGAAAAAAAAAAAAAAACTGTCAATTACTACATAATAACAGCAGGAGGTCCGATGGACAAGATCATTTTTAAGCTTCATTTAGTGGCTGAGAATTAGGTTGTGCATAAATCTCGGAAAAAAAAAAAAAAAAAAAAATCAAATTTGTACCAATTCCGTCAAAGTATTATCGTCCTTATTATCATCCTTATTTTTCTATCAATTCCGTCAAGTACTTCAAAAACCAACCATTTTTAACCAAATAACAAAACGAATATGGTGGGATACGAAAATGACTGCATGAAACACGAATCATCTACTCCATAAAACGTACAAAGATGAAAAGAAAGCATATATCCATATATTTAAGATGTACCTCGTAATGGCTCCTCTGCCACGGCTGCCTAATACCAGCAATTCGATATTGTACTTTTCGACAGCTTCACATATTACCTCTTTGGGATTCCCAAATTCTGTTATAGTCTCTGCTTCAATCTGTGGGAGGGCAAAAGCACAACCTTAATTATTTCTATTAATTATGACATTGTTAGGACTTATGTTAAACACAAATAGCAAATCAAAAAGGCCATGGAATCAATGAAGAATATGTACCCCATGCATTTTGCAGATTTCCTTAGCTCTCTCCAACAGGGCCAGAGCTGCCTTCTTGTTCCTTTCTTGAATTGATGTTACCAATTCATGAGTTGTAGACACAAAATCTGCAAATCGTTGATCAGTTGCAAGCAGTTGTGTTTTTAATCAAATTAACCATCTGATATATATATATATATATATCTTCTTTCTAAATATGACGTAACATCATAATCTCAAATCAAATAAATGAAGTAATTTTCCCCTTCAGATTAGTCCAGATTCACATCAGTTGAGGATATACCTTTTTATTTTTTCATTTAATTTTATGCATGAAATCTGAATATATTTATAGTTTTTCCCCAAAAAAAGTTTTGAAATTCTATATTTTCCGCACCTCATAATAACCATTTTTTCTATAATCTTAGGGCATGTTTACTTTGCATGAAAGGGAAAGAGAAAGTGAGGAGTGTGTTTATTTACAAAATTAGTAATGGAGATTTAGTGGTCCCCACAAAATATAAGAAATGAGGAAAGGGAATGTCAATCCTTACACCCCCTTAGTATTGATTTCTTGTAAAAGGAAATAAATGCTAAATTTACTTATCGACTCTTAATAAATTACTATATAGTCAATGATTAGTTAATTGTGTAAAAAAACATTTTAGCAATTACATTCATAACATTGATATTCCTAATTTTAGTAAGCATAAGAAAGGGAATGGGTTTGTTTCCCACTACACCATCTAATAATCAAGTAAACATTTAAAAAGGAATAAATGACCCTTAATCCTATTACTTTACTTTTCTTTGCAATCCCATTATCTTTCTCATTACATTCTTTTATAGTTTAACAAATGCATCCTTAGTATATACGCCCCGTCCTCCCAACTTATTTTTCTAATCCACCGCTAAATTAGTCATAAGATAATTAGTTTTTATAAACTCTCATTCTCATATCCCCTTCTCGAATGCCCCTTTTCAAGGACAAGTTCTATCTAATAAGTTCTTTAACAAAAAAAAAAAAAAAAAAAATCTTTTCTTAATAGAGGCAGTCCACCGAGTTGTGAGTTCAACTCGACCAACGTTGGAGTTTAAGCAGTAACTTAAACAATCTCCAATACAAATAATAATATCAATTGTATATTTAACATTAAAAAGTATGATACAATATATTATTTTTATTTTTGTTCTAATATGTAATGCTATTTGAAATGCTAAATCTATTTTTTCTTATAATCATTAAGCTTATCATTAGAGTAAATTTTTTATTTTAAAAATAATCAGAAAATACAAAAGTTGCAATGATTACATGAAAACATTTTAATCAATAGCAATCAAATCCAAAAATTTCCGTATGCTATATTTAGTGAGAAATTTACCACAAAGTATAACATGTGAAAAATTTAACATTATAAATAACATCACATTAGAAAGTATTTTTTACACTCAAATGCTAAATCTACAATTATCACATTAATTATAACATTGTATTGCTTATAGGCTATATTAAGGTATCTTGGATGGCGTATTGGCACGTACTTTCATCATGTCTACCATGAGTTCTACTTAATGAATGGATTGGTGGCTTAGGAATGTAATTAATTAGTAATCTAGAAATCACCGTAACTATATATGATGACTGGGTTTGGTATTGTTTTTCGCTCCTAAAATTAACTTCTACTTATAGCAAAAGTTGATTTTAGTGTTTAATAAATTTTCTCAAAAGTACTTTTGAAGAATTTTTAAAGAATTTATAGCTAAATTAAAACAGACAATTTTAACTTTTAAATTGTGTGAAAATTAACATAATACAATTAATGAAATTTTCATAATACTTATAATACCCCTAATAAAATTTAAAATTTACAATCTTACAAATCTAAAATTTAAACTAATAATATAATATAATATAATATAATAATAATATTATAATAAATAATATCATAATTATATTAATAACTATAATATTATTATAATATTATATCATATGATATAATATTATAATAATATTATAATTATTATTTTATTATATATAATATTTTAATAGTTTTATTTTATTATATTAAATATAATAATAATATATATTATATTATAATTATATAATATAATATAATATAATATAATTATAATTTTTAATTATTTATAACAATTTAACATAATAATTTATTAAACATTACACTGATTTTAAAATTAATATAATTATTATAATTATAATTTATTAAAAATTTAACTGTTTTTTTAACACAATTAAAAATAATTTTTAAAAAATATGCGGCAATATCAAAGTTAGCCAATATACGGCAGAGAGAGAGACAGAAGTGATGGTGGAGAAGTAGAACGTACGAGCAGAGCCAAAAGAGGAAGCATAAGCGGAGCCAAGATCAGCGTTGGATTGAACGGCGAGAATGAAAAGTTGAGAATTAAAGATGGTGTCGTGGAGCTTCTCCAGTGTCCAGTTGAGTGCGTAGTGGCTGTACTCGCTCTCATCTATTGCCACCATCACCTTCTTCTTCTTCTTCAGAATCTCCTCCTCCATAATTAAACCCTCTCTGCAACTTCTGAAAGTTCTCTCTCTCTCTCTCTCTCTCTCTCTCTCTCTCTTTTTAGATTTCCCTTCCCTATTCACCTACCCAGTACCCATTTAACTGATATGCACGACAAGACCCGGTCAGGTGGTGCGCGAACTACCGTGCACCTCTCTCCAGAACAAGCTGGAAGGACACGTGGTGGGTACTTGCTTCATGGATTAAAATATCATTTTTTTCAAGTAATAATGTTAATTTATTAAAGTCTTTCACTATTTAAATTTTTATAATTAAAAATTCTTAAAAATATATCACACTTTATTGCTTGTAGCAAAAATTTTCAACGCCAAACTGGCCCATAGATTGTTGTTGTTGGAAATAGCTCTGTTTATCACATGAATATTTGATTAATTGCTGCAGGAATATCTTTAGCTACCACAAATAAGATATTTTCAGCAATCTAATTTTATCCAGTTAATCAACCAAATAAAGTATACCGCTTAAATTTTTGTCCAAGTAAATTGATAGGATTAGTTGAATTTTTGTCCCCAAATAGTAAACCAAATTATATCTTGGACTCTTGTTTACAAAACCTCACACAATCAGTTCTTGATCTATAAAACGTCCAAGAAACGTCCCTAAACTTAAAGTTGATTAAAACTGCGATGAAAAAGGACATGTGATGTCATGTGTTTGGTTGTTATTGGAAGGAAAATCCTTAAAGGTAGCATGTCCAGCTACGAGATTGGCCATCGATGCTTGAGTTCTTGGAGAAAAACCACAAGCCATTTTCGATTGGAAGAATCCCGTGTGAATATTATCTCAATATTGATCTAATTACATGTTGGAAACAAAAGAAAACAAAAAATCACTGAGGGTTGTTCTTTTGGAGTGTAACTTGAGTGTAATTTTTAAGTTGAATTTGAGTTATAACTTGAGTTGAAGTTAGAACTTGAATAAAACTGAGTAAAATTGAGTGAAGTTAAAACTTAAAAGAATGTGAACTTGAATAAAGTTAAAACCTAAGTTGTCTTTTTTTGAGTTTTATGTGTAAAAGAACATGCCCTAACGATGTCGTAACTTTGGAGTTTGGTGTAAGTGTGATTGCAGACAGTAAATTCACACTTGACTCCATCTTAAGCTCTAGAGAAGTTCAAAGGAAGAAAAGAAAACCTAAAAACTAACTTTGGGGTACGTCTGCTAATTAAAAATGCTTGATTCTATTATAGTTTTATGGCAAATAACTGAATCTGGTATGCAAAACATCTGTTGGCAGGAGAGGGGAAAAAAAAAAGGAGTAAGCAGCTGCAGCATGGGATTTGTCCTATAATTTAGGGGACCAAAAATAGAATAAACCCTAATTTAACAATAACAATGGTAAATTTCTTTGTAATGTCCTCAGGATTAACCCTAATTAAACAATAACAACGGTGAATTTCTTCGTAATGTCCTTATGGTTCTGGAATACCGTCCCTCCTATTTTCTTTTCCTACGGATAGTAGAAATCTAATTGTAGGGGCTGGCAAAGAAAACTTCCGCCAAAGTTCATGTTTGCATAAACTCAACTAGACTCCTCGTGACGGAGAAATTGAACAAGTTTAGATCTCATCTCAGGTGGTATCCGAACAGGACGGTAGTTTTTATCAAGCCAAACTGCAGTGGCGTTTGCTTCCAAAATAGGCTGTGTACAACATATAATAATAAGAGCCTTGCAGCATCTAGACGAGGCGTCTGTTCAAATTATGTGAAAGAAGTTGAGAAATATAAAAAGAAAAATGGAAACAAACCTCTTGATTTGGCAGCTTGAAGATTAAATGCTCAAAGTATAAGCGAGCAGCCGAGGAGCCAGAGATTCTTACCTTCACAACGAACTTGTCTCCACTCTAGTCATGCACAATAACATAGCAAAAATAAGTACTATGCAGAAGTTAAGTTATATTTATTCCCAGCATGGGCAGCAAAATAAAATCTAGAAAAAAAAAAATAATAAAAGAGACAGAGCGAAGCCTTGTTTAAATACGAAGGAGTTCGTACTTTTGGAAAGTTGAGGAAACATAATAATCTTTTGCATGGTATAATGTGTTGCCACTCAAAATGAAATAAAATACAATTTGAACATCTTCAAATACATATATAACAATGTTGCTTCCTTAAAAAAAATGACTACGTAGCTTTTGAGCAAATGGGACAGAAATGTTCTTTGCGAATACAAATGAATTTCAGGCTCAAGTCTCCTGTACAAGCCATTCTTTCTTACAGAAAAATAATAATAATAATAAAAAGTGAAAAAAAAATGGCAAAGAATAGCTTTCTACACAAGTTAACCTAGTTTAAACTCCTTAAGGGAAATATCAAATTTTGTAATAGCATTATCTAACTTCCTTAAGAAATAACACCACGTGATACATAAGGAACATGAAAAAATGGCATGGAATAAGAGATACAAGGCAAAATACTGAACAGATACATACTCTTAGAGGTGCAAGGAATTTGATTGACAATTCTGACAATGCTAATGCATCACCAGTCCGAGCAACAGCGTCACAATTGATACCAAGTCTTTCAAGAAGTTCATGACGGCCTGATTAAGATAATGAAATAAAGTGCCAATATAGTTTAATTCAAGAAACAAAGAAAAATGTGTACATTCTCGTTTCCATGAAACGGGAAACATATTACTCAAATGCCAATATTACAAAACATAAGGAAATGAGAAGAAAGAAACATAAGAACTGGTATAAGTGCTTATCTAGCATAAGCGCTTATCAGTATCAGTTACCAAGGATCTTTTCAGTAACTCAACAATCATTGAAGTCTAGGTGATAGGTTAAGCAGTTTTTACATAACATCTTAGTCCCTAGATTCTATTCGTACCCCCAAAAGCTAAGGCAAAGTTAGCACATATTTTTTCCTCAACGGGTAACCCCGAAGGCTGCTCCAAATCTCTCTGCATCCCTCCTTACGTACGAAAGTGCGTACGTAATTAGTGAAAATGCAATATGTAATTCAAAGAGTATGACAATGAAGCTGGGGCGCTTATTAAGCAAACATTCAAAGGAAAGAATTTGTTTAACACTACAATCTGTCAACCAAGAAACACCCAAGACAACATGTAATTAAGTATGAGAGTGTCGAGCATGCAACAACTAGACATATCCCTTTAGAGCATTGAAAGAGGTTAATTGTGCAATCAAGAAATGGAAAAGCATAAAACACGGCACACAAATGAACAAATTTTAAGTAAGTTGATTCCTCTAATTCAACAACCAACATAAATAAACCAACAAAAATTTGTCTTACCGTGTTGGCAATAACTTGCATAAACAGCATTGTTCACCACACCATATTGATCAAGCTCGTAATCGCGTACTTTAAGCTCAAGTTCATGAAACTCACTCATTCTGCAAGACCCAGCAAGAGAATTTTCACTCCTAATTTCAGATATCTTCCGCACTAAATTCAAGAGCATATGAATCAATCACATAAATTGGTAACACTGCATAAACAATTTATGAACAGAGATAATGAAAGAAGGCACAAACAAGAACTAAAGTTTGCCATCTGCATAAATTTTGTACTATACAAGTGAGTGAGTTAAATGGAATTGCTTTCTGCTAATTAGCAACACAAATCTTGGAAGTAGATACAAAAACAAAATTTTTAACTGTTTTAAAAAAGAAATCCAAATCCCATGAATTCCATAACCCGTACTAAAATTGAAGTACCAAATTTCTGTCCCTGACATTAAGAAAACGTATCAGAACCAAGGAAAAAAAAAAATAATTTTCATTGGAAAAGAAGAAGAAGAACCCAGTTATAGTTGTAGGTACCCTTTGCCAGCTTTGATGTCCAATGGCGATAGCGATGCACAGCATCTCCTAACATTTGGGCATAGCCGGAGATTTGTCGGTACGACAGGCCGAGTCGCCGGGAAAGTGAAAGCTGCTGTTGATGGACGGTGGAGATTGAGCCACGTGGGATGGATCCGTGAGGCGGGTATTGGAGCGCGTGCGGTTTGGGCAGCTGAGAATGCCTGTGACTGTAACATTGTAATTTCCAAATGGGTCGTCGCACTTCGTCGAAGTTTTCAGGATTCAATTTTGACCGTCTTCTTTTCTTTTCCTTTTCTTTTTTATCTTTTGGGCTCGATACACCTACACAAAAGCTGTCTTCGTTATTAACAAGGTAGAAAGTACTCTGTTTCGTTGCTCTTGTCATGAAATTTTTTTTTTTTTTTTTTCTCAAGGAATATTATTTTTTAAAAATAAATTATGAGAGAGAATACACCCCAACTAAATTGGTAAGATTATTTTTATTTGTGTTCCTTAATTTTTGAGACAATCTTAATTTATTTTTAAATTTTAAAAACTCTCATTTTATTTTATAAATTTTAAATTATTCTCACTTAACTCTATTTGTTATAATTTTTTTAAAATTTGATGGAAAAAGATTAGGTTAAGTGTGATCATATTATTTTTATTTTATTTTTTTAATAGAAATCGAAACAAAAAGATCACGTGATTACGTTATTTTTTTTATATGTTTTTATCAAAAATTATAATAGAAGAGATTAAGTAGAAATAATTAAAAGTTCATGAAGTAAAGTGAAAATTTTTAAAATTAAAAGAATAAATTAAAAATGACCTCAAAATCTAAAAGTATGAGTGATAATAATCCAAGTTAATACCTATAAAGACCTAATCTTTTACTAGTTTTCTCGTATATTAGTTTTTTTTTTGAAAATATATATATATATATATTAAAATAAATGAAAGGAAAAACAAAATATGAAAGTATCAATGCCCTCTGTGAAGAGCAATAAAAAAACAATAAGGTACACAAAATATTGATCATATATAGCTTTTCGACAAATTCTCAACCAATCTATAGAAATATACGTTTAATCAATGCCTAGAGTCCCACAGCATCGAGGCCACACAAAAAAACGCAGAGAAATAAATTTAGTGGACAGAAAACATACCAAAACGCTAAACAAATAAAATTAACACACAAATTTATTAAGGTAAAAATCAAAGTTAATCAAAACTCAAACGAAACTCAATAAAAGCAAGAAAAGAAAAACAACTACAAACAATCGCAAAAGCCTATAATTGAGAAAACGATAACCAAAGCAGAAAGCAACAAGAAAAGACAGGTAAGAAATGATGGGACAAACACAATGCATGCCATCCATTGTCGTCGTTGAACCAACAACATATGAACGACGATGTCGTCCATCTGTCACCGCCCAACAAGACATTGCCGGTAGAGAAGAATTACGCCTGTAACGCCACCTTAAATAGACAATACTCCCTCCCTCTTAGGGGTGTAATTCGGCCGGATAGGGTCAGATTGGGCTGAAAATTTGAGCCGACCTGCTCAGTGTGAGTTGAGAAAACTTTAGACAGCAATACTCTCTTAAGCCCATAAACCCGTAACTTATCGAGTGACCTCGAGTAGGCTCGAGTTACTCAGATTGCTCAGGTTGCTGTCTTGCTGAAGCAATCTTCTTCCTACGAGTAGGAGGTCCAAAAGCAATATGAAAAAGTAAAAGTTTCTTTTTTTGAAAACACAATAATTGGCCTTTTTAGCTTCTCTTTAGCAACTAAATTGGCACATTTAGATTTCCATGCCTAACAAACAAAGACCCAATAAAGACCATAATCCATAGAGGCACTATATAATGAAGATGAGTTTGCCCAAAACCTATTCATTTTCTATCGATTAGTACACAAGTATTCAACCTGCTGCCAAGTAAATGGTGAAAACCAGTTTTAATTTATGACTTCATACCTCTTTTAACAAAAGTATAAAATCTATAAACAGCCCATAAGCATTAACATAACATCAAACATACTCCTTAACAATCAATAAAGTCCAGAAATAAAATTAACAATACGTCAAATAAACAGTTTATATAGACATAGTGCAGCAAAATAGGAAATTTAGTCCACTCTAAATAGTTCAATCCAAAATAATAGCACCTCCATTCTCAACTTGCCCCTCATGTAATGCAACAGAATTTGACAAATCTTGAGAAGAAAACATAACAAAAAAATCATTAGAATCAAGTTTAGGACAATAAAATAAACAACAAGGAGATGAAATAAAGTTAAAAAAGAAAAAGTAAAACGTAAAAATATTACCCGACTCAATATCTTCACATTCATTAAACTCTTCCATGTCAATAAGGTTGATGTGCTCATGACTACGCAATCAATTTTGTGTACAAATCAATGTCTCCACCATCTTAGGGCTCAATGAACTAGTGAGAGAACCTTGTAATTAATTGCATTATTCTTCTACCAATCTAAAACATCAAAATTTGACCGAGTTGGATCCTCCATAGGGTATGTCAAGTATCTTTCCACATCATTTTTGTACTTATTCACATTCTTTTGCTTCATTTTCCTAAAAAAAGGAGCTCCACAAACATCACTTTCCTTCTACTTCCGTTTTTTTCTCCGTTGTACTTGTTGTTGCCGCCTCTCCACTACTTTCATTAGCCATAGATTCACCATTGTCCCCATTATAAACTTCATGCAACCGGTATATAGTATTATTCACATTCTTTGCTAATGTTTCAGAAGTGCAAGAATCACACACTATAGAGAAACAATAGGTCAAATAATCCATTTTGTACCTAAGATCAAGTACAACGGCCACAAAGAGAAGAAAATTTATATTTTCAACATTTACCCAATACATGTCATACTTCTTTTTCATACTCACAGCCATGGATGAAAGCATTGAATCCTCTTGTTTGCTTAATTCAGATAGCTAGTTTTAAATCCCACAAAGCTCACGAAAGTATGAATTTGAAGTGACATTCAAAATGGCACTAAACTTCAAAGTTATATCATAAAAAGTCTTCAAAAATTTCACAAACACCTTAACATTCTCCCAATCATCATCAAGTGGCAGGCCAATCTTCTGTTTTCCCCCTCATTTTCCCGAAAATAAGACACAAACTTGTCATCTTCCTCTTCATATCTTTCAAAAGCTTTTTGAAACTTAATGGCTGCATCTAACATCATATAGGTGGAGTTCCATCTATTAGGGACATCTAGGACTATGAGACATTTGTATTCAATTTTCTCTCGCTCCACACATGACTTGAATTTCAACAACCTAGCCGGAGAAGACCTCACATACCTCATAGTGTTACGAATGGTAACTATGGAATTATGTAGGTCTTTAAACCTTCATTGACAATCAAGTTCACTATATGGGCATAACACCTAACATGCAGAAATTCCCCACCTAAAACAACCCCTTTCCACCCATTAATCTTCCTTCTCAAGTAGGTAATCATGGAGTCATTTGAGGAGGCATTATCAACAGTCATAGTAAAGACTCTCTCAATACTATAAGCATGCAAACATGACACAATGACTTTACCAACATTTTCTCCCTTGTGGCTTGAAATTTGACAAAAGTTTATAATCCTTTTCTTGCAAAGTCCACTCACTATCAACGTAGTGTGCAGTTAGACACAAATAATTAATATTTTGCAAGGATGTCCAACAATCAGTTGTTAGGCAAATCCTTTAACTGCCCTTACTAAATTCAGCCTTTAATTTTTTCCTCTCTTCCAAAAAAGTTGGTAAATGTCCTTGGTAATCATAACACGGGAGGGGATAGAGAACCTAGGTTGCATCACTTGACAAAAATTCTTAAATCCTTCACCTTCAACAAACCTAAATGAAAGCTCATCTACAATCACCATTTTTACTAACACTTTTCTACAATGCTCCTTGTTAAAACCTATAGCAACAAGATTACTGCCAGTTTTAGCGCTTGTTTGGAAACTCAGAATTTTTTACTTTTTGTCTTAGATCCTATATGGGTATTTCTTGCATTGCTTTTCTATGTAAACCTTTATACTACTGGTGCCATGTCTTCTACCATCACACGCATATGTTGCCCCACAATAGATACACTTACACCTAGGCTCATTTGGATCCTCACCCTCTATGATTTTGAAATGATCCCAAACATGAGACTTTTTGTGACTTCTTCCTATTTTTACTGTCTCCATCCACTTTTTATTGTCTCCATCCACTTTTTCGTGTTCAATTTTAGTGCCCAAATTAGGTACATGGGTAGGGCTGGGTGTGGGAGTGGGCAAGGTAATGGGTTTTTTAGGCACAGAGACAGAGGTTTGATTTTTGGTCTGGCATTGATCACTTTCTGTTTCAGCAGAAGACTTGTAAGTGCTTTTAGAAGTTTGTGTCGGGTGGATGATAAATTTTTCCATCTAGCACACAAATTAGACTAAAAAATAGATAACGTATGATTGAGACTAAGCGTATAAATTAACCTAAAATCAATTCATATCAATTCTCATGAAAAACATAATATTTTTCAGAACTCAATTATCACAAAACAAACAGAAAAAAAAAAATAGAAAACAAAAAAACTAACCTTTTTGTTTCAAACTTGCTTTCTTCTTAACCTTTTATAGACTGAAAATGCCTTTTCAGACTTCACTCTTCTTCCTTGGCTGGAAACAAAAATGCAGAAACCAATAAACAACAATAAAGATTTTAGAAACAATAAACGAATACCATACAAAAAGCTAAAACCAACGACTATAGACTATACAAATGAAAATCCATATGACATATGCAAACACAATTCCACATAATCCTCAAGTTTCTAAACCCAAAGTTGAATCAATCCCAGCTCTGAGAAAACACTTTGCTCTCTTCAACAAAGCCTTACTATATCTCGAAGAAACCTCTAAGGCCCAATGACATTCATTGATTGCCCGAGGGTACTCGACAAGGCCAAACCACATTCACTGATCCTTACTCAAAGTATTAAAAAACCCTAATCCAAACCACATTCGTTTTCAAAGTATTAAAAAAAGGACTTCCCAAATCAAAGCTCAGTCAGCTCTGATTCGTTGCCTTAACAAAAACTCAATTTTGCCAATTCTTACTTATAATCTAATCAGAGCAAAGAAGAACAAACAAACAAACAACCCGAATTCACAAAGTAATAAATTTCAACAAAAAGATTCAAACAAACAAACCCATTTATGTTTGGTTTGCTCTGATTCAGAGAGAAATAAAAAACCAAAAAAAAAATCTGGTAGAAGAAGAGGAATGGAGATTTACGATGAACGGTAAGTGTGAAGAACGACAAGAGACTGCGGAACGACGAGTGTGAGGAACAGCGAGAGACTGAGGAACGGTGAGGAACAGTGAGGAACGGTAAGAGATTGAGAAGAAGAAGAGGGACGAAGAATGAGGAACGACGAGTGTAACGATTATGGATTTATGGTGAAGTGGAACGGAGAATGAGAAGGAGGAGGCGAGGTGAAGTGAGGCGAGAGACTGAGGAGGGAGGCGAGCGAGTGCGAGCGAGTGATTAGATTTAGGGATTTAGGGTTACACACCTGGGGCAGGTGGAAAATGACCGGGTTGGGGCATAACGGGTTCATGAATGCCCGCCCCGCCCCCAACCTGTATAATGCGGGTTGAGACTATTTGAATCTAAATTTTTTTAAAAAAAAAAAAAAAAAAAAAAAAAACCTACATATTTGGGTTGGATAGGGTCGAGTCGGCGGGTTATTCGAGCTCTGGCTCAATTCTTACATCCCTACTCCCTATTCGACACATATGCATTCTAGAAAAAAAAAAAAAAACCATCCCGATTACTATCTTGACATCAAGACTGAGGGCTTACAAACGAAAATACAAGGTCGAAGCCTAACAAAGCAAACAATGTTAGGAAATTGACCATAAAACTTTTTCTCTTCTTTGAGGTGGTTGAATCTAACAAAAATAAAATTTTCTTTTCGGTAATAGGATGATGTTAATGCAAGTGTGTGTGTGTGTGTGTGTGTGTGTGTGTGTGTGTGTGTGTGTGTGTGTGTGTGTGTGTGTGTATACAAAGGCCATTTCTAAGGCACAACATACAAGGGAAAACATCCAGCACATGGCAACAAGAGGTTAAATATTGTTGAGTGTTACCCGCACAGTTACTTATAGGTCTATTGGTCATACATTCATCTCTTATTTGCTTCTCATAGTTAGCAAACAAATTTGGCGTCCGTTTAATTCATTAGTTTGAATTTTATTGATTTGAACTTATTTATATTTGAACAGAAAAATCCTAACAGTGTGATTTAAACAGTAGATTGAATAGACATTTAGCTATGTATTTAAAGTTTTAATTCAAACAGAAAATGTAATCTGAGTTTGCATTTAAATGATTCCTGAGAACTGTAATTTGAACTAAAAAAATAACATAAGAAATAATACAACAAGTAAGAATTTATTAAAGAAAAAGTAAATAATAATTAAAAATTTTAAAGAAAATTTTTTTAAATAATAATTAAAAAAAAAATTTAGGCATTTTTTAATTGGGTAGAAATTTTTAAAAATAAAAACAACGATATAATGGATAAGAAATAATACAACACCTAAAAATTTATTAAAGAAAAATTATCTCACTAAAAACTTTTTGTGGGCATTTTCTTAATTGGGTAGCAATTTTTTTTAACTTTTTCAGAAATTTTTTTTTAATTTTTGTTTGCTAATGCCAATTAAAATTTTGGAACACTCATTAGTAACAGTTAAAATTAGTAACGGTCATTCATTACACAAATAGGGGTCATTCACATTACTCAAGAGAGTGTCAACTATTGGTCAAAATTAGACTTGTGGGCCCAGTTAAAAATAATTTAGAATTGTAGAGTAGGTTTATTATAGAGGAATAGTTAAAAAGTTGAATAGAAAGGAAGAGAGAAACTTCAATTGCTCAGCTTAATGTTAAACAGGTCTTCTGTTTGAATTACTCACTTCACTGAACACATTTTTAGACTATATACTTGTTGGAACTGAGCTGAATTGAGTTGAATTGGCAAGACAAACATAGGCTTGGTATTCCAACAAGTTTATTTAGAGCTGTACATGGGTTGGATTGGTGTGGGGTAGGATTTTTTTTTCCTCGCCTTAAAGGGTACAGGTTGCACATATTTGAGCCCAACGATATTAGAAAAATTTCACAATCCAATGATGTTTAGGTTGGGTTGGGGTGGAGCGGGGTGGAACTGGGTGGTCGGATTCATCATTCAAAGCATCAAAGTTCAATTCAACATTCAAAGTTCATCATCAAATAGAAATAATAATTCTAACATTTAAAGTTCATCATCAAATAATACTGATTATCAAATAGAAATAATATTAATAATCAAACATAACTCTAACATTTAAAGTTCATCATTAAATAGAAATAATACTGATTAGTTCATCATCAAATAGATAGCAATTCAAAGTTCAATTTAAAATCAAACATGGAGCAAAGTAGTCCATCCAACATCAAACATAAAGCAAACATAAATTAGAGGTTTAATTCAAATCCATTCAAAACAAACACTGCAACAACAACTATCCTTATCAGTCCATACTCATAGGCTCTTTATTAGGCATGTTTGTGCGGGTTGGGTTGAGGTATGCAGGTTATTATAGGCTCAACCCACCCACAAACCACCCCAAACACCTTGACGCAGACATTTAGTGGGTTGAAAAATAAAAAATAATGCTATAAGTTGCATTTTTAAATTGAATTGGATTTGCGAGTTGTTCGGATGTATGTACAGCCTTAAGTTTATTCTTTGTAACTACCTCTATTTCTCTTTTGCATTAGGATCATATATATATTTGACATGTTATTTCTCATTGTGAGTATTGCATTCGTAATATCTTGTATTTGATTGTTCTACTATTACTGTTTTGAATTTGCAAGCCTAAACACTATGTTAAAAGCAGTTAGTAGATAAACTGAATTATTGATCAATGATATCTTTTTTTTAGTAGATTCTGAAGCGTGACCACTTCATCAATGATATCTTTTTTTTTTTTTATGGATTTATTATTCAAGTATTTATGATCAATGTATTTATGTATTCATTCATTTTTTGTCCTTCTCTTTTTATTAAAATTACTCTTTTCGTTTTTTTCTTAAAAAAGGGTTACTGTTCTTAATTTAAATAAGTTAATCTAAAAAAAATTTACACCAAATTGTATTTGAGTTTTATTCTTTCTTTAGTTTTTCTGTAAAGAATATAATTAGTTTTGATGAATTGTTTTATCAGAATTTGTTAATTTCTCTTACAAAATTCTCTGTTTTATCCCATATGTCAACCTAACTAATATATATTATCTATTTCTAATATTTCCAACATAAAACTAGCATTAGAATTTTAAAGTTCATTCATTACGCTCTCTAGAATATTATTTCATTATTTTATTAGTATCTACTCTTGATAAAATATTAAAAATTTATTTTTAAAATAAAAAAGATAATACTCAAAACACTCCTGCATTTTAAAGTACAACTTTTGCCCATCTTATTATATAAAACAAACAAAAAGAACATCAAGGAAAAAAGAAAATAAAGTTGTGAAAAGGGCAAAAAGCAATATTACACGAGACTGTAAGTCATCTAAGTCAGTAAGTCTAATTGCATATCAGGCTCTTCCACTTATAAACCACTTCAGCAAGTGCTTTAGTAGAAGCCCCATCTTCACTGAGAGCCTCTAAAGCCGCTTTTTTGAGGTCCTTCATTCGGTTCCTCAGCTTTTGCCCTTCTTCTCCATCAATAAGAGCCTTAACCACTCTCGCAATCTCCTCCCTCTCAACGATGTCGTTTTCATTCGCCTTTGGTCTCAAAGCCGCTTTTGTGTCTTCAGTCAACATGAAAGCGTTCATTTTCTGTTCAGCATAAAGAGGCCAAGCGATGAGAGGCACGCCGTTGACCACACTCTCGAGAGTGGAGTTCCAACCGCAGTGGGTTAAGAACCCACCGATCGAGCCGTGGCTTAGAATCTGGGGAAATAGTAAAAAATAGGCCAATATGAAAAGTTTAAGGAAGAAAATAGGCCAATTTTTAGTTATAGAAATTAATAGGCCATAACTTGTCAAGTTATGGTTCATAACCGAATAAGTTATGGACAAACTTATCGTTATGGTTCATAACCGGACGTTATGGACAATTATGAATAATAACTTGTCAAGTTATGGTTCATGGGCTATTTATTAACTTATGTAAACTATTAGCCTATTAATTTTAATTCATCTCAAATTTTGGCCTATTTTCCTCTTTCTCCCTAGAATGGAACCCAAGAATGCAACACCAGGCCTCGATCCCTGGTCCGATCCAGAAACCCATCAGGTAAGAAATCAAACGGCGAGTCGTTTTGATTGTCAACCCGTGAGTACGTGGCGTTCGCGGTCTTGTCGTTTGGCCTCCTCACCGCCCACAAGAACCTCTGCCTGCTCTTCTCCAATCCCAACGCCAGCTCATATATCTCGTGGAAAGATAGGGCCCCACCGCTCCCAAAAGAGACGAATAAGACGCTGCCATGTGCTTGGCTATCTAGCCACGTTAGACAATTCGACTCGTCAACCTTGGTGCTCGGCTCCACATTGACAAGTGGACCCACGGGGTAGACACGTAACTTACCGGCCTCCTTCTCCTGCAAAGACCAAATTGCCCTTGGCTCCAGCTCGTTGAACGAGTTGATCATAATTCCATCGGCCAAACGACACCGTTTGGCATTATGTAGGGTCCACTTGTAGGCATCGTTGCTTCTGTCCTGAACCGGGTCGAGCAATTCCTTGCCCGAAATAGGGAGACAACCCGGGATCTTGACGGGATCCGTTAGTTCCCAGTACTCGCACGACGTCGTTTCGTGCAGCTCAGGCAAGTATAAGTTCAGGGACAATGACATGGCGGAGGAGGCGAAGAAAACGAAGGGCGATATGTGCAACTCCCTCGCCACGTCGAAGGCGTCCGTACCGAAGATGTCGACGACGAGGCCGACGAGGCTGACGCGCGAGGCGAGGGAAGTGAGCGCGTGGCTAAGGGCCGGGAGGGAACGGAAGATGGTGACGGCGATGAGCGTCTCGGGCTTGGAATCTTCTGGAAGTTCGTTGAAGTTGACTGGAGGGAGGAAAACATGCTCTATGGCCGCCGGCAGGCCTTCGAGAACGGATTTCATGGCCTTCGCTGGAGGTCCGTCGGTGGGGACCACGATCGTGACGGTCAAGGGGTGGTTTCGGACCAGCCGCTTCGCCAACTCCACCAGAGGGATCAGGTGGCCCATCCCTGGAGAAGGAAGAATCGCCAGGTGTGGCGATTTCTCTTGTGTTTGTGTTCGTGGTTGAGCCATGGTGATTTTCTAGGAAACTTTTGTTGTTAAAACTTGAAAGGAAATGGGAACAATGGCCCGTTTGTTTCCGTTTTTATTTTTATTTTTCACATTTTTTAATAAAAAAATTTGAAAACGAAAAATAAAAATGTGTTTGGTAAAAATCTGTATCAAAATTAAAAATAAAAACGTTTTTAGATTTTTCTGAAAAACTCAAGAAAAATAAAAATGAATTTTTTTTGTTTTTATTTTCTTATTTTTATTTTCTTGTTTTTCTTGTTTTCACACCTTTTTTTGTTTTCAATTCCTAACTAATATATATAATATTATATTAATATATTTATTTAATATATTATTATTTAATATATTTAATATTATTATTTATTTTATATATTTAATATTATTATTTAATTTATTTAATAATATTATTTATTTAATATATTATTATTTAATTTATTTAATAATATTATTTATTTAATATATTATTATTTTATATATTTAATATTATTATTTATTTAATATATTTAATATTATTATTTATTTTAAATATTATTATTTAATATATTTAATATTATTATTTATTTTATATATTGTTATTTAATATATTTAATATTATTATTATTTTAAATATTATTTTATGTTTTAAAAATTAAACCACTAAACACAATCTTAGTTTTTTTGTTTTGAAAACAATCTCATGAATAAAACTACTAAACACATTTTCAGAAATAATTCTAAAAATAAAAATAAAAATATTTGAATTTTTTATTTTTATACAAAAAATAAAAACGTTTTGAAATTAATTTCAAATGCACCCAATAATAACATTTATATAGGAGAGAGAGATAACTGTGTTTGGAGATGGTATATTAGTACTTGGCTTTTTCATGTTTGGGAAGTAATATTCTAAGTGCAAACGTAAGGTTTAGGTTATCATTATTTAATTGCTCTTCATCAACAGTAGCCACCGGCATCTTTTAGGACTTAGCCTAAGTATTGAGATTCCGCCTTTTGTTTTGTCAAAGCCACTTGTGTGTTTGAAACTGTTTTTTAAAATAATTTTTACGTATTTTTGATAAGTAAAAAATAAAAATAAAAATAAAACGATGTTTATTTAGTAAATATTTTAAAAATAAAAAAGTGAAAATTCTTTTTATGAAGGATTTAGAAAACAGTTAAAAATTATTTACTTTTCGATTTTTATTTTTAGTACTTATCAAATAATATTATAATATACTAATTAATAAACATGATTTTATTTTTTTATTATACTCAAAATAATATCTTAAAAAACTAACCAAATGTAATTTCATAACCAGTCTCAGAATGATTCTCAAAACAATCTTATTTTTACTTTTTATTAAAAATAAAATTATTACAAAACCAATTCCAAATACACCCATATATATGCCCTTTCTTATTTTTGTTTCTTAAATCAATCTCTCATGCAAATACATGCCAATGATAATGTTTCATTTATCATTAAAAAAATTGTAGATGTATCATATTTGAATTTTTTTTTTTTTTAACAAAAGCATATTTAATTTTATATTGTAATTTTTGCTCAAATATATAATTTTATTTCAAATATTAATATTTATTTTTTGTCATGATTGTTAAGTTTTGAAACTTATAAAATTAAACTTTTAATATTAAAATAAATTTAGAAGAACTGTGTAGTAATGCTAAAATAAAATAAAAGCTAATATTCAACTCAAATTCGGCATTATACTTTGTAAATTTACCATCAAGTATAACATCTATCGAATTTAACATAGAAAATAGTGTTACATCAGGGAGTATTTTTTTTATTCGAATGTCAAATTTTAATATTAACACATCAATTTTTGCCTGCATTGAAGATGTTCTTTGGTTAACTCTTCTATTTATGAAAATTACCTTATGGGAATCTTATAATAGAATCATCATTAGTACGGGAAGAGTCTAAATATAAATTGGTCAAATCATTTCACCATCATAAATACAAGAAAATATAATTATATATATATATACACATATCCAAATAATATTACATTAATTTATTTGATTAATGCAGCAGATAACTTAACTTGTATAATAGAAATGGTGACTTCATCATGATCACCTAGCAGTATATCAAAGATTTATGAAAAATTTTTATTTATAAATATATTTAATTTTATATTATATATATATATATATATATATATATATATTGGTCACTCACATATAACCACACTCCAACTAAACTTTTTATGAGCAGATTTTCAGCAAGGAAAATATTTGACGTGATAATTAAAGCCTTATTTATTTTACCGATTCGAATTTTCAATTTTAGATTTTTACAGTAAAAGCTCTCAGAAAATATTATATTTAACATTTTCTACTACAATTAAAAACTTTTAAAAAATATCACATCTCAACTCAAATTGAAAACTTAAATTCGTGAAGTGAACGAGGCCTGAGTTTATAAAAGATGGACGTTGACAATGATAAATATAAAATAAACAAAAAAAAAAAACTCCAAAATTTGTCCATGCACGTTGAACAACAACAACAGCTGAAGAAAACCAATAAGTTGTATATTATTTATTCAAAGAAAAGGATTGAAGTTAGCTTTCGGGGTGTTTTGTTATGATATTTCACCCATGTGCTTATATTCCACCCCTTTTGACTTCTTTGTCACACTTTCACCACTATTTTAAAGACTAAAATATGTTTAAATAAAATATTTATTCAGATCTAAACCCTGATTGATAAATTCACATTTCATAATTATTACGGGAAGAGTCTAAATATAAATTGGTCAAATCATTTCACCATCATATAAATATAATTAATATATATATATGCACACATACCCAAATAATGCTACATTAATTTATTTGATTAATGAGCAGATATCTTAACTTGTAGAATAGAAATGGTGATTTCATCATGATCACCTAGTTTGATCTATGAAAATTTTTTATTTTCAAATATATTTACCATATATATATATATATATAAATTTTTATTTTCAAATATATTACTATATATATGTATTTATATTGGTCACACTCACATACAACCACACTCCAACTAAACTTTTTATGAGCAGATTTTCAGCGAGGCAAATCTTTGACGTGATAATTGAGTTTATAAAAGGTCAACGTTTGCCAATCTGTTCTATTACAATTATATTAATTTCTAGTAGAAGCATAAGACAAATATATATATATATATGTGAATTAATAAACAGTGCCAGCAAAAAGACAATGATAAAAATAAAATAATCAAAAGAAAAAAACTCAATAAGTTGGACAACAACAACAGCCGAAGAAAACCAGTAAGTTGTATATGACTTTATTCAAAGAAAATGGTTGAAGTTACCTTTGGGGGTGTATTGTTATGATATTTTACCCATTTAGCATAATAGTCCACCCCTTTGACTTCTTTGTCACACTTTGACCACTACCCTAACTGGTAAATTCACATTTCTCTCTCTGCCCCATCCCCAACAAACATACAAACACACACACACACACACACTCAGATCTGCTTATCACTAGAGTTGTGCGAGGTAACACTGGCGGTTTCCGCCAGGCTTAGCACGGAGCTACAGATTCTCAAGTGCAGAGAATATCACTAGATCTCACTTCGCTTTTTCAAAAATCGGTCAAGAAATTTCAATCCTATGACTTCCTTAATGTTGTGTTTTCCTTTCCCAATTCACTGAGAATCTGAGATATATTATGATTTGCTTATGCAATTGAACTTTCCTTAATGAGTTTTGAGGAAGTTAATAGGTTTCAAAAAAAAAAAAAAAAAAAAATTATCTTCGCATTTCCGTTTCAATGTTCATTTGGTATTTTCTTTAATTGGAATACGAGTCCTAATTATTTTTTGCGATTATTTCTTGTGATTTAATATTTTTTAATCAAGATTGCTTGGATTTTGTTTTCCACGGGAACAATGTTAATATAAATCCTTTTCAAGCTCTAGCAGCTTCCTCAAACGTTCTTTTGTCCACCACGCGGAGCTATACAACTCGTCGAAATAGGATTTGACGTGGCTAAAGTACTTAACAATTCTCAAAGTAGATGATAATGATAGAACCTCCAATGAAAATGTGGGGATGGTTAGGCATAAAGAGAACTTAAAAGAAACGGTTCTTAAGGCCTACTTCATTTCCCAATCTCCAAAATGGCTTTGAAAACTCAAAAATGTTAAGAGGCTGATCAGTGCTCTGGAGACAAACATAGGCTGCTCCGAGAGCAAGTGTGTCACTCATACTTGTTGGATAAGGCTTGATAGAGAGGTGCTTCGAAGACAAACACAAGCTATTTTGAGAGCGAGAGTGTGACTCGTGAGTGAGGATGAATAAAGCGTGATGGAGTGAAACTCTGAAGGTAGGCACTAGGCGGCTCTGAGAGCAAGAACGAGTCTCGAAACACTGCTTCTATGGTGACTGAAAGTGACTCCGTAGATGAGGGCATGTGTTTCCGAAAGAAGTATGAAGAAAACACTCTTGGATGATTGATAGAAAAAGATTTAAGGGAGTTCTAAAGGAGTTTATACGGATTTCAACACTTAGAAACTAGGCAGCCCCTTAAGAACTTGAAAGCCTTTAGCGTAAAAGACTTAAAGAAAAGCGCTCAAAGTGGAAACAAAAATGAGAGAAAATTGTCAAAAAAGATTGTTAGTTGATGGCTATCAAAGTTAGCTGAAATGAGAGAGATAAGAGGTATTTATAGTTGAAGATGGTGAGATATCTGCCTTCTTTTAGACGTTGACGAAGATATTTGCCATAAATTGGATGGAAAGTTCATAATGGCTAAATCGAGGGAAGATCTGTGAAGCTTTGACGAAGGCCTGCGCACGCAATCCCGTTGGAGCAAAGCCATCAGGCGCCTTTTCGAGTTAACAAAGAGATGGTTCAAAATAGAAAGACTTCGAGGAAAAGTTCTGGGTTTCAGGATGACATAGAACTTCACGAGATGTGAAATCCTCATGATTGTTTGACTAAACTTTGTGCTTCGTTGACTTCACTTTTAGAAGTCTAATCGAGTGATAGACCTTTTTAGAGATTGGATGTACGAGAATAGCTAAGTAGCCATCATGTTGGCTTTGACACCAGATTGCTTTGAGAGGTAGACCTCGTTATTAAGAAAATTGGAGGAAAGGACGCCAAACACAAAGGGGACTCCGTTAGGCGCATATGGTCTCAAAAAATATGCATGTCATTGAGAGACCTTTGTTAGGCATGTCTAGCAAAAATGAATGAGGTCTTAGAGATATGCCTAACATAGAAGGAACCTTCTTTAGAAGTATCTGACTCAAATAGAGCCTCCGTTGGAGTCAAAACGGTAAGTTTCAAAACTTGGCTAGTAAGAAAAATTCTAAGGTATTAACTTTGATATTTTTGACTTCCAAGAAGATAGGAGAAAGCTCTTTGGGAATTCTCCATAACCCATTTATATTCAAACTGATTACTTTGAATATTGCCTAAATGAGATTTAAATTAATATTGAATTAAATAATAAACTGGCCTTTGATCACATAAATCACTACTCACGTGAGTTTCCCAAATGTGACTTGGGTACATGAAGCGAGGTCAATTACGTCATGAGACACGAAGGTTGGGCATGGACCTTTAAATGGACCTAGTACAAAATTAGGTATCAACATTGGTCAACTACATATTTTATGATTATTTGCTTACTTGTGTAATAAATTTTTCTAATGTTGAGTTATTTATTTGAAGAAGGAAAAATAATCTTGCAGATTATCTTAAATAATCTACCATATTACTTTTCAACTACAGGGTATAACTAAAAACAATCTATCAAATATCTCTTTAGAGACTGAAACATCATATTTTGTTGGCCAATTTTTAGTTGAAAATAATCTAATATGTTATGAAAAATAATACACTAGAATCCTCTCCAGTGTCAAAGACCGGAAGGTGTTGGTCATTTTTAGTTGAAAACAAAAACATATTCTAATAAATTATGAAAAATAATCTGCCATATTACTCTCCGGTGCCGGAGACTAGAGATGCTCAAATTTTTTTTTAGTTGAAAATAGAAAATAATTTTGAAGGTTATGAAAAATAATCTATCAAATTTCTGTCCAATGAAAAAGAGTCCAAAAGATTATGAAAATCCCACTCCCTAAATCTTCTTCCTCCTGCTCTTTGTAGTTCCAAAATGTTGTCTTCAATGGCATTTGTAAAATAAAAATACCTAAAACTAAAACTAAAAAATACCCTTTGAATTATGTACCTTGTTTCAAAATGTCCTTTATTTTTTAAAACAGTTCAAAACACCCCATAATATATAGAAAACAGAACAAATTACCCTTTCTATCCACTTTCGTCTATAAAACTAACAAACTTACTGATGTGACACATTATTAAATATTAACTGTCCATTCATTTAATGTTTATACATTTAATAATGATTAATTAGAATTTAATACCTCTTTCAAAATCTCTTTTTTTTTTTTTCTTCTTTTCGTTGTGGAGTTTTTTTTCACAAAGGGGTGCTATTTATCCCGAGTGGGATAAACTCACGACTCACTAGGGCGCTTGAGAGAACCATGTCGAAGGAACTCGGCAAAATGATCTTGTAACTTCGGGAGAAAGGGTGAAGCGACTGTTTATTAAAAACATAGGACTCTGTTAAGTGGTAACATGATGTATAGAGTCGGACACCTGCCCGGTGCTGGAAGGTCAGAAGGAAAAGTATTATGAGCTTTGAATGGAAGCCCCGGTAAATGGCAGTAGTAACTCTAATAGTCCTAAGATAGCGAAGTTTCTTGTCGCATAAGTAGCGACCTACTCGAATGGTGTAACGACTGCCCCAATATGACAGACTATACTCTGTATTTAACGTGGAAAGACATCTCTTTGGTTCAAAAAAATTTCGTTCCTTGCATCCCAAATCTCCATTACTACAAACACCAATAGCTTTACATCAACAACAAAAATGAAACGAACTTTTCCGAACTCATTCACCAACAATAGATCAGCCAAATGTTATACAAAAGAACATAATTAAAATCAATAATTCGACTTTGTTTCTAAACTTTTGTTTCTGTCTGAAATCACCAAAAAAAATTAAAAAAAAAAAAAAACTCTTTTGCCTAACTTTGTCAATGTCGAACCCTACCCATATGAAAATGGATCACAGAAAGAAAATGAGAATTTCCCAAATGAAAATTCAAACTAAACCCAAATTGTGCAGCACCCAACAAAAGTCAAAACAAATGCAAATCACTAGTCCTCAACCCAATATTCTGATTTCAAATTCTCTGATGCCCAAATGCCAAAATCATAACTAATTATTATCTATATAGAGAGAATAGTAGTTTATTGAAAAACAAAGGACAAGTGCAAACAATGGGAGAAAAAAGTGAATTTTTTTTTTTATCGAAGAATCAAAAAATGGAGACCGAAGTTCGCTTGACGCCCAATCAGAGCTTGACAAAGTCGAAGGCTGGTCCCGACTGAGCACTTCACCAACTCGGACTGGATCTCTGACATCGCCATCTTCGACAGATCACTCAGCTTCATATCGTCGTCGTCGGAATTAGGTGTCGATTTTTGACCCCATTGCCTCCAGGACTCGTCTTCCTCGTCGCCAATGACGTCGTCGAGGTCGTCGATGATGTGGATCCTTTTCTTCCCTCCCTCAGAGAACCTGAAGAACTCACCATTCCTGGAAACTACGAGAAGGAGGATAAGAGGAAAGAGAGAGACGAAGCAAGTGATGTGGTAATAAATTCTTTATTATTTTCTTAATACTTATATCAACTTTATAATTATAATTTGAATTTAATTCTTCCCGTTAATGTTTAATAATATGTCATGTCAATAAGTCTTGAGTTCGTATATTTAAAACTATTCTTATTTTACGTGTATTTTTTATGAGAAAAAATATTTTAATTAACCATAAATTATAATTCAAATCATGACACAAATCTTTATACCAAACACCCTTTTAGTTTTATAGACAAAAGTGAATATAAACGACAATTTGATTTGTTTTTTATATATAAAAAATGTTTTCAACTATTTGAAAAGTATTTAAAACAAAATACATAATTTAAAAAGTATTTATAAAAATAATTCAAAAATAAAACCAAAACTTAAAACTAAAAGTATATTTTTTTCCTTTTTTTCTTTTTTTTTTTTTTTCCATTTTTCTGCTTATTCCTCGTGTTGGGGAGCCTTTTTTTTTTTTTACTAATCGAGTCTAATTCTTATTAAAAGTGCGTTTGTTTAATAAATTTATACTCTAATTTAAATCATAATTTATAATTTATTATAATTTTTTTTTTAATAAAAAATACACATAAATTAAAAATAATTTTAAATTTACGAAGCATCCAACATCCTTAAATTGTTGCCAACAACCTTTTAGAGCCCCTAATTAAATGCTAGAAAAGACGGAAAGAATTCGGATTGAGTGTGCGTCAGTCACGAGGCAGCATGAGACTGGCGGGTTATTGAGCATGGACACTTGGCAAAATGTGAGAGGTACAGAACTTCTGATTAAATTTATTTATTTTATTTGATGAGGAATGAGTTGGGGGCAGAGAAGGTCTCAAGAGAGATTCTCCGTCCCATGTTTTTTTAATCGATGATGGAGATGGTAAATCGACTTTCTTTGTTGCTGTCAAATTCGCCTCGTTCATTTCACTTATTTGTTCCGCTGTCAATCCCTATATTTAAATTGTTTTATAATCTTATTGTTTTATAATCACAAATTGTAATTCAGGAAGTGTGGAGGCCTCTTCAATCAAAACATCATTTTTTTTTTTTTTTGGGATTATTTTAGGGACAAGAAAAAGTTATATATAAATTATTTTCAGAGTTTTGATGTGGGTTTCAAAACTTGTTTTTACCAAATATAACAATAAATAAATTTAATTAATGTCTTATAACGTATGAGATTAATATCGCTTATATATATTGAAAAAAAAGAAAAAAAAAATACTCGATTAACTTTATACTGCTTTGAAGCCCCATTTTTTTTAATCAGATTCGATTCTAACAATTTTTCATATATACATAGTTCATATTTGATAGCTTGTATCGTATTACATTATATAAGATGCATTGTATTATATTGTCATAATATAATACAATATTTGATGTCATGACATATATTGTATGAGGGGTTAAAATTACATTTTCAAAACTTTTGGGGTCAAATGTAAATTTTCAAAATTTTTGTGGCCAAAATATAAATTTAAAAATTTTGGGTCAAAATTTAATTTTCTAAAAATTCAAAAGTCAAAAATATAAATTGTCAAAAATTTTGAGGTTAAAATGTAATTTTTAAAACAAAAAGGGGATCAAAACATAATTTATTAGAAAATATGAATTTTTCATTGTATCCTCTCAATTTTTAAAAAATCATAGGTTCTGGTATTAATCCTACGTTGGCCTAACCCGACTTTCAATCATGTCCAATTTCGACATAATCATTGAGTCGCTTTGATATAATATAATACAATATACTAAAAATGAATTGTATTCTATGATACAACATAAACTTTATTAATTTATATAATATAATGGTTGAACCAAAAACTATATTAAAATATTATTTATATAATATGATTTTTTTAATAAGACCAAACAAGCCTGTCTTATACATATTTATATATTAAGAATTAAATACGCTTTGAGTTTGATGCGATATCCATCTTTTTTATATTCATTATTTAAAATGAGTAATTTCGATGGATAAAGGCCTTTTAAAAGGTAAGAAAAAAATGCTGATAATGCAGGTATCAACTATGGAAGACACTGAGAACAAAAGATACACGAGATAAGGCTAACTAGCTTCTCTCACCTCAACCAGAGACTCTGAACCTGCTCATTGTAGGTATAGGAATTGTCCCACACATTGTACCAACCACATTAAAATGATCAATTAAGCAAATCACAGTTCAAATGCAACCAACACTTATTAGGTCACAACATTCAACTCTGGATATATATGATACCCCATCTATTGGCCTTTAAAGTTAGGGACAAGCAAACAAATTAATGGACCCATGGCTTTATTCTCAGCTTCTCTGGTTTTACAACTCTGAAACACATGCATGAACCATCTAAAACCTAAACAAAATAGAATTTGTAATGATTTATTTTATTTTGTCTTGTAAAAGAGAGAAAAAGCATAATCTATGATAACTTGATCAATATCGATAGACAGGTTTACGGTAGGGTACCCAATTCTAATAAAATAAAATATTCAAAATCGAACTAAAAATCTAACGATATAAAAATGTGTGTACAAAAAGAAAAATGATATTCATCCCATGACTATAAATCCTCATCAATTTTTAAAAGGCGAATCCCGTTAGGTTGGATTCCACTTATATCCAATTAGTGAGACTCACTTTTTATAAGTATCCGGATTTAACTCCATGAGATGAATAAGAGTGCTGGTAGGAGAGAAAAAGAAAAATCCTTTTCTGGGATGACAATAGCTAGTTTGAGGCTTTGAGGTCGTGACTTGTAGCTAATGGGCTTGAGCTCTAGCTTTGCTTGCTTCGCCGTATTGAGTGAAAAGGCGTTTGATACACACAACAAGGTGTAAGGGTAATTAGTTAGCTTTAGTTTTATCGGGCTAAGGTAAACATATTTTTACCACCCTACAGTAGTGCTGAAATTTTAGACGGGCCGCCCGTTACCACCGAAAAGTTTAAATTTTTGCCCGATGACCGAACCCGATCTGCCCAAAAATTTGGGCTGCCCGACCTGAGCCTGAAAATTCCCATGGACGGGCTTCGGGCAGCTGATACCTGCCCGTGCCCGGTCGGGCTGCCCGATGTCCGACCGGCTACCTGAATTTTTTTTTTTTATATTTTTATGTTGTTGAAATAAGTATTTGTATAATTACAATGTGTTGTGTATATTACAATTTGAAATATGAAATGAACACACGACACGAACGAACTATATAAAAAAAATTACTTCTTCATTGATTTTTAAATTTGTAATTCATGATTGCCTCATTAAAAACCTTACCAAGAAAAACTCAATTGGGATAAAAACTTGGTAAGGAAAAAAGAGTGCAATCATTGTGGGATGAATTACAAATTTGATGAATTTAAAAATTCGGGCTTTTTTTCGGGCACAGGTCGAAATTCGGGCAACGGTCACCAAAATTCGAGCAACGGTCACAAAAATATCGGCCAATTCGGGCAGCTTCGGGTATTTGCCGGAAAATTCAAAAAAAAAATCCGGCGAACGGCGGTGGAAGGCTTCTCCATGGCGGCGGGCAGTCGGGGGCACACTATTTTCGGGCTACCCGAACCCGAGCCCGAGGAAAAGCATTTTCAGGCGGCGAGTGGGGCCTGCCCGCCGTGCCTGAAAAAATTCGGGCATCGGGCATGCCCGCCGCCCGAAAGTCCAGCACTACCCTACAGCAAGATCCCCTAATAAAATCTTTTTCCCAACACTTAGTTTAATACCGAGGCATAAAATTTCCTGGCGATAAAACATAGATTAATATTTACAGTTTAGTGTGTTTTGAAATGAGCACAGATATAAATCAGAATTTGAAATCTTTTATCTAAACCCTTTGTGCTATAGATCAAGCCCTTTTCAATTATCACTTATATATTCCAGCTATAAATCAACACTTCAACTGCCAACAATCTTGAAAAGTTCAACCTTCAAAATATTAGTATAATTCTAATACATTAAAGTGTCAAACATACCTGTGTGTATCTGAATAATACGTTGGGCACATTTAAAACTCGTTCTAAAATAATTTTATTTTTCGTATGAAAATAAAAATAAAAACATTTTTAATCTCAGACAGAAATTATTTTTAAAAATGCGTTTGATAGTTTTATTAAGAGATTGTTTTCAATATAAAAAACCCATTAATGTTTCTCGACGAAAATAAAAAATAAAAAACAACTAAAGATCATTTTTTATTTTTCTCTCATTTTATACTAAACTAAAAAATCATTTTCATTTTTTTTATTTTTATTACACCAAACCCCATTTTTATTTTTTCTTGATCCCAAACACGGCCGTTGTGTCAGGGTAAAGGCCCTTAGATGACAGATCATTCTAGGGATTATTAGGTGGTTTTCTTCAATCTGTCCTCTTCTGCATGGGCCATGAAAGACCCTTATTAATTAGGATTCAAAGTACCTGCCTAGTCCTTCGAACATATTTCGACTATTCACTATGGAGATTTTCATATTAGGTCCACAAGCACTAAAGTACTAATAGTGGCAATAAGAAACGATCGCTCCGTGATTCTCTCTCCATCCGTTAGAGATTTGATTTTTTGAATAAGTTATTCATTCTTTAGAATAGTAAGATTATGTGTTTGATGTGCACAAACTTTTGTGCATTATTGACGAGATCATGGGCAAGTCTTCTTTTCATTCGACTAGTAATTTCAGAAATGTAACATTGAGTAGGAGTATGAAGACACCAGTATTGATCCCTAATTAAGTGAAAAAAATTAAAATCTACATTGCCAACTTCTCCAACTATCTATGTCATTCAACGTTTTAAATACGAAGAATGAATCTCAAGTGTGAAAAAGATTGATCGTATTGACCTAGATTCATTGGTTGTCACTATGATTACTTATATAGATACATGAAAGTGATCCACAATGCTTGATATAATTAAGTATGTTTGTCTTCCCCCACCACCACAAAAAAAAAAAAAAAAGGTACAATGATGCAAAGAAAATCTCCAATTATTCTGATTATGATTAACCGAAACTACAAGTAATTCTTGGGAAATTCCACAACGTGAAGTCCTTCAAATATCATTGATTTTCATTTACAACTCTTCTTTTCACAAACAAATAAACAATAAAATTACAAGCATGAAAAACAGAGTACTCTGCATGGGAAAAGTGTTGCAAAGGCATTGATCAGTGGAAGCTTTGAGAAAATCCTCCATACGCTTCTCTTCCAAACTTCTGATTCACATGTAGTGCGTTTGTCCCTTGAGTCATAAGCGCACTTCTGACCTGTTTTTCAGTTTCAAAGATGGGAATTGCATGGCGTTAAGAGAGTTTTAAAAACAAAAAACATCATGAAGATGTAAAAAGAAGTACCTGAATTGCGTTGGTAGTATCCGTACTCGCCGAACTAAAATCGTAGTACATACTTGCTGCAGAAAGCTTCATGGATAGAAACTTTAAAATTGGAAAAGAAATATTTACTTTTAGTTTCAAGCAACAAAAACATATGGAGAAAAAGTGTATATATATATATATATATATATATATATATATTTAGTTATAGTTTCTTGTAGTTTAAACTTATTACCTCAATCTGATTCTGAAGTGATTGAACATAACTGATAACCACATCCAACATTACTGCCATTCCCATTGTCTGCTTGAAAGAAATATATATGTATATATGTTATAGTTATTGATTAATTGTTATATCATTTACAAGTCTTGGGCAACAGATTAAAGTAATTCTTACCTTGTAACATCCTGGAACCAGAGTTTGAAGGCATTTCAACCTGTCGTTTATTTTCTTTCTTCTTACCTATTTTGAGCAAATCACTAGCTAATTAATCATGTATAAACTCGTGTATTACGCTCCGTTAAACACGATTACAAAAGGCATTTAAGAAGGGATTTTAAGAAAAAGAAAGAAAATATTATTATTTGATGGAACATGTATAGTAGTATACCCTTTCTGCCAAGCTGTGGCTATCAGTAGCTTGGCCTCTCTTTGCTCTTACGTGAATAACTTCTTCAGTATTATTGGCGTCTTTGGAACGCTCTCTCTTTCTCTTTGTTCCTCCTTTGCGCTGCCAAGTACATATATCAACATCAACAGCAAACAATTTCAAATATTACAAATTACCCCCACATAGACAGAAAGATCAATTAATTAACTAGAAACTATTAGCAAAATAAAAATAAAAATAAAAATAAATAAAAATAAAATCATGTACCTTTTCTTTGTTGTCTTGAAGGTGAAAATTATCAGCAGCGAGCGACATGGAATGATGATCAACTAGGACAATATTTGGATGATTGGAATTGGAAAAGCTTTGAGTTTTTTGAGTGAAGTTCATGGGGAGATGAGTTTGTTGTTGTTGATCAGAGAAAGTATAATCACAAGAGAACCCCATATATATGATGTAATTTATTATATACTTGAGGTGAGATTTCCTAATGCATTTATAAAATAAGATTAGTCTTTAAGAATGAGCTCCATATATATTGGAGTCCAAATCTAAGGATTTTGAGGCTTTTTGTAATTGGTAAACTGATCATCAAGCACTTATTAGAGACAAAATCACCTAATTGATCGTGTTTATATAAAAATAATAATAGAATGTGAGAAGGCAATGCTTCGTTCAGTTGTACACGCATTCTCAATTTCTCATTTCACTTCTTACAAGTTGACTTATAAGATATATTAATTAATTTATATCTTCAATGATATATCCTCATTTAGTTATACGTGGGACATCTAAAAGTTTTATATAGAAATAAACAGAAAAAGAAAAGAAATGCGGTGGAAAGTTCAAGAACCATTGATGTTTCGGGACTGGCCTTAGCTAAGAAATTAATTCTTGAAAACTTTAGGGCTATTTAATTTGTTGATTTGAGTTTTTAATTTAAATTAAAATGTGATTTTATGTGAGAATTTTTTACTGTAATAAAAAAATTAAATATAATTATTTTTAAGAATTTTTTATTATAATAAAATTTAAATTTTAAATTCGATTATTACACTCAACTCGTTAATTCGGTTGATTCATCTTTCAATATATATATATATATATATATATTTTTTTTTTTTTCTTTTGAGGGAATTGATCTTTCATTTCTAATCAGAAATTTGTCCTTATTTTTTATGTTTGAATCATCAACTTTTGTCGTGTACTGAATTTTGTGTAACAACTTTTGTTGTTATAGCTGTTTAGAAGCTTAAGCACGTTATTCCTTCTCTGCAAGCATTAATCTACATTTCTGTATGAAGTTGGCCTGGATAAAATTCAAAACATAATCATTCATATTTTGACACCACATAAACATTAAAAGCTATAAAATATATATATATATATATATATATATATATTCTTCTCGATTAGATTTTGAATTTGATTAACTATCATTAGAGGGGTACGGATAATTCATTTTGTGAGGAATTTATATATTATGCTAGAATTAAGAGTAACGCTTTGCCTTTTCCAAACCTTGATATTATTTTGAAACAGTTATATAATTGGACCCAAAACATCTTGATACACGTAACACTAGTTATCCTATTAAAACAGAAAACACAACTATTGACAAACAATGCTTTCTCTTATTCAAACCAAGCCAAAAACATGTCACGTTATTGTTGAAAAAACGTAACTCGATGCCGGTGCTTATTTATTCTTTTCCCTTATTTTTGAGGGGATTGATATTTCATGCTTAGATTTCTTAGGCTTTCAGTTTTCATTCCAACTTTCTCAATTCAATCAATGCTAATTACAGCAAAATATGTTGAAAAAAATCGTTGATCACTCAAGACATCGAAATGGAAATTAATCTTCACTTCTCTATATAACACCCCCACCAGATAATACTCCTCTAATAAAAATTTGAAAAATCTATCATTTTATAAATATAATTTTCATAATACCTAATTCAACCCTCTCATACCCCACTTAATTTTAATCTTGATTTCATTTATAAAATAATATTATATCTTAAGATTGTTAATGTTTATTTCCTTTTTAAACATCTTGCAATTCTATTTACCTTTCATAAAAAATAAAAAAAAAAAATCCATTTGCCTTTATTTATTAATTGTCTTCGTCTTCCCCTCCTCCTTCGAAAACCACAATTTCCATATGCAACAATGTCATTTACCAAGTGTATGTATGACCTCAACCAAAATAGAAAGAAATCCATATATAATTATGCAGATTGTGAAGTGAATTGATATCTCTTTTGCATTTATTGGCTCTTTAAGAGACATCTACATCTCTCTCTCTCTCTCTCTCTCTCTCTCTCTCTCTCTCTCTCTCTCTCTCTCTCTCTCTCTCTCTCTCTCTCTCTCTCTCTCTCTCTCTCTCTCTCTCTCTCTCTAGAGTTTATAAAGATGAAATTATCTTAAACCAGAAATGTGGGGGTATATATTTTTTATTGCCTGAAAATTGCTTTCTAATTATAGTTAATTAATGTGAGTGTATACTCTCTTTTTTTTGTTTGAAAAAAATACAATTTTCATTTATAGTTAATGTGGTGATATATTTATGGGGTTTGATATAATTTTAATATAAGATAAAATTGTAATATACATAAATTATAATTTAGTGGGGGTATTAATAAATTTTTACTTGGCACCGTGGTGGAGTGTTTGCATTTGCACCTTGGGATCCAAAGTTTGAATCCTAGAAACGGCCTCTCCTACGGCATTTTGACACTAAAATCTGCCTTTTTTTTTTATTAATACCCCATACCCCATATCAAACTGTTGACGACGACGACGACAATAATTTCATGGTAACTCTATTTATGGCGTTTGTTGGCAAAAAGATGAAATAAAAATATAACGGCCGTCTTCATCCAAATTGTTTGACAGTGAATCATTAATAATTTAGATACTAGGTGTTTTTATTTATGCTAAGGAAATATGTGCAAAAGGACAAGTGAAGCTTGTAGAAGTAGCTATATATTCAGACCTGAATCATCTGTTACTCCGAATTAAATACATAAGAGACATGACAAAATGGTTTAAGAACTTGTCAAGATCTATAATTGGCTTTGTGTGATTAGACAGTGTGATTAATAAGATGTTGTCAAGTGAAGTAGAAATTATGGTCCCGACAAAAAAGTGAAAGTTTCTTTGGAGTGTTATTAAGATTATAAAACATAAACCATGAATGTATAATCTGAAGCTATAAATCATCTTAATTTACAAGTTCATAACAATTTATATGTGATGGAAAAAAAAAAAGAAGCGTAAAATAGAGTGTTTCTCATGATATCAGAAGCTCTATGCTCTAGGTAAGATGGTGTTTTTTTAAGAGTCACTAATCTTTTTATTAGATGAATCGGACTGCTTATTTTAGTTTATTAGGCTATGATACCATGTAGAAATTAGACTTTCTAAGAGCTTAGAGTACTATCACATATCTTGCCCTGCCGTGTCAAGAGTAAATATTATTGGTTAGCTCTAATTAAGTGTTCTGTAATCCATTAGAGCAGAAATACGTACAATCTAAACACACCGTCATCGACACACATATAAAGATGTACATATTTGTGTTAAAAGAGTCTTTCAGACAGTTCTAGTTTTAGATTTCAAAACTCTTTTAAGTCTTCAATGAAATCCATATTTTGGGTGTTGTATAGACAGTTCTAGTTTTGGATTTCAAAACTCTTTTGAGTCTTCAATGAAATCCATATTTTGGGCGTTGTATAGAGAGTTCTAGTTTTGCATTTCAAAACTCTTTTGAGTCTTCAATGAAATCCATATTTTGGGCGTAGACGATCATTTGTATTCCTAGTTTTAGAATTCAAAAGTGTTTTCTAGCTACAGATGTGTTAAGAATTTTAATATTTTGGTTACAGTCCTAGTTTTGGACTCCATATGCATGTGTTTACCACGTAGGTTATAGCTGGCTATTCCACTGTTAATAGTAAGGAATTCTAAAGGTACGTGTGAACCACTTTAAATTAGTTCTTAGATTATTAGATACGTGAGGACTCCTTCATTGATACTTATATATAGAAAATTATGCATTTGAATTAGGCGTTTATAGGTAAATTGTGGGGAGAATATTGAAAAAAGAGGTTGAAGATCGTATTCAATAGCTGTTTCAAAAATCAGTTTCGAGTCAAATTAATAACACGTCAGTAGGCAAAATCAGTGTTTTACAGCTTACAACTATGATGCTCTGCGTATTAGTGTTGGGGTAAAAACTCACCTCGTACCCATCTAACAGAAAATAAACTGAAATAGATCATATTAATATAAACACAAAAAAGATAGAAATTTACATGATTCGACAAAATTATTTATATGCATACACTCTTTGTCCCTCTTCTCTCTTCCCATGTCCTTCTCTATCTTGGACAATTAAGACAGATTTATTGGAGATATTGTACCTAATAACCTAGTTTTTAAATATTACAATAGTAAATGGCATATTTATTGTATTTGTTTTAAATTGCATTTTTAATTTAAAAGAAGATTTATAAGGGTAAAAAATAAGTTTATTATCTAAAACATTTGTAAATATTTATGTAAATGAAAATATACGGATTATATATATATATATAAATATATATATATATATATAAGGTTTTATGGAAGTAAATCCAAGATTTATTAAATTTGATCACGAAATAAATCCAAAATGTATTATTGGGTGAATCTCGAATTTATTATAATTGGTCATGGGGTGAATCAGGGATTTACTAAGTAAATTTCTTGTTTACTAAATTTGATCATGGAACAAATATAATAAATCCAAGATTTACTGCCATTACTTATTTACTCCAAATTTCTTCCATTTATCTCTTTTTCATGCAAAAAAAAAAAAAGGTGTTATTAGTCCTCTCTATTTATTGACTCTCAATGGACCATAATATTAATCTTGGCCCTAAATAACGTGAGAAAAAATTACATAATATGTCACTGAAATTTAATAACTTTACATTTATGTCATCTCGTCTCTTGTTGTCTTTGTTGATTTTAATACTCTACCGGAACACAAGACCGGAGCTAAAAATATCCGGTCATCTTTATAGAGGAGAAGAAGTCATCTGTTAAAATATTAAAAAATTAAAAATATGTATAAATATTATTGGGTAGCATGAATATAAAGATGACATGCTTTGAATGACATTTTCGCGTTTCTCCTTAAGTCACTTAAACAATACGAAACTGCACATATCAAGATTTTAGCTAGTCATGTCACAGGTTCAATTAAGGACGACTTCGATACATAATTTAAGCTAGCAAATTGTATTATGATAGTAAATATTGTGCAATTGTGTAATGAACAATATAGAGAAATTTGTCATTGTTATCCATCTCTCTTTCTATCAAATAAAAGTCTCCGTAGGCATAGGCAATAGGTAGTTCCCCACCGCACAACCACGCGTGCACTTATATCTATCATAATTTTGTCTAATGTTTTTATGTCATGATCTTAGTCACAATTATTGCCTTGGTCAAGCATTTAGTAAATTAAGGCTTATCTTTGGCCAATATTATTTGTATCACCCACAAACTCATCACATGACTAGTCCTTAGCCTTTACGTTCAAATATGGTTAACATCTAAAAGCATCTATCTTCTACCTATAATTCCATTTTGACTCAATTTAGTATAACCGCCCTTTCTCTATCCCATTTGAATGAGACGGGACTCAAATATCACATTATATATATCTACTTAGCTACCTAGTAGCTACCAACAATTCACCTACAATAATTGACTCTTGGTGTACATGCACATACATGTGAAAAATATCCCCAAGTACTACTACTACGTTTGTTGATCAATGTGCAATATGACCTTTTAAGCCTCAAGGCCCCATCACCCAGCCACCCTTCTGATCTTCAATAGTTGGGAGTTGTTTTAGTAGGATTAGGAAAAAAAAAAAAAATGATCTGCCAGTAATTCTCTATATTTTTAATCGTCAGATCTATATCACACATTGTACGTTTTGTATACATTTTGCCTACGTTCAATCTACTACGTCATACAATTTCGTTCTGCATTATGCCCCATCATGATGTCGTTATGATCTACTACTACGTCATATCTATATCTGATGTGACTTTAACTAAATCCAACGGTCAGAAATTAAATTTTACAAATAAAAGGCCTACCAGAGAAACTCTCTCAATATATTATTTAAATTAACAGGTGATATCCATGTTCACTTATCGTGAATGACTTTTCGCCTTTCTAAATATCTGTCAGCTTTAAAACGTTATATAAGCTTTGAAACACTGCCCAAATTGTTACAGTTGTTTTGCTATGCAATCTAAAGCAGACAAGCTATAGAGAGCTATGTTTGAATTGGTAATAGTAGTTGGAAAATCTGTCATAAAATTAAGAACACAACGACCGAAACCATGAGACTTTTTGTGGTCTGGAACATGAGCTAGAAATTCTCGTTTGTCATGTAGCTTAGTTAGAGAAAATATAGAGGGTTAAGAGGTGTATGATTTCTCTTATAAACTTCATTTTTATCATAGCTGAAAAACTATCGTAGCTGACAGATGACATAGTTTTACATTAAGATAAATTTCTATTCATTTTGTGTGTCCACTCAGTTTTATTGCTTTCGCTTGCGTAAATTCAGGGTGTCTAATTCTCAACATCGTCATGTCAAAGTTATATAACTAAGAATCAAACAATATGCAAATCTCATATTTGTTTTTTAGATTCATTGCTTACATAGGGTATTCTTTGATCTACCAACTTTTAGACCCTATATTGTACATATACAAGGTAGAGAATTCAGAGAAAATTATGCGGTAGTGTGCAAAAGAAAAAGTACCTTCCAAATATACTACAGTTTTCGACCGATAATTCTACATAAATTCCATTGAATTTGTATCATCTATTAGATATGATATCTAAAGTCTAAAAAAAAAAAAAAAAAAAAAAAAAATCACATTAATACCAATACGGAATCTCCACCGCGGAAGTTCTCAAAGAATATTTTGACTAGAAAATTTATGTCGTTTTTGAATGACGATATAACATAATATAAAAATTCCATGATTCAGATTCATGAATCGTAGCATATTATTGTATTTCTCTTTTTCGTTTTCCCTGTGATATTCGTGTATAAATGCAACAGCACGTACTCTAACTCACCTGTCCAAAAGAAAAACGTGGATCAAATATAGTGCATTAACAAATTTAAGGGATCTATGAAGGTTCTCTTTTTATTCCCCTTTTGGGTTCTGCCTTGTTTTGATATTTGAACCAAACTTAGAGTTTGTTTAGTTCGCTGATTCGAGTTTTCAATTCGAGTTAAGATGTGATTTTATGTTATAGCTTTTTACTATAATAAAAAAATTAGATGTGACTATTTCTGAGAGCTTTTTACTTTAGTAAAACTCAAATTCTAAACTCGAATCGGTGAAATAAACGGTTAGAAAAGAAACCACACTACAGTCAAGTGAAAAAAAAATGAATTAAAGTTATCAGAGGTTTCTGAACTTTCTTCTCTTTCTATAATTAGTTCATAAATTAAAAGTTGTACTAACATAAACCTTGAACTCTTTTAATGTCTCTAATTTAATCCATCAGTTACATTCAATTAAATTGTAAATGGAAAATGTTGATATATTGATAGTTTTTTTTTTTTTTTTTAATAAATGGTGAAAAGGAGCAGCTAGCATCAAGAAAGATCAAAATATCCCAACTCAATTGATACCTCTTAATAAAAATCCTGTCCCTGCTAAGTACCTATCTCAAATTATTATTAATAGAAATAAACAAATAGAATACATCAAAAGTTCCAAAAGGGCAAATAATACAGCATGACAACCAAAAAGAAAAATATCCCAAGAGGTTAGTTGACGCCAAAAGACTAATCTGAGACTCTACCTTTGAAAATCAGCTACTATAATAGGCTTTAGTAAAAACCTTTCTAGTAAAACCTAAAGGGGAAAAATTAAGCACCTGATCATTAACAATCAAAGACCCATGAGAACTACTTAACAACCATCCCTAACAAAGAAGACTACGCTGAAGGAAATCTGCAACTCGGCAAACCTGAAGGGAAGCATCTCTATTAAAGAACTTCTCCAGATAACTGTCAAATAAGCTAAGACCCCGTTCATTTCACCGATTTGAATTTAGAATTCGAGTTTTATTACAGTAAAAAGCTCTAAGAAACAGTCAAATCTAATTTTTTTACTACAGTAAAAAAATTTTACCATAAAGTCACATCTCAACTCGAATCAGCGAATTAAACGGACTCTAAATGGTTAACATATTGGTAATAAATAATAAGCAAATGAGTAAATGTTGTTGGTCATCATATCTTTCCATTAAACGTCCAATGCAAAACATAAAAAAGAGTTTATACACCTAAATTCATCAATACTAAACAAACCTAGATAAATCTGTCCATAATCAGGTTTTCCTCCAAGGCAAAAACGATTAAAGAACCTATCCATAATCACAGGACAGGCACATCAAGGGACTAGTGGGGGCAGGAAAACTGGATTTTTCAAATTTCAAATTTCAAATTTTTTCTTTTACTTATTTTTGATGGAATTACTGGATTATTTTAGTGTTAATATAATATCAATTAGCATTGTATTTAAAAAAAAAAATCATCCAATTATTTGCATTTTGCACCTTTTTTTTTTTTGAGAAAATATTCTTTACGCCCTTTTAAATAAGAACATTTCCTTAAAAAAGTAAGAACATTGAAAAATCAAGAAATAATTTAATTTGATATGGGTATTTTCTTTTTAAAATTAATATTATTTTTAACTTATTTTTAAACTAAAAAAACAGAAAGGATGGGGTTTTTTTTTATTGCCAAAAAATTGCCTCAAGATATTAATTAGAAGGTATTTTTTCGAGTATGGAGTATTGATTTCTACCATTAATTCAATTAAGGCTCCAGCAATATATATATATATATATATATTATCATGTAATTATTAAAAAAAAAAAGTACTATTCTATGTTTCTTGGGGTCGTCCAATTCGTTTGTCTTTGAGCTCCAAAGATATCGTTTTGCTGGAATTTATAACATGCTTCAGTGCCGTCCTATTCACTATTCATGTGGATAGTATGTCGGTACCCAAAATTCCACGTTTTAGTTGCATGACATTATTGTAAAATATATTTTGTATAGTCAATCACGTTTCTTGTGTAAAGAAACTAGATACCTCCAGACATAGAAGAGAATCATTCCTTAGAAGAAACAACCACAAAATTCGTTCCTTCTCGAGACCCAGGTCTTATCTTTCTTCTTCCTCTTTTCTTAAAGAGCCGTTTTCAAACCCAATAAACTGTCAATTGAAAAGTACTACTATATTCACAAAGAAGCCTCATCTTTAATTTCCATGTATGAGGGAATGAATGTGGTATCGAAATTACTCTAAATACGCATATGGATGGATCTGTTTAATTCGCTGATTCGAGTTGAAATGTGACTTTCTGTGAGAGCTTTTTACTGTAGTAAAAAAATTAGGAGCCCATTTAGCTAGTTCGTTGATTCGAGTTTTTAATTTAAGTTGAGAAGTGACTTTATGTGAGAGCTTTTTACTGTAGTAAATAAGTTAGATGTGATTATTTTTTAGAGTTTTTTACTATAACAAAACTCAAATTCTAAACTCGAATTGGTAAAATGAACGAAATTTAGATGTAACTATTTATAGGAGTTTTTTACTATAGTAAAACTTAGTAGACGTTTGGTTCATAGATTCAGAACCCTGATTTAGAACCATTCTCTATTTACGTGTATTTTTTATAAGAAAAAACACTATAACAAATTATGAATCATGATTCAAATCATGGTTCGAATTTTAAACTCAATCGGTGAAATGAACGAGACTTATATAACACGTATAAAGCTAGTTAATAATTAGCCAATGCACTTTCTTAGGAAAATTACTAACTAACATTATGTCAGTCAGAAGTACTGTATGAGAATTGAATATAAATTATAGTGGAATCTAATAAAAATCTAATCCCGATACATGATTTTTTTAAAATAAATTATAATGGCATATCCAGTTTTTTCTTTTTATTTATTGGATGGAAAATTAAAAAGCTGGTTAGTAATTAGTTAGTGTACTTTTATAGTTAAAAAGCTTCAAAATATTATATCAAAATTTGTATGAGAATTAAATAACTTGTCTAAATACAATGAATCTGACGAAAATCAAAACGTTTATGGCTTTTATTTTTTTCTGGTCGACTACATATTAATTTTAATAACGGTACGTCTGGTATCATTTAATTTTATTTACATAACTTCTCGTTTGTTTAAACAATAAGAGTGAAAAATCAAAATCTTTAAACTATGGAAGTTAACATAAATTAATGGGATATTTATTAATTTATTTTTATTTCGATTTGTTGAACGGAGAATCCGTTTAAGGTATTCGATAATCATAGCCTTATCATTCCCTTCATTCTGGATTGATGTTGATAGAAAGTACTTTGACTGGTCTAATTCTAAGTCTCTCTCTTTCTCTCTCTAGTTATTTATTATATTAAATCCACGACTAAGGAATACTTGAGTAAAGTAGCTATACTCTCTTTGGCTTTATCCCATCCCCGGCGGGATAATTCATATCCGCAATAATATTGTACTATACAAACGATACGACCAATAATCCCATTTCAGAAAATTCCATTCCTGGGTTGATTAGTATAAAAAGCCAAGAGCAAGTGGAGAAACTCTAATTGGGTTTTCACTCTACTATTAAAAGGTGTAGTTTTAAACTTTGAGCTCTTCAAAATCTTTATTGCCTTCTTTTCTACAATTTCATTTTCGCAATTGGCTCTTTTTTCCCAAAGACTCTCAAAAAACAACCTTGTACAGATAATTAGTTGTGTCGAACAACTCTTCTATTCTCAAACACAAATTTGAACGAAACAGCTATGCATAGCATTACAAAGAGGGTTTGTCATCCAAACAACATTATTGAAGAAGAAACCGAGCTGAGAAGAGGGCCATGGACTCTTGAAGAGGACACTCTGCTCATACATTACATTGCTCGCCACGGTGAAGGCCATTGGAATTTATTGGCTAAACGCGCAGGTACAAATAACACACACACACACACACACACACACACACACACATACATATATATATATATATATATTATTTCTGATATAAGTTATTTTCTCTCATCATTCATTGAAAAAAATCTAGACTGCTTATATATAATCAATTTCACTACTGATTTTGATTCTCAATTTATCTATTATATATTTTCAGGGCTGAAGAGAACTGGAAAAAGTTGCAGATTGAGATGGTTGAACTACTTAAAACCTGACATTAAGCGTGGTAACCTCACTCCGCAAGAACAGCTTTTGATCCTTGAACTTCATTCCAAGTGGGGTAACAGGTTATTATTACCTAATATTCTCATCTTCATTTTGGTGTGTGTGTGTGTGTGTGTGTGTAATTGTGTGTTTTTGTTTGTGTGTGTGTATAATTGCTTTTTTCTTTGTAAAGTATATAACTTTTTTTTTTTTTTTTTTTTTGGTTTCTGGGGTTGTGTTTAGATGGTCAAAAATTGCCCAACATCTACCGGGAAGAACAGACAATGAGATAAAGAACTATTGGAGAACAAGGGTCCAAAAACAGGCACGTCAACTGAATATTGAGTCCAACAGCAAGAGATTTCTAGAGGCAGTTAGGTGTTTTTGGATGCCAAGATTGCTACAAAAGATGGAACAAACTTCTAATTCTAGTACTTCTACTAGTTCTTCTCCTTCAACTTTGACAACAATAATCCCAAGTGCCCAAAACTGTGAATTAGTTCCTAATGATTTTGTACCTCCAAATTCCACTGCCTTTCCTGCTCTATCAGATTCATCGTCAATTCTGTCAAACAAGCCAATACCCTCTTCAAATCATCCCAATGGGTGTCTGAATTATGCCTTCACAAACCAGAATATTCTCTCCACGGATTCCATCATCACCTCGCTCTTCCCGCAAGTTGAAGAACACCCGAAAACGAGTACTTTTTCCAATGGCATTGAGAAAACAGATCCGATTAGTGGTTTGGATCATGAGAGTAATTCTTCTGTTCATTATGTGGACAGCAGTAGCTATGGATTTGAAGGTCTAAATCTGGACTCCATTTTGGAGTTTGAAGCTTTTGACGTTTCGGGACTCAATTGCCATGTGGCGGAAAACGATTGGACGCTAGGCGACATGGCGGCAGATGCTTTATGGAACATGGGAGAAATGTGATCCTTAAAAGAAAAGTTTAAAGCTATGTATGACTAAATAAATGAGCATCTAGGGGAGGCTCTTTCTATAATATATGAGATGAACACACCAAACAGATCACGATGATGAAAGATATAAATAGTGATCCTTTATAGGCTACTATTAGTATACTATATAAATATGCCATGTAAGCACATTTTGGTTTTCCCTAGTAGAATATGGTATCTAGTGAGTGATTTTGTATTTGAGTACATGAGGTTGGCAATTACTGTACATATATGATATATGTTTGGAGAAAATGTGTTGTTTTATTAATTAATATAATTTTTTTGCATTTTTCTTTTTTGGTAAAAAAGTGCTGTTTTAATATCATTGATCCATTGGTTATGTAACATTTTTTTACCAGTGCAGTTTTCAGTTTGAGAGTGAAACAAATGGGAGTACTTTCTTCAAGTTAGATACAATTATTGGTTGATTGAATTGAAATGAAAATGTGCAGTCAATTCCACGAAATGATGGGAGTGGAAATGACAACTCAGTGGGGGAAAGGTGGAGTCACATCTTAGTTGTGGATACGCTTAGAATTTATTATGTGCATGTTTTATGTGAAAGATGGGCTAGATGGGGTCCGGAAAGGGAGGGGCCAGTTAAAAATGCTACTCTATGTTATCTACTACTATTGTCTCCGATATTTCTAGCCTTTGAAAACAATCAAATGTGGCTCAATGAGAGAAATTCAAGTACATCTAAAGATAAAGCGTAAAAGCTGGTGTGGAAGACCTACCAGGAGTAGTGCACAATTCCAAATATTAAGGATTCATTTAATATGAGAATTTAAATTAAAATAATTTTAATTTTAATTTTAAAATTAAAATTATGATTCATAATTTTTATCTAAATTATAGTTTTGAAACTAGAATCAAAATTAGGGATTTGAACTACTTAAAATTAAGGGGTGATTTTAGAATCATGGGTGATTCCTTATTAAAAACATCACATCAGGATTTAAACATTGAATCAGAACCATCTAAATTAAACATTAATTTTGAGTGAGTCAAATCAGAACCACTCTTTATTTTTTGTAAACAAATAGTGGTTTAAACCAAAATCATATTTCTAGATTCAAACCCTTATACCAAACAATGCCTAAATCATATTAGATTTATGTATATAGAGGACTCAAAGAAATGTATCTAATGAAAATATATCTTCTATACAAAATGATATCTAATGAACATTGTTTAGAAATGTTGAGAAAAATACATGTGTATGTTGTCCCATATAAAAAATAGATGAAAATGTGAAGTGATTTATATACATAGAAGGACTCAAAACCTAATAGGTTAACCTTTTGTGTCAAATTGGGCTCCTAAAGTGTGTTGGGCAAGTTTCTCATGTGGTATCTCCCCAACAAGTGGTATCAGAGTCGATGGTTTGTATGGGTCAAACAATCACACTCGGTTGCAGTTCCCACATTACCTCCTATGAGAGTTGGTGTTCCCGCATGTGCACAGATGGTGAAGCATTTGGTAGACTCGCATGGTTTCGGCTCTCTTTCCCATGCTTGAGTTGGCTCCCGTTTAGAGTGTGATGCTTGATCATGTCGGCTACTTGAAAGTTTAATTCAATGGGGAGCTTGGTGAACACACACATGAGGGGGAGATTGTTGAGAAAAGTGCATGTGTATGTTGTCCTACATGTAAAGTGGATGAGAATGTAAAGTGATTTATATATATAGAATGACCTAAGACCTAATAGATTAACTTTTTAGGTCAAGTTGTGCTCTTAAAATGTGTTGGATCAGTTTCACATGTGGTGTCTCCCTAATAAGAAATTTTTGCAACCTCGGTTGTTTTCACTTTTGTGCCATGGGGAATTAGTGTTGTCCCACTTTGGCCCTTAAACACTTAAAATGGCACAAATTTAGGCCTCGATGTTTGAGTCTCTAATGGCACCAAGATTAGCTGTCCTATTTTCTAATCTCGGTAGATGTCCATCTAATTACATTTTAACACTTCATGAATTGCTCAAGTAGTTTTAGTATTTTTTTTCTTTTTTATGTAGTCAAATTTCTAAATTTATATGACATGGTAAATAAGTAATGGAGGGACAGCTACCACCGAGACAAGAGTAGGGACAACAAATCTAGACTCACTAGTTGTAATGATTTGAATCACAAGCAATTGCCTTTCACCCACGAATGAGTAGGATTTTGGAAGTTAAATCCCTGAAATTCGATATCCCTCTGAAAAAAGCCCCAAGCTAATTAGTCTTCTAAAACTGTCGGCCGAGTCAACATTTCTGCCAAACAATCAAAAAAAAAAAAAACCCCAACAACAACAACAACTACTACTACTACAAATATCAGATATTTCTAATTGTAGTCTACTGGTTTTGCTGGATCCATTGGGCGTGATCCATGGCTGATGAAACGATGCTAACATCTACCAATTGTACTTGGAATAATTAGATAGTGAAGGAAAGGCCTGAGATTCGCCTGCTCAAAGGGCCTCTTTTGCACGAAAACCCCTAGCCAATAATTCTCCCAACCACTTGAGAAGCTTAATGTGTAACAGTGTAAAAAAACACTAGCAATATTTGGCCACTATAGTACGATAACTATTCTTTTATGCTTTTGCCCTTTTATATATCTACCTGTAACGTGTATTGTACGTTCCTAAAACATGCAAAGCTAATGTCTGGTAGACGGAAGTACTATTACCGTTACGAACTTAGATGTCATTTTGAGCGCTACGTCAAAGTGGGATGACACTAACTAGCTATAATTTCTCGGGGATCAAAATGTTTATAAATCCTTTTCAATTGTACTGCAGACTACTCTTGATAGGATAATTTCGAGGTACTTTTAAGTCTTGAGAAAGACATTGAAGCCAAATGCTTCTGTGATCGATGATTTATTATGGTCACGTTGATTTTACGAATTTAAGTTTAAAATTTAAATTTTGTTATAGTAAAATTTTTTTAAAAATACTCATTTTTAATTTTTTTATTACAGTAAAAAACTCATATATAAAATTATATCTCCATTCAAATTAAAAATTTAAATTAATAAACTAAACAGGTCTTATATATCTTTTTTAATAAGCAGAAAACTATGTACATGCAGATTCAAATAAAGTTATCCCTAACCACTGATGGTTGTGGAGTAGGGTTCAGGCCGCCTTTATTAGGTCTTCTCTATCATTCCCTCTAGGGATCAAAACCCGGTAGCCTCAGTTGAACCCAATTGGCACTGGAATTGTGGCAGGTGGATTAGGTAGAAGGCGTGAGGAGAATAGTTCAGGCTCTGATCTACTAGTCCCTCGGTGCTCTCAGGACTGCGCAAGATGTCGAAGGGGATGGGAGTGTGAGGAGCACCAGCTGACTCCCTTTTTTTAGAGCCAAAAAAAATAAAGTTGTCCCTTTAGGCTAGATACAACATAATCTTAAGCACATGTTGTTAGTGATGTCTTAATTAGCGGAAGTTGTAGTGGAGTTCATTATAACGAAAAGAAAAGTAGTACAGTACGTACTCGTGAAATTCAAAAAAAAAAAAGAGAGAGAGAGAGAGAGAGAGAGAGAGAGAATATTGCACTTGGGTGATATAGATGAATCATAGATGTGAATCTTGATTGTTTGAAAATGTCAATGCCACACATAACTGATGCCAATTGACCCTGACCAAAAAGAAAAAGATGCCTGACATGAAGTAGTGATATTGATCTCATGGAAAAAGAAGTGTATAGAACATAATTTTTCACATATATATAAAGATAGATGACGCACAAAATGAGAGAAGAATATGATCTCACAAAATATAGACCCATGATAGAAGTGTGACTTGAAATTCCGTATATTGTTCTTTCTCTCTTCAGAGGATAAAGTTGGGGCACCATGGCATCACTCCCACAATTGGCAGCAAATGCATATAAAGTACCATATTATAGCTAGCTAGCTAGCTAGGGACATGACCATATTATTATTCCACTTGTATAGGCATAGGAAAAGACTCCAAACTTGAAGTCATTCGTAATCATATACCATACTCTTTTTTTCTTTCGTCGAATAAAAGAGTCCCACGGTAGTATAAAGTTGAAAATCTTTAAAATCACATTAAAATAAAAAAAAAAAAATATACAAAACAGACAATTTCTAATATAATCTGTACAATTAAAAATAGAGACACACCTGATAATTTTTTTTTTTTTTTTAAATTTCTACCGCAAAAATCACCCCAACTAAGAATTAACTAACTAACTGAGCTTGCAATACAGTTGTCTTCTACTTGCCCGCTGATGTAATTTAAGGAGAAAAGGGCATGTGTAAAAAGAGAACGAGCACCCCATTTTATTAGTAGTACTAGTGCAATAGCTAGAACCACTCATTCTTCACAAGTTCGCTCTTCATCCAACTACTTTTATTCCCTTTAGTACAGAAATGAAAAAATTCAAAAGAGAAATGAGAGAACCTAGAGTAAGGAAAACTGATCTACTAAATTTTTCCTTTAGAACTAAGCTATATCTAGAATTTTCCACTTTAGATTCCTTGGTTCTTTCAAGTGAAAATGAGAGAAAATGCTCCTTTTTCTTTTCTTTTTATTTTCTTTCTCTCTCTCTTTCGCTTTTTTGTACTTTATCTTGTGTATAACTATAACTATTGAGTATTGATGTGGGCAATGTGTTTCCGAATCAACGAATAATATATCATGAAGAAACTAGAATATGATCTAGAGAAAACAAGACTGTATACACTTGGAACATGATATGGTTCGAACAAATCCATTCCACATAAAAATAATTTATCTTTTTTTTTTTCCAAAAATATTATAGTAAAAAAACGTTATAAAACTTGTTATACCCGTAAGAATGTTGGCTAAAACAACTTCAAAATATAATTTCTTAATTCTTGAATATAGTATATATTTATCTGAACTCTCATGATTATATATTAAGAAGTGACATACCTTAGTCATATTCGTTATCTTTAAAAAGAAAGTCGCGACTCAGCAATATCCATCATATCAGTATATGTGATCAAAATATTGGCGTGCCCTATTATTAATGATGTGAAACCGAAACCAAGAAAAGAAAGTAAATTTATGTGAATGCAAAATAATATTTTATGACAGATTGAAAGAAGAATATAAGAGACTAAAAGGCTTTCAAATCTCTCACTCAAATCAAACATTTCTCTTTCGCGAGTAAACGTGAATAGACTGAACTCTCGCTCCACAGGTGATGAGTTGGCCTTTTACTTTTCGTAGTCGGCTAAAGTTCTTTCTCCTTCTCCTTGGACCATATAATATTTTCCTGCACAGCTTTCCCCCATCCACAACATCAAAAAAGCCTTTGAATATGTAATAAAAGAAATTTTCTAGGATATTAAAAAACATCTTTTTGTTTAAAGTACAATTCTAAACTGTATGAATTACGTACGTCAAAATTGTGTTAGATTAAGAAGAAAAAATGGATAAGTTTTCTTTCATTGAGATTTAAACAATTCAAAACTGTCATATGGTCTCTACTACTCTTAATTATGGTGTCTTCCTTTTACAACTTAAACTTTTTATGTGAGAGAAATAATGCAATAGAAAATTGAATTTAAATTTTTTTTAAAATAAAACAGTGTAGTAAAAGAACTTAAATTGTGATTTGAGTTGTAAAAAGAGCAAAGCTTTAGTTTGACACAAATCTTTTGAATCCATATATAACACACCGAAACCCCCTCTCTACAACAAAATCCTTTCATATATTTCCAAAAAGATATCATCGGACTAAAAAAAAATATCACCCTTTATTGTAGGGGAATTATATGGTAATTACATGAGAATTCTCAATATTATTAACAGTAATTTTTAGCGTGCGATTCATTTAAAATTACGGTTACACAAATTGTTTTGACTTATTCTGTTCTATTGGTACAAAACGCATTAGAATACAGTGACACGAAACCTATTTAGTCTGGCCCAAAAAGTTCAGAGGTGCAACATATGTGGTGAAACTTTAATTATGAAAATTTAACTTATTTTGTTGTGTTTTAAATTAGATTTATTTTGTTTTGCCTGCAATGTTTTTTTTTTTTTTTTTTTTTTACTTAATCCAGTGTGGTTTTATTTATTTTATTTTAACGTATATTTGTATAATTTTATTTTTTATTCAAATTATTTATAATATTTTATATGAATAGCATCAACGTCAGTGTAAATTGATATTAAAATGGACAACATTGAAAAACAAATCAATTTAAAATAAATAAATAAATAATAAAAACAAATTTTTGTATTTTTTAGGTCATCTGATCATAAAGATAAACGGCCAAGCATGGGGCGTGCATCCCACACGCAAGCAGAGGCGCGTCCAGAGAAGGAAGGAAGACATGCCATGTCAAAAAAGAAAAGAAGAAAAAACTAAGAATGAGAAAAAAAAAAAAAAGGATGATAAAATTGAAGAGAGAAGAGAGAGAGAGAGAGAGAGAGAGAGAGAGAGAGAGAGAGAGAGAGAGAGAGAGAGAGAGAGAGAGAGAGAGAGAATTTTTTTTAAAAATAGACAAATATGTGCATGAAAAGAATTTATTTCAATAGAAAATAGAGATATATATATATATATATATATATATATATATATGGTCACAATTGGAGAAAGTGAAAATAAAAAAATAAAAGGAAGAATATGTAATAAGACAAGAGTAAGAGAAAATCAAACAAAAAAGGGGGTTTTAAGACAACAAAAATGTTATTCATCCTTATAGAGATGAATAAGAATACTCTTAAAATAATGATTAATCTTAAATTTAATTGTCAAAAAAATAGAGATTTTTAGACAAAGGGAGAAAAAGAAACAACCCTCAAGGAAAAGAAGTTGAAAAAAAAAAAAAAAAAAAATTCGTTGGGGAAGCTCATTCTCCCTTAGTAATATGATGGATGGATGATAGATATTTGATAAATTGTGCTTGTTTCTCTAATTATCTTATTGTTTTTTTTTTTTACCACTATATTCTAACATTATTGCATAGTGGTATTATTATAAATAACTGCCCAAAGAATTAAGCTCTCATTTCCCATCTTTATACCAAAATTGGCGAAAATAAAGGAGTGGCTTCTGAAGAAGTAGGTCCAAATGAAGTGAAAGGCAAATCACGCTTGAAATAATAATGTATCGTGTGGATAACCAGGTCTGGCATACTTTTAGACTAATTTGCTCTTCCTCTCTTTTCTTTTCTTTTTTCATTTTTTTCATTATATACATCCGTAATTTTCTGACAGTTTAGGCCAAGAAAGCTATATACAAAAGCTTTGACCTTTATAGATCGATTGGTTAATATTTTCAAAGCTATAGTACTGCAAGGGAATTTGTGGTTTTCATGTTTGCTCTATGAAAAGAAGGGTTAATTTACTTTTGGCATCGGAATTATGATCCTTGTTTTCTGTTTGCCCTTGAATTTCAAACATTAAGTTTAGGGTGAAATTTTTAATCATTTAATGTTTGGGATCAAAATGAGACATTGGACATAATTATGAGACCAAAAGTGCAATTATGAACAGAAATTTAAGAACTATTTTCAATTATTCATGCTGCATTTTAGATTTTGTTTTGTTTTATAACAACTAAAGATAATATATATATATATATATATAATCTGTATTTGTAGAGCTTTTGCTTTTATTTTGTTTTTGGTTAGTTAGAAGAAAATGAGTAAAAATTGTGACTTTTTAATAAATGTTTGAAATTATATTTTTGAAAGAGTTTAAATGAGTCAAAATATTTTTAAATTTTCTAATAACTAATTTTGAATATTATAATAAAGTTTGTAATGTGTTAATTAAACTCTAAAAAATGCATGTTTCAAAATTTATTCATAAAAGTTTTTTTTTTTTTTTCATATTTTGTGGCTTTGGCCTTTCACTACTAGAAGCTTTTTGGAGAACCAAAGCCCTTGTGATAAGGCATCTACAACTTACAAAAGCAAGTTTTGGTCTCAGGAAGCTAAAAATAGGTTATAAAAAGTTCTGCCAAACAAGCCCATAATAGGGATTATAAGTTATATAAGTATGTACTTTTCACAACTTCAATAGAGAATTTGAATTGTAAAGGGAATTTTATATGAGCGAAAATATTATAGTATAAAAGTTAATTTTTTTATAAGAGAAAAGACTATAAAAAAATAACAGTTTGGACATTATATGTCTTAAAAATTAGTCATAAAATGTCAAAATAACGTCTCTTTAAAAGTAAAGGTATCGTTTTGATATTATTAAAAAACAAATAGTACCGGCGAGATTTTCCTAACATAAATTACTAAAATGATTTTATCAAAAAAAAAAAATCTAACCATTCAAAAAATAACCAAATGAAAATACGAGGGTTAAAAAAGCTTTGATATGATGACAAACAAATCAAATATTTGTTTGGGGCCTATTAATCTGTGACTTCCAATAGGGCATATCGCAAAACACTCCCTTTTATTTTCAATTTTTTCACGAGTAACGTTTTGTTTTCAAAAACTATAATTCATAAACGGTCAGTGACGAAGTCAGAAAATTTTATTGGAATGAGTGTGTTACTCATTTTTGATAAAAATCAAAGTTAATAAATGTAGATATATTTGGTCCTTACTAAAATCTAAGTATAAAGTTAACTTTTTCTTATACAATCTTTAACATTTTCCGTATCAAAAGAAAATCTATACCGTACATTCATCAACTTAAATAAAAGAGGAAAAGTTATATCTTTTGTTTAGAAAAATAAAACGATCAATATTTATGGACGAGCTTTCAATAGTTACGTTTCTATCTATAATTATTACTAAATATAAAAATTTGATGACGTGGCGTGATAATAATTTAGTTTTATTAATTGTCATAAATATTTTTAGTTAATTATATAATTTATTATAAGTGTTAGATTAATATTTTCTTGTTAAAATAATGATATCCATTAACGGGTAAATATTGAAGTGACCATTAAAACTATACCCACATTTATTAAATTAAAACAAAGAAGTAGAACACAATTTCTAGAATATAGTTTAAGGCTATCACTAATAGATCAATATGTGTATTCAACTACTCAATTAGAAGAGGACCTTAAAAAGTTGAGAAAATAATGGAGTTTAATAACTTTTGATAAGTACGTAGATAACATGCGAAGGGATTTCTTATATCTCTTGCTTATAGATTAGAAAAGAATTAGTTAGACTTCTACCGAGTATAACCTCAATGTTTCGAACAGATTTCCTAGAAAACTACAATGACGAATATAAAATTCCTGTGGAAATAGAAAATGAAATCACGTTTAGTGAGAAAAATTAAGAAATAAGAAAGTTTACCAATTTTAGACTAATATGTACGAGGCGATTGTGGATTAGAGGGCTGCTTTTTTTTTTTTTTTTTTTTTTTTTTTGTTCTAAGAAAGCATAAAGCACTTTTAAATAGTTAGAATATTTTGGATTTGAAGAGTGTTAAGTTCTAATTAATTTTTTTAAGAATGTAATGAGTTTTAGATGGACTGTTTGTATCAATTAATGTTTCTCAATAATTTATTTGAGAATAAAATCAAGTGTTCATATTTTTGTATGGAGGTTAGTAGGTAATTTGATGAAATAGATATATAAGTTCTTAAAAAAATTGAGGGGGCTAAATCAAGTTTTTATATATATATATTTTTAGGGATTATAATGCACTTTGAGATAAATATATAGGTTTTTTTCAACAACAAAAAAAAAAAAAAAAAAAAAAAAAAAAGAAGCCGACTACAATTTTGATTTCGTTTGCAAACTCCTCCCTATAGATTCAAGACCGGAGTATGAAATATCAATTTTACATTGAAATAATATATATATATATATAAATATAAATATTAAATAAGGTGTTTGGAATTCTAACAAACATATGTCTACAGCCAAAAGATAAGGTGTTTGGAATTCTAACAAACATATGTCTACAGCCAAAAGATGTCAGCAGGAATTACTTGAGGAAGAGAGCACCAGAAGGTTGGTGGCTTGGTGCAAGGCTTCTTTTTCTCTAATTTTCAAACTTCGGATATGAGATGAGGGCTTTTTCGTCTTTAAAAATCGACCTGCTTGATCTTCTCTTTTTTAATCTCTCAACCAAATTATAATACTTGCCAAATGCATTGAAATAGTTGTCTTTGATATAGGCATTATCTAGTATCCCAAACAGTTTAAAAGCGTAAATCTATTTATTATTATTATTATTATTATTATTATTATTATTTATTTTGCTAATAAAAAAAGAATCACTGGTGTCGGGTAGCATCCCGCCTCTCTCCCTCGTCTGTATTAAAAAAAGAAGAAAATAGATAAATACACTCTAAATGAATATTAAATTTTTATCTTTTATTCTTAATTAATAATCTTGTTAGTAAGTCAAGAAGGTATTAATTAAGAATGAGAGTTAAAAATTTAAAATTATGCACTGCTAAGAGTAAATTCAACTATTTATAGAACTTAAGGCCCATCAATAAAATAGAAAGAATCTGATCTAATTCTACACACAACACAAAGGATGGGGTGATTTACACATAGCAAAATTTGAATATCAAAATTTAAATTTAGTAAAAATTTTGAAATATTACAAAAATAACAAAATTTTATATCATTTTTATATCATTAAAATAACGTTTATATCATTATATATTACAAAATATGGTATCATTATGATTATTATTATGTCATTTTTACTATATTTGTAATTTCAATGCAAGGTATGAAATTTTGTCAAATAGCGTAATTACCACCAAAGGGAGATGAGTCTAATTTTAGACAAAGCATCTTAGGCCCAATATCGTACAAGTTATTAGTCAGGCAAGACCTCTTTTATATTTAAGAAGTTGAGAAAATTGATAAACTCACCGTTTAAATGTATTATTTTGATATTTTTATTTTTTATTTTTAATTAATATTTTTTAATTAATATAGTTCTTTAATTACAGCATATCAATCAAATGTAAAATTTAAAAATCTAAAACTCATATATTTTAAGAGATATTCATTTTTTTTTCTTTAAAGTTACAAATATAAACAGATCCCGAAAATGAAACAATAATGAGTGGTAATCTAGCATTTTAATTACTTTCCCTCAATTGGACCCCAGGAGTGGATTTAATCAAGAATCAATTTTTTGGAATATAATTATAATTCCCAGAAATAAAAAAACCGTTGATAAAAATAGAGGTGGTTTTAATTACATCCTCTGAAGGAATCAATGATTAAATATGGAAAATAATTATAATTTTCATAAAATCAAAAAAAACAACTCAAGTGAAAATCTTTAAAAAAATTCAGGTCTTTCAAGTTTTAATTACATTAATTGAAAGAGCTTTATTCAAGTTCTAATTTCAACTGGTTAAAACTCAAATTCAACTAAAAACTACAAATTACACTCCAAAAGAACAACCCTAAAACAGAGGGGGAAATGGGGGAAGAGGAGTGGGTTTTTCATTTTAAATTATATATCTTTTCCCGAAATGATAGTAAATAGCAAATATTTAAAATAAACTAAATAAGTAATATATTTTAAAATTATTTAAAATAAATAACAGTTTAATGTGTAAATATTTTATTTACGATTGATAAAAAATAATTTGCGTAGTAAAAAATCTTCATTTACATAAAATATTTTATCAGTTGTAAAAAGAGAATTTATATCAAAAAGAAAATCTTTTTACTAATCGTAAATGAACAATTTACACAATAAACTGCTATTTACTTCAAATAATTTTAAAATATGTTATTTACTTAATTTTGTTTCATAAATATGTTATTTACTACATGTTCTATTAGAGAATGAAGTAAATAGTAATTTAATAGTAAATAATTGAATTTTAAAAAAATTTCTCACCTAAAATTTTTTTTTACCATTAGTAAAAAAAAAAAAAAAAATTCACATAAATAAAAAAGTTTTACGACTTAAATTATTTTTTTCAGTCCTAAAAAATTTATACGATAAACTGTTATTTACTTTAAATAATTTTAAAATACGTTATTTGTTTATTTAGTTTCATAAATTTGTTATTTACTACAATTCTGCTTTTTTTTTTTTTTTTAAGGTCTTTTTTTTTTTTTTTTAAACCCAATGTCACATCTTCGGGTGTTTAACCCAAGGTCACCTAGTGGGAAAGTAGATATTTCCCATGTAAGAGCATTGACCCATTTCCTTGCAAAAACATCCATTAGGGAGAAAAAAATAAATATGTCAAGATTTGAGATGAATTAAAATTAATAGGCCAATAGTTTATATAAATTAATAAATAGGCCAAATTACTATTTTTGTCTATAACTTATCTAGTTATGAACCATAACTTGACAAGTAATTATCCATAATTCACAATTTTTATCCATAACTTGTCTAACTATGAACCATAACTTAACAAGTTTGTCCATAACTTATCTGGTTATAAATCATAACTTGATAAGTTATGGCCTATTAATTTCTATAACTAAAAATTAGCCTATATAATTTCTTAAGTTTTTTATATTGGCATATTTTCAACTATTTCTCTTATAATTATGGTAACCACATAACAGGCAACTAACATTTGCACAAAAATTAGTTTCAAAATGAAAATTCACTAGTTAACCTTATCTGGAAATTTTATAACAAACTCAAACACACAAAGGCCGCGCGTATTTTATATGTGGAAAAAAAAAAAAAAAAAAAAAAAAAAAAAACAAGGTAAAACTGAGATAGAGAATGGTGTTTTATGTAAGGCACTTAATTTAGTGGTGAATTTACATCTATGCTTCCATTGTTGATTCTAGACTTCGGATATCTCTATCTTAAAGAACAAAACAAAACAGAACAGAAAAACAAAACAAAAAATGTTATACAAGTAGTCAGGAAGTGGGCCTCATGCCATGGGACTCATACCGTAGGCCCATCATGAAACCCATCTACTGACAGAGGCCCAAAGCAAACAAGATCCAGTTGCTTCAACACGAACGCTAACAGAGTCTTTCCATAGACAGGCCCAAAGCAAACGAGATCCAGTTGCTTGAAAAGTGAAAAATTAACGGTTAGAGACGTCACACAAATGTTAAACAAATTACGTTCAGGTTAAGGATTTTCAAACTACATCATCCCATTGTCAAATATGTTCATTTCAGGTCAAGGCATTTTCCACCCAAATTAGAAAAAAGCAATTTAATTTAAAGTCCGCATTTTTCATTCGAACTTAACTTGGCTATAAAATTGAAAATTTTAGGTGAAAAAAGCAACTGGGAAAAGTGTTCGAGGAACACCTTCCACATGAAGGTGTTCCTTTAGCTGACAATAACAGAGAAGATTACCACCTTAAAATAGTAGTAAAATAGAGGCTGCATAATACAATCCCTCTCCATCCAATGAGACGCCTCAAAGAAGTTAAGAACCAGGGGTTAAACTACTATTAATCTAAGAATTTGTTAATAACTTGTAAAGAAATCAAGAACCGAATGGTAAAGCAATTACCCAAAACGGAGCAGTAGTCTAGACGAATATAATGAAAGCAAAAGACAAACAATGTACTGCCACTATGAGAGAAGAGACCCAATTCTCCACTTACCAGGAAAAAAAAAATCTCGACGATAGAAGCATTGTACGATTGAAAACGCAGCAGGAAATGAAAGTTGAATGCTTGCAAAAGTTACAAAAAATCAGTACAAACAAAAATGTAGTTAGTGGTGAACTGAAATTTTCTATTACTATTTACTAGTTTTCGCTAACAATCTAAATAATCGATACAAGAAACAAAAGCGATCATGGGTTTGAATTACGACCAACAAAGTTTTTTTAAAATTTTTTTTAATTTTTTTAATTTTTTTTTTTTGTTTTTTTAGCAATACCATCTACAAAGTTGCCATGAAGGAGAAAGACCCAAAAATAGTCGTTACTCTTGCAGTTATGAAGTAGCTTTACTCTTGCTGTTATTAGAGTAGCTTTATTTGCACTCCAAGAAATAGAGCTTATTTAGTAGAGAGTCTGTACAAGAGAGAGAAGCTATGCTGTGCCATAATCAAAGTTCCATTTCCATTTTACACGATAAGTGTGCACTTTGTTATACGAGGCGAAATAGCTTTAAGCTTCCAAAATTGTCAAATTAATAGTTGAAGCTGAGAGTGCCTTTTTTTTTTTTTTTTTTTTATAACTGTGCTCCCTTAAGATCTAAAGACCATAAGCACATAATTCATGAAGTAGAAGATAAGAAAAAGCATTCTCTTCCATAACAATTCTTCTTTCTTTTATACGATTATTCAGAGAATAAGGGAGAAAAATGAATATAATTAATAAAACAAAATTAGGATTTAAAAGCTACTCAACAGACACCACAAGTCGACAAGGGATTCAATACTTTAATCAAATTCCCATGTCATAATGATGGTATGGTTTGCGACTAATTAGCGCCACAAAGTTACCATAGTCAGAGAACTCGAGCCTGAACACTTCTCTCAGAGCCACCTTTCACTCGCATTGCTACCCCTGCTAAAAAAAAAAGAAAAGTTCAACAGGATTTATTTTAAACAGTTCAGAGAAGGAAAATACAAAATAAGGGAAAGTAAGAAAGACAAAAAAAGAAAAATAAACAGGAAGAGAATAAGAGATATATGCGTTTTGGTTGTCGAGAAAATCTGGGAAAATAGTGAAAGACACGGAACTTTAATTCTCATTTTATTTGCCCTTCGAGGAGCTTAGGTGAGTGAACAATGCGATCCCAATACTCATTCTCTTTCAATTTCCCAGATTTTCGCACAAAAAACGAAGCAAGAAAAGATTGATAAATAGAACAAAGAAGAATTTACCCTGCCGTTTTCAGGGACCTCTGGAACCTTGTACGTCTCTGCGGTTACCTCCCTCAACAACAGCCCCGGAAACAAAGTCTGCAATCGAAACATCAATTGAGAATTACAAGGAATTAGCGGGAAAACAAAGCAGCAAATTTCAACGGAAAAGAAAAAAAAAAATCCGAAAATTTTACCGGAAAAGATTTATTTTAAAAAATAATTAAAAAACTCGCCGGTAAACTGCCCTGAAGTCCGGACGTGAAAAACAAGTTCTTGATCGACTTACATCCAATTGCTTCTGAACGATCCTGGGACGCTTCTTGGGCCTGCGAGGCGGCCTGTGGCCCAAAAGCTCCATGAAATCCTCCTCGATCTCCTTCTTCGCGAGCGCCACCGAGAACTTGACTCTCTGATTCTCCGGCGGAATCCCTCTAACGAGCCTTGGCGACCTCGCGCCGTTACCGTTGTTCCCCTCAGTCCTCAACGGTGAGGCAACGGCCTTTCTGTCCTCAATTCTCAACCCCTTCGCCGGAGCCTTACACGCCGCTCTCCTCGTCCTCAGATTCCACGGCCTCGCCTCCTCCACCACAACCGCCGCCGACGCCGGAGAGGATTTCTCACCGTCCGCCGACGCCGCCATGTCATCATCATCGTCTTCGTCATCCTCATCGGCGTTACCTCCCCCCTCCTCCGCCGCCGCCTCCTTCCGGAAAATCGCGTACTTCATCTTGTCCGCCGCCTTCTTGAGATCGTACATGAGCTTCTCCCTCACCGCCGCGATCCCCTCCTCACCGGCGTCATCCTTCTCGTCCTCGATTTTCCCCGGCTTCGAGAAAAACCGCTGCCTCTTCCTCCTCTCCGATTCCGGCTCCCGCCGGCGATCGATCGGCGAGCTATCGAATCTCTGAGCAACGGATCGCCGATCGGTTCCTCCGCCGCCGTCGGAATTCACCTTGACGCACCGGAGGAATCTCTGGCTCCCCCACTTCAGGCACGGCAAATCGAAATTGTGGAGAGGCTTCGCCGCCGTTCTCTCCGGAGCCACCGCCATGGACGACTTCACCACCAATCGCTCTCTCTCACCGAGACACACCATTTACCGTTGAGCGACGACTCAGAGCAAAGAGAAGCCGCACGACACCACACAGCACCAGATCAGAGCCTCTGTCTATCTCCAGCACAAGATTTGTGATTCTATCGGGAGAAATCGAAGGGAAATTTGTGGAAAATATTAGGTTTTTAGTGTTAGGTTGCTTACGTTTTCTCTCGGAAAATCGCCGGGAAAACGAACGCGAAGTTTTTATTATGAAATCTCGACGGAGCAAAAGAGAGAGGAAATAAGAGGGAGAGAGAGAGAAGGCGGTTTTAACGTTCGGCTCGTTTTATAGTCACATTTTGGGTTAGGATTCTAGGAGGGTTGCTAAAATACGCAGTGGGTGATCAGCGCGCCGCGCTTGGGTTTTCCCGGGTGATACGTCGTTTTTGAGTGACGGTGGTCGCCTTCATCGTTGGATCGCGCGTGTGCATAGTTTGATCTCTTCTTGCAGTCGTAGAATTAAACATCGTGCGTTTAATTGGAGTGGGCGTATTGTAATACTAATAAATATGATAATAATAATAATAATAATAAAATGAAAAAAATTCATTCATTTATTTAATTATAATTTTATAAATACTATAAAATAAAACATAAATATTTTCATATTAATCAAATTACCTTTTTATATTTTATATAACATTAATATTTTATATATCAATACAATTAATATAATATATAAAATGAAATATAATATAATATAATTATTATTATATAATATATTATATAACTATGATTTAGAATATAATAATATTATTAAAATTGTTAATATAATTATAATATATAATAAAATTATATAATAAACAATAATATTTTAATTCTAATATAAATAAAAATTACAACTATATTATAATTATACTATAATATAATATATAATTATTATATTTATTATAATACAATAAAATTATTATTATATTATAATATCATATGAGAAATAATAATATTTTAGTTATAATATAATTAAAATTTACGATTATATTATATTATACTATAATAATATATATATATAATATAATTACTATATTATACTTAATATATTATAACATGTAGTCGTGTGCAATATACTGTAATAAATAATAATATTGGAATTAAAATATTATATTAAATATTTAATTATTATATTATTATATTATTATTATTATAGTGAAAATAATTATATTAATACTATATAATATAATTATAATATAATATTATGCAATAAAATAATTATATTAAAATTATTTGTATAATTGTGATATTATTTGTTAAAATATTATAACTATATTATACTATATCATATTATTATATTATTATATTATATTATTATTATTATATATTATATTATAAGATAAAATTACGTTATAATATATTATATATATTATTATAGAATATTAAATAAATATATTATAATTTATAACTATATTATAAGTTTATTATTATATTATTATAACTATATTATATTATAATATTTTTATTTTATATTATATTATATTACATATTATAAGATATAATAACTGTTATATAATATATTTTAATTATATTATAATATTGAAGGGTAATTATGAAAATAAAAAAATAAAAAAAATAACCTAGAATGATTATTCTTCCCATGCGAGAAGGAATGATGATTCACTCAAAATGAGTGAATGATCATTCTTTTTGAATGACTATTCTTTTCTTATAAATTCAACCAAATATCAAACTTAAATTCCATTTCATTCTATTACTTTCCTTTCCACCCAACCAAACACACCTTAAGAGAAAAAAAAAGAGATTTAAATCCCATTTGAAAATTATAATGAAGTTATTATTATTATTATTATTATTATTATTATTATTATTATTATTATTATTATTATTATTATTATTATTATTATTATTATTATTATTATTATTATTATTATTATTATTATTTTGGAATGGTATTTGCATTCATGAGATAGAAGGTCCAAACACTTTTGGTGCCACATTTCTGTAAAAGAGCATTAAAAAATATAATTAAATGAGAAAATTATAGATTTTACATCATTAAATGTGTGACTTACTAAAAATATCTCTTTTAAAAAATTCTACTCCTTAACTAGTTTTAGTTTAAAAGGAAATATGAGCTAATGTTAAAAAGTAGAAATAAAGGGGAGCTCTATTTTAAGAGGTATTTTTAAAAACTGCCCTAAATAAAAATTGTGATTAAAAATGAAGAAAAAAAATGTTATAAATTATAGTTCCAAATTATCTGATCATTAAGCTTGTATCATATTTTCAAAAAGTGAGACAGTCTTTTGAAAAAAAACAAAATCAAATCTTATGATGTAATGATGAAAAAAATGACGATTTATATTTTTTTTTAATAACAACACGTCCTTTTTTAACCCTTTTAAAACTACACTTATAATATATATATATATATATATATATATATTTCGTACCCTACCATAAAATTCTATAGATTTAGAAAGAATATTAAAAGAACACTCTATCGTTATGGCTCAATTCTAAACAATCAGATTTTCATTTTTTTAATTAAATTATTATATTTTTCTTAATCTAATATGATGTTAGCGTGCTATAATGGTTTAAAATTGTGTCTTATAATAGAATTTTTCTTTTATCTTTTAACGAATTAACCTTTGTCCCCTTTTTTTCTTGTTTTTCGGTACATTTTTTTATTTCAGATTTTATGCAAAATGTCTTAAAAAGTTTTATTTACACTCTTAATTTTTTCCTTTAATTTAACTTATTGTTTCATATATTTTTTCTGATATCCATATAGTCAAATTTAACCACTCAAGGATTTTTTATGAAGAAAAAAAGCTATATATAAATTAATAGAAAACAAATAAAGGGACAAATAGTAAAAAAAAAAAAAAAAAAAAAAAAAAAAAAAAAAAAAAAAAATTTTAGTATTTATTACCGTGTTAATTTAGTTCAAAATTTTGATTATATGTACGAACGCCCCAAAACAAAAGTTTAGGCTCTGTCTTGAGTACAAAGACACGTAATGAAAGTGAAATGGATTTAATCCCATTCAAGAGTAGGTGTGTTGTTGGAAAGTTGAGTATAAATTTTTGTTTTAGATAGTTAAAATAAGCTTTATGAAATTTCTAGTCTGGTTTCTGTTGATCCTGTTAGCTGGACGGAGTTCCTTTCTCACTGGCTATCAGGCGCTGTTGTAACTGATCTTTCTGCTAGTTTATGAATTGGTTTTTCCCGGCGCGCGCATATATATATATATATATATATATATATATATATATATATATATATACGTGAACATGTACTTTGTGCTAAAGTCTTTAATGTTCGCTTCAAACACATAACAATTGTTTTTTATTCGATTGTTTAGATTCTTAAAAACAACCGAGTTTATTTGAACAATTGACTTTCAACCTTACATCAGTCTCATTTAATTTAACCCCACATTCAAAGATAGTAGCATGGTAAAGAAAATAAACTGCAGAACAAAAAACACAAATAGGAAGGTTGATTGTGTCTTCAAATCAAAAGATTAATAGGGGTAATTCATCATTATAAAATGCACAAAAAGATGCATCAGACTCTTGCAACTTGAAATGAAAAGGTCCCTTTAAACCCCATCAACAATGCTATAATCAATATGCTAAATGTCAACAACAATGACATGTTTCGATTCTATTAATCTAAGAAATTTTCGAAAAAAATCATCCATCCAAGATTTGCATATGAATTTAACATATAACATTACTTAACCCAAAATCTCTTACAATTCATGACAAACTGAGAATTGTGTCACAACAAATAACTAATTATGAAGTTTTAGTTTTCAATCAGGTGAATATGAAAATATTAAACCACACCGGCTTTGTTGTATTATATTACTTACCCCACAAACTCTTTTTAATATGTCCTGAGAATTTATGTCACTGCAAATATTGGTTAAATTATTTAAATAATTATAAAATTTTTGTTTACAATTTCAAGTGAATATACAAAATCTTAAACTACACCACTTTAATGGGCGCGTTTAGAATTTGTTTCAAAATGATTTTATTTTTTGTATGAAAATAAAAATGAAAACGTTTTCAATCTCAGACAGAAATCATTTTTGAAAATGCGTTTGATAGTTTTATCAAGAGATTGTTTTTAGTGTAAAAAAACTCATTAATGTCTCTCTTTCTCTCTCTTGCATGAGAGAGGAGAAAACGAAAAAAAAAAAATGAAAAATGACTAAAAGTCATTTTTAATTTCTCTCTCATTTTACACTAAACAAAAAAATCGTTTTTATTTTCATTTTTTGTTTTTATTACACCAAACGCCATTTTGAAAACATTTTCATTTTTTCTTTCTCAAAAAACATGAAAAATAAAAAGGGGATCAACTCCAAGCACGGCCTAATGTTTTTTGTGTTGAAAATTATTATTATTGTCTCATTCATTTCACCGATTCGAGTTTTCAATTATAGGTTTTTATAGTAAAAAACTCTCAAAAAATATCACATCTAACTTTTTCTGTTACAGTGAAAAACTATCAAAAAATGTCACATCTCAGCTCGAATTAAAAACTCAAATCTGTAAAGTGAACAAGACCTATGTGATTGGATTTCAAGCACTCATTGATTCCTCCAATAAGGATCTCTTGTTGACGGTATTCCCTAACATATAATTAATGATTTGCTTGCTGCTTCACACATGAAATCTTCTTAATCAAACTCACCTCGGTTTGACTAAAACAACCACATTAATATTCAATCAAATATCTCCCCTGATGAAAATCAACTGGAAGTCGGAGATAAAATTTTAGAATGATCATAAGATGATCATATTAATTAGAGCTTATTCGGTGGTACTTAATACGAGAACTTATTTTGATGAAAAAAAAATGTTCGTAATTAAGTTGTAAAAGTTTCTGTATATCAAATTGGAGGCGTACTTTGCATGGAGTGACATGGACCTATATTGACGTAGACATCGAATAACCTTTCGTACAAAATTACTACAAATATAACGGGGGATAAAGAAGAAATTTTCCTCTGAGGGAGGAAAAAAAGCAATAAGATTGATGAGCGAAGTTAGAAACTGGCCTGTCTCCTAATTACTCATGTCTATGACCCACTAAGTTATTCAAATTATGATTATGGAGTTATTAATTGCATGCAAAGCAAATTGATGGGACTCAATCGACTCGATTGTTTTAAAATTCTGTTTTCTATAGACTTGAACGATTTAATGATTGATGAATTACTCGTTCACTTTACGGATTCGAATTTTCAATTCGAATTGAGATGTGACATTTTTTTAAAACTTTTTACTGTAGTAGAAAAAAAATTAGATATGATATTTTTCGAGAATTGTTTACTATAAAAACCTAAAATTAAAAACTCAAATTACTAAAGTGAACGACGCCCGCAAATTTACGATAAAATCCCTAAGCTATATAATGATATTACTATATAGTCTAGGGATCTTGAGTCAATTAACCAAGAGTATGCAATTACCCATCTGATCTAACACGTGCATCAGGCAATTATTAGGCGATTTAATTTAAATTATGGTTTCAAAGGCCTACTTGGAAAAGGGAAATTGCAAACCATCAAAATTACCATCTTAAAAGGATCCATCAATTAGTTCAGCTCCTTTTTTTTTTTGTCGCTTAAATATATAAAAAAAAAATAAAAGATCAATATCATCTGCATATATTATAGAAAAGCGAGATCAATGCAAACAAAGTCACGAGTAAATTGCAAGTATCATTTGTATTGCAGGTGAGTATTCTACTTATTTTAAGCATTTATATATTCCAAACGTAAGCTCCTTATGCTTCGTTTGATTCACGTATAATGATTAGGCACTCACCTAATTTTAGTAAATATTTTCCCGTTAATTAGAGTATTACAAATTCTTTTAAGAGTATTACAAGACTCTAGAGTTGCTAACAAATTCCTACGAATAGAAAACCATATTGTTTCCTCTTTCATATTTTAATCGGAAACTCGTAATTAAGAAAAAGTATATCATAAATTAAGCACATACTTAATTCGTGTATGATGGTCAATTTTAGAAAATTCACACGAACTAATCATTCTTGCAAGCGTTAAACGGTTAATATGATGTATCTTATTAACGAAACATGTATCATTAGCAAGCAGTTAATCAATCACAAAAAGAAAAAAAGAAAAAAAAAAAAAAAGTAAAACAAGCACGAGAGCTTCGATAGTTTATTTACTTCTAACTACAAATTTCATGACAAATCTAACCTTGCACTGGATCTTTAGATCTCCAAGCAAAAGTAGATATATATATCTTCTAACTTGAAAATCCTTTTTTTTTTTTTCCCAACAAGTTGTTTAATCTCATTTCTTCTGTTCTTAAGGCTTTAAAAAAATAAAAAATAAAAAATAAAAAAAATTGAGCAACACTAAAACAGTTGTCTAATTAGTTTTATGTTTATTTTTTCTTGGTGCTAAACAAGTACTAGACATCTATCTGTTCAAAAAGAATTAACAAGTTAATTCCACTATATTATTTGAAGCCAAAATTAACTGTTTTTAAGACACATGATGCCAAAAAAAAAAAAAAAAAATGGATAGAAGACAAGATGCCAAATTACAGTATAGATCATTATAACTTTTAATTAGTGCTGGCAATATGTATATATCGTTGGCTGCCTGGTGACAGCTTTTCCCTTCTCCTAATCATGCGAGTTAAGACTGATTAAGCAGCACACATCAACCACAATATGATGTGGAAGGTGTACCCAACAAAGGTAGTATTCTGATAATTTTTTATAATTTGCCAACCCCACATAGAGAATTCACAAAAAAAAAAAAAAAAAACCCTAAAGTGAAATAGAATAATATTAACGTAAGCAAATCATATTAAATAATGTAACGCCAAAAATTTAATTAGTTTATTTGATTCTTATTCAAAAACACAAGAAGAGCGATTCCTTGGGCCAGCCAACAGTTAAAGCACCTTAAAAGAGTGCTATTAATGTAGAAAGTGGCACAAGTAAAACGAATGTGTAAGGAGAAAGAAATACTCGTCTTTACCTTCCCAATTCTGTGGTATATGTACGAATGTCTCTGTATGCTTCGGTACACAACAAGGTATTTGTACACTGAGAATACCCAGGCCCATGATGTATGAGAATGGGTGGGAAAAGTTCAACCTTAATTACAATAGGAGTATTATATGTTTATATATGGGGATATTTACCTTTTTAACACCTTGTGTTTTAAATTTATTCAAAAATTATACATTTAGTTTTTAATTTTATTAAATATATACTTTTAAATCAGATTTAATACTTAAATTTATACCTTTCCACATCCAATCCTTGATTTTAACCTAAAAAATACATAAAATACCCTTAAATAAAAAAATAAAAAATAAAAACTAAAAAACCTTAAACTTATAGTTTTAACCTTTAAAAATATACAAAATACTATTGAAATGGATTTTTTTTTGGTTCTAAATTTTTATTGTTTGTAATATTAGAAAGTTTTAGTTTATTTTCTCTCTTTTTTTTTTAAAGATAGTTTGGTCATTTCATCTCATATTGTCAGTATTGATTCTTACTCCAATGGCTATTTCTCCTTTTACTTTAATTTTCTTCTTCTTCAAATAATCAAAAAAATATTAAAATAACTGTAACTCTACTATCTCATTTTTTTATTTAGATAATAATATGTCATGTTATTAGAGTCTACATATCAAACAATGAATGTACAGTGTAACAAATAGAATAACATTTCTCTTGTGTGGCTTTTCTCTATAACTTTCAAATTCATTAAAACCATCATTTATGTTAAACCTAATAGGTATCCATTTCATTGTATCGATGCTGATTCATACTTTAACAGTTATTCTCCTTTTACTGTAGTCTTTTTCTCCAAACAATCGAAGATTTAAGATACCTATAAGGAAAGCACTCTGATGCTTAAGTTAAAAAGAATTTAATACATGTCACCAAAATTTCAAAGAGCAAAAAATGGTACATTTGTTCATTTTTTGAAATAAAAAATACATAGGGTCTCACATTTCCTTGTTTTGAATTTGATTCGTTGAATTAAAGAATCTCAATATAATCTAAACAAGATCAAACCATTAATTTAGTCATAAAACCGAAAATACCATAAAACTTATCTGGCATTCAATCATACATTCACATGGTAAGGAAGATTACCTCTACCGGCAGGCAGCAGAAATAAGTCGCCCAGATGGCCGGAAAAAGTTAGTGGCTGGCCGAAATTTAGTGGAGAACCTGCAGACAAGAGGAAGGTTGCCAAGATGTTCTTGAATTCCTCCCTATCTCTTCCTCTCTTCCAAAATGTTCAGCCAAACACAATAGCCACACCAACATAACAAAAACAAGAGCGTGTGTTGCCCATATAAAACTAAATGGGCCTATTGCACCTCCTTCAACAACACCAAATTAGAGAGGTAAGATAGTGATAGTTTATATGTCTCAAGCTAATCAATAAACCGAGTGTTCATCCTAATCGATATTTAGCATATATATGTTTATTAATTAACATTAACACAATTGTCCATAAAATATTTTAATTCATAATAGAATGAATTTTTGTAATTATGGAAGCCCACATAAAAATATTCTAACATTCCCTTCAGCCTAAGATGGTCAACTATTAATCGTCCTCCTTTTTCTGAGGCAAAAACATGTGGACAAATATCGATTTTGTAGGCGCCTTGTACATCTGCTGAATAAGTACTGATACTTCAGTACTCATCTTTTTAAGAAGAAAATGTGATTTAGTTAACAATTTAAACTTACTATGTTCAACTTTATGTATCTCAATATCCATAGAGTATATAGAATGTACAAAAATGACTACAAGTGAGTTTCTATTATTTGTATTAAGTAATCTCTCCAATCAAGCACTAACTTTGCAAGAGCAAGTTTTCAAGTAAAAAGAAAAGATAATTCTTTAACAGTGATATAAAAAGTATTTCCGATTGGTACAATTGTTTTGATTTGAACTACTGGATCTTTTATGAGATTTCCTTAATTTTACATATATATTTATTATTTTTCATTTTGGTATGCTTTTTATCAAATTTAACGCCCATAAACGTACTCATACCTATTAACATTATTCTACCATAAAAAGTTTGGAGAAAATGGTAATCTATTCAGCTTCATTTAATTGTCAATTTACCACTTTAAGTTATTCTCACCCTTTTTAACTCCAAAAGGGTGAACCTAAAAGCTGTGTCCTTTGAAAAAAAAAAAAAAAAAAAAAAAAAAAAGAGTGAATCTAAAAAGGCTTCAAACTTCAAACTTGAAAACCAAGAGGGAAAGGGAAGGATTTTTAGGAACCCCACTAGGCCACAACGGCTAGCTTCATATAATTCGTTTATAATAAGTCCAAAGCGCAACCGACCACAACCAACTTTTTCCAGCTTGGCTCTGAGGCTCTCCACCACCACTTAGATCCTTTGCTTCCTCTACTTTCTTCAAACCCTTTTTCTCCCCCTTAAAAGCTCTTCTTCTTCCCATTATGTCTTCACCAAAATACTTTCCCAAGTGTCCGACAAAATGCCGAAGAAAAGATTGCCCATCTTTCGGATCAAGTTCGCAAAGATTTTCAAAGTTTCCATTTTTGTTGCCAAGATGAGAAAGCCAGTTATTCCTAGACTTGTTCTGTTTAGGAAATCTCAGAGGCTAAGAAAGTTCGAGCTTCTTCGCAACAAGCATTACAACTATGGATTCATCTCGGAATACGAATTCTCGCCTTCGAAGGAGTTGAGGTTGAAAAATTACCATGGAAGGCTTCAAAGAGTGTGTTATTCGGTACAATTTCTCTGCAGATGTTTGCGAGGTGAAGGAGGAGATTTTGGAGATTTACCTCTCCAGCTTGAAGCTCTACCTGCAGCCGTTGATCATGATCAAGATCGTGTTATAGCTGGGGCTTTGTTTAAGCCGTTGGATTGGGGTGATGGTGATGCTGGTGCTGATGAAGGAGAAGATTCTATCGATTTGCGTGCTGAGAGGTTCATCGAGAGGTTCTATGAAGAGATGAGAATGCAGAGACAAGCGTCACTGTGAAGATGAAATCGATTTGTTGATTGTTTGATTTGTTCATTTTTTTTTTTTTCTTTTTCATTGTTGTTTTGCTGGTTTTGTTCTGTAATTCTGTTCTCCACGAGATTTTTGTGATTGTGGAGATTTTTTTTTTTGGTTTTTTTTTTTTTTTTTTTTTTTTTTAAATATTGTGTGAAGGATTAAAAATTTTGTATTCTGGAAGCAGACGCAAAGTAGCTCAAATAAAAAATCAAGTATTTTTTGCATTTTTATTGAAAAATCCTCTAAAGGAGAAAAGAATAGTCTACGGTGTGGAATTTTTCAGTCAAAGGATTTCAAGAATAGTTGACGATCATTATATATATGAGTTCTCTCCGATTTAACGGATTAGAGGGACACACATTAAAATATGTATATTTTTTAAAAAAATATGTATAATTTAAAGAGACATTTATAATTTATTTAAATGTATAATTATATACATATTTTAATAGATATATATATATATATACTGTTCTAATATAATACTTTACAAATGTATATATATTAAAATTGGTGACTTTACAAATGTATATATATGATTCTATAGGTTTCTTGGTCAATTGGACCTATAAAGAGTTAAAAGTATTGAAACAAGTGACAAGAGTATGGATGTATTATAAATTAAAAATTACTTATTTAAATTTTTAATTTTAAATTTTATCATAAAAAATTTTTTTTTTATTATAATAAAAATTTCAAAAAATAGGGAGAAAGAGAAAAATAGGCCAAAATTTGAGATGAATTAAAATTAATAGGCCAATAGTTTAAATTTTTAATTTTAAATTTTATCATAAAAAATTTTTAAAAATGAATCACATTTGAAACAAGTTATGGCCTATTTTTTATTAAAAATAATAAAAATTCTATTTTCTAAAAAATATTATATATCAATTTAAATTAAAAATTTAAATTTATAAAGTGAATAATGTCTGATATTATTTTTTCATTTTTTAAGACTGCACAGTGGAGAAAACGAAACCGTTGGGCATTTGACTAGTCTTGTCTGAATATATTCTATGCACCAAAACTAGGCCAGACCTGGTCCCCGGCAAAAAGGTAATTCACTACCAAAGTTGGCTGGGGAGAAATTCCAACCGAACGACACTGGAAAAATTCACGTGCCAAAATGGCCTAAAGACTTGACCCAACTGAAGCATATCAAATATATGTAATGCAACCACGGAGACGCGTTAGGAGTTCTCACACGTGCATAAAAACGGAAGTTTCCATAGCGATCTTCTTAAAGGGTGCGATTTTCTTGAGATCCTATAGTTGAAAACCCAATAACAATAATAAGAAATTAATTAGGGTCCGAATTACAATTATAGAATTGAAATGTGGCTTAAGTTAATATCTCATCAATGGCTTAATTGTATAATGATATTTAAATAACATATTATATAATTACATTATTGTCTTTATAATGATATATTAGCTTTTTACGTAATCCAGATGTTGCTCTTCCCTTTTTTCCTCACATTTGGTGGGATATCTACCTTTTAAAACAAATATAAATTGATATCATTAAATCATAAATTAATTAAATTGATTTGTAAGTTTTAAAATTCAAACCATCAAACAATCGGCATCAAATTGATATCAATATTTAACTACCAAAATCTTTCTAACTCATGTTTTTAAAATACATACATCAAATTGATATCAGTATTTAACTACCAAAATCTTTCTAGCTCATGTCATTAAAATACATACAATATCATTATAAATACGATAAAAAACAACATCAGTGTTTTTGTTCCTGATAAACAATTGTTCTACCCCATGTCATTAAAGTATAAGCAATGTCATTATCAAAAACAACAAAAACATTGCAAGTGTTAGTACTCTTATTCCTAATAATGAATTGTTCTAACATGTCATTAATATACAAGCAATTTCATTAACATATATAATGATAGCTACGTTAATCTGATTTATTATGACATCATAGGTTTTTTTTTTTTTTTTTTTGAATTCACTAATTGTTGTTTATCGCCTATCTGTCATTATTGTCTTGACAAATTTTCTTTTTTCTTTTTCTAGTGAATGTTGTCTTGCCAAGTTTAGTGTATATACATTTCGATGATGCATAGTATTATGATATTTTATTGTATAATTGATGTTACATCATAAGATAGAGCTTGTTTGTAATTCAGTAACATAATGACATTATAAGTAATATAATTGATATTGCATTATAATTTGGTATTACTTCACGTTATCGTATGCGGAGTAATTAAAAATTTCAAATTTTCAAAATCAGGATTAATAACTTAATAAACTTGGATTTCAAAAAAATTATTCTAAAAATTGAACTATGAGAGATATATGGAAGTTAGTTACCACAATAAAAGCATGACAGAATCAACTTAAAGAGTACTTTTGGGTTGTCAAAAAATATAAGTGATATTTGTATGACCAAATCATATTTTAATTCAACTCTTAAAAAACAATCAGACAATTTTAATTAAGGTTATGTTTGCATAATGGTACGGTTGAAAAGTACATTTTCTAGGAGTGGGGGTTTAAATAATATCTTACAAAGTAGAACAATTTTGACAAATTGGCCATTAATTGACCAATATCTACCAACAAGAGGAGGATGTGGTCGGCTTATGTTTCTTAAATTATGGAACGATGAAGTGCTTCCCGGAATGGAACACAAAAGATGTCCAATTGCTATATATCACTCCAACACGTCATTAAATTAAAGAATATGATATTAGAACTCACATAGAGATCAGAGACAGTAGGATATTTTTTGTCTTCTTTAAGCTCAAATTCTTTGAGGCCGCCAGAAATATGACTTTTAGCTGACATTCATATATGATATGTTAGCTGAATTAGGTATCTTTGTGGCTTTTTATTTTTGTTTTTATTTTTTTGGGAATCCTTGTAACTTTTGAAGATTGAGGACATGACAATAAAGATAATAATTTTCCTGGTTTTTCTCTATATATTTTCCTTTGATAATTATATCTTTTTTTTGGTTATTAGCTCTATTAATTCCTAAAATGATAATATTGCGTCACTTTGATCCTTAAACTTTTCTATTTGGAAGATTACTGTCCTGAACTTCATTCTTTTTAAGTTTTAGCCCATGGACATTAAAATTAACATTAAATATATAAATTTAAGAGGAACAACCACCTCACAATCGCTTGTTATTATCATATCTTCATATCACGTACTTTTTGCTATTAAATGAAAACGCTTTGTCTTTTCTTTCAATACTAAAGTTTCTTTATTCTAAACACACAAAATTATAATATAATTTGATTTCTAAAAGGACAATATAATCTATTATTCGTAATTCATTATTGTGTGTTTAAAATGACAATATAATGTTATTAGCAATTCATTACTGGTGTGTGTAATAAGCATGTAGAGACTATCTCCAATAGAAATGTTTGTATTTGTCATTAGAAAGTGTGTAATTGACATATGTAATGTGCAATATGTCATATTATTATGTATCCTAATGCATACATTATTTAAATCTTTATTTTACTTTTTGTCATAGCTATTAAGGAATTGTTTTCAGTCTGGTATTCGAACGCATGTATAGCTTTTTTATATAGCTGTGTAATATTGTTTATAGATGGGTGTAACACTTAATTTGTCTTAGCGTAACATTCAATATATACCCTAATACATGTAACATTGAGTGTCACACATACATTTTTAAAAATTACACATATAAATAAATAATGTCAAGTATGTAAGAAAAACTACACGTATTTGACTAGTCCGAGTGTTGAACTAAGGACTTAACTATTAAACTTTTTGAAACTCTTAAAAGTAAACTTTTAAAATTAAAAATAATTTTTATTAAACAATGTAATATTTAAATGAAAAGATCAATATTTCAACCGATAGTAATTAAATGTCAAATTTTTTATGCACTATATTTAGTATCAAATTTGTCACTACATATAGAATTTGTTTAATTTAATATAAAAAATAATATTGTATTAGAGTGTAATTTTTTTTTTCTTTTTAAATGCCAAAATTTGATATTGATTCATCAATTTCACATTGTATTATTGGAGATGCTTTAATGATTGGTTGAACGGGCCACTCCATTTATATAGGAGATTGTGTCATCATTCCTAAGGGAAATTATATTTGCACTTACTAAATTCATTAATGTTACCACTAAATTATCATTTATATTTATTACAATTATACCCTATATAAAATTACATTAAAACCCACTAATATACCTCCACATTAACTATAAATAGAAATAATATTTTTTCACAATTAGAAAATATTTTTCAAAAGAATAAAAATACCAAGAGATTCTCTAGTATGCCTAGCATACCGATATGTTAGATTTTTTTAACCGTTAAATCTGCGTACTTTTTAATTTTTACGTAATTTTATGCAGATTTAATGAAAAAAACTTGACCTATTAATATATTAACGTACCGAAAAATGTCTCACCCACATCTTTAGTTGCTCTAATTTCTTCTTCATAAGAGATTCTTACTACTATATCGATGATTTGTTCTTCAGTGATTCTATGTTATTGAAACGTGATTAAAAAAAAAAAAACATATTTGTTAAAGTTTCAGTACGAGTGTTCTTGCTCTTGTTTAAAGATTCATATTTATATTTTCATCGGCAATGTGGACACTCAAAAGCTAATAACCAAAAAACGTGTAGAACTATATTGAATAAAAGTAAAAAAAAACAATCACGAATAAAACTATAACCCATTGAATAACACGATAAAAAAAAAAAGAACACAATAATTAAAAAAAGATGATTGACAAATAAAAAAACAAAAATAATTAATGAATTACAATAATTTTAAAAAGGAATGAAAGTGATTTACTATTTTGTAAATTAAATCAAGCTTAAAGCTTAAAGTTAGAGTGGGGGTATGAAATGAGAAGGTTAAATTAGGTATTATAAAAATGATAATCTAAAAGAATATATTCTTCAAATCTTTATTAGAAGAATATTAACTGTTGGGAGTATCTATGAATTTTAAAGAAATTGTGCTGGGTTACCTATTTTAATCACCTATTTTTATAAATAGCTGAACTTTTTTATTTTATGAAAATGATCATTTTGTTTACATGAGTCCATTAATGATTGATCGTTTTAATCTTTTTTAAAAGGCCGATTCTATTTAATTCTCCACATCCCATCTAAATACACACATAAAATTTTAAAATGATATAGTTTATTTATACGCCCTTGTAATTCTAAATTATGCAAAAAACTTTCACACAACCTCTTTTTTTTTTTCTAATAAATTTTCATACAATTATTATTTCTTAAAATGAAACCATTTTTTTTTTTTTGTATAATGGAAATTTATAAATCACAGAAAAATAGTTACCATTGCATTTTAATTTCTCACACATCATTTTTTGCAGGGAGGACCAAATTGTTTAAATAAATTTGCATATGTAATGGTAAATTTACTTTTAAAAAAATTTAACAGTAAAGAGTGTTCATGAATAAATTTTCAACAATAAAAAAGGAGACATATAGAAAAATGAGAATAAGAAAAAAAAAAAAATGAAATGATGGTTGTGGAAAGAAAAATGAAATGGTTTAGAGGTAATCTTATGGAAATATTAAGGTAATTTTCGATTGTGTGTATTAAGTATAAATTATTTCAAAACTGTATGAATGTGTATTTAAAAAGTGTTGTGAAGAGTTAAGAGTATGTTTTTTTTTTAATCGTTCAAGCAATGTTGTTAGTAGGACTAAAATTATTTAATATGTTTATTTTTTAATTTGTGAGAAAATTTTATGTTTTTGTTTCAATTTTAAACTTAGATTATTTAATATCTCTTTAGCGTGTTAAATAGGTTGAGAAACAATCTTTAAGTACAAATAGGTTGAGAAACATGTTTTATCACTTATTTTATAAACAGGTTCATAAATAGATTAAACGACTTATTTATTACCTATTTTATAAATAAGTTCAAAAATAGATTCAGAAATAGGTTAATACGACTCATTTATCACCTATTTTATAAATAGGTTGACAGGTAATCAACGGGTTGACACAACACGTTTACGACCTCTTTAATAAACGGGTTAGTCGTGTCGTATTGTGTCAACCCGTCAATAAATAGGTCGTATTTAGGTTTTGTATTTCGACACGAATAATAAACGGGTCGTGTTCCTATCAGGCTTAATCGTGTCAACTGAGAGGGTCAACACGACACAAACACAATCCATCAACATGAATTACCACCCCTAATAAAAAGTGCATTTGTATTGTTTAGTCATGTGAATAACACCTAGTTTTTAATTCTGATTTTGTCCTGTAACTTAATTCTTTAGTGGTTTTTTAAGGTTATGCTATCTTCCTTGAGGATGTATTATATTCATAGTCAAAATCTACTATTCAAATATTCGAGAACATCTATTTTCAGAAAAAAAAAAAAAAGAAAGAACCCCAGGACATCTACCATCTAAATATTCAGCAAAAAAAAAAAAAAAATCTATTTAGTTAGATAACTCTCAAAAAGTGATAATTGACTAAAAAAATATTAATGAATAATTATAGATGAGCCTCTCTGATAAAATTTTTAAAAAATAAACTATCAATAATTATTTATTTATAAATAATTATATTTTGTATATTTTTTAATATGCTAATTAGATTCAACGGGTAGAAACTTACGGGCTTGTTCTTTTGCAAGTGTTTTTGAGTTAAGTTTTTGAGTTGAGTTTGAGTTTAATTTGAGTTATGAGTTGAGTTTAAGTTGTAACTTGAGTTTGCGTTTGGTTGTGTATAACTTGAGTTATGGTTTGAGTTGAGAATTTTTTGAGTTTGTGTTTGTTTGTGATAAAACTTGAGTTGTGAATAGTAAATATCCTTTTTTTTCTCCTACATTTTTATTCAATTCTTTTACAAATTTTTTTATTTTTCCGCGTTCATTATGTTTTATTGTAATAAATTACTTGTAATTACGAAAATAAAAAAATAATAAAAATTAACAAGTACAAGCTCGGTTTTCATTTTAATTAAGTTCAAAAATACAAAAAATACATAGTTAATTTTAAAAAGAAAACAATGAACCATGACTTTAGCGTCTTGTGACGGTTCGTAAGACACCGCCCACATTGTATGTGCCCTTGCATCCCTTAAAGCATTCATGTCAATCCGCATTAGACCCCAATGGTTGACCCTCATGGTTAGTATTGTCGTTAATGTCCTCATCAAATTTACGAACGCCATCTTGTGAGTATTGGTCCAATAAGCGTGTCCCCAAAACATGTGGATAAAATTATGTATTATTGCACATTTGAATTATAACTTGTTTGTTTAACGATTAATGGTTCTCAAAAAATTAAAACGTTCTTTCAATGACATTAGTGCGGAATCCTCTTTCAAAAAGTGGTACGTTGTCCCCGATATGGTGCATTTGTATCCGTTGTTTTACGATGTAAAATGTGACCATTAATTAATAAATAAATTCTTAGCGAAGTATTTGAAAATGTTTAAGAAATCATTTTTATTCTTCTGAACCCTTCCGGATAACATGTATGTAATTTTCATATCAAAGATTTTATAATTAATGAAAAAAACCCTTTCCTATTTGAGGATGTGGTTATGGGATGTGAGTACCGTCAATTCTGCATAGTTTACAAGTGTCGTAATAATTATTATAAACTACTAATCATCGAAACGAGTATTTGTTTATTGCAATGATGGTCTGAAATCTGGATGTAAAATGAAGTCCCTTGGGTTTGCAAGGATTTCTGTGCCTCCTGTTAGTTTGGTTCGACATAATATAGTTAGGAATATAAATAATTGCTCAAAAGGTTGGTTGCGAATTCAAGGATAAAATTTTCGGACTTTGTCAAAAAAAAAAAAAAAAAATGGGAACCCCAGGACATCTAAATACAATTATATCATCATAGCCACAGGAATTGCAAAAAAATTTCTTTTTTCAAAAAAAACGATGCCAAATAATCTATTACGATGCACATAGAGAACGTTACTAGCGGAAGCTAACCTAGCGGTGTGTGTGGACATAAGCATTCTGGCTGTTGATGAAGTCTAGATCTTTGAAATCACGGAAATAGGTTCGGTTTTTGTTTTTAAACCGAAAACAAGAGGTTCCAACAACTAGAGCCCCGATGAAGTATAGAGGTGAAACCACCTAAAAGAATTTTTCCAACATTTTAGACAAACTAGTGCTTCAAAAGGTATTAAGGATGAAAACACCAAAATAATTTGCTTTTCACACAATAACACGCTCATAGCCAAAAAAAATGGCGCGGGTGAACTGATATCTCAATGCAAAAAAGAGAAAAAATAGGGGTCCAACATACTATGAATGAATTAGGTTGAAAGCATATGAAAACATCACCGAAATGCCAATGCCTTTCACGGAAATGACATGTATCATAACATGTTGGTTTTTTTTTCCGAAACTAACAAAAAATCCAAAACATGTGATATCTAGAGGCGGAAATCAACAAAAAATTTTCGCAAATGTTTTTTTTTTTTTTTTTTATAAGAACAAATTCACCAATATAGTTTTTTTGGATCTAGCCACCACACATATTTTCCATAAACTGAACATAGGGCTTGGAAAAAAACTAATTAGATTCGGCCTATGGAGGAGGCGATGTGGTTCCGTGGAGATTCCCATTACGAGGAAGGGATAGCAAGAAGAGGACCAAGGATTGACGCCATTGGCGTGCACCGTTTCCTCTACATCGAAGGAAAAGGTCATTAATTATAAATAACGATGAGACGACAAGACAATACGGAAAAAAGATTGGGGAATTAGGGCAACAGATTGAGGGCTTCAAATCGCTGAAGGTTGGAGGAAGGGCAAAAAGCGGGAAGAGTGGCAGGGGAAGGAAGGAACTCAAAAACCGGGTAATAACTCAAAAAAAAAAAAGGGCTTGGAAAAAAAACCTCTACATTACTAGTAGAATTGGGCCATTGGCCTATAAAAAACTCATTAATTATAAATTAGACAATAAAAAAAATGACGGGTCAGAAAAATTAAGAGGAAAAAAAAAAAAAAAAAAAAAAACCACACATATGTTGTGAGCCCTAAACCAAACAAAACGGAATCCTGAAACAGAAAACGGCTGCGGTAGCGAGTTAATTACAACCTGCGTTATATCAGCACTTCCCTTCCTCGTCAACTTTATTTCGATTTATTTCACTTGCGATTTACGCGTCCAATTGACGGCGATTCCTTTGCCTTTTTCCCCTTTCTTAAGAAATTAGGGTTAGGGTTAAGGATTTTCCCCAATTTCACCTCTGACATTCGGAGAGAGAAGAGAGAGAATGGCGAAGGAGGAGTTTAGGATTTACAATTCGATGACTCAACAGAAGGAGATCTTGAAGCCCAACGTCCCTGGTAAGGTCGGAATGTACGTCTGTGGCGTCACCGCCTATGATCTTAGCCACATCGGCCATGCCCGAGCTGCTGTCAATTTCGACGTCCTCTACAGGTCTCATAAATTTTTTTGTTCTCATTTAAAGTTTGATTTTTTTTTTTTTTTTCTGTGATTTCTTCGAGCTGCTGCAGATGATTTTGATTTCGTTTTTCTATCTATAAGATTTATTTTTGAGACTCTGAAGCTGCGTATGAAGCGTTCTGGAGAAATTTTACTTATTTTTTAAGGAAAAAAATAAAGCTTTTTTTTGGTTGACTTATTTGTAGGATCTGAAGTTAATTTACTTGATTTGAGATTGTGCAGATATTTACAGAACATCGGCTATGAAGTCACGTATGTTCGAAATTTCACAGATGTTGATGACAAGGTGCGTTTTAGTTGAGGCCAGTTGTCTAGATCTTCTATTTTAATTTGTGGAACGGTTCTTTTTTCTTCTTTTTTTTTTTAGTCAAAATAGAATGCGAGATATCATTAGCTTGGGTACTGGTTTTTATTTTTAGAATTATGGATTTGGGTTTTCTTTGGGTACTGGTTTGTATTTTTGCTTGCTTAGTTTCGAAATAGGAAACAATGATGTTTGTGAAAGCTGCACCTGTGTGTACTTTGGTGCTTATATATTGTGTGAGTAGCACGGAAAAAAGTTTGGAGGAGGTTAAGTGTCTCTCAGGAATATATTTACGAGAGTATTGCTAAACTTATTTCTTCCTTCCCTTCTGAACTTCCACTTGAACATTATCTATTTCTGCTTGACTTGATTTTTATACCCTGTGCTTTCAATTTCTCATGTTGTGATACTCAACATTGGGATCTTTGCAGATAATTAGGCGGGCAAATGAACTTGGAGAAGATCCAATAAGTTTAAGTAATCGTTATTGCCAAGAATACCTCCATGACATGGAAGATCTTCGGTGCCTCCTTCCGACCCATCAGCCACGTGTATCTGATCATATGGAACAGATAAAAGACATGATAACTCAGGTGCGTCTCTGTCTCTGTCTCTCTCTCTCATGATACTTGAGCAGAATGTTTTTTTAAAAAAAGGTCTGTATAATAATGTGTGGGCAGGTGTATAGCTTCTTTCTCTTGATCCTTGTGAAGAAAGAGAAACTGAAATCACATTTTCATGAATAAAATAGAAAATAAACAAAAAGATATAATAGTAGCGTGTACCTTGATTTAAAATTCCCATATTGAGAAATTTGAGATGAAAGAAAGGTTTTAATTATAGCTGCTCGAAGGGTGTAAAATATTTCCATAGTTTCTTGATAAAGTATTATTTCACGTTTTTTGTTTTTGGTAGTTCTTCATTGAATGGTATATACTAAAATGTTGTCGCACCTTGCTTTACATGGAGTTGATGCTCATCTGCACATTGATGTAATTAATCAATGGCAATTAGTCATCCTCTTTCAGAATTTTTAAACATTTTATTTTCAGTTATGCTATATGGTGGCTATTTTCTTAGGTTCAATATATTTGTCCTTTACGTATTTATTTGTGGAATCTTTTTGTATTATTCAGATCATCAACAATGGCTTTGCGTATCCTGTTGATGGAGATGTATTCTTTGCTGTTGATAAATTCCCAAATTATGGTCAATTGTCCGGACAAAGGTTGGAAAATAATAGAGCTGGTGAACGAGTAGCTGTTGATTCAAGAAAGCGTAATCCAGCTGATTTTGCATTGTGGAAGGTCTTAATTTGTCTCCAAGTCTACCTATTTCCAATATCTGGTTAATATCTTAGAAAATATTTTATTTTATAAGTTTTTGCAGGCTGCAAAGCCTGGTGAGCCTAGTTGGGACAGCCCCTGGGGACCTGGAAGACCTGGGTGGCATATTGAATGCAGTGCTATGAGTGCCCATTATTTAACATTCAAGTTTGATATTCATGGTGGTGGAATTGATTTGATCTTTCCACATCATGAAAATGAGATTGCCCAAAGCTGTGCCGCATGCCAAGAGAGCGCTGTGAGTTACTGGATGCATAATGGACATGTTACTAATAACAATGAGAAAATGTCTAAGTCCTTGGGCAATTTCTTCACCATTCGCCAGGTAAATGTTGTCTTCTTAATGGTTTAGGAGCTTCAACATATTTTCAATCATATATAAGCATTTAATTTATTTCTTTTTCTTGTAGATAACCGAAAGGTATCATCCACTGGCTTTGAGACATTTCTTGTTAAGTGCACATTACCGGTCACCTCTCAATTACACAGTCTCCCAGTTGGATAGTGCCTCTGATGCGTTTTATTACATATATCAGGTTTGAAATCTTATCTAGGACTAAGAATTTTATTTGAAAGTCCAATCTATTAGGAGTGCAAGTGTCAAGTCATTGACAATTTCAGACCTCTCTTCTGCAGGAACTAATACTCCTTTTAAACCTTTATTTTGACCTCGGTAATTTATTTTAGTGGATGTTCGACCAAACTTTGGTGAGCTCCGTTCTAGATAATCCAATTCCCTGTTTTTCCCTTTAGTGGGAGGGCTTATACTTCCTGTTTTGTCGTTATTAGTAGAGGCAGTTGCACAAACCTTTTAAGTGACAAGTATTTATTGGTTTTCTTCCTGAAAATTCTATATTATAGCTATTGGTTACTAAATATGGGTTTATTATTGTCCTCGATTTATATTTTGTTTTAGGTATCAATAGAAGTGGAGGCGCAAGGCATTAATATATTTGTTTCCTTAGTGCCATTAATGTAGTAACTAAATATGACAGCTATTGGTAACTAAATATGGATTTTTTGTTCTCCTCGATTGTTTCTTTGCATGTTTTAGGGATGAAAAGACATTCACATCAAAATATGGGGAGTGACAACCGCCTTTGATGTAGTAAACCGGGTACAATATTTCATAGGATTATACTAAGCTTATAGGAGGCGCAAGGCATTAATATATTTGTTTCCTTAGTGCCATTAATGTAGTAACTAAATATGACAGCTATTGGTAACTAAATATGGATTTTTTGTTCTCCTCGATTGTTTCTTTGCATGTTTTAGGGATGAAAAGACATTCACATCAAAATATGGGGAGTGACAACCGCCCTTGATGTAGTAAACCGGGTACAATATTTCATAGGATTATACTAAGCTTATAGCCATGATTAATACGCTTGTAACTACCAGGCATAGTGCTCAATTGCATCATACCTTATGGCCTATAGTGATTACATGTCACAACTATTGTCTATTTGAATGGATATGTTGGCTGAAAATGTTTTGCAACTAGAAAGATGTATCCTTTTGCGGCCAAGTCGATAGTAAGATATCCGTTTCGGGCCTTTCGGCTTTATTTTCTGTGGAATATATTTGTTCTCTAACGCAATGGTTTAGTTTTTCTATTCTATTATATGATGGCTTGGTCTTTTGATTGCTAGACTTTACAAGACTCTGATGATGCATTATCGGCATTTCAAGAAGAGATCCCAAAGGAGGGAGTGGAACAAAGTGGCAGGACAATTCAGATCAATCCTGCTGATGCTCGAGAATGCATCAGTAAGCTACGCACTGAATTTGAGACTAAAATGTCTGATGACATGAGCACTGCACATATATTGACCGGTGCGTTTCAAGATGCCTTGAAGTTGATAAACAGTTCAATCAACGCAGTTAAGGTAATAGTTTTAAACAACTTTAATGATGATCCGTGTTCTCTCTCTCTGTAAGGAACTTTTTGTCTTTTGTAAATGTGTAAAAATAATTGAAACTTGTGATTCTTGGCAGAAGAAGCAACCAAAGAAACAGAAGCAGCAGAAGCAGAAGCAGCAAGAGCAACAGAATCAAGAAGAGCAAGAGAAGCAACAAAAGCAATTGATGATTCAATCCCTTGTTGAAGTGAAGCAGGAAGTTAAGAAAGTTCTTAGTATACTGGGTTTACTGTCCTCAAATACATACTCTGAGGTGATATGGATCGTGTGTTTTTATTTATTTATTTTTTAAAATTTTTTCAATTTAAAGCTGATGAGTTATAGCATGAAGTTGACCAAAATTTTCCCTGCACAGGTGTTGCAGCAGTTGAAAGACAAGGCGTTGAAGAGAGCAGGTTTGGCTGAAGATGATGTGACGCAATTGATTGAGGCGAGAACAATAGCTAGGAAAAACAAAGATTTTTCAAAGAGTGATCAAATCAGAGCCGATTTGACTGCGAAGGGCATTGCACTCATGGATCTTGGGAGGGAAACAATCTGGAGACCTTGTGTTCCGGTGGAACAACAACCTGCATTGTCCGTCGAACAAGACCAACAGGCATCGCTGGTATGAACGCGCTTGTGGACAACGTTGTTCCTTCCTCAACCCCTTAGTTGAGGCCTATGGTGTTCGGGGGTAGTTTGGGTGGATTCTTTTTAGAAACCACTGAATTTTGTAGGAACCTATTAGGTAAGGATTTAAACCATCCAAACCGCATAAGATTTATTCGGTTTAATTTGGTTTTTGTCAAAAATATCAAATCGCCTAAATGAAAAAAAAAAAAAAAAAATTTAATTTGTTTTGTGGTTTACAATGTAATTCAAACATATCGCACGTCTAAAAGTTCATTGGAAGTTTCTATTTTATCAGTGTAGAATATTTGTCATGGCTAATAAAAATTAACAGATATAAAAAATAAATTTTAAAAATAAAATTTTGAGTGGATTATGACGATTTAGGCGGTTTAAAGAATCTAAACCACTGATCAAACTACCTGTCAAAATTAGGCTAAAAAATTACCTAAATTGCTTAAAATTTAAAAATAACTATCGTTTTGGTTTGGTTTGATTTGAATCGGATGGTTTAATGAAATTTTTTGAACACCCTTGATGTCATTAGCTGTTGGCTGGTATAATTATATATCAATCCAGAAGCTAAAACAACCCTTAAATAGGCATATGGTGGGCAGAGTCATGTGACGGCGTCTTATTTTTGATGCATTAAGTTTACTCTGAAATAGGACGTGGATGACAAAATACATTAACGTTTTCAATTAACTTACCGAAATAAGAATGCGGTATATTATCCTGATCGGAAAAGTTTAATGTAAGTTGTCAAATATGAGAATAGTCTAAATATCTCCACCACTTTTGTATATCTAACAATAGTTTTAAAGTGCACTACAATGTCTTGACATGTACTATAAGTAGAGGCAACCTTTCTTCACCTAAAGGTATGGAGTGGCTTTTTTTTTTTTTTTTCCTTCCCCACTTCTAACAAACACAAATTGTGAATTTTTTTTTTTTAAAGAAACGATAGGAAAAAAAGCAATATGTAGAAATTCATGCTGATAACGTATTATAAATTGAGAAAAATATATATACATATACATATATATAACACACTATTATATAAGCAAAGCAAATAAATAGATGTAGAAAGAGTATTTTATTAAATTTTGGCATTCCTTTTTTTTTTTTTTTTTTTTGACACTTTTCTTCTCTCTTTCTTTCCTGTTTCTTTTTTAACTTTTTTGATTGTTCTTTAACTTATAGAAGTTGAGGCAATGTCTATTCATAGTGTAAGGAAGAAGCAATGTCTATTCATAGTCATAACAAGTTGTATATAAATAAGGACAAAAAGTTGTAATAAAACTTTTATCAATGAAACTGGGACATACACAGTGTTTGGGCCAACTCAGGCCAGAATGATGACAGATGCTCCAACTCATATTGTGGTTATTTACACAAACTTCCTTCTTGATGTTGTTATTTTTATTTTCATTTTTTATTTTTTTTTGGGGGTGTGCGCATCCTTTCATTTAGTTCTGCGATTAGGATCTTCATAATTAGGAACTCAGATTATTGAGTAATGCCTCCTTTGTTGAAATTTTCACTTGCCAAAACTCTGATTTTTGAGACACGTACCTAGTACGCAGCTTGGGTTGAACTTCTATTCATTATTAGATCACACAATTTTTTTTTTCTTTTCACACCTTGAATCACAATTCAAACTTTTTTTTGTTAATAGTATTTTCTCTTACAAAAATTCAAATTCAACTTTTTTACTACAATGTTTTTTCTCACATGAAAAAGTTTAAGAGTTGTGATTGAAGTGTATCCAGTATCACACATTATGTAAGAAATCAGAAATCAAATGCTATATTTCTTATCCCAAGTCTCGTTCTCAATTAGACTGACATCTGATACTAATCAATTCCATACTTAGAACCCTGTTGTTTTTAGACTTACTTGATCAGCGTCTGGGGCTTGGATATTTTCTGATACCATATTAATTGATTTTTGGCATGTAGAATCTTTTACTTAACAATGTTTTCCTTCTTCAATTGATCTTTGTTATTCCAACGACAAATAACCGTAGATTGCCAACTGATTTGCAACGAGAGCAAACCATTAGCAATTTTCAGCTTAATTTTTCATATTGGTCTATTTTCAGCATTTTTTTATAGAATCTTTTACGAACAATGTTTTCCTTTTCAAAAACTTTGTTAGGCAACGACAAAAAACATAAAACGAGAGCAAAATTGGCAGTTTTTAATCATTTAAAAACCCTTCCGTTTTAAAATAAAGAGTAATCTTGAAAAATACTCTTTAAAAGTACATGAGTCACGATTTTTACTCTTTATTCTTGATTCATGACTTTTTTAATTAAATAATTACACTAATAAAAGATTATTTATCAAAAATAAATAATAAAAATTTAGACTCATACAATCTTAAAAGTAAATTCTCTATTTTTTTCTAAAATAAGACTTTACAATTATATCCAGGGGCCGATTATGGAATGGTAACGCTGATCCTTCTACGTTGGGCTTGTGGCTTAAATTAACCCCATAAGCATTGATTTGTTTTTTGGTGGCCCAGTGCCCATATCTTTCCCTTCCTTTATTGTTGCGGTTGTTTTGGTGTTGCCGACTTAGACTTGGGGTAGCAGCCGCATGTTTGGGTATCCCATTAATACATATTTTCTCTTTTGTTTGTTTTGACTAAGATTTAGTTAGAAAATTTAATTATTTGATATTTAGTATTTTTATTTTTAGGTTGAGAGATTTCACGTGTATTTAAGATTTAAGTGGTAAGAGATATCTTTTTAATTATAGTGGAACACCGTTTTTATTTGTAAAAATAAGTTAAAAACCTAACAACGTTAAATTTTTCTGTCTTTTAAATTTTTCTGTTATTTATATTTTACCTTTAAATTTGTTTAATTTAACGTTTAGTATAACAATTCTACAGTACAAGATCCTGGATTCAAATCAATCCTAGTTTCCATATATAGTCAGGGTATACACACTTGTCTGTATGCCAAAAAAAAAAAAAAAAAAAAAAAAAAAAACCAACACTCCACAATTGTACCACCAACGCAAATATTGTTAATTGGGTTCCATTTGTGAGATAGCGTGTGGGTTAATCTACCCCTTTTATTTTCTTGACGATTTTACTAATATCACTGAGGCACGTCTCACGGGTTTAACTCTAGAAAAAAAAAAAAAAAAAAAAAAGCACACTTATCTGTCGTTGTGTTCGCTGGCAAAGTGACAAAAGTACATCCTAAGTTAAAGGGCTCTTCAGATATACAGGATTTCTAAATGGTTTTCCTTAGTATATAAACCCCACATGGTTATAAAGTCGTGGGTACAAATTCTTTTTCCATTTTAAACATAAGTGGGTCACCTAAAGCTGTATTACATCAATATCAGAAAGTACATAATATCACACCCACAACAGCTCAAATTACTCGTAAGATGCTTTAATTTTATATTACCGTTGCAATAATAAATTATGATAAAAAGAGAATTATATATAAAAAAAATTACATTTCTCTCAAGATTCTGATTTCAGAGCCCTCGTACTAAACGAGAATGTCTCATTTTATAATAAAAATTAATAACTGATCGAATTAATAAGTATAAAGTCTCTAAACTACCCTTCACACTTGGTGCGTCAAGTGTGATGATCAGTTAGGTTTTGCTATGCGTATGAGCTGTCGTTTATAAACGTCTAAAATGAGACACTTTGGGTACATTAATACCTAGGAATCTACGACACATGAATTGATACACATGCAATATTAAACTACCTTTAGTCGACTTTTAGAGGTAGAAGTACATTGGATGCAAATTATGAATACAGTTACAGTTATGAAGAACGAACCGTTTGTCAAATTATGATATGATGGGATATATTTCTGACAAAGTCAAGGACAAGCACATGCAATTAATTGCAACGTCCCCATTGACACCATTAAGAGAGTTTCGGAGTGATTTATATTTTATTCATTTCGTTAATTTAAATTTAAAATTTGAGTTTTATTATAGTAAAAAATTCTTATAAATAATCTCATTTAATTTTTTTATTATAATAAAAGACTCTCACATACAATCACATTTCAATTTAAATTTTAAATTTAAATCAACAAAACGAAACGAACTTTAAAATAAAAATTTATATAATAATTCATATTATAATTTATAATATTTTTTTATAAAAAAATATATAAATTAAAAATAATTATAAATTATTATTTTAAATTTATAAATTAATTTATAAATTTAAAATTATTCTCATGTTATATATATTTTTTATAAAAAAAATATTATAATAAACAACAACTATAATTTAGAATACGTCTCAATCCTCCTTCCCAAGTCCCAAATGTCCACTCAAATTGTCTCCTCTGTCAAAGTCATTCCTAGGCTACCTCCTAGCTAGCCTAGTCTATATATTGAACACCTAATAGTGCACACGGACAACACAAGCCCGTAAAGAAAAAGAGAAAAACTAATTATTTATTTAATTTTATTTACCGTCAATCAGATAATAAAATAAATATTAATGTACACATCAAACAGAGTGATTTTTTTTTTTTTAATAAACCGCAAAAAGTTGATATCAAATATTGTTAACACATTCTAATTAAGTTGTCACTCACTTAATTAATCTCGTTTTATATCAGAATTCTCACTTAATATTATTTAAAAAAATCATAAAATAAGTGTATTTAGTATATGAGTTTATATTACAAAAGAGTTTACATATGAGCTCATAATTTTAATTTTATTATAATTTTTTTCTTTCACAAAAAATTTAAAATTTAAAAATCATGATTAAAAATTCTGATTTAAACCCATGTACCAAAAACCCTAAATATTTTAAGATAAAAAGACTAAAAAAACAAAAAAAAAAACAGAACAAAAAAGCCTATAAAGCTGGACGCTATCTCCAAAAGATAGAGACTTAACTCTTTTTTTTTTTTTTTTTTTTTTAGAGGAACGCTAACCCTCTAGCTAAAACCTAATGGAAAAACAGAGTGATGGTTAAAACAGTAAATTTAAATAAATTTTAGATCTCAAGTACTTCGTAATAAAGTTGAGTGGTCATGTTAGTTTGTAGGTTATCAAAGAACCCTCCGTTTCTTAACATGAAGAAGCAAAGAATACTGAAAGTTAGTCTTTATATATATATATATATATATATATATATATATATATTCAGAGATGATTTTTAATTAAAACCGTTGTAAGATCAGTTTCTTATTTCCCAACAGTATTACAAGAAACTTTTCAATTAACATCGGTCCAAAATCCTTGTTAAAAGTCTTTAACGTCAGTTTTGTACCGAAGGCACATATATCAAAACACGTAACTTGATTGGCTCCGGTACATGCTTTTCTACATTTCTCTCCGCATATTTAACATTGATTTTTTTTTTTTGAAAAAACCGATGTCAAAAAGAAGCATCTACCGTCTTTTATATGTTTAGTAGATAAATTCGTTTCCTAATTTGAATAATGATTCACAGTTTGTTATAATATTTTTTCTCACAAAAAATACACGTAAATAAAAAATAGTTCAAATCCATAATTTAAATCTTCCAACTAAATGTCTTACGATGAATCAAAGATCGTGAGAACTAGACGGATGAAAAAGTTGAATAAGAAATCATGGTAATATAGTCTCATTTAGTTTATAGATTTGAGTTTTCAATTCGAATTTAAATGTAATTTTATATGAGAATCTTTTATTGTAACAGAAAAAATTAAATATAATTTTTTATAAAATTTTTTAACTGTAATTATAATAAAATTAAAATTAAAAACTTAAATTAATGAAAAAGAACTAAACCATGTGTGAGGTGGTTCTCTTTATTGAGTTGCATGTTATGGACTTGATGATCTTGTGTCCTTAAGAAGCCACACCAATTATTTCTATGGTTCTTAGCGGAGTTTTAGGTACTTTGGGTCCCACACACGTTGCTGGGTGAGAAAATGGCAACTGAACTCAAGTACAGTTAAAGGCTGTACAAGAGTAGCAAACTACACTATTTCATGGTTAAATCTGGACCAAAATTATTCGTCCTTTCTTGGTTTTTTGTTTTTTAGCTTTCTGGACTATTAGAACTGTACTTTTATGCCACAGAGCTTCATGTGAGTAGTCTTAGTAGTACCGCTTCTCTCAGGCTGGCCGTTGATCCAGAATGCAAAAAGCGGTAGGAAAAACATATCTTTTTGCCGACATGAAAATGGAAACTAGTCATCAACTGAATTAAACATATTTTACAAGCAAAATAATGCATTAACGACAGTGAGCTATAATTAGCTAGGTTGAATGTTTATTTCAAATCAGAGTCCTGTTTAAGGCCTGTTTAATGTTTATTTCACATCAAAGCTAAAGGGCACAAAAAGCGTTTTCTTTACTTCAAATTGATAAATTTTCTAGCACTTTTGATATCCGTTTCCCGTGATTGTCACGCCTTCAAATTGATAGGGAAAGTTTCCCCAACCGGCCCCACCGACTGCATTAAAATAAATAAATAAACATATAATTTGATATCCGTTTCCGATATGATTACATGTTCATGTAAATAAACAATTAAACGGACACATCATCCAAAGTCTAGTAAATCCAAATATTTATTTAAGTTTGAATTTCTCAAATTCCTTACATTTGCTCAAGAGGATAACACAATCCTCGCTTGCTCGATAAAACAACAATTTTAGCAGCGCTCCTCTTAATTTAAACATTTGAAACATAGCGAAAGGCCCAGTGGGATATAATTTGAAATAATTTTGTAAATAAATAAGTGCGTAATAAAGTAAATAGACATTTATTTATTGTATCAGAATGCTTGATGAGTAAAACCTCACCAAGTGCCTCGCCCTCTGGGAAAAACTCCGCATCCTACATTGAGATTCACAAGATTTCTTATCTTGAAATATTATGAAATCTAATTTCAAGCCGCGGGCCCCATGGTGAACAAGTTTGAGGTTTAGACAAGCTATGGATTCAAGGACGGGACAAGCCAAGGAAATAAACTAAATGGTTTTAAAAGCGTTTTCTTTCGCAAATCAATCCCTTTCTTTTAAAACATTTTCAAGGCCAAATTCCTTTTTGAAAAAAATAGAAATCCTACCTCGCACAATCAAAACGGGTTGTTTTGAATCGATACAAGATAACACCTTAGGATCAATCCTTCCTAAAGTAATCCAATCTCAATCATATTCCAAGATTTTCCAATTAGTGTGCCCTAATCAATTTTCATGTTCAAATTCCATTCCAAGGGTTTTAATTATCAAATCGGGGGATTAAGGATACTAATCCTTTCATCCCAAGTCCCCAAATGAAGCTAATTTGGGTTACAGGGTCAAAACGTAAGCCAAACAGGTCAAACCCGTGTACACCGGTCCGACCGGAGATGAGGAGTGCATCACCACCGGTCGGCGGGTTTGTGAATAAAAAACTTCGCGGAAATCAGTCCCAAAAAGTCCCAATTCACAAAATCTCAAGGGACAACCACTAGATCCGGGTTCTAGGTCCTAAAACAAGTCCAAAGAACCCAAGATTCCAATTTCTACCCTAGTTTCACTAAAAATCCATCAAATTTTTTGAACCAAAAACGAGTTTTAAACCGAAAAACTTTCAAGAGAGGTTTTAAAGTAATCTTACCTTGAATCCTTCTCTTGATGTTGAAAACAATTCAAAACACGTTCGATTTGGGATGAAATGAGAGAGAGAGAGAGTTTAGAGAGAGAGAGAGAGAGAGGAAGAGAAACGTGACGGGAGGAAAGAAAAGGAAGGAAAAGAAAAGAAAGAAAAAAGAAGAAAAGAAAAGAAAAGGAAATTTAAAAAAGGTCACCCGAAATGCGCCCATACACATGGATTAAATAAAATCAGTAAATAATTTAAATACCTTGGAATTATTTAAACTCAATTAATTAAATCAATTTTAATAATCTTAATTACCTTAATTAATCTCAATTAATTCGTCAGGGTGTTACAGTGATTGAGAATGAATGCTAAAGCAATCAATATTATTTAATGATGTAAAACAACAATTTTTAGCAGTTACATTGAAATATTATTGACAAATTTATTTATTGTAGAGCTCAATGTAAAAAACTACATTGAGATTTGAATATTAAATCTAATTTAGAGTTTGTTTAGTAAATAAATTCAAGTTTCTAAAAGCTAAAAAGTTGTTTTGAATATAAAATTTTTTTAGGCTTAATTTAAACCAACCACTTAAATATTTTGAACTAAAAAAAATCAAAGAATTAATTTGAAGTTACCTCCCTTGTTTTCAATGTTTGGAATAAAAAATTCAACCTACATGTTTCAAATTTTTTATTTTAAATCACAACAATTCAAACCACCATGTTTTAAATATATACCAAACGCTTTAAAAGAATACATGATAAATTAAAAACTGAAAGCATAGTTTTTAATAAACATTCTAAAACATAAGATATACAAAGTAAATAAAAAAATAGCTTTTTTTATAGGATTAAAAAATAAAATTATTAATAGTTTTATTTTTTTTAACCGTTAAATCTGTAATAAAATTTATTTATTTTATATATATTTTTAAAACTCGTTTAATTTTAACTATATCTAACCATTAAAAAAAAACAGGCTTACGAAATAGGATGGTAGGTCAAAAAAAAAAAAAAAAAAAAAAAAAACTAGTGATACTGATATTTGTGGGCAAGAATTTCCCTATGATATTCCTCGGTAAACAAAAGACACTAAAAACAGTTGCGTTGTCATGTAACAAAACAAGTTTATTCGAGTTTAAAATTGTCATGTATCAACAAACAATCACATCTAACTTTTTTTAGTGAAAAGCTCTCACATAACAATTAAAAACTCGAATCATGACCAACGGACTCTTAATTGGGCACACACATTCATGACCAATGTAGTCACGTCAAAAACGTCTCATCAAAACAGTCGTCTCATCATGTGATTGGTATCGATCACCACCAATTTCAAAAGATAGAATTAATGCATCAACTAGTCTAAAAGGGCCACATAACATGCACGCTTAGCTCTGCATAAAAGTTGTGATCTCATGATTGCTTTGCTTGCAATCGGTGAAGGTGTACGAAGAAACCGTTGAAATTAAGCCAAAAATTCATGCCTTTTGGCGCTTAAATTAATTTATTCCTGATTTCTCCTATTACATATAGCTAGTAGTTGTACGTCTGAGAATCATGTTGAGAAGTAGTAAGCAAAGTGTACAAAACGGGGGTCCATATATATGTGTGTGTGTGTGTGGGTACTCCGCATTTACTTGACTTTTTTTCTCTTATATCTTTTTGACGGGATTAATATAATTACATATATGGCTAGCTAGCTCTGTCCAGGCGCCAAAAGTCAACAACTTTTTTTCATATTTTTATCTTGATGACACACTACAACATAGTAGGTTTTTTGTAGCTATTAATTATAGTATTTTTTAAAAAACGTTATTGAGCTTATATATAATAGGGTTTAGAAATAGTTATAATATATTTATATATATATATATATATATTAAAATTTCATAATATTTTGACAGATTTGTTTTATATATATTTAATAATATATAAATGTATCACATTAAAATAATAATAGGCGGGCATTAAAAATAATTTCTCCAATTTTCCCACTCGATCCTCCCTCTCTTTTTTTTGGGTCATCTGATTTTGCTTCTTCCTTATACGAACAAGGAAAAAAAAAAAAAAAAAAAAAAAAAAAACTCCTTCCCCCACTTTGTGGAACAAGCCACGCTCCACCACCACTTCTCTTTCACCAAAATTCTTTAAGTTTCCTCTGGATTTGCTCTGAAATTGAAGGCCGGTGTTAGGTTCCCTCATATTTCCAACTTTCCCCAAAATGCCCTAATTTTCCAGTCCATCTCATAGGAAGAAATCCTCACGGCTCACGGTTTCTGATTTTGTGAAGATTGGGTTGTGGAAAGAAGATTGAAGAAGATCGAAGATGATCTCCACGTGAAGCTCTCTTCCTACGCGAGGCTCGGAGCTAGGTTTATCGGCCAAGGAGGTTCGAATCTCTCTCTCTCTCTCTCTGTTCTCTAGGTTTACCCAGAGAGAAATCCTTTCTCTCTCTGCGCCTCACTCGATTCCCCTTAATTCCCAACTTTCGGTTTTAGGTTTTGTGAAGATTGGGTTGTGGAAAGAAGATCGAAGACGATCTTGACGTGAAGCTCTCTTCCTACGCAAAGCTCAGAGCTAGGTTTACCCAAGGAGGTTCAAATCTCTCTCTCTCCGTGTTCTGTAGATTTGGCTCCCAACAATCTCAATCTTTAACCTACTGAGGAAAGTTAACATCATTTGACTAATAAAATATCAACCAAGGAAAAACCATTAATTCTTTGATTTTCAGCTAAGGAGAACACTGATTTAACAAAAAAAAAAAAAAAGTAGACAAATTGCCAAAGAGAAGAGGAAGTTGATCAAGTGAAATGTGAAGAGTGACAAAGTTGTCTTTTTATTATCCAAAAACGATATATGTGAAGCTGTTAATAAAAAATGTGGCGTGGTTGTATAATCCACCTTTTAAAGTCTTGTTCGGATACTTGTATACCAATGTTCTATAGAAAAATGAGATATTCTTTGGTATGGTGATGAAAAAGATAACAATTTTAATTATAGCATTATGTTAATTATGAAGTGATTGATGATGTTAGACTAAATGTTAATTCTTTGGTATGGTGATGAAAAAGATACCAATGTTAATTCTTTGGTATGGTGATGAAAAAGATATGAATGAGATATTATTTGTATACCAATGTTAGACTAAATTTTATTTCTTAGTTACAAATGTGATAATTTATTTAGCATTATGTTAATTATGAAGTGATTGATGATGTTAGGATGCTTGATAAAGATTGGGTGTGTGATAATAGGTGAGCAATATTGGAATTTAGTTTTTGTTTGTCTTAGTCATTGTAGTTATAGAAATCTTAGTGTTGACCTTTTTATTTATAGACTTACTGAGGAGTATATGCAAAGCGCTCAGAAATTCGTAAAACTGTTGAAAAGAATTTTATTTATCCGGAGAAGTTGTTGTGCCTTTGCAAAAAATGTCGAAACTTAAGTCATCAAAGTGGTAACATTGTTTATGAACACTTGGTAATCAATGGTATGGATCCAACATACACTACTTGGTTTCATCATAGGGAAGAAGTAAACACAAATGAGGAGTTAGAAAATGTTAACAAGAATGACATATATGAGTTATACAAGGCTGCCTATGTCGATGAGAATGATTATATAGAACAATCGCAAGAACATAGGTTAGAGGAGTTAAATGAAAAAAATGAATGATTGGTTTGTTCCATTATATCATGATTGTTCAAAATACAACAAGTCGTCTGCCGTTATTGCCTTATTCAAACATAAGACCATGAATGGATGGTCTGATTGTAGTTTTGACGGATTGCTAGAGTTATTGCATGACATCCGAACCTAATGTGTTGATACGGTCAACGTATAAAGTATGAAAGTTATGTGAGAATTTCATCTAGGGTATGAAAAGATTCATGCTTGCCCTAACGATTGTTGTTTGTTTAGAAAGGATAAGGCATATCTTGATAAATGTCCAAAGCATATCTTGATAAATATCCAAAGTGTCATGCTTCAAGGTGGAAGGTTGACAAACACACCAAAAAAAGCTAAAGTTGGTGTTCCTGCTAAAGTCTTGAGATATCTTCCGATAATTCCTAAGTTCAAGGCTATGTTCAAGAGTAAAAAGATGACTCAAGATTTAAGGTGGCATTCCAATAATAAAAGGGAGGATGGGAAGATGCATCACCCGATTGATGTACTCTCCATCATGGCAACTAGTGAATGAGAAGTGGCATACGTTTGCAAATGTACCACGTAATCTTAGACTTGGATTGTCCACAGATGGATTCAATCTGTTTGGTAATTTAAGCTCAACTTATAGTTGTTGGCCAGTGATGCTTGTGATATACAACTTGCCATCATTTTTGTGCATGAAAAAGGAAAACATCATGCTAACGTTGTTAATCTTAGGGTTTAACCAACCTGACAATGATATTGACATTTACGTACAACCTCTCGTAGAAGATTTGCAAGAGTTGTGGAACAATGGAGTCAATGTTTTTGATTTACTTGACAAGGACATTTTCAATTTAAAGGCAATTTTAATGTGGACAATAAATAATTTTCCAGGCTATGGAAATCTTAGTGGTTGCTATACAAAAGGTAGATTAGCATGTCCTTTATGTGTTGATAATACTCGAGCAATGTGGTTGCCCTTTAGTAGGAAGTTTGTATTCATGGGTCATAGGAGATTTCTATCACCAAGTCATCCATTCCGAATGAAAAAGTGTTGGTTCGATGAAAAGGTAGAAAAAGGAAGTAAACCAAGAATAATGACCGGTAGAAGAATGTATGAACAACTTAAGGCCTTTGTGAATGATTGGGGGAAAGTTAATATGGATATTTTTGAGAATGAAGTTATGATAAGGCATGGGAGAGGAGGTAAAGAAGTTGTTAAGAAAGTCCGTCAGAAACGCAAGAGAGTAGAGGTGAGGGATGTGGATATGGAGAAACAACAACTATAGAAGAAAAGATCACTTTTTTTTGACCTACCTTATTGGTAGGTAATTACTACTTAACTAATAGCCTCATTTCTGGCTTCTAAAGCTAATTACTGAAGGATGGAATAATATTTGATTTGTTTGAAATGACATTTTACAAGATTTGGCTTTGCAACACAACTTGGATGTGATGCATATAGAGAAAAATGTGTGCAAAAGCATTTTAAATACGTTGTTGCATGTCAATAAAAAATCTAAAGATGGTCTTAATTCACGAAAGGATTTACAACACATGGGAATTAGGCCTGACTTGCATCCCCAAGAGTGAGGGAAAAGAACATACCTGCCACTAGCTCCACATACACTGTCAAAAGTAGAAAAGCAGACCTTCTGCAGAAGATTATATAATTTAAAGGTCCCCGATGGGTTAGTTCTAACATTGGAAAGTGTCTTTCTGTGGATGACTACAAAATCATGGGCTTGAAGTCTCATGATGGCCATGTACTCATGCAACAGTTACTACTAGTAGCCTTGAGAGGGTTGTTGCCAAAAGCTCCCAGAAATGCGCTACTTAGTTTGTGTCTTTTCTTTAATAGGCTATGCCAATGTGTCATTGATGGAGAAAAGATGCTGCAACTTGAAGAGAAAGTCGTAGAAATGTTATGCTTGTTGGAGAGATTTTTCCCACCATCATTCTTTATTATAATGGTACATTTAATGATTCATTTGGAAAGGGAAGCTAGACTCTGTGGACCTGTTCAATTTTGTTGGATGTATCCTTTTGAAAGGTAATTCCGCCACTTGGTCGATTGATATAATGGATATAAACTTGTTATCTATTTCTATATTGTTGTGCTTATGCTTCTATGCTTTTGTTCATTGTTGGGATAGGAAAATTTGGAAGAAATACAAAATGAGACCCACTTCTGATCATAGTGATTTGCTAGATGATGCTCTAACTTCTTACTTTGGTCTTGACCGGAATGACAGCATGAGAGCAATGGGCCTTGGGATGACTAAGACAAAACATTTTATTTTGTCAGAATGGGATGATAACTTGCAGGCTTTACAAGATAAATGTAACAAAACAGAAGCATATGTCAAAGAATTGAAAGAGATAATCTCTTTATTGCTGAAAAGTCAAGTAAGTGGCATCAGAAGTGAGGATCAATCTAATGCAAACATGCATTCACCAGCGGTAAGTAATCAAAGTCATATGCTTAACATTGAGTTTTTAAACAGGATGAAATCAAGTTTTTCATATACTAACGTTTTTTTATTTGTAATTGCTTGTGTTCATTGTATTATTGTCAGAGTGTGAGTACTAATTTATCCAAAAATGCCAACAAGTGTAAGCTATTAGATTGAGTTAGAACCGGAGAAGTTGTTCTTTGAAGGGCATTTTCTTTGACCCAAAAGACCTAGGCATTTCGAATGCAGTTAGAGTGTGAGTGGATGTAGCAAAAAAACTGGACCTTTCTTGTGGAGGCCAACGAGTGAGATGAGTACCATTGAAAAATTTCAAAATGGGTATGATAAAAAAATTCTCTACTAGCTGCAAATTTATTTTAACCAAAACATTATATGATTGTGATAGTAATTTTTTCTACTCTTCGGGTTTAAATGTAGGCAATGAAGACTCATTTGCTTCCTCCAACTATCTACATACCAATACATGTAAGATACTCTCTGTCTTACAAGTTTGACATTAAATTTTTGTCTAGTGCATCATTGAAGCCATGTTTCCTCTAACTCACTGCAAAACATATGTGAATGTGGCTAAACAGTTGTGAATGATGTAACTAGTCCTCGCTTTATTTATAGGTTAAATGGTGGAAGTTTTAGTTGAGTTTGATTATTGTTTTGATAGTGGATCACTTTCTTACAGGTTAAACGGTGGAGATGACTTTTTTGTTAAAGCATTTTGTCAAGATGGAAGGATTTGCTTCACCATTTCACTTAGTTAGATGTTTTGGATACTATGATATCTCCAGCTATTCCTTTGTTTACTTTATTTGTTTTGAATGTTAAGGTTTTGGACATTATATGAATTATGTTGTAGATGTAATTTTATTGCCAATTTGGTAGATACTGATAACAATTGATAAGTTGAATGTTTTTTGTTTTAATTTGAATGTTCCTATTTAGATATAAGATATTGCTCGGAATCACCATTTATTTGAATGAATTCAAAAGGATATCAATAATACTTTTAAAAAGCTACAAAAGTATGAACATGACAAGGAAAAAAAAGCTATTAATCTGTATCATAGCCATGCTAAATAGCTGTAAGAGGTTGAAAATAACTTGTCTTAAATGCTATAATACCTCAATTCTATAGCACTTTCAATAACTCTCTTTGAACGCTATATTTTCTTAGGACTTTTAATAGCGCCCGATATCCTAGCGCTCCACAAAACGCTATTGTTAGTAACTAATAGTATTTTTGGTCAGCTACTGATACTGATATTTGTTGTAGTGATATATAGGTTTGATCATGAAAAAGGCTACTAAGAAAGGAGGCTCTTAATATCGTAGAATTGTAAAAAAATATATATATATATATATTTATTTTATTAGATTATCAAAAGTTCCATTTTGAGGGTATACAAGTACACTTTATTTATTTATTTTTTGTTTTTAAAATAAATCGTGGAAGAGAATAAGTGATGTATGATATTACTAGTACATTCTAATTAGGTTGATATTTATTAGTAACTTCACTCTATATCAAATTCCCCACTCAAATGTTACTAATGCATACATAGATATATAATTCCGCCACAGGGTTTATTATTATTATTATTATAATAATAATAATAATAATAATAATAATAATAATAATTCTAGTCTAACGTTTTTTTCCTCTGTCTTTTCATCAAAGGGGCGGCCACGACTTTTTTTTGCATGCATTCATTGTATACTGCCAAATAAGTTATATCTAATCAGCTGATCATCTCTGTACGTGCTTCGTGACTCAATAACGAAAGTTGTCCCCATTGATGAGACGTACAAATTAATGGAAAACCTTCAAAATAAAAAAAAGATTCTTAATTTTCGATTTCGCTGAGTCGAATGATTGATTAACATGCCATGTTATTGTATTGAATTCATTGTCCATTTGGAGAGAAAACGAAAGATAAGAAAGGTACTATAATAAGATCTTGTCTCTAATTATAAGGTATTGGATTTATATATATATATATATATAATATGTATATACATATGAATTTTTTTTAAAAAAAATTAAATCTACGTACTTAATATGATGAAAATTTGATTGTTCATATATTTTCTAGTCATCGCTATTTTTGGTTTCATAACGATTAACGTACTACATATAAATTTTTCCTCTCTCTCGGGTATAATATTTCCTGTCGTACACCATAATTGGAACTATTGGATTTATTCATTTGCACCAAGTTCAAAAAAAAAAAAAAAAAAAAAAACCTAAGCTGAAGTTATAATTTTATTTAACTTCATATTCTTTTGTAAAATTTGAGTTTAAAGTTGAGTTTTAATTTGAGTTTAAGGTTAAAATCTGAGTTCAAGTTCTCCCTTTAACTCAAGTTCCTAAACTCAAACTCAAGTTAATAAATAATATTTTTTTTATTTTTAAAAATGCCATAACTTTTTTCATTTTAATTCTAATTGAGATAATTTTTTTACTATGCGTTCACAACAAAAAGACGAATAAAACCTCATCTATATACCTTATTAAAAAATCCCATCACTATTTTGAGTTTTTATTAAAATACTATCCAAATATTTTGATCTATCTAAATACAAATTTAAATAGATTCTCAATTCAAATTATAACTCAAAATGTACATATTTAAATACAAACTTAAATTAAAATCTCAACTCAAACTATATTTAAATACATCTTAACTAAAATTAATATTTAAACTCAAGCTAACGTAACTTAAAAAATGCAAATGAACTTGTTACTGCAAGACGTAGCAGACGCTTAAAAATCCTAAACAGTTGAACTTGATCACTTTAATTCTTTGACAGAACAAGTATCATTTCTGTTTTTTACACGTCACAACATATATATATAGGACGGTCGTAAAATATTGAAAAATTGGCCTAATATTTTCTTATAACAAAATGAAATAATTGGGTATATTCTCAGTTAGAATTTACAAAAAGTCGTGTATAATACAGTAAAATGGTTGAAAAATTAATGTTTTCTTGACTGTGACTATATTTACTTCAATATTTATTTATCAATAAATATTATAATTTTAATCATAAAATATTAATTTAACAATTATAATAAATTAAATAATTAATTAAAAAATTAATAATAATTAATAAAATTAAATTTTTATAATATTATATTATTAAATTTTTATATTTAAAAGTGATCACGATAAAAATATAATCGTTAAAAATTCATCCGTATATATATATGCCATACATGATAGCGATAGGGGACTTTGATATGCCATACATGATAGGGAAAGGGGACTTTCAGAGCCAATATATGCTTTTAGTTATCTTGAAATTAGCTAGCGTTATCGGTATCTCATATCTGATCAATCAAACTCAATGAAAAGTATTGGGAACTACTTATATTGACGATCTACAAAAGAAAAAAAAAACGGGAATAATTGAATGGGACTTCAAGTATCCTATATAAACGAGGATATCAAGATCCGGATTATGAAAAGCGTCATAGTTTACGAAACTTTAATCTTGTTCTCTTTAATTTACCGACAAATTAACCAAAGATCAATGCTGCTAAATGTAGTTGGGCACACTAATACCCTAACTCCATCTAATTCTTCTTTGCTTTATTTAACTAGAATTTAAATTTTTGTCGAAATCGTCTTAGATTTCAGTCATTTCAAAGGACGAGATCAACAAAATGTGTTTTGTCGAAATCGTCTTGTTTGTCGCTAGCGAGTAGTGTACTAGATTAACATTGGTAATCTACCAAATATTGCTTGAATCAACAGTGATCATTTGTTAATTGTTGATAGTGACCGATGCTAGTAATAGAATAATGTGCTAATTTATTACCATTAATCTATTATCAGATATCGCCATAATTAACGATGACAATTAGTTGTCACGGGCAATTGATCACCGGAGTAATCGGGTAAATACCAATAATCTACCATATTACTTATTACTAAATTTACTCACTTACTGGAGTAATCTAGTAAATACCCATATATAAGTAAATTAACCAGGCGGAATCAACAGAAAAAAAAAAAAAAATCATTACAAAAAATACTAAGAATAATAAAACTGACTAAGTAAAAAGAATCAAACACACGGTCTCTCTCTCTCTCTCTCTCTCTCTCTCTCTCTATATATATATATATATGTATATATCTTAATTCCAAAATTATAATTTTATTATGTAGGTTACAATTTTCTTTTCTCCACTTTCATGTGGATCTGTACACAAATGTCCGGTTTAATGTTCTATTTTTTAAGTAATTGACCAAACTTTTCTAAAATTAGCAATATGGCTGGTTTTTAAGATCTCGTTTAGTTCGCGGATTCAAATTTTTAATTTGATTTGAGATATGATTTTATATGAAAGCTTTTTACTGTAGTAGAAAATGTTAATATGTGATTTTTTGTGAGAATTTTAACTGTAATAAAATTAAAATTAAAAATTCAAATCGGTGAAATGAATGAGTCCTAAGATTTAAAATGGTTGGAAAGACAAAAGAAAGGTCCCTTCTTAGATTACTTGATCATAGAGAACCGAAGGCCAAAGTCCCGTCTCTGCCATCGCCGCCCCAGTGAATCTTCTCAATATCGGTTACACCTTCCTCACCTTCTTTGATGTCTCCGTCTTTGTCTTGCGTGATCTCCTCCATTTGTGATTCTATTTTCTTTGTTTGAAATAATTGTTGTTCTATTTTGACTTCTTTAAATATTCCAGTTAAGATTATTGAAAAAAAAAAGAAGCAAATATGTGTGTGTGTGTGTGTGTTTTTTTTTTTTTTTTTTTTTGGCAAAAAATGAGTTTCTATTTTGGCAAAGAAACCCTTATTTTGGCGTTTTGTGGTATTGTGAGACAATGTAGTATTGTAGATTAGGGTTTTGAAATTTTCTTGATTTGGTCAATTGAAAAAAAAAAAAATGATTGTTTTCTTATAATTTTTATATTCTAAAACTTTCACTATTGTAAAATTATGAGAAATAGTAGAAAATAGGCCACTATGAAAAACTTAAGAAAGTATATAGGTTAATTTTTAGTTATAGAAATTAATAGGCCATAACTTGTCAAGTTATGATTCATAACCAGATAAGTTATGGACAATTATGGACAATAACTTGTCAAGTTATGATTCATAATCAGACAAGTTATGGACGAAAATAGTAATTTAACCTATTTATTAACTTATGTAAACTATTGACCTATTAATTTTAATTCATCTCAAGTCTTGGCCTATTTTTCTCTTTCTCTCATAAATTATATACATAATTCATTGTATATAATATTATATAGAAGATAAATACATTAAAGGATCGGACTGGTTTTATTGGATTTTTAAAATAAAAATCTAACATCCAATCCAATTAGAAATATTATCGAAATACGATCGATCCAATAGTTTTAGATATCCATTTTTTTTTTTTAAAATGGACTGGCTTGAATTAGTTGAATCTGTTAGAAGGTTTGCCCACCCCTATATGCAGTTGGCACCGGAAACAACACCAGTAGTGCGCTATGCATAGAATAAAGAAATTTGCAGCACTAGAAGATTGTTCGGTAGCTAATTTCCTTTTCTTCTTTTCCTCGACACATATGAGAGAGCTAGGCATGTGGAAAGGTTATTAGAATCCATGAAAATATCCTAAAGCCTCAAATATTTAAATCCAAATTGAGGATAAGGATAAACACAAAATTATCTAAATAAAAGATTTACCCACAAGAAGATTACTTATTCATAGATTTGCACTCATTCTAAACAGGAGATTACTCCCACTATGTAATCCCTAACTCATTATTTTGGCATATTTATGTTGAGTGTATAATTCTATCTAGAATAGTGAAATCTGAAATATCATGAAAGACGTAGGTTTCAAAAATATATATATATATATATATATATATATATATATTAAGAGTGAATCACTTCAAATTCTTGTGTTCTTATTTACTTTTTGCAATTCGATCGCTATCTGTACACGAAAGATCAATATTGGTGAGGTAATTATGAACGAGTTCATCTGTTTAGCGATGTGTAACACAATTATGATTAACAACATCAAAAGGGAAGAATTTTCAATTTCTAAGCATCCTTAATGATCTCTCTGGTATATACCATATGTAAGACTCTTTGATTCCCTACAATTCTACTAACTTAATGATCAAGGTTTTAGAAAGATACCACATATAAAACTGGCCCAACACACTTCAAGAGCTTAATTTGACCCAAAAGGTTAATTTATTAGGTCATGGGTCTTTTTGTGTATATAAATTACTCCACATTCTCATTAACTTTTCATGTGGGATAACACGCACATGTACTTTTCTCAATAATCTCCCCCTCATGTGTGTGTTCACCGAGCTTCCCCTCGAATTGAAGTTTCAAGTAACCGGCATATCCAAGCATCACACTCCAAATGAGAGCCAACTCAAGCATGGAAAAGAGAGCCGGAAGCATCCACCAAATGCGCCACCATCCACGCACCTGTGGGAACACCAACTCTCCATGGGAGGTAATGTGAAAATTGTAACCAAGTGCGATTGCTTGACCCATACGAACCATCGACTCTGATACCACTTGTTGAGGAGACACCATATGCAAAACTGGCCCAACACATTTTAGGAGCCCAACTTGACCCAACAAGTTAACCTATTAGGTCTTGGGTCCTTTTGTGTATATAGGCTCCGTTCATTTCGCTTATTCGAGTTTAGAATTCGAGTTTTGCTACAGTAAAAAGCTCTCACAAACAATCACATCTAACTTTTTTGCTACAGTAAAAAACTCTCACATAAAATCAAATCTCAACTTGAATTAAAAACTCAAATCAGCGAAGTGAATGAGCCCATAAACTACTTCATATTCTTATCAACTTTTTATGTGGGACAACACACACATGTATTTTTTTCAACACAAAGAAACAAGGAAAGCAATACACATGTCACATTTAAGCACAGAAACATAATAAATAAATTTTTATAAAAAAGTATAGAAAGCTCTCTAGCTCAATAAAGTTTTAGGATTCACTAACCTTAAGCACTTACAGCTAAATATTTTAAACTCAACTAGTGAAAATATACTTAAATTTAATATTCCATGTTGGTTTCAATTTCAAACGAATAATTTACCTTAATTACAACGTTAATGCTAATTACTATTTTTAAGTAACAAGGATAGCGAGACAAGTAGACAGCTTTTGCTGTGGGGGCAACTACCTCCCACCAATAAAATCTAACAAGTGTGGAGGAAGAATAGAAGATCATTAATTATAATGCAAGGTGCGTTGGTTTGAATTGTTAAAACATCAAAACATGACTTCTTCTGTTTGAAGCCGTGTTGATTTATTATATATTGCTAGGGCAAATTAAGCGGACGCATGGACAACACTTCCATTAGTTAGTGATTGTGAAAGTACACAATGTGTAATTTAATCAAGTCTATTTTCAGATCATACATTTTATAGTATAATGAAGTAGTCTTCTCACTATGAAATATATACAATTGGAAAAGAAGTAACATAAAAGGAACGCGAATGTGGTTGTTTATCTTTTAATTCTTCCAAGTCAATTAAGTTGTGACCAATTGGCGGGGATGTAAGGACCAGGAAAAAATGACTTCCACATTGAGGACATGAAAATACATATTATGGTCCCGTCTCAACTTTATTTGGAAGAGACTTTGGAACTATATATATATGTACTAAATTAGATCGGTTGGTTTGTCATGTTTTGAACGCGTGCATTATATAATTATAGCAAAATTTTAATTGGATAATGGTGACTAAGAAAAAGTACTACTCTCAATTTCTTCTGTTTAAATTCATGATATATATGTATATTTTGTACGAAGAATATTAAACCAATTCGAGTGGAGTGTGACTAGAGAGAAAGAAAGAGAGAAGGGGGAGAGGTAATATAGAAATCTATATCACTTTGATGGCATGGATGAAGCTAAAGACTGGGGCCCAATTCACCTCTCTAAGTGTTGCTTGAGGCAAAGTTGCGGGAATGAGTACTTTTATTTTTCATTGTTTTGTCTCACCAACCACTAAAGAGTTTTGTGTTTGTTTGTACTCTTATGTCAATGAAAAACTCTAAAGAAGGAAGCTTTTTTCAAGTGCACAAGTTTTCAAAAAAATTTGATTATTCTTGCACACTCTTCTTTTTTCTTTCTCTCCCAAATCATCAAAGAATTCATGCCACAGAAGAAAGCAAAAACAATAAAAGAATTAATAATCCCCTATCCAATCAAATTAGCACCCTATCGTATATATCCCCAATATTTATATTCCTCTCTCATGTTTCCATTAAGATCTTACTTCATTTCCCACCTGAACCATATAGGGTCAATGATATATATATATATATATGAGCACACACACTAAACTAGAAATTCTAACAAACCGAACCTTCCATTTTGGGATGGCTGGGTTTTATAATTGGAAGCCTAAAACACCGACCTTGTGGTTTTATTACTACTTTTATATATATATATATATATATATATATATATATATATATTTAGCCCCAACAATTTGCCCCCAAAAAAGGTACCCTTTGGGAGCTGCCATCTGCATCTACTTGACCATTTTAAGGCGATTTCTTGAGAGTGGCACTAGCTATAATTATGGGGAAACCCCAGAAAATTAATGCATTAGGTTCTTGCTTAATTGGCATGCATTAATAGTCTCCTTTTTGTGCCTACGTACACGTAAGCCTCTGTGTAACCCACAAGACTCTCCATAATTGCCCAACTGAAAGAACCCACATATCTTGTTTGAATTGAAACTATTGGTTTATCAATTTTCTAAGCAAACTCTCTCTCTCTCTCTCTCTCTCTCTCTCTCTCTCTCTCTCTCTCTCTCTCTCTCTCTCTCTCTCTCTCTCTCTCTCTCTCTCTCTCTCTCTCTCTCTCTCTCTCTCTCTCTCTCTCTCTCTCTCTCTCTCAGCTACTTCTTTTTGGATGGCAACCAACCTATTAGACCTTAGATGAGTTATTTGCTCTCTTAATTATAGGAGACAATGAAAGACTATGGTGTTTGACTTGAACACTGGGATTTTCTGTCAGATCCTCCAATCAAAAACTGTTTGGGTTTCAATTTGTGGGGGAGATTGGTCTGCATGTGATTGGTCCCACATTCAATCACCTCTATTAGTCAAGATTTGTGAGGTGGAAAGAAGCCACCAACAAACTTATTCTACATCAAATGAGGGGTTAGTTGGAATAATTCTTGAAGATTTGAATACTTCTCTCTAGATGATGATATTTCGCCTTCCAACACATAAATCTAGAATATTCCCCCTATAACAATTCTTGCCGTTCTAATGCAAAGCAATGGAAATTTTTTCAAGAATGCTTTAAGAAAGAATGAATCATTTTTATGTGAAAGTAGCTGATCAACCAATTGTTATATAACTATCATAAGGGTGCCTACTATATATGTTGATCTATTGGCTAAATGCAATGTTGGAAATATTTACATGAGTATAATACACACACACACACACACACACACACACACACACACACACACACACATATATATATATATAACATTATTGTTGACTTAGATCATTAATGTTAATTCCCTAATTATAAGTGTCGGTTAATTTGAACCGTATACAAAATTGTCATTTTCCTAAGGTTGAACGTCATCTACGTACGTTGCCCCAAACAATTAATTGCAACTGACAACGCATTGTGCTCACGTATCTGAGACTAAAAAGAAGAGTGCGAAGAAATAAATTACAAAAGGGGAGAAATACAATTAAATTGAAAAATATTGCAAGTAAATCCATAGAAAATATATTCCGTTGAGAAGTACGAATATGTCGTATTTGGTTTCAAGTCTTTTTTTTTTTTTTTTTTTCCCGCTGAATACAAGTCAAGTTAATTAATTAGTACTAGTACTATGCGTCTTGCACCAGGTGAAACTGCAAAAATTAATAAGTTACGTCCGTACAGATCAAGAAATTACTTTCAAAATCTCATACTCTCGGCCTTCACTTAGTGCTAAATCTTACTTATGAACCCTATTTTATATACACTATGGCCTCGTTCACTTCACCGATTTGAGTTTTTAATTTTAAGTTTTTACAGTAAAAAGTTCTCAGAAAATGTCACATTAAAATTTTCTGCTACAGTAAAAACTCTCAGAAAATGTCACATCTCAACTCGAATTGAAAACTCAAATCTGCGAAGTGAACGAGACCTATATATATCGCGTGCATATATATGTACATATATCATACACAAAACTTTTTTTTTTTTTTTTTTTTTGATAATTGCATAAGTGTTGAGATTAATCTTTGTGTCATCCATGCCTGCAACTGCAATATGCAATTACACAACATGATCGCTTTTAGCTGACCAATTAAATGAGATTTAATATTTATTTACTAATTATTATTTTAATTAAACGTAATGGTAGTACTTTTACAACCCCTCAAGAGCTCCCTTCCCAAGCCATTAATTAGTCAATAAATTTGGATCTGCATAACCCCACTATATCCCAAATATGTGCATAAAATATGTCAATCAGTTGAGGTAAAGTAACCCTGTTTAGATCAAACATGATTCAATTTTAATGCAAAGTTTTATTTCCGTTTCAAGGACACATATAAGTGGTTAATGTCTACATTATGTTACCTAATTAAACATATACAGCTAGACACAATGCACAAATATAATGAATGTTGCATATATATATATATATATATATATATATATATATATACACCCTAAGCTTTTGTTTTCTTTCAAGTCCTTTAGTTATCTATGGAAAGGTTAAGCACTATGGCTTGCAGATTCTTTTGATTTTAAAGAAAACGTCAAAAGAAAATTAGGAAGTATTAATGTATTCTTAGGTGATAGTGTATTGTCGGGCTCGATATGTACATATAATATCCTGAATCCTCAAATCATCATTTGGTTTGTGAAAAGAAGAGCGACAATACACCAATGAAAATTATTATCAAAATTTTCTTCTTTTTTTAATATTTTTTTTCGTCATTTTCACATTTTTAACCTAATATTTTCTGAAGGTAAAACTCTGATGCCAATATTCTTCACTTTCTCACCCGTTTGATTCGTAAATATAAATTAAAAATTTAAATATAAATTCAAAATTTTAAAGAAAATACTGTACTGAAAGATTTGAATTGAGAAAAGCAAATTTAAAAGATTTAGTAGCACTATATAATATATATAAATATGCACATACGCAGGAGGCCCTCACTAAAATTCTCATGATTTTTCTAGGGTCAAGTTTCAAATTTGGTATAGGCGCACACATTTTTATGACTCCATTCAAGTTATTGGATTCAAAATTTATTTATATTGTTAAATAATTTGCCAAACTTTTCCTGCATCTTTACTGCTGTATTTATGGACATTTGCACCACTATAGTTTAACCTGTAGAGTGAAAACAATAGTGAAAAACAATGTTGATATGATGTGCAATTAATATTTTGCGCCAAGTGAAATTACTTCCTTAAAAAAATTAATAAATTAATTTGGAAAATGTACAACGATCCGACTAGCAAAATAAACATCAGCAATTCCCAGCCGAATTTAACTGAGCCAAAGTTCATCAACCAGCCAGCCTAATAAACCAGTGTTAAAACTAACCATTTCTGAAAGCCAAGTCAACCAAGCCAAGCCACGAAGCTTAGCCGATAATCGAGCCGATCGAGTTCTGAACGTCAGCCACATGTAAGTGCAACTCTCTCTTGTTTTCCTTTTTGTTTTTGCTGGGAAGTGGGAAACCTCAAAATAAGCCACATATTATAACTTACAGTTGTTTGTAATTGTGCCCAAGCCAACCCATGTTCGCAACTATGCAATTTTGGACAACCAAATTTTCTCAAGCCGAGCCGAGCTAATTTCAAGGTGCAGCCGGCGCGAGGCTAAGATGCAAGTCCAAGCCCAATGAATCATCGAAACTGGGCCCACCGTTCCCCTTCGAGAACCTACTCAACGACGGTCCATCAACCACCCTAGAATGGGTCCGGCCTTGTTGCACCTGAGAGCCCATCGTCAATGCCGAATGATGATTATGATTATAATCTCCTACGTTGCCACTATACGAAAACCCCCCTGCACTCGCACCACCGGACCTTCCTCCTCCGCCGCCGCTTACTCCCGCTGACGCAGGCGGAAACACGCAGCCGTGCGAAACGTGGAAAGGCGGCGCAGCCCTCGGGACGTAGACCCAAGAGGGAGACGCTGGAGCTGCCGCCGGAACCACCACGGATCCCGCCGGAGCGAGGAGGTGCGGCGGCGGCGCGAAAGCAGAGATTATAGGGTTCCTCGCGTACGAAACGGCGGCGTTTCGGCTGGCCTGGAGCTGGGCCCGCTTCAGCTGCTGTCTCTCCTTCTTGTGGGCGTTTTGATGGCCTCCTAGGGCTTGGGAGTTGGCGAATTCTCGACAGCAGTATTGACACTCGTACTTCCGGTCTCCGGCGCCGGCGAAGCCGCCGGATTCCGGCGACCCAGACGGCGTCGTTTTAGCGGAGTCCACGACGGTGGGCTGGTCGTCGTCTTCTTGGACGCTGAAGCCGAAGAGTTTTAAGCGTGTGGTACTAGGATTATTTGTGCTTGTGTTATTGTTATTGCAAGCTTTGGTCGTTTGGTAATTATCTAGCTCTTCCATGTTAGAGAAAGAGAGAGAAGAGGGTAGAGAGAGAGAGAGAATTGGAGAGAAAAGTGAGAAGAGAGAAATAAATAGTGAGTGTTGTTTGTATGGGTTGTGTTGTTAATGTAAGGAAGTTGTCGCATGAGTTGGGGGGTATTTATACAGGTTTAGTTAATAAAAGGCCTTTCTTTACTCTTTTGTCTTTGCACAGGTATGTAATATGAATATATATAGTTAGAGAGAGAAAGAGAGGAGAGAGAAAGAGAGATGGTTGCGGACATCCCAAGGAGGAAGAAAGTGAGTGTTGTAAAAATATGGGAACAAGACCCGAGAACACACTCCGGTGGGGCCCAGGGGATTTTGCACTTGTCTCGGCGACTTAATTCCCACTCTCTAATATTCATACATAATATGATTTTGAGGATATTCAAGTTTCTTTCTTCAACACATGTGAAATTACGAACGTGTCCTTTTCGTTCTAAAGAAGAAAAATAACGAGGAAAGAAAATTGTGTTTGTTCATATGATTACGGTTTTTGGTATTATATAGTGGAATTTTTTTATGTCTTTTGCCTCAAATGTTGTCTAAGATTAAGAAAGTGGGGAAAGAGGGAATGTGATGCATGTGATGGGAGCATGGTACGGGTGTTCCTTCAAGTATAATTAAATTTGCATGATTGAGGGAGTTCGTCCAATGTTCGAAGCGGTGCTCTTTTTATTAATATGTGTGCATGCTTCTTATACATACATACATACATATATATATATATATATATATATATAGTTTAGTACCATGTTGAGCTAGATTTTTATATAGAATTTTAAGTTCAATGAACAGGATGGTTCTCCGACCAGTCATATTGTGAAGTCTAACAAAGTACTAGCTTCCTTTGGCATTTTATAGTTCGTCGTAATTTCCTTCATCCATGTTCCATCAATAAATTATTGTCATGTACTATCATACAAAATTCATTTCATTTTGGAAAACTCCATGTTGAAGACTAATGTATGGCTCCCATCAAGCTAATCCCACAGTCACTTTTATCACCAAAACTTCAGTACTTTATAAGGTAAAAGTGAAAGAAGAAAACTCAACAGCTAGTGCGCTGCGGTCTTAATTTAATAAATTAAGAACTGTGCTAGGACATGGGAAAAAAAAAATCCCTTATCGGTTGTAAGATAACACTGATATAAACCGTAAAATCTTAATCACAATTTGATAAATTATTATATATTGTTTAATATAATATGATTATGATGTGATCTAACTGTCCATATATAGTAGCCTTTTTTTTTTTCTTACCCTACCTTAAGAATTGACTAAGTACAATGGTGGCAATGTAGTTAATCAATCCTTTATCTCTTGGAAGTTGACCAGAAATATAAGTGGGGAAAGAAAAAAAGTTAAAGAATTTGACAGTTGGTAGCTAGCTTAATTAGTGGATTTAACTTATTTCCTATTTGTCACGGAGATATGATCTTTTTCTTTCCAGATGGAATTGCACCCCATGAAGGAGATATATGGAGGACACAATTAGGTTAGAAAAAATCTGGGACTATATAATGGGCCACTTGTAACTTGCTTCGTTTGTAAACTTTGAGTGCGAGAGATCATGATCAAGACCAACAAGAATAAGCTATTAAAAAGTTGTAAATTTGATCAACCAAAAAGTTGTTTGTCCGAGAGAATCAGCTATTTATGGCGCCCCTAGTACTTCCAAACTCACTTGATGAAGAGACATCCTAACCACTGCATATGCATGGCAAACAAGTACCATTCTGCCAACAATATTACATACATACATTTATATATATATATATATATATATATGTAAGCGATAGTCTGCAAAAATATTATTACTGATTTTCAATATATTACATGGTATTCTTTCATCAACATATTATAAAACTAGAGACTCATATATGCGTTATCACGTGACTATTTAAGATAGAATATTTGAAAAACCAATAATGATGAATATGGTAACATTGTTTAACATTTTTATACGTGCACTACTATGACATGGTTTCATGGATAGGACAAAGATTCCATTAAATTATAGACCTTTCAGAGCTTGGTACTCGAATTTAATAGTATGAAAGTCAGTGATAGAACGCAACCCAAGGAAACCAATGGTAAATCCCCATGTCTAGCTATTTCTCAACTTTACTCTTGTTTTCCATTTTTGTCTTGAGTTGAGTTTGAGTTATAACTTGAGTTGAAATTGTAACTTGAGTTTATGTTTGGATGTGTACATTTGAGTTATAATTTGAATTGAGAATCTATTTGAGTTTATATTTGGGTGAGTTAAAACTTAAATTTGTATTTAGATAGTATTTTAATAAAAACTCAATGGTGATGAAAAATTTTAATAGGGTATATGGGTGGGGTTTTATTCATCTTTTCATTGTGAATGCATGAAAAAAAAATCATCTCAATCAGAATTAAAATGACAAAATTATGACATTTTTAAGAATAGAAAAATATTGTTCATTAACTTAATTTCGAGTTTATGAACTCGAGTTGAAGGGAAAACTTGAACTCGAGTTGAAGGAGAAACTTGAACTCGAGTTTAGCCCCAAACTTGAGTCCAAACTCAAATTTTACAAAAGAACATGAACTTAAATAAAATTGTAACTTGAGTTCAAACTTTTTTTGAGTTTCATTACAAAAGAATAACCCCTCCTCCTAGCTCGAAAAAAATATGTTTAATTAAAAACAATTACTAATCCCCTTTTCTCCCTCTAAAACTTAATTTTGTTGTGATAATTACATAAACACAACTCCTACTTTCAATTTTTCTCAATTTATCACTCTATTCTTAAAAATTAGAAAAATATCTTTTAGACTTGAGAAATGTGTTCTAATTTCATTCCTCACGTATTTTTTTAGGCGGAAAAGAAAAACAAAAAGATAAAATTACCCTTAAATAATATTTGAAAGACATTTTAGTCATTAAAAAAAAACATTAAAACCATAAAACCAAAACATGTTTTTTTTTTTTTTTTCTTTATTAAAAAAAGCACATTTGCAACCCACAATACTTTTGAAGACAAACAAAATTTCTGAATTTTATTTAAGAAACTATTTAAGGGTATTTAATTTTTTTAATTTTTTTTATAGTCCAATAAGTGTTGTAAATATGAATCTGAAACATATTTTTAAACTCAAAAGATATTTCTATAGTTTCTAAGAACATAGAAATAATTTTTTTTCTAAAAAAAAAAAAAAAGTACTATCCCAAATAATTTGTTCCGTTACTACCCTTTCTCCCTCTCTCCTCTCTCTCTCTCTCTTAACTGTAGTCTTGGCCTAATGTGAGGAGCCGACACCACGCACTAGTCTATTACTCCACAATCTCTCTCCTCTCTCTAGAAAGTCAAAACTCTCATGCATGCAATGCAACACTTTGATAGATTCCTGGATCCTAAACAAAGAGATCATATAAATCAGATCTAACACCGTCAGTCCCACTAATCACTTCTCCTTGGCCCACGTGTCGCCATCGTATTAATCATATCTAGCTAGTAGATACGCATGTTTCGCAATCCAAGCTTGAATTTGATCCCTTTTTTCCCTCTCAGTCACACATATAACATATATATATATATATATATATAAATATTTATATATATAGGACATAGAATCCATTAGTAATAGCAATGATGGCAATATTGTGAATAAAGTCAACATGAGAAGTTGAGGGTTCAATAAGCTTTTTTAAATATAGGACAACACAATCTTGTTGGCTTAGCTTGTCCGAAAGGGCATCCCTTGTATGAATTAATCAATGACTTGAATGTTCAGGTGTGTTTACAACTTACAACAGTTTCGGGGTGTGGGGCCTACCATTACGTGTTGATGATGAATAATTGGTTAGGATGTTTGCGTGATTGACGTTGAAATCTACATGTAATCAAAACGTAATATTATAATATCTAATTATATATATATATAATATATATTATTTATTTTTCTTTTACTTTGGGTGAGAGAGAGAGAGAGAGAGAGAGAGAGAGATCTCCGAATCTTACTAACTACAAGAGAGAAAAGAGAGCTTTGGCTTCGTAATCTCCCACTTAAAAAGAGCATAATATTATGTTAGACAATTTCAAAAGCTCATACCAAAGTCTTCATCACAACTCCAAATACTGACCCACCTTGTCCCCTCTTTCTAATGTGTGTTCTATTCAAGCCCCTCATTTAAGTCAAATTTTCCCATGTAAAGAAAATTATTCTCATTTGATATTTCCCTCATTATCTGGATATCTATCACCTTTGGAGTAGTGTACTATGGTCCTGAAAGCTCCTATTCTTTTTCGACCGTTAGATTCTACCTATTAATCATTATCATGAATATTACCGCATTATTTACAATAAAAAAAACAGGTGGCGTTTCTTTTATCCTTTGCAGATTATTAAGCTTACATAACATTTAAATATTGGGCAATTTTAGAAGTCAATCTTGTTCATCATGGCGGCCAGAGGCTCATAACTTGATTATTTTTTATTATTAATCTTTTTTTTTTTTTTGTTATTTAGGGGTAATCAATATTCTACTAATATCAATTGTGTAGAAGCAGGTAGAAGATAAACGTCTATGATGATCCTGGCTAGTATAGTATATACTAATGGGGGTCCTATATATATATATATATATATATATATATATATATATAGCTTATTTTTTGAATTCCCTAACATGAATGATTGGGGACCGCATATGATTAACAATATTGCACATAGATTTAGGACTTGGATTAGGATCTTTTGCATTTATTATGGTTATAATAAAAATGTTTTATTGAGCTAAACCTAACCTCGCCTTTCTACTTTATTATGTGGATCCAATGTTTTTGCTCTTTAGGTTTCTCTCTCACTCCCTGTTGAGGGGTTAGAAAAGAAAACAAGGATTATGGGCCACTTTCACCCCCACTATGGGGCTCAAGGAGTTGATCGATCCCACTAAAAAGAAGAAAAAAATTGTACTAATGAAATGACCTTCTAAATGTAAACGTGTAGTCTTAAAGGTTGAAGGGTTCACATAGTTGTTGGGACCAGTGGTGGCCAAGTTACACTTTGTTCTAATTCTTGACTTCACCTTATAATAATTATTGAATTGTCTTCCATCCAAGGAGTACTTTTTTTTTTTTTTTTTTTTTTCTTTCCTTTTCTATTCGTTCTTGTGATTGTATGGAAAGAGAGTTCGTCAACAATCACAAATATTGATCACCTCAACTTCACTTTGGAGTTTTCATTATGTGTATATATACACACACACACACACACACACACATATACACTATTGAGAAGCCATGGAGCAAGAACCACAATGGATGTTTAGGAGATTGAACATGTTATGTTATATATATAGTTGATTATTTGATCATATATATACATATATGTATATATGTCACCTTCTTAGTCTTGTTTTAGAAAATTAAGTTTAGTTGAATTTACAACAAAAGAAAAACAATGTTTGCAAATGTAAATTAGTTAATGATATTAAAGTACTCCTGATATATATCTTGTGACTAAAGATATATAATTCAAGGGCATTAATTGAAAAAGAAAGGATACTTTGAGATGTAAGTAAATTATAAACCAAAGACAAAAGATGATGGGAAAGAATGATCAGAGGGGGAGCTAGGGAGACTTGGAAGGGAATATTGGCTGAGGAGCATTATGTAATATGTAATGCTTATATATCCGGGTGGCATATGCGGTGCACTACTTAAGGGATGTCTCTCCACTGATGAAGGGGCTAAAACACATGTGAAGTTGAATCTGATTGGTTCCTCACTATTTGAACAACAACTTTGGCTAATTTTGATTGGTGGGCCCACATGAGCCACTCTTTTATTGAAGAAATTCAAGTAGCTAGGGTGGTGAGAGAATTGTCCAATCAAAGCTTCCAATCAGGTTGATGATTTACAAACAACTGTCTACTTAACAATGGGTTTCTTCTTGTTGTAATGGCTTCCACCATCCAATTTTTTTTTTTTTTTTTAAAAAAAAAATTAACTTTTTGGATGCATTTAATCATGCTTTTCTTTCTTTTGTTGTTGATTGAAATGATGCCGATATTATCGTTTTAAGATCGCCCGTATCAAAAATATGGCCCACCAAGTTGTGCTTATAAAGGAAATTAACAAGGAAAACAATATAAATATCATCAATATAAAGATAATCTTACACATGATCCTACCACATATTAGAACTCCATTAACTTTCTAATCATCTTTTGTTTCTTTTTGCAACCATTACTTTTGGAAGGATCCAAAAAGGATAAAAAGATAACCCCCCAATATGACTTAGTTTTCAAGTTGGAAATCCCTTTTTTTGGATATGTTCAAAGCATTTAAAAAAAAAAAAAAAAAAAAACCCAAATCCCAAACAATGTGGGTGTGACTCAATAAGCCTCTCCATGTATTCCAAGTGACACTACCTACTTCTTTTAATATTAAAAAGGTACAGATTGGGTGGAGTTAGCTTTAAGTCATGTGAAGTGACTTTCTCTTGCTTGTTTTAAATAATGATACATTATTAAACATGATTAGTAATTAATCTAATTAACTTTGGCGCTATGCCTAGATTATAGTCTAGAATGCCTACATATAAATAATGATTTTTCTATGAATCCTATCAAAGCTTTTGAGAAGTTTAAAATACCTAATTAGAAGTCCCGTGAAATGAGTTTGGAGAGTTGGGGACTTGGGTCAATCAATGAGACAAACTAAATGCTTTTATTATTATTGTTATTACTATTACTATAATAATAATAATAATAATAATAATAATAATAATAATAATAATAATAATAATAATAATAATAATAATAATAATAATAATAATAATTTGCTAATAAAGTGAGGGACACTTAGACGGCTACACAACACCTTCCCCACAAATATTACATTTAACTTAAAGACGCATATAGCTGGGAGACACCTGCACATGACATGACAAACCAAAATACATTGAAAATTTGTCTAATTGGATTCTAGAGAATCAGTTCTTTTTAGTGACAACAAGTTCATTCCCACATGGGTTTTAACAAGCCTATCCAAATTAAGCATTTCACCATTGTTTTCTTTTCCTTTAAAAAAAAAAAAATTATTATAAGCTTTTGGTTTTCCTTTTTTCCTTGTCTTGTAGTTTTTGGTTTTCTCCAACTTAATCTATATAGGTAGGTTATTGCATGACCGAAAGGAAGCAATAAAAATTAGTTTTTTCTTTTTGCCCCATTCTACCCACAAACCTAGGTGCCACATGTTACAACAATGTGACAAACAAAGAAACCAACTGTGCCTGAACATGGGAATATACTTGGTGCAATATAATAGACATTCATATTTATATGTTGCATGTGGGAATTGGTCTTACCTTACAGAAGATGGGTTTTCAAGCATTTTCCTAACCTCCTTGGTGTGCTTATTTTAAGCAAAGAAGCTTAGACAAACCAATACCTTGAATTCTGGAGGAATTTGTCCCTTGGAAAGATCCAAGTGAGTGGATCTTTCAAACCAAACTATAAACTATAATGAGTCTACTACATTAAACACAAGTCAAGACAAAGTTGTTTTATTAAAGAAATTAAGTTCAAAGAGAATTGCTTGTGTGTGCATTAAGTCATATCCCTCAATTTTCAGAGGTGTTCTGAGGTGTACTTGCTCATTAATTTGGTCAATCCAATCCTAAGCGGCATATAGCATATGATTATTATTTTTTTTAATGATCAGTTTCTTATTATTTATACTCATTTTGTACCATTTGAAGAATTCTCAACTACTAGCTCCAATTAGATAAGTTGGACTTGAAAGTACCTCTTCTTTACTAATTAAATGAGAGATGCAGAATAGTAATTAATTTATTCAGTATAGTTATCATTTCTTTTGGGCAATTAACATTTAACAATGTCTTCCACAGGTGTTTTAACCAATCTAATGGGCGATTGATTCTGTGTAATCTTGAAGATTAATTATGTCCCAGTTTTTCCACATGCATACTCAATATATATTAGCCAATTAATGTATTTTAAGGTGGTTAAGTCTCCCATTAAAAGTGCACGTAATTTGGATGGTTTCTCATGTATTCCAGCCTTTTTTCCGTTTCTTTTCTTCCTCTTCTTCTTTTTTATTTTTTTATTTTTTCATTTTTCTGGGGTCAATCTAATTACAATGGCAACTGCCTCTTTTGGCCTCTTCTTCCAGTAGGGCCCCTTTCATCGTACATGATCTTCTAATGTAGATGTCATCAAGAACATGTTTATATAAATACGCTAACGCATAATGCATTCAAAGAAAAATACTTAGTATTTCTGAAGGACATAATAATATATATTGATAAGTATTCTTAGATTAACCTCATTAGCAGTCCTTAAATTTTAAAATCATTCTCAATCTGTATTCTGAAATTTAAAAACTCTCATTTTATTTTGAATTAGTCTCACTTAACTATAAGTGTTATAAAAAATGCATTAACATATTCCATGTAGGAATTGGTCTTATTACCTAACCAAAGAGGGGCTTCAAGCATTTTCCTTATAATCTCCTTGATGTGCTTATTTTAAGCAAAGAACCTTGGATAAAAACTATTTATCAATATAGATCACTTATTATTCTATATGTCCAATCTGAATTTTAGTCTCTCTTTTTCTTTTCAATTCAATTGTAAGTATTCTCAAAACAATGATAATATACTCCATGTTTTCTTTGTTTTTAGTATTTACAAAGCTTTAAGCATAATTTATTAGCTTAATGGATCCATTATTTTTTTCCTAAAAGGGAACGCGCAGAGTATTGAAGCAATCGGAAAAAAGATTTTTATAATTTGTGTTTCTTTAAAAACACTATTATCCAATTCTTTCGAAACATAAGGTGAGATCATTGACATGATTATGGAGCGTTTATCCAAGAACTTTGTAGTCTCTCATATATTTATAGAAAAGGCAATAGAGTTGCGGATTGATTGGCCACGTAATGGATTTCATTTTACTACGGACATTTGGTGGATGTGGTGCCTTATTTAAATTTGTGGTGGATTTTAATTCATAGGCATGCTTCTCAACTGCCTAGTGACAGATTTTGTGACTGAATTGGTAAGCGTGTAATTTTAGAAGGTCAGATCCTTCAAGAGCTCGCACAATTTTATTTTTAGGTTTCACCTCAAAGACCTCGTATTATTGAGAGATGGTGTCATTCTTTATAAAGAATCACTTATAACTATATTCGAACGATGTGAAATTGTACAACTTACCATATCTTAGTCTTTTTACTGATTGATGACCCTATCTTAGTATGAGAGCCATATCTTGATTTTTTATACCGAAAGAGTATATCCGAGTTTTCCCAGTGGTCTATTTATCTAGTGGTTGTTGATGCTTATTATAGACATTTGATGTTTCACTTATTTAAACTTTTATATGTATTATTTTTACAATTAATAAATCTGAGTACATGAAATTTTTATTGTCGCATAAATTTGTTAATGATGTCAAATTAATTGGGATGTACTAATTTATATTGAATAAGTGGGTAATGCAAGATAGTAAGTGGATACTAAGTCTAACTCTTTAGCATGATTGAGGTAGTTGAACATCTAGTCAGATCATCTTATTAAACTCTAAAAAGTAATGACAAATTTGAGTTATATAAATGATCCGCTCACACAAGGTTCCATTTGATACATGTTGGAAACTTTTGTTGTGGCCGGACTTTGCAAAAGAAATCCCAAAACTTCTGCCATTAATTTGAATTAATCATTTTCTTTGTTCGACCAAGAATTGGTTTTTTAATGACGATTTTGTTATCACTGTAAATTTTAAATCCTTTTCAGTTATTGTCCTTGTCGCACTCCTTGAAAAATATGTATTTATTTCGGAGGAGAAAAAAGATGTAGAAAACATGACACTTGCTCTTCTTTAACAACAAATGTTGCAAGTTTAGTGGCCATTTTCAGTTCTTCTCCTTTCTGACCCACTATTTCTGGATCACTCAAATGAAAAAAAAAAAAAAAAAAAAAAAATTTCACCCTCATTTTCCTCCGTCCACCATTGGGTCAATGGAGTCTTACATTTCAGTCCAATTTCATTTGGAACATTTCAAAATGTATACATTCGAAACAAAAATGTGAAAAACAACTGTAATTTTTTTTTTTTGGGTTAAATTTTACAATAAATTCACAATGCCAAAAAATTTTCTTTTGCTTTACGTTTCAAGTACATTTCAAAGAGTGACATCTTACTAATCTAGAGTCTTGTATTATTATTATTATTTTTTTTTTATAAGTAATCTAGAGTCTTGTTGAGATCAGATGTTCAATTCCTACGAAATTCACCAACTCAACATTGAATTTTACCAACACGAAAGTATCACTCAATCTCGTGTTATTGTGAAAGACAAACCAATAGAAGGTTGTACTTGTTCAAAAAGTTTAGTGGTACTACAAATGCATACATATACAAACGAGATGATATGTGACATAGATACATGACTAAGACCATATTCAATGCAAATCCAAATACCAAAGTTATATTTACGATTAAAAAAATAAAAATAGTATATTTAATGTGCTATTCCATTGTGTGTTTTAATGTATAATGCTTATTAAGTTTTGAAACTTGTTAAAAAAAACTTTTATATCAATATAATTTTAAAAGAATGGTGTTGTAAATAAAAAATTAATATATCAACTATTAACAATCAAAATATCAAATTTTACATTTGCAATACTTTGCGGTAAATTTACCGAAAAATATAGTATTGTCTTTTAGATGCTCTAAGCAAGTTTCAAGTGTAAAACGACTTTAATTAATTTTATAGGAATGGACCAAAAAATAAAATAAAATAAAATAAAATAAAACCACCTGTGAAACTTTTACGAGGTCATTATTGGATTATCCAATCTAATCTACTATCTTTTCACTAGTCTTAGGTTCTAACTTCTAGCATTGACTATCAGCTTATCTGGTATGATATCGACGCGTGGCAACCAATCGTTTTAAAGGAAGAATAATCACGAACTCAGCTGGTGAAGAAACATTTCTTTAATCGTGGAATTCAGGATATGATGTGTTTAGAAAATTACTGATGTAGAATCAATACTCGGATAAATTGAAAATACTTACAATTTTAATAATACTATTAGACATTTATAGTACTCTTAATAGAATAATGTGATCTATTTTTTTTTTTTTTTTTTTATTAGTGGTGCTTATCATTTCTACATTTTTCTTACAATTTTGATTCTGCCAAAAGTAAATATAATATAAATATATATATATATATATATATATATAGACACGCGCTCATATATACATCAATCATACACTTAAACAGCTTGCTTCAACGACTCAACTCATACATATGTATGTAAATATTACATACTATCCAATAGTTAAAGAATGGGATGTGTATGGATCCCAAAATTTTAGATGTATTGTAGTTTTATTAATAAAATTGAACAGAAAATTAGGATGAAGGTGGTCTAACAAGGGATCAACCATACCATGTTTGTCTAGTGGCAAGTGGGAAAGACCAAACGTAGAACCCGCAATTATCAAAAAAAAAAAAAAACTCAGCAGACGAATGGATCATGGATTTCTAACTCATTTTCCTTGTCTTTCTCACAAAAAATATTAGTGCACAATCTAGCGAAGAAAAAAAGAAAGAAGAAAATATGTTGCATTACAGATTTTAAGCCCTAGAGATATTATTGGGAGATAATAGTATATCGGTGCATGAAAAAATAACTAAATAAATATTATAAGAATAATACTAAAAGACATTGATGATGTTCAGTACTATACACTAATAAAAAAATAAGTCTAAAAATATGAATAGTAATGCCTCCAAGCGTTTTTTAAGATTATAGCTTGAAATCGCAAAAAATGGCTGTGATTAATGATCCATCAAAAGTGCGATTTATAATATGAGTCCCGGTTTAAGATTGTTGTGCTTTTAATAAAAGCACTACTAAAATCTCCGAATTCCAACTTGAAAATTGGCCTTTGCATTTTTAAATATGAATGCAAAATGCTTGTATAACATTTCACTAAATACTATAGTTACATCATTTTTTGTGCAAAATGATTTTAAGAGTTGTAAATCAATCCCAAAATCACCAAAAGGCTAATAAAAAAAGGAAAATTAGAAAAACAACTTTTTGATTTGCATTTGCATGTTTTTTTTACAGGATTATATACCAACACACCAAACTCAACAAAAGATTACGCATCCAGAAGAATGCTCAAGAAGACTACAAAGATTCAAATTCCTACATGAACAGGTCCGTCTCGAAAAAGTGTAAATACATTAGTTCATATACCTTTCTAATGGAATAAAGTCATAATGAACAACAATTTGGGAACCAGAAGAGAGGAACATTTGAAAACCAATACAAGGTGGACCTCTCTCGAGCCGCAAGCAACGGGCGTTTAAAATTTGTATAAAATGGATATAGGAACCCCTTTCCAAATAATAAAAAACATTGGTTCCAACTTCAGGCACCTTTTCAACCAAGCTTCTTGTCCGATCCTTTTAAATTGAGATTAAACCATTTCTTTTTGGCTGATTTATCTTTTCCGTCGGAGCCTCCATCTTCCCCTGGACTCTGATCAGCCTTTGAATCTTCACCAGGGAATTTGCCACTTCCATTACTTAATCCACTAACAGCCCCACTATTATTCGCTGTCCGAGCGACTGAGAACGTAGAGTGGATATTATCTCGTTGTTTCAGCAGCTCATCTACCTGGGTTATGAAGATAAAAATGTCAAGGCTGGAGACACGAATATGAAAATGTCTCTAGTGTGGTTCAGTTCTAATGAACTGGGACCAAAAGAGACCCAACTCTATAACTGTAACTCAAGGAAAATCAAGAATTAAGGTATGTGGGTGTAAGGGAAGAGGAACAAGGCCTAAGTCGCAAAATCCAGAAACATGACTCAAATAGATTATTCGAACATTCAGCCATTTCTCAGGAATCGGCGGTAAAATAAAGAATTATATGAGTATTAACGGTGTTGGGTGAATAGTATGACGTAGAATGTTCGATTAAGTAGCATAGCATCTTACACTAAAAGATGAATAGATGCAACAAACCTTGCAAGGCAATTTAAATTAAGATTCTCCAGAGATATATATTGCACCTGAATTATATATTTCAGTGCATGTTAGGTATAGGCAGTGATAGAGCAAGCTATGGAATTTACCGATTGCTTCTCCTGGCTGTATCTGTTGGTCACTTCTTGGAAACGTGCTAATGCCTAAAAAGTATTGTAGAAAAGTTATAAACATAATTATGACCAAAGAGCTATAAAAAGCCACAGCTAAGATAAGAGGATCAAAACCTTCCGGTACTCAGTCTCGAATTGGCGAAGCTCATTTCTCTTTCTTAAAATCTGAGCCTCAATGTCTCTAAGCTTCTGTGTTGTATCTTCATATGACTTTGTACATAGTGCTTCGATTGTATAGCTAGCAGTCTTGAAAAAATTATCTCCTGAAAAATATCACGTTAGAGATTAGTAAAATAGTATATTACCAACAAGTTCCATTAACAGCACAATTATGCAAAAAGATGAAGCAACCAAATAACAGACCATAAACAGCGAATATATGAGTGCCAGCTTTTAGTTCCAAGACCTCACAAGGTTGAAGACCTTCCAACCTTTTAAAGAAAGCAGCTTCAGGATCCTTAGCCATAGCCAACTGCACCAACACATGGGCAAAATCATCAGGCTTCAGCCACAAACTTCTTAACGAACAACCAAAATTAGAGTTAGGGAGATTTAGGACAGGATACGCGCACACAAAAAGGAACCAACATACTGCATTTACAGTTGAATCCATCCTGTACACTTGAAAATGAAGAAAATACATCCCTGCAGATGTCACTTTGCCCGTCTTCTCACTATCTTCCTATAAAAAGGAAGAATGATATGGCATTAGATACTTCAGCTTCAATGCTTGCAGCTTTAAAGAACATAGTGGTATAAATTACAAAACAAAATAAATATACGAACAACTTTTACTAAATTTGGTCAATAAATGATGCGACAGTCAACTTACCATTTGTTAATAAGTTGAACACAAGTAGGCATAACCTAAATGTTCTTTATTGCAATAAAAAAAATAAAAATAAAAAAAGCAAACATCACATCACGTCATTCTCATATTTTGCAATCAAATCACATCTCCAATGTACCCCAAAAATAAAATTTACAGAAACAATATTCATAAAAAGGCAATTACCAACAAAATAATCTCAATCCCAATAAATAGGTGTAGATAGTTGCAACTCATCCCATCCTCTAGGATATGTATAACCCAAGCAGACTGAATATACACGCAGTATAATTTGATAGACTATGTTAACCTCAAAGTTAGAAAACAATAAAACAAACAAGCACTTCATTTGACTTTACATTTTATATCATCAAATCTGTCCAACTTCAGATGGATCATTTTAATCCCCTATCTTTCGCTTTCCTCTCAGTAATCCCCTCTATCAAACATACAACTACAACATTTTCTTTCCATCAATCCTTTTCCCTCTTCATCCCCACTTTTCCTCCATACCGACCTATAGCAAGTAAAATCCAGTTTAACACTTACCATATAATTCATTAACTTGAATCTCCTAATTAATCATAATTTGCAGAAATTGATGACTATTTGACCTCTTGGGAACTCCCATATTGTTATGTCTCTAGGAAAATATTCAGATTTTCCTACTTGGGGACCATCGGAACTCCTAATGACCCTCGAGGAAAACTACTTGTCTCACTTGGTCCTCAACATTCACTTTTCAAAATCAAGCTACCCTAAAGTTTCACAAATACACAATTTTGACCCTCCATTAGTAAATTGTCTATTTGTCGGGCGAAATTTGGCACAAAAATGGCACAAGAGGGCATTAAGAGGCATGAAAATCAAATCTGTAAAAAGGGGGAAAATATCTAAAGAGGAAAAAAAACTAGATCTGGGCCGGGGGCATGATCTGGCTTTTTATTTCAGATCTGGAATTTTTTTTCTTTTAGAATTATTTTTTTAAAATCTGCATCGTTTTTTTTTTTTTTTTTAAAAAAAAAAATCATTATCCTTCTTAAAACCCTCATGGGCCATCTCATGCTAGATTCCATATGAAAACAGACAGTTCATTAACAAATGGGTAAAGACTGTAAATTAAAAAATGTTCGGGTGGCTAGACCTCCAAAAGTGAATGTTGGTGGCCATAGTGAGAAGTGAATATACTCAGGGACAGGGGCCATTGGTGAAGACAACCCTAAAACAAAATACTTTGTACTACCATGTACCAAATAATTCACAAACCAACCTATTTGACTACATAGTTATAAAACCACAACAAAATGGTGACGGAAGCATATCCAGTAATCACTAGCAAAACAACAGAAACTGAATGAAGCACCAGAGAATAATAGATAGTACCTGTAGGGCTAAACCATAACCGCCATTTACATCGTGCTCGAAATAGAGTAACTGAAAGATGCATTCAGTGCAACTTTAGTATTATTCTAACATATGATAGAGGCTAAAGAGTAGATATAGAACGAGTAAGTAAACAGAGACGGAGATCAAAGATGCCCCATAATCATCAAATGTTGCAAGAAAAATTATATGGTCAAAATTTTTGCAACTGATATATCATGTACCTTAAATTTGCTTTGCGCAGTTGAAGTAACTCTTACTACAATCCCTGCCTCAGCTTGTTGCTCATTGATGGTTACACCAAAAAAGTGAGCACACTGTTTCTCAACCTGGAGCAAAAAAAAAAGGGGTAAAAGGAATGCACCACAAAGAATCCAAAATCCATCACGATATCAAGTTAACCAAGCACCTTTCCACTAACTGACGCTCCAATTGGAAGGGGTCTGACGGTAACAGTCCCACTGAGAGCTTCTTCAAGTACATTAGCAGATATTGTAGTCTTGATAGGGACACCCAACTTGCTATAGACAAAAAATAATAATAATAATAATAATAATAATAATAATAATAATAATAATAATAATAATAATAGTAAAATGAAACATTACACACCTAATGGCATCAAGACCCATTTACTTATTGAACCTAAATAGATCACCTGAACAAAGCTGCAAACATCGTATTGACTGTTCCAAGGTTTGACAAGTCAATTTCCATGTCCATGCCTTCAGCATCGAGAGCCTAAAAGAATTTTAGAAAACCTTAAAAAGATAAGGATGTGGCATAACTAGAGAACATCCACCCTTTGACAAAAAGTGAAAGAACAAAAGAAGAAAACAAAAAAGAAAGAGGGAAAATCTCTGCTTAATTGAACAATTGAATTAATCTCTCCCTACAAACAAACAAGAAACATAATCATATACGTGACACATCTATCAATAAAGCAAGGACCACTCCCCATTACCAGAGTCAGCATATCAACATTTCATTTTTACTTCTCCATATAAGAACGTTTTCTTTTTCCCTCTGTTTTGGCATTGGAAACCAATAAGATTAATAAACTCTGTATAAACCAAACAATTCAAAGCCATATAGCGGACTTCAAAGAAACGTTTCTGTTAATTTCCATTGAACAATTTTTTCTATCTCATCATATTGCAGAATAAAAAAGAATCATGAATAAACAGGAAGATAAAAGCACCTCAAATCCTGTACTATCATACTGCCTTCTCTTCTCTGGATCAGATAAGATGCTGTAAGAATATGCAACCTCCTTGAAAAGTTCAGAAGCTTCAGGATTGCTGGCATTCTTGTCCGGATGATACCTGTCCATTATATATATATGAAACGGGAAAAAAAAAAAAAAAGGAACCACAGGAAAAGCATTTTCAAACAATGATTTTCATCAATCAATGATTATCTTCTTTTTTATATTAAGAGATCATAAAATAGAAAAGTTTATTTGATAACAAGATAAACAACGTTATTTAGATCAAAGAATTCAAAGACAAAAATGAGCTCAAAATTATACACCATCTTTGATAAGGCATCAAGATACAAGTGGAGCCTTAACTAAAACAATTATTATGAGTGAAAAGCAACTTACGGCATCTATCTTAAGAGATGTCAAGGAGTTAAAAGTTACATTAAAAACACATTGTACAGTGATCTTAAGAATCAGAAAGAATCTGACACAGTTCTAGAGAAATAATACTAACTTAAAATTAAGAAATAAAAAAAGATGAACAACAATGCTACAAGGTGAATGGCAGACGGTGGTGAATTCTCAAAGCTGTCACGGGTACAAGAGCACACCATGTCACCAATGAATTTTATCCATTCCATTTTGTAAACCAAAGACTTTCTCCCCTGATAATTAATACAAATAAAACCATCATGTAATTTCGAAATCTATCACGCACATAAATCAACAAAGTTTTGCAAGAACATTGACCTCCTTTTTAGTCATAAGCTTTTGTCCTCTCATTCAGCACTTAAGCAAACTCCATAAGCCTCTCAATAGCACAGTTTTCAACTTTTTTAAACGTAAAATGTCAAATGGGGAGTGCTAAGTAGGAGGCCACGGCAGACGATACATAGGCTTTCCCAGCAAAAGACACCCAAATGAAGGCTTGATAGTTGAAACGGAAACAGAGTGGGACAAGAGGTCGCCCCCTTATCCCAGCTTTAATACCATTTCAGCTAATTCACAAGAGTCCATGAATCTCCTAAGATACTTCAAATTTTCACAATGCAGAAATTCAGTTAAATTCTCGATAGGTTCGTGAGTTTTTTTAACGACTACATTTTTTCAGTTACTAGAACACACCAGACATTTTCGGAAACAATGAACGAAATAGAAAAACAACCCACTAATAAAGTCTGAAAACAATTACCTTCAATTGTTCCAATTTGACGAACCTTCAAAGAAAAACCGACTTTCTAGCAAAAAATTATGCAAAAAAAAAAAAAAAAGATCGTTTAAGAACCCATATGTTCACATCAGAAGAAAACCGCATTAGATCTCCTTAATAAAACAGTCTCTCATTCTGCAAATTCAGACACGTAAAAATCCAAATTGACTAAATCACAAGATTAATACGACCACTCATTGCAATAATGACGCATTTATTTAGCAATCAAGATGCACAAAAACCTAACAAATTTTGGCAATTGCCAATCACTTCAAATTAGCAACGAAAAAAAAAAAAAAATCAAAAAATCAAAAATCAAAATAATTGAGGAATTAAAAAAAAAAAAGATTGAAACTTACTTGAGAGCAAGCTTTCTGTAAGCGGTTTTAATTTCCTGATCAGTTGAATCCCTCGACACAGACAATACCTCGTACGGGTCTCGCCTATTCGCAGGGGCCGAAGTTCCTTCCATTTTCGAACCTAACCCCATCGCCTATGTTTCTGTCTCTAAACTACAATATCTTTTGAATTATCAGAGATATTGATCCAATCATGAAAATAATAATAATAATAATAATAGTCACCGGAAATATCAAACGCAAAATTCTAAGCAGTATTGGATCGCAAAATTTCTCCTTTTCCTCTTTTTTCTCTCACAGCGAAATCAAGAAAGTCAATACGTTGGGAATTCCACGATCTGACCCAAATGACGCTCGATTTCAGAGGAAATCAAGAGAGCTAGGGTTTTTCATTTTTTTTTTATTTTTTTTTTTTTTTTTCCACAGAAGAACGCGTTAGCAGAACTTTCTTTTCCCTTTTCCTTTTCCCTTTTCTTTCTTTTTCTGTCTTTTTTTTTTTCTCCTTGGTTTTTCTTTCTCCTTCTATCTCTAAACACTTTTATTACGTAATTTCAGCCAACACAAGTCTTTTGGTAAAAAATATAAATATATATGGATTTAAATATACATATGTTTACTTTTAAGAAGAAATTTGCAGGTTCATTCGAATTATAATTTAAATTTTTATTACAATATTTTTTTATAAAAATATAAATTTAATCTTTTTTGTTATAAATTTTTTATATAAATTTATTTTTAATTTAAATTTTTAACTCTAATTAAGAAAATAAATTTTTTAGACGTATTTGTATTTTTTTCCACATTTTGTGGTGAAACCCTAGTAAATATTAACCTTTTTTTTTTATTTTTTTCTAGTGCTTTTTTATTTTAATAATTTTTCGTCCTAAAATTTAGCTGCTAATCTCCTTTTTCAGTCATTTAAAAACTGATTTGAGAAATGGGAAAATGACTTTGATTTACATCTCTTGCAAAGAGAAATAGAATAGAAAATGACTTAGGGTCCGTTTAGTTCGTTAATTTAAATTTTTAATTTAAATTAGAGATGTGACTTTATGTAGAACTTTTTATTGTAGTAAAAAAGTTAAATATGATTGTTTATAAGAAGTTTTTTTACTGTAATAAAACTCAAATTTTAAACTCAAATCGGTAAAATGAACATGATTTTAAATTTAGATCTATTTTAATTCTGCTTTGACAAAAAAAGTGAAGACAAGATACATGAAAGAAAATAGAGTCAATTTCTTTATTTTCTTTTGCAATTCTGTAACGTAATATTTAACAATCACATAATTTCCTAATAATCATATTTTTAACAATATTAAAAACACTACTAAAGAAAACTTTATTAATTGTAATAACATGACAAATTTGAACACACACATATATTTAGCATCTTTTTGAAGCAGAGCGACAACTTTATCATAAGTTTGTTTCTCTATAGAATTTTCTTATTTCCAATTCAAAAGTGCAAAAAGGGAACAGAATCTAAAAGTCTAGCAAATCGTCATAAAGGTTTGAATGGTAGTTGGCTTTGTCGTTGTGTCTTATGGCCAAGTGCTTCTCCTTCAGCTTAAACAACAAATTCTGCTGTTCAAGTGTCCCCAAAAGTGGCTTGGTCGTGTGCCCAATAGTTATTAAACTAAAGAAGCAAGGTCGGGTTTTACAAGAAGCCCAAAAATTCACGTAAATCATCAAACTAAACAAAACCAAAAAAAAAAAAAAAAATAGCATAATCAGCAAAAAAAAAAAAAAAAAAAGCAAGCTACACGATTCCCATTGGGGAGGTGTAGCAGACACTATGAGGATGTTTATTTTAAGAATTTATCTCTAGTTTTGAATCATAATTTTTAATTTTTTATATTATTTTTTTTCATAAAAAATTAGAATTTTAAAAATCAAAATTTTAAAAATTAGAAAATGAATTATGGTTTTTAAACATCTTATAAATTACACCCCGTTTATTTTCTTGATTCAAAATCATGAATCATAGTTGTAGCATAGTGATGCATTTTTATTTTTTCTCTTTTTGAACTAAAAAACATCTCATACCAGTTCTATTTTTAATTTTTACTCTTAATTAATGTTTAATTATTTGACTAAAATGTACATTAATCAAAAGTTTATAAACTTTAAGTATGTTTGCCCTTTTTAAATACAAATTTTGCAAGTCCATTGACACTATATCATAGCATGTAGCCCTTAGAAAATACAATGTAAAGTTTTATAGGTTTGTTATGGTACCCTACCACAGATTTCTCTTTGCTTAATAATTGTCTTTGTACTTTTTTTCTGTACTCGAGCGGAATTTTTTCGTCTTTCTCTTATTTTTTTGTTTCTGTCATAGCAACAAAGCAATAGATTTGTTACTTAGAGTTGGAGATTGTGAGTTGTTGTCTCATTTTGAATTTATTCGCCTTAAGAAAGCAGAAAAGATTGCATCTTTTTTTATTTTATCGATTAGAGTTTTTCTATAATAAAAAATTTAAAAAAATAATCACATCTAATTTTTTTGTTATAAAACTCTAAAAAAACAGTTACATCTAATTTTTTTACTATAATAAAAAATTCTCATATAAAGTCACATTTAAAATCAAATTAACGAACTAAACGGATCCTTTTAACCTCCAAAGTCCAAACTTCATCTGAAGCCAATCAGTGACTTACTGCTTCACCTTTTGGAATTGGTTCTCATAAAAAACAATTGCACGCAAAAGCCCTAGCAAGAAATTAAACCGAAGTCGAATTCCCAGTAGCCGTCGTTTCTTTGAAACATCTTCCGATAACACTCTCAAGTTCAACAAAATTTGTCTTTGATAGTATCAAAACTAACAAGAGTAATGGTTCAAACTCACCGCTAATATTTTCCAAATGGCTTTGTCACACAGGACAAATATATAATCTAGCATCAATTGGGATGAGCACCACAAATGTGATAACATGTCACCCCGACCACACAATTATGTGGGACTATTGTTTCACATTTTACCATGTAAAACTTTGACATGTTGTCACATGTCTGGTGACCTAATTATCATTCGCAAATATATAATATTGCCCCAAGACTTGCTCTGTTACAATAAAGAGGTACATCGACTCTGCAAGCTAGAAAAGGCTACAAAGCATGAGGGCGTTGGGAGCGTCCTTGTGCTATCATGGCTCCTCAAATTCTATGTGGACTGTCCCTCCATTTGAAAGCAAGAGTGTTTTTTATTTTTATTTTTAAAAACATTAAATTGTAGCACTCCACAGGCTAGAAAATGAGAATAAACTGTTATTAAAAACCCGTTTAGTTTACTGATTTAAATTTTTAATTCGAATTAAGATGTAATTTTATGTGAGACATTTTTATTATAATAAAAAATTAAATGTGATTGTTCTTGAGAGTTTTTTACTATAACAAAATTTAAATTATAAACTTAAATTAATAAAATGAACAGAATCTAAGAAAACATATTTTTTTTCCCTCTAAAAGCCTGTATATCATTTGATAGTTTGCAAGAGAATAAGAACAGAAGAAACTAAATCAGGCCGAGAAATTTGACATTAGCTTAACAATCTAAATCATATCTCACATGAATGCAGTTTCAATTCAAGATGTTGCACAAGCAAACTTAAGCCTTCTGCCTCGGAGAGTTTGTCCACAACAAAAACTCTATCCATATGGTGCCATCAATTTACAAGTTCAGCCTGAGTTTAGAAGCTTTTTCGAAGCTTTAAAAGGGGGAAAAAAAAAATTAGAATTCAGGCTTGTGCTAACCTCAAAGCAAGAATGCTTCCATTTTCTACATTGACATACTTTTAAAATCCATAAAAAACATCAAGGCTCACCAGCCTCTTATTGTTGGTTGATGAACCTTTTTTTTTTTTTTTTTTTTTTTCATTTTCAATATTTATGCATGGGTAGTAATGCTGTGGATATGTTATGTCTAAATCAAATAAAAACCTCGACAACCCATACGAGCTCACAGGTTTGAGGTTGAGCAGCGGGAATCAGGATCAACCTTAATTAACTTGGTGTTGTATGAACCACAAGAGCTACATTTATGGTGGAGCCAATGAAATGGTGCCCTCCCTTTCTTATCACAGTCATTGCATAGTATGTCCTGCAACGTACAAAAATCAGTCAATTTCGGCTGATGAAATGGGGACCGCATTTAGTACAGAATATCCAGAAAGTGTACCTGACAGCGATCTCTGTATTCCTGTGGGAGTTGTTCCTCCGAGGCCAGTAGCGCATCAAGCATGCCAAAGTAAACCTTGATTGATGTAGGACAGACTTAGTAAAACTAGGCAGTTTGGGTTTCATTAGCACTTCTATTTGTACTGACTTTTTGAGTTTTTTTAGATCAGGACTACTTGTTCTCAATTATAATAAGGATTAGATTTATTTATTTAGTAATTAACATGAATTAGGAGTCCTGGTGAGCCAAGCATTGCTTAGTCTATAAAATGACTTTAGACTTGTAATTTTATACGAGTTATTTCCATATAAAAATACAAACATTAAGTCATCTTTCAGAATATTCTAATTTTATCTATTGTAGATTCTGCTGCGTCGTTGATAGGTATTAAGAGACACTGTAATATAGCTTTTGTAAGCCAGCAATAACACATTTTAGTGGCAGTTTCTAGCATTACGTATAACCATAAGGGTGATTTCTGTTATTAATGTTGTTCTTGCAGCTATTATTATTCATTTCTATTTTATACGTATATATGATTTAGAAATTATTACAGAAAACAAAGCTTGTAACAAGACTTCTTTGGTATTAAAGAAATGTTCGAGCAGAAGACATTCATACCGACATATCTCCCATAGATTTGCTGCAGATTGGACAGATGTAGTGACTGCAAGTGTATGCCTGATATGACGAATGAATTAACGTGATTTAACATATAGCCTTTCTCAGTTATCCACAAATGGAAAAGGGTGAAACAACAATGAGAACTGAAACCAAAGCAAAAAAGACGAGAAAGGTCAAAGAACCAACCCTGAAGCAATCTGAATGCATGTAATGCCCACAGGGAAGAGCTTTTACAGTTGCGCTTGATGTGAACAAAAAATCACAGCAGATGGGACAGTCTATTTCTAGACTTTTCTCCCAACACTTGTGATCGGGGCTTTTTAAGCCCAGACAACAATTGCAGGTCATGCAATGAAATACGTCGTACCAAGTCCCTTTCCGACACGGCATAAGTTGCAGAATGGACAATGGTAAACTGCCCTGATATAACTCAAAAGAAAACAAGAAATTGTCTATGAGAAATTTGAGAACACATCCACCAAGAAGTAAAAATAAGAGTTGCAACACAACAAATTTACAAGGAACTGAGCCTAAATACTAAACATATCAAATCATTCAGGTTACTATCACGTGTAGAGAATGACAAAATGCAGATAATGAGACGCTTTTATGGTAGTATGTTACCGCACTATGAATGCAAGACAATTTCCACCAGAGGACAAGAAATATATAATTGATAATCGTGTTGTTTTTTATATTGATACAAGGCATTTATCACAAGATTTAGGCCAACTACATCTTCTATCCATAGTTAGCATGAATCATAATTAATTGGAAACTCTAGATTCATCAAATAGCTTTCTTTTTTCCATCGTTTTAAAATATACATTCAATGACAGATATTTCTCCAACAAAAGAAATTCAAATCGAAAGAAAAAATTTAATCAAGGTTTATACCTTTCATCGTCAAAAAGTTTGCAAATACTGCAATAGTACTTGGCCATTGAGAACTCCCTGCAAGAAGGTGTTCTACAGACAGGACCAACAGGCTGTATTTGCAAGCAGTTCATACACATCATTTCAACTGTAGCCTTCCTGTAAAATTGCAAATTACTAAAATAAAAACCACGCGCCAGAATAAAGCATATAGCACCAATTCAAAAGCTTGTATAAAATTGTATAACAAGAAGTTACCGATCCATTAAATGATCGCTGACTTTATTGTGACAGAACTTGCACGGGAATAACTTGCCACAGCAAGTAGCCCGGAGCTTGCAATTTCTCTTGTAATGCTCACACCCAAAAACCTGCTTCTCTGAATCACGAAATGAAGGAGAACATCCCAGCAAATCTCCATCATTCGAATTATCAGTTGCTGTTACTAGTGGCGACTTCTGCTGTGAAGCTATCCAGCGACTGCACAACCCATTAATTGATCAGAAAATGTGAACTGAAAAAGTAATCAATTAATTAATAGACAAACGTAGTGATAGGATTATGTTAGTGCGTAATAATCAATATAATAAGTGGTTAATAATTTATTATTAGAATTAATTTGTTATGTTTGTTAAGCTAATTAGTAATAATTTATAAAAAATAGAAAAAACTAAAGGCAGAAGATGAATTAGAGTAAACTGAAAAAACTCTTAGGAGAATTAACAGACCTTTCAAATCGTCTGTCAATTTATTTTAAAATCTCTTTTAATTACTTCATCAATATAATTTTATTTTTCTGTTCAATTCTTCAATTCAAGTTCGGTTCTTATCAAATTGATATCAGAGCAGTACTTTTTTAGACAAAAAAAAACGACTGGAACGTGCGAACGTTGGCAGCGATTAGATATGCCGATGTTCTCAGGAAAAGATCCGGATTCTTGGATTGTAAAAGTAAAAGAATATCAACTGAATAATCGATTTTCAGAACGTAAAAAGGTCTGATTTGCAGAAGAATTCATGGAAGGTGAGGCACTCGAGTGGTTTCAATGGGAGGACATTTGAAGACTTTTAAGATCCATTTACAACTTAGTTTTAGAGTGCGTGAGAGATTTTTAAGAGGTGCGTTTTTACAACTTAGTTTAATGGAATGGTGGAACGGAATCATAAACCGATTCTTTTGTTTGATTGTTCTGGAATCAAAGAATGAGAATTATGTTGTTTGTTGCAACAGAATGGGACCGTATTTTGACAAAAATACCCTTGATTAATAATCTAAAATAATTTAATATTTTATTAATTAAAATAGTAAACAAAATAATTTAATTATTAAAAAACTTTTTATTTGAAGAATAATAATTTAAAAACTATATTTCAATTCTAAAAAAATAATATTTAATATTTTAATAATATTAAATATATTAAATAAATACTAATATTAAATAATTAAATAAATAATATTATTAAATATAATAAATAATTATATTAAATATATTAAATAATAATATTAAATAAATTAAATAATAATATTAAATATATTAATAAAAATAATTTTGAATTAGGGAGTTTTTAAAGATAATGTGGCGAATGAAAAAGTCGCAAAGCCCCCACATGAAGCCATTTCAAAATGGTAAATAAATCGCGGGAGGACAAACAACGAATTTTGATCAATGTTTTTTTCGCGATTTTTCTGGTGCGAAATCGTTTCAGATTAAAAACAAAAAGACAATCGGCGGCGATTTGGTGGAAAAAATTGAGAACGCCGATACGATCATGGTTGAAGGGGTCGACAAGCCGGCAAGACTGGGCTAGATCAGGGAATGTTTGCGCGAAACCCAGCGCGACTGAGGCTGGATTCGGAGATCCCGAAAATGAAAATGGAATTTATTTGTACCGATACGCGCGATTGTTCATGGATTCAAACACGGAAGGGGTGTATTTTTATGAGAAAAATTCCGGCCGGATTTGGACCGGGTCAGGTGATTCTAAACCTCCGATTTTAATTTTTAAAGCGAAAACAATTGAATAAAATTATCAAGTGGGATCCAAAATAAAAATAAAACGTTTTCATTTTTATTTTCATACAAAAAATAAAAACATTTTAAAACCAATTTGCACCGGCATTACGCAAACCCAGAGCTGCGATGTCATGATTTCAAAAGGCGAGCTGGTCTGGGCGAAATCGCCCAAGATCTCGAAGACCCTCGGCGGAAGGGGCGATTTGACGGTGGGCTGTGGTCGGGGGGGGCGGCGGTCTCGCGAGGCGACGTTTGGGGCTGGGCTCACAATTTCCGGCGCGGCTGAGGCTGGGCTTGGCGATTTGACTGCGGTTTGGACTGGGACACATGATTCCGGCGATGTTGAGGCTGTTTCCGGCCGGTATAGTAGTGACCCACTCAATTCCAGTGATATTATGGTTAGGACACGGAGGTTTGGCTCAAAACCTGGGGTCGGTGGGGCTGAGTTTCGAAATTCCAGCCAAATGAGGGCTGGGTCACGTGTTTCCGGTGTGGGCAGGTCTGATTCTTGCGTGATTGAGTCTGGGCTGCGTAATTATTGGGCTTACTTCTGGCTCAATAGGGGTTGGGTCTAAAAATTTCAGTGAAAGTGGGACCAATTTCAGCAAGATATGTAATGGGTCCTCAAATTTTGGCCCAAATATGATTGGGTCCGGGAATTCTAGCACTCCCGGGGCTGGGGATGGAGAAATTGACTTCATTGGAGTAGGACTTGGACACTCTCTAAATGGAAGATCTGATATTTCCGAGTTTGTAACGCCAAAAACTAAAATTTCTATGTTTCGTGGACTGAACAATTGCTCCAATGGGTTTTCTGCTCTCAATTACACTTTCGTGGCACCTTTTCCTTCTTGGTTTGTCACCGTTGAAGTTGGCTCTTCAAGGATTGTGATGCCTTTCAACATTCTGAAAGGTGGGCTTGACGACATGGGAAGGAGATAGTGTCATTCCACTGTGGTCACTTGACCACACCTTGACGACAAGGTGTTTTGGGGAGGGGAGGAGTGATAGGATTATGTTAGTAATTAATAATCAATATAATAAGTGGTTAGTGGTTTGTTATGTTTGTCAAGCTAGTTAGTAATATTATATAAGAAATAAAAAAGACTAAAAGCGGGGGATGGATTAGAGTAAATTGAAAAAAAATGAGAAAGCTAACAGATCTCGCGAACGTCTACCAATCTATCTTGTAATTTCTCTCAATTACTTCATCAATATAATTTTGCTTTTCTGTTCAATTCCTCAATTCAAGTTCGGTTCTTATCATACCTGGTCATCAAATTTTGAATAGATAAGCTTTTCTTCTAGGATCAAGAGTTGAATCCCGAGAGAATTTTCTAATTTCTGATTGAAGCTCATTTTCATTCATACGAAAAATATCTTTCCATCCAGGTTTAAAGGTCATGTCATTTAGCTCCAAGCTTTCATTTACACTGGCCCCTGAAATTTAAGACAGGAGTGCATAAGGAAAGAACTTAAATACAATGTGAAATCTATCTGTATTTGAATCTTGAGGAAACAGCACTCATGCCTCTGCTAGAAAAGAAAAAGAATAAGAAAAAAAAAAAGAGATAATATTAGATAATATTGGGGACAAGAGCCTCATTCAAACCTGATGAAGAACAATTTTCTGAAGTTGTAGCACTTGAAGATGCAGCAGGAGTTCCATCCCACCATTCATCAAGCCACTCACTGAACATGGTGTTTTTTGTAGCCTGCTTCCATGTGTCCATCATTTTATTTTGTTCCTCCTGCGTTAGAGCAGACGTTACCCATGGCAACATTGATTGGAGAACTTCAGCACCTGTTTTACCAATTATCTGACCAACTATTTTATCTTGTTCTCCCACAGAAAAATGTTTATCAAATAAGGGCCATAATTCAAGTTCTTCCCTGAAAACATGTTGGTCTAGTGTCACCCTAATGGATTTGCACATGCCCTGAAGCTTTGTAGCGAGCTCATTATACTTTCTTAAAGCATCATTATGATCAATGGACACACACCCAGTGTTCGTGAATTCATTCAGTTGCGTGAGCTCAGTAAGCACGGAAGAAATATCTTCAAAAAGTTTTTCTTCCTGCTTGTGGTCGAGAGTGTAAGAATGGCTAACATTATGAAGAGTCTCTTTAGATTCTAATGCTGGAAAAACTATTTCATCCTCTGCATTGCTATGAGCTTTATAAAGACCCCATAGCAACTGGAATCTGCCAGTGAACTGCCGAAGGAAAGCCCCATCACAATCATTAAGCTTTCCAGATTCAACATCCAAATACTCCAAATCCTTGCAGATGGCTTTATGAAATTTAAATATATTATCAATAGGTCGTATGCCACATCCATTCTCAGTAGCGCTTACATCTTTTCCCCAGCTAAAAAGACTTGAGTTTAGGGAAGGAGCAGGAGGACCAAAAGATGATGACCGCAGAGATTTTGACGCAGCAAGGGAACTCACTCCAAAATTATTCCCATTTACACCTAACCCAGGGACACGGCAAGACTGGTTGCCACAAGATAATTCAAGGCCTTTTGCAGTTTCTAAACGGTGAAGTGAAACACTATCTTTCATTGATGCCAAGTTTCTTCGCTTGACTGGCCTTCTATTGCCATCTTCGCTATCTTCGTGAATACTAGAAGCTTCCTCCGCAGAAAACATAGAATTGCATGTAGAGACTGCTTCACCAACACTGCCTTCAGTTCCCTTTAGCGAACTTGTCAAACAACACCCAGTTACACTTGAAGATAAACAAACATCCGTAGGACGACCTTTGCATGCCCAACCAGAGAAAAGAGTAAGCAATGCGGAATCTGCAGGTGGGGCTGCACAGATGACTCTGCGAGTCAGCAAGTAGACTAAACGAAATGGCAACAGGAAAAGCATGTAGAAAACAACAATTGTTGTCAAAATATTGAAAAAAAAGTATTAATAAATTTTTTTTTATACCCAGAAATATTATATGTAATAATTTAAGGAATGTGAACTGAGACATAACCTGCCATACGCATATTTTGAAGGAAAGAACTTGCTTCTTCTTCACTAAGTGACCTCATGAACCATGGCAACACACACTCTATCAATTTCAAGGGCATCAAACACAAACTTTGGTATAAAAGTTCCCGCTGTCTTTCAGCAGTAAAATGCTCTCGAGCAAGTGGAAGAACCTATACCGTGCAATGCACTGATTAGATAGCCTATGGAACATTATGTTATAACTAACTAGAATTTTTCTACTTTCTCACTTGGAAACAAGAGTGATGTGGATCACGTTGATTAGGATTGATTCTGGTTGGTTTTTCCTTATTTTTGCATTTAATTCGTATATTTAGTGTCCTGTTTTGGTTTTGTGTTACAATATTATGGGCAATGCAGACTATGACTATTGAATAAAGAATTTCTCCCTCTTGAACTTTTTCTTCCTCAACCCTCTATCAAAATTCCTTTCTAAATCCCTAATTTCTCTTCTATTTCTCTCTCCTTCTCTCTAATTCCTCCTCATTCTGGAAGTCAGAAGAAACCACTCACCTGTGCTTCCTCATTCTGGAAGTGCCTCAAGATGCCGTCCATTATCCGATCAGCATGAGAACACAATTTCATGCAAAATTCTGAAGAAGATGACTTGGCTCCTGCACTTTGGATGCTTTCTATTAGGAACCTAAGCTTGTCAAATTGAATTTCTTCTTCTGCATGCTCATGGACAAAAGAGATTTCAGCATCTACAGCAGGAAATATAACTTCGTCCTCAGCAATGCTACAGTCAGAAAAACCAAAAGCAACTCATTTCACAAGGTTTAGATTTTGGGCAAAAAAGTAAAAGATTCACAACAAAACAAAACAAAAAAAAAAAAAAAAAAAAGTGATTACACGCTTCTTTTATGTACTTTTTCAATGAGATTATCTATTTGCAAAACCCATTGAGGCACGAGCAAAAAATAAAACAAAGCTACTCAAGAACATTAGATAGAAAACCACAGGGAATTCAAGGATTGTTGAACAAACCTTGAAGAAAAATGGGCAAGGAAAACTTAGATTTTATGGAATTCCAAGTTCAAAGTCAGACAAAAGTCTTATGACCCAGAGAATCTATTGTGGAATATACGTTTTCGTGCATTAGACGTGACCCAGAAGATTGATCTATTGATACGCTGAAGGAAAGAAGTATTGCATTATAAAAAAGTCCTGGGTCTTGAGGTGGAGAGGGGAAACCAATAGAAAACACAACCGAAACTCTACCTGTGAAAAATGCAGACCTCTGCAATGAAATGCAGCCTCTTATTGAATACAGACAAATCAGAATCCCCAGAGAGTTGAATTTTCCTTGCAGCATCAGCTATATCATTCAGCTCTCTTCTTATAGCCTTATGCCAAAGTAATATTTCATCGATAGGACTTACAAGCATAGAAGTGGTTGGATCACAATTCAGCTCCTTATGTTTCCTTTTATCAATCTCTGAAGGTTGACATGCATAGTGTCCTTTCTCTATCTGACTAACTAAAGCAGCAGGCGCAGAATCCTTGCATTGGTCATTAGAACTATCTTTACAAGTTTCACTTGTATCGGGCATTTGTATACCTCCCATCCACGAGAACACGACCTTGATGTTATATATGTAAATATCAGCCTGCTTTCCTTGAAAGTTGAAACAACTATATAATTAAGGCTGTTGGAAGAATCATTACCTGTTGCAAAAGCTTCTCTTCTGGTACTACCTTGCCCAACCACTTGCACATATCTTGATGTTCATCAGACGATATAGAAGAAGAAAGCCATGGAAGAAATTCTGCCATCATATTAACAGGAATACTGCACAGGAACTGCCAGACCAAGGAGGTCTGTTCTTCAAATGAAAATTTTTCAATGAGCAATGGGAGGACCTGCCAAATTCAATTGCAAGCTTAACCCAGCATACTCAATACTGTAGGGGTATTTGGATGGGTACATGCATATGGTAAGAGACGACTCCCTGCTGCCAACCACCTCAGCAATGTTACTGTGATGTTTAGAGAAATTTGAATGACATGGCATACCAATTTACATATAAAATGTAAGTACCTTTCCTTTTGTGTATTATATTGCTTACATTAGTTAGAAAAAAGTGCAGTGTGATAAAACCGGCTACTAGTAATTCATGTTCAGTATGATACTATCTTCTAGAATAAGCATTTCGGCACTAAACTACTCATGGGTCCTGATATGTTCTTGATGCCTGACTACAGTCGAAAAGCAGTAGGGGTTTTAATTTAACCGAAGAATGCAGAAGGTATCATTGTGGTTCAGGAATTATGGTTGCTGTCAAATGCTAGAATATGCTAATAAAACAAAACTAACAAGGTATAATGAATGAAACAACTACCTGTTCCTCTTCCTTAGACAAATGTTGGCTAATCGATGTTTGAAGTGCTTCAGTACAAGAGGCTAATTCCCTCCAAAAGCTGTCTTTGTTTACCATATCTGAGTTTAACAGCTCGAACAACAGATCAAAAAGCACACTTTCCCCCTTATGCTCGAGGGAATAAGTTCGAGCTACATTTTTCACACGTATATCCAGAGCAGGAAAGATGACCTACAGTTTTGAAAGCACAAAATGTCAAAACTTAGTGTCCCACATGTAATCTACATACCTCCCACCCAAAAAAAAAAAAAAAAGCAAACGACTAATGAACAGTTAGTTTGCAAATTATGCCACAATGAATGACATGACATTGCGACTTTACACACTCTTGAGATAAATTTAGAGAGATTTATGTCAAAACGGCCTTGTGACCATCATTTTCCAACGGTAAGATATGTCCTTGTGCGCATTATTAGTACAAGGTCATTCCAAACGAATAGAACTTTGTTCAAAGTAATACTTCAAACTGCCTTATGATCCATGCCCTTAAACACTAGAAAGGTACTCATAAATACAAGTTGGTGATTATTTGAAACAATGACCGGAAAAATAAAGCTAAAAGAATTAAAAAACAACAAAGACAGAAATTTTAAAAAACAAATAAAAATAAAAAGAGGAAAATAGTTCCAAATCTATGCAATAGCCAACCATATAACTATAAAGTTTATATTTTCGCACCCTTGCATTGCTTCCATATTCAAACAGGTGAAATTAAGTTAAGCCTTCTTCCATTATCGAACCAAATGTTGGATTAAATAAAAGTATACAGTTTTACGGCCTTAAACTCATTAATTCCAAATTCAAAGAACCCAAAATGAAATCCAAGCCAGCATCCACACCTAAATCAAGACAATCCATTTATCCAAAGCAAAATCGTGCATCGAAGAAGCAATAAAAATCAAAATTGCGAAGAAATACAACAGCAAAAAAAATCAATTCAAAATTCACGAATTCAAGAAATTCATAGACAAAACAAAACCACCTCATCCTCTGCATTGCAATGATGCTTATAGATTGCGCGAAGGAAGCGGTAGCGCTCGAACAAGGGCTTAACATCGGCGCCGCATTGTCGCCCGGTGGCGAGTGCCGCCGCGGCGCGTTGGAGGCCGTCGAGCTCGGCGCGTACGGCCTTGTGGAAGAGCAAGAAGATTAAGATTGGGGACTCAAGCGAAGAGTCGCGCAAGCAGTTGTTCGACGGCGAAGAATCGAGAGAGCTCACCGGACCCGCCATTACAGCCACGCCTCCACCACCAACACCGCTCGGAAATGGCGTCGCCATTATAAAGGAGTGAGAGAATGATAATGGTTGGTTTTGGAAAGAATGTGATTGAGGATTCAGATTTCCAAAACCCTAACCACTTCTGATCTGCAAGACTTTCTGTCTCTTCTTGTTTTTGCTTTCTGTCTTTTCTCGGTTTTAAGTGGAGAGGCAAAATCCTTGCTTTGGCTTGGCCTTTTTTATTAGAGTCTGGTTTGCGAAGAAGAAGAAGATGAGAAAAAAGGTCACAAGCACGAGAAAGTTTTCTAACGCCAACAGATAAAACAGGGGGACATCTTGTTGTTGTCCACGTGTCGGTCACTGCCAGGCTGTACGTCGTACCAAACTCCCCAACAAATGCTTTTCGGGTTTTTTTTTTTTTTTTTTTTTTCTTGAAAAGAATCTCTTTTCTAAGAATAATCTTATTATTTCTTTTTTTATTATTTTTTCGGATCATTTAATTCAAGTTTTAATTTAAATTAAAATATAATTTTATGTGAAAATTTATTATTATAATAAAAAAAATTAAATATAATTATTTTTAAAATTTTTTTATTATAATAAAATTTTAAACTTAAATTGATAAAATAAATAAGATTATAATTTTTTTTTTTTTTAATAGTGTGATATAATTCTTTCGTTTGTATAATACTTAATTTTGCTTGTAACATTTAAAAAAGGTAATACAACATATATATTATTAAATATTATATTTAAACAAATTGAATATTACATATATATAAATAATGTTACACAAAAATATAAAAATATATTTACTGAATTATACGACTGTGATGCTTAAAACTTTACATATTTTTTAAAGTACAAATTCACATAATACTTGAAAGACCTGATGTATCGTGTAGTTATTAACTTTTTTTTTTTTTTTTTTTCTCAGACGTGTCAATTTTCTTTATCGAAAATGTAACTCAATTTATTATGGAATTATTTTATTAGAGATTTTTTTGTTATTTTGTATATGATTCACAGGGAGTGACAAGCTCTTTTATTTTTCTTTAAAAAAAAAAAGAGCAACGTGAGAGTAAGCATAAGCCTTGCATGATATGATAATAATAACTTCTTTGGATGGTCTTGCACTCTCGTTCTGTCTCATGGTCCACGTACACTTCCACTAATTGTGGATAGATTCACCTTAGGGAAAAAAAAAAAAAAAAGCTTTTCATGGGACTTGGGATAAAGTAAAACTTTAATCTACATTAATTGTGTGATAAAGTATAATTAGAAGTAAAAATTAAGAGTGTGAATAATTTTTTTTTTTTTTTTTGGCAATATTATGCAAAAAGTTTAGGATGTAAAAAATTTTGGGGGCGCATAGTAATAAAGTTTAGTTGAACATAAGGTTGTAAAGTAAACGAGCCCTTTTAAAACATTCAACATAAGATTAAGAATTAGAAAACTTTTTGTCTCCTCACGTCACACCATTCAACATTAGGCCATAAGTGTTATTGTTCTAAATAGAGAAATATGCTAAATGTATTTCAAAAGAAAAAAAGAATGCTCAATTTACTAAAGGTCAATTTAGCATTGTCATGTTGTTGAAAATTTATGTTGTTGCTATGTTGTTAGTCAGAGATTGCTATGACCGAAAACATGTAAGTGTTTGGTAAATTTTTTATCAAAGTTGATGTGAATATTAGAAGTAGAAATTTAAGTGTTTGTTAAATTATGTACAAAATTGTTGTAAAGATATATAATGACTGAAATATACATAATTTAATACACATACTTATAATTAGTTTTAATTCTAATTTTATAGTCAATAATCATAATATTTATACGCCAAAATACTAAAAACATATAATTTTCATTTTACTAATTAAAATATCTCTAAAAATAAATTAGTTTTATTCAATTAGAAAAATTATATATATATATATATAAAAAAATCAAATAACGTAAAGAACTAAAGGTAAATTATTTTTCAACTTGCAACATTATAATAAAAATATATTATTAAAATTTAGCATAAGATATTTATTAAAGATTTTTAATTTTCAAATAAACATTTAAAATAAAATATATCCTTCAATTTGATTTGGAAGAAATAAAATAAGTTGATTGAGAATTAAATTTTATTATTAGGCCTATTTTAATAAATTTAGATAATGATAGCATAAGTTACTGTGGAAAAACAACTCTTGACCTACTTCTCTGCTATGGGGAAGTAGTTTTTAAAAATTATTATTCAAAAACAAGTTTGATCAAACACCATAATCTGTTGTAATTTCTTAAAAAAAAGTTTAAAACAACCTCTAAAAACAATGCCAAATGGCCCCAAATCATAATGCAGCACTTGTTGGGAAGCATTCGAAGAAAGCTTTTCAAATATTGTGGAAATGAATGGTCAAGCTTTAGTTCGTCATGGATTGCATCGCTTCATCAGCTAATTACCAAATCATATGTTATTTTTAATGTTTACGTTGTTATATATATATATATATATATATATATATATATATATATAGCAAGAGCTAGATTGACGTGTACGAAGGTTATTTATATATTACGTACAACGCAATTCCGTGTTCAAAATGATGATTTACAGTCAACAAATTCATTCTATCTAATTCATCACTCGGTTAAAACCTAGCAATTAAAAGATGAGCATTTGCTTAAATTATATTTGGTCAATGCATGCGTGATGAGGATGAAGGCAGTTTTCTGAAATTCAACTGGTATTATTTCTCTATCCTAGTAAGAATCCACCTTTTTGCAAGCGTACTTTGATGATGTTTAGCCTTGTCGGTTAAAAATTTTCTTGAATAGGTCACTTGTGTATGGTCATCAAGTCATCATGTTAACACCTTCTGGGTCAAATAATTTCTCATCGGGAATACTAACTAAAATTTACCATTAAAGTTACATAGTATAAACATGTCCTTTTTGAAAAAAAAAAAAAAAAAAAATCAGTTAAAAACAATGTTAATTGGCACAAATTTAAATTTTGAGTGGCATAAATATAAAATAGTAAAAAAGAATAATTGTATACGTAATTTTATCTCTCTCCTTTTTAATAAACTAGCTAAAAATTTTGTTTAAATTATGTATAATGGAGTCATCAATGAGTTATCACCAAATATCGACGCACAACGATTAGTAATATATAGTAATATATAACTGGTGCCCACCAAATTTTATAATAATTCTTAACTTGTCCTTTGAATTTTAAAAATTCACACTTTATCTTTTAAATTTTAAATTGTTCTCACTTAATCCATTTTTGTTAAATTCTGTTAAAATAAATAGAAAAAAGAGAGTAATACATTCACATGATCTTTTTGTTTGAATATTTGTTAGAAGCAAACAGATAAAAATCACATGATTACACTTAACTTTTTTTTTTTCCTCATTTCATTTTAACAAAAATTGTTACAAAAGGGCTAAAAAATTAATCTAAAATTCAAAAGGTAAAGTAAGTGTTTTTAAAATTTTAAGGGACAAATTGAGAATAATTATAAAGTTGAGATAGCACGATTGATCATAAACCTGTATAATTAAAGAATGTTCCCACAGAAATCAATTCTAGTATGGGAATGCCCTTCCAGGCTTGACTTTTCGGCTTCTAAATGGAAGTATGGAACACAATTATGAGTTAATGAGATCCTAAACACAGTGCTTTACTATTTTTTATGCACTAATTTTTAACTGAAAAGAGCTTATGCTATGAATATTGAATTACTAATTGCAAGGCGTGGATCGTCATGCACAATTCATACCTTACTAATTAAAAGAAGTCGGCTCCTAATTAATCAGTTGGAATCAATGAAGGATGCGAAAATTCGTACTAATTCACCAAATTAAAATACGAATTTCAGAGAATAAATTAATCGAGAAAAAAAATATATATATATATATATACACACACACACACACACACACACACACACACACATAATTTTCATATTATACATATATTATCATGGACTTGCGTGATCAAGTGTTGCTTCATCTATAGTTAGCTGCTCCAAACTAGTGTTCCCCATAAAGTTCTGCACCAGTAGCGTGCTGTTTTAATTTGTATTTTTCCCCTTATAAAAAAGATAATAAGATAATATAATACCGCACAAAAATAAAAAAAGATAATATAATACTCAGTGTATTCTTTTTTAACTGGATGGGTGATGAATAACTATATGTGGCGAAGGATATTCAAAATAATATCCAATAATCTGCACCGAATTTTTAGATATTGTTGGTACGTCCAAATATATAATTTTTTTAAGTTGCTCTACACTGGTAAGTTCGGTGAATATATTCTGTGAAATTAATTTTTTTCATTAACGTCATGTAATCTTTGAAATTAATGTTCTACACAGACAAGTTCGGTGAATATATATATATATATATATATATATATATGAAAACAATCAAACTATTTATTGGTTAAAGAATAGGGAGGATTTCATGCTACAAACTTTTTCAATTGACGTGCACTTAACACTGCAAGCAGGATAAAATCAACCTTCACAAGAAATTTCTTGGTTAAAGTTTTTTTTTTTTTTGTTTTTTAAAACACCATTTGCCTTTACTAGTGTAGGTTCTTCGGTTTGATATGATAATAATATATGATCCATGTCAATTGTAATCCTCTAAATTGCTTTCAGATTTGACTTTTAAAAGCTACATATATATATAAAACGTTCGAAAAACATACAAAATCACAACTAAATTGATATCCGACTGGATAAAATTCATCAAATACTATAGATTGAGATCTAAGTGGATGCATATATCCTTATTTGTTATATAAAGAACAAAACTATGAAAATATAAAAAGAAAAGGAAAAAAAAATCTTAAAAGAGAAGGACATATCGTAGGATCTTTTTTATTTAATGGGAAGAGCGCTGGAGTTTTGATTTAAAGAGATCTTGGATCGGCAAGTGGAGGTAAGGTGTACACTAATAAAAAATTTTCTTTTTAATAAAGTTTTATAGCATTTTTAAAATACTCTTGGATCGGCAAGAATGGGCAGAATCCTCAAACTTTTTTTTTTTTAATAAAATTTTATAGCATTTTAAAGCTTTCATGTTAATGTGAATTGCTAATTTATGTTTTTCGGAAAATATGAGGTGTTCATATTAATATATATATATATATATATATGGTGTGTTCTAACGTGACTGAAAGTCATATGTATAAATAGATAAAATAGAACAATTGGAATTTGGCAGAGGGAGACAAATATTTTCTTTCTGCCATATGGTCCATATGGCAGAAATAAAATATTACTAGTTGTTATAAATGTTTATTGAAAAGTCAGCAATCCGAAACCATGTTTCGTCACATAATGGTTGTTAAGAGACATGATGGCAGTATGACGTATATATGATTATGTTTTATACGATAATTAATACTATATACTAGCATTAAAAATAAGTAGTTAGCACATATATATATATATATAATATAGTTGACAAACAAGTATATATATCATATGTTATAACTTATATAATACATTTGTTTGTGTGATATATACATCACGTGTTATGTATACGTACACATATATTTATCAGCTAATAGAGTTTTTGGTCTAATTCGATTGGAGAGGTCCGACTCTTAGAGTGGTTAATGTTGATGCGTATATGTTGAACAACAGTATGCAAATGTTACGAGGCTTGATGTTGAGTTTTATGTGTTTTTTTTTTTTAACAATCCGAACAAAAAAAAAAATTCAATTTGGATTGTAGTTGAAGGTTCAAATTGATGTTTAGTGAATAACTAAATAAGGACAATTCAAACTATTAACAATCCGAACATATATTTCTTTCACATATATGTATATAAGTGTGAGTGTGTTCATATATCCACCAAGATTTAAACTATGATGAGTTTATTTTATTTTTAATTAATACAGTGGGCTCTATATGCCCCCCGCCATATTAAAAGAGGAGGAGGAGTCGTCTTGTATAAACTTTTTCTAGTAAAATGTAACACAAATATATTTATCTATATATTAGTGTTCAATTTGACCACTAAAAAAGTTAGGTACCAAAATTTAACCAAAATTTGTCAAAACTTTCCCGAAGTATCATTGAAATCTCATTACAATTTCACTCTACATTTTCTACCGAAATCTAATTTACATGAGATAAATAATTTACAAATACTTTCTCTTATATTTCCTTGATATTATACATAAAGATAGGTACCTCTGGTTTCGATATCAGTAGTGTCACATGAGAAACTTCAATAGACCTTATCGCGAAAATGTCCATTTTTCAATCCTCACATATTCATCATCCAAAAATATTTAATTGTTAATAAAGTAGAGCCATCTGCCTCACACCATATCAAAAGAGTAAATAAAACAAAAAACAAAAAAAAAAACTGAGTGGTGTATAAACTTTTTGTAGTAAAATGTAACAATTTACTTATACACAAGTGTTCAGTTTGGCCATTAAAAAATTTTGGTACTTAAATTTAATGAAAATTTATCCAAAATTTCCCGAAATATCACTGAAATTTTACTATTTCACACTACATTTTCTATCAAATTCTCATTTCCATGAGTTACAAAATTTACAAATATTTTCTCTTATATTTCCTCGCTATTATGCGAAAAGATTCATACCTTTTTCGATTGCCATAGTGTCAAATTAGAAACTTTTTAATGAAATTTTTGGTGAAAATGTCAATTTTTCAATCCTCATATATTCATGATCCAAAATATTTAATTACTGATATATATAAAGCAGTTCACTTTTTTTTTTTTTGAAGGGCCCTTTTATTTTTATTGATTGATTATTCTGCAAGCAATAAAGTTTGAGTCCAATACTATATGATTTATATATATATATATATATATATATATATTGATCATCTATGTGTTCATGTAATAATTAGGTTCTACTTTTTTTTCTATTAGTACAATTTATTTTTATTTGCCGAATATTCATTTAAATATGATTTAGCGCGTACGCGTTAGTCGTGAAAATTATAATTTTGATCTTTTTTTTTTTTTTTTTAAGAGGATTTCACTCCTTATTTTATTTGATTATTTACTTTTTTTAAAGAAGAACCCACATGAACTACTGGTACTTTCCAATTAGAGAGATTAGGAAAGATTACTTAAATAAATAAACATTATGTTAGGAAACCATAACATAATGAAGAAAAAAAGTCTCTCCGAATCTCACTCGATCCCAAGTCTTTGGTAATGGAGAAGGTGGGGCTTTGCTGCCTTTTTTGTGTTAGTTTTAATAAGTATTGAATTAACTAGCTCATCTCTAATTAGGGCCGTACGATTCACATACATCTGAATCTGATCTCCTTCGCTCTTTTAATATACAAAAGCAAAGCCATAATTGTGATCTTAAACACGTAAAAGAAATCCAACAACTTAAAAGCACAAAACGACGGAATTAATCTGAATGAAAGATAATTAAATAACATTAATTTGAAAGAGTTAGAAAAAAATAATAATAATAATTGTTGATACCCATCTGCAGTAGTGGCCAGTTATCACAAGTGCACCTCCCAAAATGAAATTATACGATTGGTGAAGCGTGTACAATATATATTAACCAATATACACTACGATTATGGATAATCCACTACTATGGGCGCAATAAAGCTGGCACTGTAGATTTATCTTTATATCAGTTTTCATCTTTATAATGATCATGCATATTATTTCTTGTTAAAATTTTACTTTTTATTATTTTTCCACATCTATAGCTTTCAGAGAATCAGACATAACACGTCGATAAATCTAAATAAAGTATATTTCTCAATTGATAAGTTAGTGCCCTAACTAGCAAAAAGAAAAAAGATAAGCTGGTGGGCATATACACATATATATATATATATGTATATGTATATATATTGTATCTATTAGCATACAGATTTTGCAGATCATGAATCAACTGCTTAGGTTATATTATATTATATATTGTATGTATATATATGTTATATTTGATAAAGATAAATGTTAATTCTTGAGACAAAGGTAATCTTTCTATAAGAGGTCCCAAAACCTTGTACCAATAAGGTTCTTCAAATGGCATCCACGTCTAGTTGCTACTATTTATAGTAGAGTCAAACTTTAGTGCTCACTAAAAAGAATTCAAATATATATAATACTATAAATAAAAAGCCTCCAATGGAATCCACGCCTTTCTTTTAGTGCAAAGATTCAAATTTATTGTTTGGTGGGGGAAGCTTCATCTAATTACTTGGTAGTTGTCTATTGCATAGTATGAAAAGCCGATTTAATACACACACATCATGCCTTCATTTCCATCTTTATTCTCCCAGGAAAACCTGCTCCAGTTATCCCACAACTGAAGCATATCCTATCCAATAATTATAAAGTACCGTAGCATTCAAAACTTTTTGGAAGTTTTTTATAGTTTGTCTTATTGGTAGTCTTAATTTTTAATTGTTAAATCTGGTTAAAATCACATCAGAATAAAAAGTATATAAAATATACAAATTCTTATAATTTAATGACTGAAAAATAAGAGACTATCAGTAGTCGATTTTTACAAAACTACCGGAGAAAATCCTAACTTTTTAATGGTAGAATTCATTTTTTTTTTTTTTTTTGTGTGATAATTATGGGCAGCTGCAAGACAAACTGCAAAATTTTGATAATTAAATAGTGGCAATTATAAAGTGATGGATTTCAAAGACATTGAAATATCCAACATCTGGAAAGTATATAAAAATGAAAAAAAGTTTGGCCATTAATTTAAAACAAGTGGTGAAAATGGTATCCGCTTCTCTAGCTTCCACTTTGTTATTTAGTTAGGTACAGGTAGAACCCATAAGTTATGATTTTCTGTTGAAGTAATGGTTTGAAAAACAGAAGAGACGATCATTTCATACATATTTACATGAATCAGAAGTCTTTCATATGCTTACTGTTTTAGCCATCAAGTATATGCCGTTCAAACATATACTTGTCAAAGTCTTTATTTTGTCCACTTTTGTGTTTCCTAACTTTCTAAGTGCCGTCACTACAAGAATAATTGTCGCTAAAATTTCCAAAGTCGTTGCTGAAAAACTTCAAAGACGACATGCCGCTAAAAGTCTGTTGTCAAAAAAACTTTAGCAATGATATCGTGTCATCATTACGATATAGCAATAACATGTCGTCCTATAAATTGTAGAAACAAATTGATGGAAAATAATGTCAGCAAGACTTTTAGCAACTACAGTTTTAAAATTATCGTTGCTAAAACTTTCAAAATTTTTCAAAATTATGTATATTTGTTGGCGTTTTAGTGACGACAACTTCGTCGTTAAAAACTTAACGTTGTATCTTTAGTGACAACAGCTGACGTTGTTAAATTTTTTTTTAATTAATTAGATTTTAACTCATTTTATGAGTTTATATTTTTTTATCAAAAATATTTGTAAATATTTATTGAAAAACTAAATAATACATTAACATTATTAAAATTTTGTTAATAATATTAAATATATTATTTATGTAATGCAATTGAAATAACATGAATGACATAATAATTAATAAAACACAATAAACAAATACATAACACAATAAGGTCAAAAACATAACAACAATATAAAATAAACTGCATAAGGTTTATAATTAATAAATAAAACACATAATATATATATATATATATATATATATAAAGTCTCATTATAGCAGCCAGCTCCAAGTTGGTGTTGTACATATGTGCAAACTATTGTTACAAATTAGGAGATAATCGTGTATGCTAGAACCCGGACTGCGACCCAGAAGAGAAGAGCTAGAACCCCCTCTGTCGTCGATGGATTTTAGGCCCCGCTTCTTTTGATGACTCAAGCACGTTTCAAGAATGGCAACATCATTGACGGTAGGGGCTCGAGGCGCTTGAATCAGACTGTGAATTTGAGTTTGCCTCTCGTCAACCATTTGATTCTGTAATGAAAAAAAAAATATTAATTAACAAAAATAAAAAGGTTAGAAAATAAGAATATATTTAAAGAGGTGATAAAATATACTTACATATGTCACATAATCCAATGGTGCATATGATTTCCTAGACAACTCTGGTTCGGGCAATTACCTAATTTTAGACAGCATAATATAGAGGATAAATTGTTTCATTTGACGTGATAAAAAACAAAACCTTAAAATTGAATCCCTATTATTTGTTTGTACACTTGCAACATGGCTTTCACATAAAATATAGTTCCTTATTTGATATAATTTTTTTCTATGTCTACACTAATTAAATAGGTTGGACAGAACACTTTGTTGTAAAAATAATAGAGGGCTAAAGTAGGCGCTTTAGATGCATGGAACCCAATTGCAATGTTGTTTGTGATGAAGCAAAAGTGAGTTACTGCTAAGGATACTGATCTAGCAGAGAAGTTTGACCGCTTTCTTTTGGAATCATATATTGAGGATAATAGAAAAGTGAAGTGGTGCCCTGGTGTTCCTCATTGTGGTAATGCTTTACGTATTAATGGCGAGTATTTCTTACTTGTTCGAGAAATGTTATTTATATCATCATTAATGATACGATCACTATTTATATATGTTTGTGGGTTCTGTTCATAACGTCCATTCATCGTCGTCTCTAAAACCTCGTTCATTTCACCGATTCGAGTTTTCAGTTTTAGGTTTCTACAGTTAAAAGCTCTAAAAAAATGTCACATCTAACTTTTTTTACTACAGTTAAAAGCCCTAAAAAAATATCACATCTAAACTCAAATTGAAAATTCAAATTCACGAAGCGAATGAGGCCTAAATGTCACCGAAGGAGGCAAATAGGATTTAGCCAATTAAAAAGTCGTAAGGGCGGTATTCTAAATTCAAGGTTATTGGTTCGGACTTAGGTAACACAATTTATGAGAGGAAAGATCTATAAAAAAACGAATGTTATATATTAAGAACCTAATTTAAGTATTGGCTACAACTATTAATGCTTCATGCATGCATATATATATATACACACACACATATATGCTTTAATTTTTGTTCGGTACGAGTAAAAGAAAATAGGAAGAAAAGAAAGGTTTGTTCAAAACCTAAGTGAGGAAAATGGAGAAAGTACTTAATGAAAAGATCACTTTTCCCTTATTTATTGACTTTTTCTTCCTATTTGGCAGTTGGCTTTGGTGGTGCAAAAACTGGCAAGCAACATACATGGGATCACATTTTATGGACACGTTTTGTAGAATTGTTGAAGATGACAAGTTTTCAAATGAGCGTCAAAACCTTGACGAATTACGTTACATTCATTACTATGATCACTCAAGCTCATGCAGATTCTTTTGAACTTGAAAATAGTAAGCTGAAGAAAAATATAGAAGAAAAGATATCGCGCTTTGGCAAATTGACCATCAACGTCTGAATATTTCACTCGGTCGATAACGAAGCCTTTCAAGAGACTGTTGAGCTCAAAATCTTTGACGGATTCTCTCAGGATAGATTTATGGAGTTGAGAGTGAAGATTACGAATCTTTCAGCAGTTATTGATAAGCAGTGCCAAAATTTGTGAGTTTTTCTTGAACTACGTACCTTGGAATATCTCTTACTTGCTTTTCTTGCTTTTTTTTTTTTTTTTTTTTTTTTTTAAATTATATACATCGAAAATTTTTAGTAATGGATTCTTAAACATGTTTATTATTGAATAAAGTCATAATTTGTACATGGAAAAAAAAATTAAAATTGTTTATTAAAAAGCCGTGAATTAATTAAAATGATCCTAATTTTTGTTTTAATAATACTATTTGATCATGAAAGTAGTATTTTTGTTTTGATAATACTATTAAATCACGAAAGCAGCGATGCTTGAACTTCATGTTGATAAGTAAATCCACGTGGCTCCACTTTAATTATAAAATTAAATTAGTTGTGTCCCTATTTTATAAGAAAAATAAGTTAATACTGTACGTCCACTTTGTAATTCAATGAATATATAATCTGTTCTATTTAACAAAATATTATTTATTATTGAAAGTTTTCTTCTAGCATATTTATGAAAAAAAAAAAAAAAAAAAACCAATACATCAAAAGGAACAACTCATCATATAGGGGGAAGAAACGCATATATAAACAAAGTTTTCTTAACTTGAACTTGACCCCAAAAAAAAAAAATAAAAAAAAGAAGCATTAGGCATTAGCCATTTACGCAAATAGTATATTTCTTTTTCTTCTAATACTAACTTCACTAAATCGTTAATTTTTTCAATTTAGTAAATACAAAGTTTTGATATATTAATTAAACGGATATAATTTTACATGTCATCTACCAATTAAAGAACACTAACATAGATCAACTCCATCATTTGGTATTAAATTTTGGTAAAAGAAACTTACGAATTATTCGAAACCAAGTATTACAATTCATACACATACTTTGGTTACGCTGTTCCTTCTAATTAGTTCTCACATATTAATTTGTTTATTCTTCTTGGTTCAGATCTTTTTTGGCTAGGAATGTTCGCAGTCGGAGGCATTTGTTTGCAATCCATAGTCTTTACATGTTGTTGTTATTACAATACAAGGAAAAAAAATGTCAGTTTGGGAGGCCATATTAATTTAGAGTAGTACTCCCAAGGAACGCATCAAGTGATGATAAGGATAATATATTATTAAATTTAATAGTTTGTAACTTTTCCCTAATATTTAAAGATTATTTGAGAAAATTCAAAATGTATTCTTTCAATTTTACCTAAACACAGTTTTTATCCTTCAGTTTTTCAAATCCAAAAAGTATCCTGTGTATTTTTCAAATCAGACAAAAAATATCAATTCGTTTACCTTTTTTTTTTTTTTTTTTTTTTTTTTTTTTTTTTTTTTTTTTTTTTTTATATTTGAAATTTTATTATCTATACCTAAATTAGGCGTATGATAATAATATAGTACTGAGGATTAGAAGTGTCAATCAAGAGGAGAGTATGAGATTGCCAATGTCATTTCTCAATCCTAAAATTTAAGTGGGGCTAACTAATTTCACTCTCATTTTAAGATAAAAAAAAAAGAGTAAGTAAATATGTTATTGACTTCCATTCTCTAATTTTAGTAAGTAAACAATTTAATAGGAATCTTTTTACCCTATTAATCTTATGTTAATAAATAAATGAGATCCTCTACTAGTATCAAAAGAGTTGTTGAATCGTTTCCATGGTTGAGTAGTGGTGTAAATATGAACTGTTCGATACATCTCATCTATATAAGGAGGCAGTATGAGCTGATCCGTTAATAAAAATGCACGATCTGTGTATTTTATAAATATTTTTAAAATGGAAGAATGAGTACAATAACATATTTAATAGGACAATTAGTAAATTATAGCATAATTTTTAAAAATGTGCAATAAATAGCATAATTAAATAGGTTAAGCTTTCAATACTATTATAAAACCAAAAATATCCCCCTTGCTCTTTTCTTTCCCAACTCTCTCTCCTTCCCCCATTTGGTCAAGTCTACCATGGCCGACTACGGTGTTTGGTGATTTGCATGAAAACTGGCAACTAGTGACTGACATCGGTGACTAGTGATCGACGACCTTAAATACCATATTTCATAAATATCATATTCACTAATAAATACCGTATTTAACCATAAATATCATATTTACCTGTAAATATAGCCGCCGGCACCTGCATCGACATTGGCGATCAGTAAATATAGTTGCCTGTACCAACGTCGGCTATCGGTAAATACCATATTTACCGTTAAATTTTATATTTACTCAGAAATACCATATTTTATGCATAAATTTGACAGTCAGCTCGACAACTGATAAAATATCGTAAATTTAACAGTCAACTTGACAACCGATAAAATACCATTTCTATTCAGAAATAACATCTTTACTCAAAAATTTGGCAAATGGTAAAATCCAATCACCGATTGTAAATGATCGAGATGAGACTTAGAGAGATGGGCAGAGGATATAGATCAGAGGGAGGGAAAAAATTGGGCTGCGAAAAGAGAGAAGAATCAATGAGGGGAGAAGAGATAGAGGATAGAGAGTGCAACAGGGTAAGAGAAAAATAAAAAAAGTAGGGATAAATACGTAAAAACATAGACTCAAAATAATTTAAGGGGGATTCTCTAGTATAGCAGGCGTATCAATAAGTCATATTTTTTTAATCGTTAGATCTGTATACTTTTTAATTTTAAAGTGATTTGACAGACAAAAAACTTAACTTACCGGTATATTGATGTGTTAGAAAGGTCTCATAATTTAAAGTGTTAAAATATGCTATTATTTACTAACATTAATAAATACGTTATAAACTTCAATAGCATATCGAAAAAAACTATTTGCATTCTCCAAAAAAAAAAAAACAAACAAACAAAAAAAAAAAAAACAAAAACAAAAACAAAAACAAAACAAAACAAAACGATTTGCTATATTTTCTCGTTTGAAATAAAATTAGATCCGACCTACTTCCATAAATCTAGGTCCTGCTTACACCCTAATGCGGCCCGGTTATTTTGAGGCCAGAAACGTATGCCGCAGGTTGGCCCGCGTAGTCCGATCCATCTCTATGAAAAAAAAAAAGAAATAGTAAAAAATAAGTTAATATAAAAAATTTAAGAAAATATATAGGTTAATTTTTAATTATAAAAATTAATAGGTCATAACTTATTAAGTTATGATATATAATTAGATAAATTAAGATAAATTTATCAAATTATAGTTCATAATCAAATAAATTATAAATAATTATGGATAATAATTTATCAAGTTATAATTTATAACCAGATAAATTATGAATAAAAACAGTAATTTAACCTATTTATTAATTTATTAAATTATTAACTTATTAATTTTAATTTATCTCAAATCTTAATTTATTTATCTCTTTAAAAAAAAAAAAAAAAAAACGGTGCTTAACCAGCACCAACGGCCATTAACTAACATCAACGACCACCTATCCTAATTAAAGTAAGCAACCGCCGCCATAACGCTGCGTTAAGGCTCCTCTCTTTCCTCACCAATTTTCTGTGCAACCGCCACGATAGTTAGCCACGTGTCAAAACAGCTACCCAACTCTTACCTATTCTTCTCCGTCTTCGAACTCTCATTTCGAGCTCTGCAATTCATGTTCCAATGGCGTCGTACAACTTCGCTGTCATCCTCAAGAACCCTCGAAACGACGCCGAATTCCTCCTCGTCCAGCAGAAACGACCGCCGAAGTTCGGCGACGAGGAGTATGACTCTTTCGCCGATTCCGATCTCTGGGACTTGCCGTCGACGCGGTTGAACCCTCTAGAAGGAGAGTCCGAGCCTCCGATTTCCATTCATGACGCGGAATCGTGCTCGGAGATGATTGAATTGAGGAAGTTCGATGTCAATTTGGCTCTCAAACGGGTACTTGTGCAGTTTCTACCGACTTTTTTGCTTTCGAATTTTGTTTGTTTTGATCAGTTTAGGGTTTGTAGGTTCTGGAACAAGTGGTTTTTGGGGATGCTGAATGGGGAAATTGGAGGTTCTGGAAGTTCGTTGAAGAAGCTGAGTTTGGACCAGGGCCTCCTTTTCACACTCTTTTCATTTTAGGACTTTTGTTGTCTGGGGATCCCAATTTACAAGGTTTACTCATACCCACTTTTCCCATGGTATTATAGGCAAATTATGAAACCCAAAAAAAAAAAAATAATAATAATAATAAAAGAAGAAAAAATAAAGACAGAGAATCAACTGGGTGCTTATTATTATTATTATTATTATTATTATTATTATTATTATTATTATTATTATTTTTTAACAATCTAATCCTTTTGGTGTGTATATATTTGTGTGTGTGTGTGTGTGTGTGTGTGTGTGTGTGTGTGTGTATTTTACCATTCCACTTTGATTTTGTTGTTTTAGTTCTATTATCATGCCATATGAGTTAGTGACCTCTGTTGTAGTTATTTGCCTGAAAGTGAGATTATCTCATCTAGCTCACTAGTCTATAATCTATATCTACCTTTTTTTGTTTCTTTTGGTAACTAGGAACTGATATGGGAAAAATGCCATGCAGAGTCATGTAAGTGGATGTCTGCACAAAGTTGTTTGAATTGGCTTGTGGATGTGAAACCAAATGGTGACCGTATAGGGCCTTTGGTAGTTGCTGGCCTTGTAAATGACTCTTTGGAAGCTAAAATATGGAAAGTTCCCCAAAATTTAAATTATCAGGTTTGATCTCTTTTCACTAGCTGTCTTTTTTAGATGAGGCATAAAGACTATATTAGAGTGCTGTTGTCTTTTCATTTTGCCTCATTGTTTTTATTTCTTTCGATTAGAATTCTAAAGACCTTGTATGCATTATTACTTACACTATTAACAAAAGGGACACAAGAGTTATGAAGTTCCTTGTCTGTTACTTCATTTTTCTGTATTTGAGTGATTAGGGAGTGTATGATAAACCAAATCTTTTCACAAAATCATCAATACTGGAGGTTTATGCATACTTTTGATTGGTTTTTCGAAGATGATTTACGATGCACTTTCAAACTTTTGCAAGGGGCAATGCAGTTAGTCATAGGAGAGGAAAGGCGATAAAATATTGGATTATCAGTTGAAAATATGGCGTCATTCTTATATGTAATATACATCCACACGTATCATTGGTAAAAAACAGTGATGTTCAAGATTGGTAGTGTCCGACATAACTACTCACAATAGGTGAGACCCACATGTGGGCCCCAAACTTGTGGGACCCTCACATTGTGAATGGTGGCGTACAACACAACCTGACGCTCTTTATTGTCTCTCTTTTATAAACTCTACTACTGTTTTGTTTTGTTTTTTTCAATTATTTTTTTTTTAAAGATGCAGCACACAAAATTATCTTTGGAGATTAAATACCTTTCCTCATTTTCAGGAGTACCCTCCTGGTGTTACAATTGTACCCATGAAAAGTAGGACACTAAAACCATTTACTACAACGAACTTGATTGTATTTGCACCTGAGAGTCCCTCAGCTGACTGTGACGATGCTAGTTTTGTTGCTTCTGGGGATGCATTGATAGTAGATCCAGGATGTCACTCCAATCTTTATGAAGAGGTATTATCATTTGCTGAGAAAATTGCTCTTCTGATGCTTTTCACAAATGAATTCAAATTTGAGCTATCTTTTACTCGACTTTGGTAAAAGAAAAGGAGTTAACTCCTCTCTCAAAGGCGTATTCTTTTCAATGATTAAGTGTATGTCTGCGCTTACCCCATATCTTTGTAGAAAATCCTAGGGAACTTGCCTGTATGCTTCTTGTACGAGACAATGTTTGAGTTAGGGTCTGTCAAAATTTTATCAGAGGTTTGAGCTCAATCTGAATTCAACCCCAATTTAATGTTTGATTATATTACTGATGATGTTTTAATATCTGACTGAATTTTTTAATTCTTTATTGAGTTACGAACTAAAGTTATCCATCTAGTGATTCCCTGAAAAAGGATTGAATTAATCCATCCAGTAGTTTACTCAAGTTAGGATCCAATTCTGATTTTGGATATCAATTGCACCAAAAATATGTATCTCTGTTTTAGTAGTTTATAACTATTGGCCTTTCAATGAAAATAAGATTTGTAAGTGAAGGCAAACTTTTGTGTGGGTGGGTGTGTTTGTGTGTTTATATATTTTTTATTTAATTGAATTTTGGTACTCCTTTAGTCCCTTTATGACTTTTATGAGTCTTTCACATTTGTTAAAACTTGGTTTCAGATTTCAGCAAATGCAAATTCCTACTAGCTTGATGATGTAGGCTTGTAGCTATTTGTTCTTCAACTTGTGCCTTTGTTCATGTTACAGAGAGTTCCCTTTTTCTAAATTATTAAGATTCGAGTGTGATCGTCTTTTTTTTTTGGCAAAACAAAGTTGACGTCATTGTTTATGTGTGTTCAGCTCAAGGATATTGTTTCTTCTTTGCCAAAAAAGTTGGTTGTCTTTATTACTCATCACCACCACGATCATGTAGATGGTAAGTTTTGATATGCAACCAACCAAACCAGCACTAGGAGATTAAATATGACTTTTTTAAGTATAAAGTTGATGAGTTAGCTACTTCTTTACCATGATTTCATATAAATCTGGCGATTAGGGGCCTGATTGGCTTGTTTTTTCCTGATTGCAAATTTTTAAACTGACCTATTATACCATCTCCAATGCAAATGTTAATGCCAATTGTATATTTAGGGCCTTAAAAAGATTCGAGTTTTTGATATGGATTTGATTTTATTTTCTGTAGCAAAAAGTTAGATGTGATTTTGAATTCTCTCGAATGCATAATGCCTTAAAAAGTGTGATATGGTATGTTATTTTCATTTTTGCTCCGATGCATAATGCTATTTGAAAGCTAAATCTTCTTTTTCCCATAATCATTAAGTTTTGAAAGTTGGAAAAGGACACTTTTATTTTTAAAATAATTAAAAAATGTAAGTTGCAATGATTGCATGAAAAAGTAAACATTTCAACCAATAGCAATCAAATGCCACATTTCCCATATGCTATACTTGGTGGGAAATTTGCCACAAAGTTTAGCATATGTGAAATTTGGCACAACAAATAGCATTGCATTGGAGAGTGTTTTTTGCACTCAAATATTAAATTTGCACTTAGAACATCAATTATAGCATTGCATTGGAGATGCTCTTAGGTCCCATTAAATAGCAAGATACATAAAGGACTTGCCTTTTATCTCAGAAGTTTTTCCTGTTGTTCTTTCTGTTCTTTTCCAGGTTTATCTGTTGTCCAACAATGCAATCCTAATGCTGTGTTATTAGCACATGAAAATACCATGCGTCGCATTGGAAAAGGTTACAATTGCACATTTTTAGTTTCCATTTACTGTCTTTTATTTCCTCTCTCTGTTCTACCTTTCTTCGGTTTCTTTTATCTGAGGGGCAGTGGGGAGTACCAAGTCTGTACTTCTCACAACCTTAGGTTCATGTGTACTTAACTAAGGAAAGTGTTAAGGAAAGTGTCTCTTATGGTCATGTGTAAAGATTCCTAAATGTTTTTCAAAGTACGAGCCATTTAAACTATTTATAATAATGCTATCTGTTGTTTTTAATTTAATTCTAATTTTAGTGGTTTCCTTGACGTCTATGCTTCCATGGATTATGATATCATACTGTTAATAGTCTGTGAAATGAATTTTTATGGTAAAATGGATGCACATTTTGGTTTCTCTAGCATGATTTTGATGGATGCTATCGGTTTTTTGAACATTTGGTACCATTAGGTATTTAAAATTTGCAGTCTTATTAATTAGTACTGATTTCTAATTTTTGTTTTGCTTTATTTCCAAAGTGTTTTGTTTAGGTTTTTGTTTCTAATTTCATAGTCTTCTATGCTGACAATGACAGGTCTCTTGCTTATACTTCAACTTCTTCTTAACTTCTAGATTCTAACATCATAGTCATAAACTGACAGATGTTTGGTCTCTTGCTTATACCTCGATTACTGGAAATGAAAACATTTGCATTGGTGGTCAGAGATTGAATGTCATTTTTGCTCCGGTATTTCTTACTCACTTCACCTTTCTCAAAATTTAAGAAGTGACTCGTATATCTTTATGCACACTCTAGTTTCCCATTACAAGTGGCACTATAGCTCTTCTGACTCTATATAGTTTTTCTCAAAAAAGTAAAAGGTTGCTCTTGGTGATACCATATAGAAGCAATAAAATCTAAATTTACTACACTTGTTTCATGTAGTACATGTTTGGAAATAATCTTGATTATTTCATTTTTCCATCGTCTCATTTTTCTTTTGATGTTTGTAAGTATCATGGTTCAGAGATCTAGTTCGCAGATCTATAAACTATTGAGTTGCACAAATTTGATAAGAGTTTATATGCATCTGCATTTGAGTTTGGGTGGAGGCTGGTTAGATCTTCGTTCCAAAATTTACAACCAAGAAAAACAAATATAAGAATACCATTTGTGAGCAACAGGTCAGGAACTTGAGTCAAAGTGTCAGAACTATCTTCAGATGTAACTTAAAAGCCATAGTTTCATATATCTATCACCAAAACATGCTTCTACATTCACAACGACTTAAATCCTAATTTGATTATCTAAGCGTTGATCTCCTCCCGGTCTCACAACAACCTAGACTATGCTTCTCAAATCTAGATAAAGAACTCAATCTTTCCCGAGCATCAAATTCGCAATCTAAAAATCATCTAACTCATTGGCCAAATAAATTAAAAGCATTAAGCATAGAGAAACATAAATGAATTGAAAATGAAATTAAATTAACAATCAACAAAATATTCAAAACATAGTTCTCTAGCGCAGCATGGAAAAATAGATGAAAGAAGATAAAACCCAATATCCATTGAAGAGCTTCCAAGAGCTTCCAAGGACCTCCAAGATGAAGGATTTCGGCCTCCTTTTGATGTTTTCTTCACTTTTCAGGGACACACAGATGGTCATATGGGATTGCTTCATGTCCGTACACACTCCATTGTTGTTGGTGATCATTGTGTTGGGTAAGATTCAGTTAAAGATGATGGTGCTCCATTAATGGGTTTTGATTTTTTTATTTATTTTTTATGAGAGATTGAGAAAAATAATTGCATGTTGTTATAGTATATCTATCGTGTCAACTTGCTGCTTATATGAATAATTTGTTCCTTAGAAAATTTGTAGGTACCGGTTTGAGTCTTTTAACACTTTATAAGACAATATAAATAATGCAGAGATGTAAAATGAGAGAACACGAGAGAATTGATATCGCGGTTCAGTCACAATCTATTCCGTGGGGTCATGCACAAATGATGAACAATCCGCTAAGAATTCTTTAACAATTCAATTGGACTTAGTCTATCTGAGACTCTCTTTCTAAGAAGACGCATATGAACTTATAATTTCCCAATGGACTCGAACAACGAGATCTCCTTGACTTTTTTTAATATTGGAATCTGTTAAGACTCCGGAATCCCTGCAACACGAATTCACAGCACAAATACAAATACACCACAGATAGACTACTGAAGGATTCTCAACCAAAGAATCCGATTCATTAATCGTTCTGGAACAACCACGAGCTCCGCTCGGCCAAGAATACAGGAATACAAGAAAATAGTAAAAATGACAATATTCTCATCGCATGTCTCTCTCTCTCTCCGATGCTCCCTTAAGAACCCTCTCAATTCGTTGTAACCTCCTCACTCCTTAGGCACAATTCCCTAGCCTAGCCTAACCGCCTAATCCAGCTCAGTAACTAACTCACGCACTCACATCTCTTCCCCAGCCGAAGACGTTGCGAGCTCCTCTAGAATACGTTCGTTCGTATTTCTTCTTCCTAGGCTCGGTTGTAACATTATTCCCTTCCTCAAAAGAGACCTTGTCCTCAAGGTTGAAGGTAGGGAAACGGACTTGTAGCTCTTCGATAGCCTCCCGAGTAGTGTCCTCGATGTCCCGTCCTTGCCATTTCACCAGCGCTTCCTTAACCGGCCGCCCACCGAGCTTCCTCAACCGCCCCTGCAGTAGGCTTTCCGGAAACAGGGGTTCGGGATCGTCGGCTGCGATGTCCCCCACCACAGGTTCCTGCGAAACCGCACGTCCTCCGATCACTTTTTTGAGCATCGACACTTGGAAAACCGGATGCACCCTGGAACCCTCTGGCAGCCGAAGCCTATAGGCCACTGGTCCTACTTTGCCGATTACTTCAAAAGGGCCGTGATACTTTGGGGCTAGCTTGTGGTTGGAGCGCCTGACCACGGTGCCCTGCCGGTAGGGTTGAAGTTTCAGCCACGCGAGCTTCCCAACCTGAAACTCCCGCTCCACTCGTCGTTGATCCGCATAGTGCTTCATACGTTCCTGCGCCCGCTCCAGGTTGTAGCGTAGGTGTTTTAGCTGCTCATCCCGTTCCGAAAGTTGCATTTCCACCGAACCTACTGCGGTTCTACCCCCTGTGTAACGGACCAATGTAGGGGGCGCCCGTCCATAGAGAGCCTGAAATGGTGTCATGTGGGTAGCGCCGTGGAAGTTGGTGTTGTACCAATATTCCGCCCAACACAACCACCTACTCCAATGCCTCGGCTGCCCACTAGTGAAGCATCTCAGGTATGCCTCCAGACAACGGTTAAGCACCTCGGTCTGACCATCCGTCTGGGGGTGATAGGCCGAGCTCATGCGTAGGGTGGTCCCCTGAAGGCGGAATAGCTCTTTCCAAAAGTTGCTAGTGAAGACCTTGTCCCTGTCACTTACTATACTTCGGGGCATACCATGAAGGCGCACGACCTCCCGACAAAACACCTCCGCCACCAACTTCGCAGTAAACGGCCGCTTAAGCGCAATGAAATGCGCGAATTTGGTCAGGCGATCCACTACCACGAATATGACCTCATGTCCAACTGATTTCGGCAGAGCCTCAATAAAGTCCATCGAAATGTCTTCCCACACTGCCTCGGGAATGGGTAGCGGTTGGAGTAACCCGGCTGGACTTGTTGACTCCACTTTGTTTTGTTGACACACCCCACACTCGGCGACAAAACGTTGCACATCCCTTGCGATACCCGGCCAAAACACATTAGCGCTAATCCTCTTGTATGTCCTTAAAGTCCCGGTGTGTCCCCCAGTTGGAGTAGAGTGAAACTCCTCCAACAACCGTTGTTTGAGCTGGGATGTCGCTGGAATCACTATCCGGCCCCGGTGCAGCAACACGCCACCCTCCACAGTATAGGGGCTGCCTTGTGCCTCCCCGCAGCCCAACTCCTCCTTGAGGGAGCAAAGCTTGGCATCCGCGGCTACCTCTTGTTCTACGACCGCCATATCTAGAAATTTAGGTCTGGAGATAGCCAAAAGCGTGTTTCCTTGCCCCCATCCACCCTGTCGAGACAACACATCCGCCACGACGTTCTCTCTTCCCGAACGGTAATGAATGTCAAACTCAAACCCCATCAACTTAAGCAACCATTTTTGTTGTGCCGGAGTACTAATCCGCTGTTCCAAGAGGAAACGGAGAGACTTTTGATCGGTACGTACCACAAATTTTCTGCCAAGGAGATACGCTCTCCATTTTTGGATTGCCAAAACCAGGGCCATAAGTTCCCTCTCGTACACCGACTTCGCCATTGTCCTAGGTGACAATCCCTTGCTAAAATAAGCCACCGGTCGCCCTTGTTGCAGTAAAACCGCCCCAATTCCAGCCCCTGATGCATCCGTTTCCACCTTGAAAGTGTCATTGAATTCGGGTAGAGCAAGAATTGGGGTTTCCGTCATCCTCCGTTTGAGTTCCTGGAATGCCTGCAATGCCTCCTCCGACCAAGTGAATTCTCCCTTCTTTAACAACTCCGTCAATGGTCGCGCGATGGCACCATAGTTCTTCACAAAACAACGGTAGTAGCCCGTCAACCCAAGGAATCCCTACACCCCTTTTACTGTGGTTGGAATAGGCCATTCGACCATGGCCTGAAAAAACAGACTTTTCTTTAGGTTGAGCCAAAACCCCTTCCTTTGCGTAAATGGCAAGATGTCCCAAGTAAATTAATGGGTGCGTTTGGAATTGGAAAAAAGACTTTTCTTTAGGTTGAAAATAAAAAAAACGTTTTTATTTTCATTTTGGAATCATTAAAAAAATGACCCCAAGATTGTTTTCAGTTTTAAAAAACCGAAAACGTGTTTGGTGGTTTAAATGGAAAACATATAATAATATTTAAAATATTAAATCTTAAATAAATAATAATATTAAATATATTAAATAAATATTATTATTAAATATATTAAATAATAATATATTAAATATATAATTAAATAAATTATTATTAAACATATTATTATTAAATATATATATCCGAAAACAAATCGTTTCAGATATATATATATCGTTTTAAGATAAAAACTAGACATTTTCATATATATACGTATATATATATTGTTAGAGTAGAAGGGTTTGAACAATTCGGTCACCATTGCGGTTGGGAAGGTGGGGGGGGGGGTTGGTCGCAGGCGTCCGGGGAGGCCCAAAGATGGCATAACGGGAGAAATTCGCCGGAGTGCCCCTCATGCGTAAGAAGAAGAAGAAGGCAGGAAAATGAAAATGGAAACAAGAAAATGAAAAGCGGAAAAATCCGTTTTCATTTTTCTTCGACAAAAATCCAAAAATCGTTTTTGTTTTTGGTTTTCGTCTAATTTCTTCCGCGTTTTCATAAACCGTTTTCAAATTTTGGTCGAAAAACGTGAAAAACAAAAACAAAACGAAAACACTCAATATATCATCCGGAAATCGAACAATTTTTAGGGGTTTGAAAACACCATTGCTTGGAAGGTAGCCGAGGGCGTTGGTGAGCCCAAAGGGCATAACCAAGAATTCATGCCCCCAATAAGGCCGTTTTCGACATCTTCCCGCCTCATGCGTATTTGGTGGTAGAACTTAAATCGAGCTTGGAAAAACAAGATGCTCCGTGAAGCTCATCCAATAATTTCGATTTCGGAATTGGGAACTTGTCCGCTTTGTCAACTTATTCAATTCGGTAGTTCACAAAACCGCCAACTCCCATCCTTCTTGCGGACCAATAGCACCGGGCTGGAATAAGGGCTTTGGCTGGGTCGAATAATCCCTGCCTCTGTCATGGCGGCTATTAATCGCTTGATCTCGTTCTTTTGTGCGTGGGGGTAACAGTACGGCCGGATATTAGGGGGTTTTGCCCCCGGTTGTAGTAGGATTGCATGGTCCCCTGTTCTCGACGGTGGTAAGTCCAGCTTCCCTGCAAACACCGTTCCCTGCAAACACCGTCCCATACTCTTTTTTTAACTGCTCCACATAAGGCTGCATTGCCTCGCCATTCCCTGTCGTGGGAGAGTGTTAGGATTCTAGCCTTTACTACTGGATTAAGCTACAAAGCAACTGGAAATGGCGTTAGCCTTCTTTATTGAATCCCAACTTTCTGCCAATACAACCTGAGTTACGTAGCAACTCTTAGAGAAAAGCAAAGAAATACATGAAAGATTACAGCAAATGCAAGATTTCAGAAAAGAAAGATAAGGAGGGATTTTCAAGGAATCCCACAATCTCCCAATGAAAATTCCAGTGCCAAAATTGATTCCTTCCTTCGGCACCCTGCTCCCCATATAGCCATCTGTGCTCTAACCACTTCCGCGCATTTCCCCAGGCAGACCCTGCGTGCCATCCACGCCCCTTTCCTGGACCAACCCCTTTGGGCCTGGGCCCATCTCGACTTCCCTTTCCTGGACCATCCCCTTTGGGCCTGGGCCCATCTCAACTCCCCTTTTGGTCCTCCTAACATACACTTTTCTTACCGGGGGTCTAACATCACCCCCCCTTCGAAGACAACCTTGTCCGCGAGGTTGTGTAGGGGAAACTGGGCTTGAAGTACATCTAGGTGTTCCCACGTAGCCTCCCAATCTTGCAGTCCCTTCCATTTGACCAAAACCTCCGCCACTTGCTTCCCAACCCAGGCTGTCCACCTCCCACGGACGACCTCAGAAGGTTCGACCTGCAGTTCGAGGTCATCGGAAAGTTGTGGTGGAAGAGGTTGACACCTGGGATCACTGCCTCTGAACGGTTTCAGTTGAGAAACATGAAAAACTGGGTGAATTCGAGCATCCGTAGGTAGTTGTAAGCGATATGCCACCTCGCCTATCTTCTCCAGCACCTCAAAGGGTCCGTAAAAACGTGGGGCCAGCTTCCCGTTGGGTCGTCTGGCCAAGGATTTGAGGCGGTAGGGCCTCAGCTTCAACAGAACGCGGTCCCCCGGAGAGAAGGATAGTTCTCGGCGGTGCATGTCCGCAAACCTTTTCATCCGTTGCTGAGCCAATACCAAGTGCCCCTTGAGAATGTCTAGAAACTCATTCCGTTGTTGAAGCTGCACGTTAACATCCTCTACGGCCGAGGGCGAATCCTGAAACCTAGAAACGGTAGGCGGTTCCCGCCCATAAACCACCTGAAAAGGGGAATGCTTCGTCGAAGCATTATATGTGGTGTTGAACCAGAATTCGGCCCACGGCAGAAATTGGAGCCAACCACGGGGCTTGTCGCTTGCAAAACATCGGAGGTAAACTTCTAAACACCTATTAACCACTTCTGTTTGTCCATCGGACTCGGAGTGATATGCGGAACTGCGGCTCAAACGAGTACCTTGTGCACGAAATAGTTCTCGCCAAAACAGACTCATGAAGAGTGGATCACGATCCGTGACGATGGACCCCGGAATGCCATGGAGTCTGACCACTTCCCGGATGAAAACCTCAGCCACTTTCCTGGCTGTGAAAGGGTGCGACAGTGGCAGAAAATGAGCATACTTGGACAGTCGGTCTACTACCACCAAGATGGTATCCACTCCCTGCGACTTAGGCAATCCATAGATAAAATCCATGGAGATATCCTCCCAGATCCTTTCCGGAATAGGCAGGGGTTGCAGCAACCCTGCCGGAACCAAAGCCTCTGATTTGGAACGTTGACAAACAGCGCAATTGGCCACATATGCTCGGACGTCTCTCTTCATTCCTTGCCAAAACAGATTGTGGGCCACCCTTTTATATGTCCGTAGGAACCTTGAGTGTCCCCCTAGGGCAGAGTCGTGAAACTCATATAACAACTTATGTATCCAAGGAGACCCACGGGGTAAAACCACCCTGCCCCAATAGCACAAGAGTTCCTGCAGTAAGGAGAACCCGAGTGCCACATCCTCTCCCCTATCCAACTTACCAATTAATTCTACACACTCCTCATCTTGTCGCTGTGCCCTCTGAATCGCAGTCCAGTCTATTGGCTGCGGTATGGATACAGGGCAGACTACTCCGTCATGCGTCTTCTCCCCGCCGTGACAGAGCATCCGCGACACGGTTCGACGCCCCTGGTTTGTACTGCAGCTCGAAATCATACGCGAGAAGCTTAATGGCCCAGCGGAGGTGTTCGGGAGGTAGGAGCCATTGATCCATAAGGAACCTTAGGCTCTGTTGATCGATTCTCACCACAAAGTGGCGGCCAAGTAAGTAGTGGCGCCACTTTTGCACTGCCAGCACTACTACCATTAACTCGCGTTAGGAATGGGACCGGGAGCCATGCAGGTCGCATCGATATAGCTCCTTACTAAAAAAGGCAATGGGCCTCCCCTCCTGCATCAGTACCGCGCCCAATCCCGAGCCCGAGGTGTTCGATTCAACCACGAAAAGCTTCGAGAAGTCAAGTATAGCAAGGACCGGTAGGGTGGTCATGGCACGCTTGAGTGTCGAATGCAGCCCCTGCCTCCTGCGTCCATTTGTACTCTCCCCTTCGGAGAAGTTCGGTCAGGGGCCTAGCCAACTGTCCAAAGTGGCGAACAAAATGCCGGTAATAACCAGCTAGGCCCAAAAATCCCCTAACCCCCCGGACGTTCTTGGGAGTAGGCCAAGCCACGACCGCTTCTATCTTAGCCGGGTCAGCCGCCACCCCAGCAGCCGAGATCACATGTCCCAAGTATTCAAGGCGCTGCTGCCCGAAGGCACACTTCTTCCGGTTTGCGAACAGTTGCTCATTTCCTAATACCTGCAGGACTGCAGTGAGGTGCTCTCTATGCTCCTCCCACGTACGGCTGTAAACCAAGATGTCATCGAAGAATACCAACACAAAACGGCGTAGGTAAGGCCGGAAAACCTTGTTCATGAGCGCCTGAAATGTGGCAGGGGCATTTGTCAGGCCGAACGGCATGACTAAGAATTCGTAGTGCCCTTTATGCGTTCGGAACGCAGTCTTTTCCACATCAAATTCCCTGACGCGGATTTGGTGATACCCCGCCCTTAGGTCCAATTTCGAAAAGATGGCCGCACCATGTAATTCGTCCAACAATTCATCGATGATGGGGATTGGAAATTTATCCGGTACCGTGAGGCGGTTAAGGGCGCGGTAGTCCACGCAAAAGCGCCAACTTCCGTCCTTCTTCTTGACTAATAGGACAGGGCTGGAAAAGGGGCTACTACTTGGCCTAATGACTCTCGATGCCAACATTTCCGCAACTAACTTCTCTATTTCGCCATTCTGCACTTGGGGGTATCTGTAAGGACGAATGTTGGGCGGTTCCGCCCCAGGCTTGAGAACAATCTGGTGGTCTCTTGCCCGGATTGGCGGTAGACCAGTCGGTGTCTCAAACACAGACGCGAATTGGGCCAATACCTGCTGCAAAGCCTCGGGTTCCTCTGTCAAAGTCTCTTCCCTCCCGCCTCTTTCAAGGGCATAAATTGGCTCCAACTTCAACGTCGGGTCTCCTTGTAAACAGACCCACCCTGCGTCCGATTTGAACTTCATGGTGAACCTTTGCCAATCGGCCCTAACCTCCCCCAAGGTTCGTAGCCAGGTGACCCCCAGAACCACCTCAGCACATCCCAATTCAAAAGGAACGAAATCCCCAAGCACCTTGTACCCTTGGATTCTGAGTTCTACCCCTTTACAAACCCCTTGGCTTTTAAAACAGGCGTCGTTGCCTACCTGAATCCCATAGCCCCCTATGGCTGCCACTGGAATTTGCAGCTCTTTCACGACTTGTAGGGACAGGAAATTGTGGGAAGCCCCACTGTCCATTAAAACTATCACCTCGCTGCCTCCGATGGTTCCCTTCAGCTTTAGGGTGTCAGAGGACGAAATTCCTATTAGAGAATTGAGAGAGAGACCAGCCACCCCGTCGACCGCTTCTGTGGGAGGCTCCTCCTCCCCCGCCGGTTCCCCATCCTCTTCCTCACTTTCTTCCGAAACCAGTAGCACCTGCAGCTGCCGGTTCTTACAGCGGTGTCCCGGGCTAAACTTCTCATCGCACCTATAGCACAGACCCTTAGCTCGGCGGCGTTGGAGCTCGTCATCGGTGAGTCTCCTATAGCCAGCCCCACCTCCTTCTATTGTTCCTGCCTGCTGTGTGGGCCACACTCGGGGCCGGTGGGAAGGAACCGACTCCTTTCCTATGTTGGACTGAAGGAAGCTCCCAGAAGTTCCTAGAGTGGAATTGGGCTTCTCGCTTAAGCCCATTCCTTTTCCACCTTCCTCATATCTCCATCCCCGGCCCACTTTCCCTTTCCTAAGCCTTTCTACAGCTTCGTTCCTATCCTCAATTTGTTGGGCCAGATCCATAACCTCATGGAGGTTATTGGGCCTAAGCAATTTCACCTCAGCCCTCACATCCTCCCGTAACCCATTAAGGAAAGCACCACGAAAGATAAGTTCGGGGATACATCTCATGGACGCGGCCAGGGCCTCAAAGCGGTCACGGTATTCAGCCACCGTGTTGTCCTGTTTCAACGCCATCAATCTCTCTGTTGGGTCTCTGTCCTTCATGCGGCCGAAACGGTGAAGGATAGCTGCTTTCAGATCGCACCACCCAGCGAACGATACCTGTGAATCCAGCCATTGGAACCAGCCGAGGGCTCGGCCCTCCATGCACACCGAAGCAGCCATTACTTTTTCCCCCTCCTCGACTCCGTTAATGGAGAAGTATCGTTCTTCGCGGAACACCCAGCCATATGGGTCGTCCCCCTGGAACAGTGGTAGTTCAAGCCGTCGTCCCCGATGATCTGTCCGGGCGCGACCTCGTTCTGGCGATTCGTACTGCATCCGTCGCTCCCGTTCACGGCCCTGTTCCCTCCGCGGGACCATCGGCGGTTGGGCCTCGATGTGGCGACCTAGCATGGTTTCCAATCGCAGAAGAGATCCTTGTACGTCTCCCATCTGGATTCCCAAAGTATCTACATCCTCCTGAAGCTGTGGAATATGATCCACCATTGCTCCCATCAGGCGTAATGTCTCCTGAATCGTCTCGAGTTCCCCCTCTATCCCGGAGATTCGCTCCGTAGTGCTCGCCGCCGGCGTACTGTGAGCCATGGATCGCGAGGCTCTGATACCAAATGTTAGGATTCTAGCCTTTACTACTGGATTAAGCTACAAAGCAACTGGAAATGGCGTTAGCCTTCTTTATTGAATCCTAACTTTCTGCCAATACAACCTGAATCACGTAGCAACTCTTAGAGAAAAGCAAAGAAATACATGAAAGATTACAGCAAATGCAAGATTTCAAAAAAGAAAGATAAGGATGGATTTTCGATGAATCCCACAACCTCCCAATGAAAATTCCAGTGCCAAAATTGATTCCTTCCTTCGGCATCCTGCTCCCCATATAACCATTTGTGCTCTAACCACTTCCGCACATTTCCCCAGGCAGACCCTGCGTGCCATCCACGCCCCTTTCTTGGACCAACCCCTTTGGGCCTGGGCCCATCTCGACTTCCCTTTCCTAGACCATCCCCTTTAGGCCTGGGCCCATCTCAACTCCCCTCTTGGTCCTCCTAACAGAGAGGGAGCACTCTGCCACTGTACCATATAGCACTCTTCACCCTCCTTCGCCATTTTGGCCATGGCGGCAACCGAGATCGACTCACGGGTTAACCTTGACACCCCGATCAGCCAATGGACCTTCTCTCCTAGCTCCAACTCTAGCCACATCTGCCTAAAGTTTGCCTTAAAGGTTCCCAACTGTCTAAGCCATCCCGCTCCTAAGACGACATCTACTCCCGGAATTTCAAAAGGGTATAAGTCCAGATCAAACTCCAGCCTAGACACTTCCACACACACGCCACGGCACATGCTCCCGATTGTCACGCAATATCCATCGCCTACCTTCACTTCGTATTCCGGAATTGGGAGCATCGCTAATTTTAATTCCCTAACCCAGTTCCAACTGATAAAAGAAGAATTCGCCCCACTGTCGATTAGAATGGTTACCTTTTTCCCAAGAATGCGGCCGTATAACTTCAAGGTCTCGCCACCATTGATTCCCGCTAGGGCTTGCAACCTAAGGTCCGGTTGGAGGAGCAGCAGCCCTTCTTCCTCCTCGGAGTCGGTACCGTCTCGTCCTCCCTCCGGCGTCGTCGCCTTCTTCTCGGGCTCGTCTTCTTCCTCGGCCGTCGTTTCGAGCAACTTGAGCGTACCAGTCTTGCACCGGTTGTCGCCCACCCACGGCTCTCCGCACCGGAAACACTCCTGGTTATCCTTCTGCCGTTGAGTTCCAGCTGTGCCGGACTTGGCCCGCCGCCACTCTCCCTCAGTCCCGGCCCCGCAACTCTGTGGGTTAACTCGTGTGAGGGACGCGGGTTGCTAACCGGGGGTGTACCCCATTTGTTAGTCGCTAAACGACCTGTCGTCTGGGGGTATGGGTTGTGCTGGAACACATGGTTTCCTCTTCCACGTGTACCCTGGGCCTTAATTTTGTGTTCCAGCTGTAGGCCCAGTTGGATTGCCTCGTGTACACTTCTAGGTTGCCACATCCGAACATCATCCTGCAAATCTTGACTCAGCCAATTCAAGAAAATTCCTAACGTGGTCGCTCGGTCCATTCCCCGGATACGGGCTGATAGTTCCTGAAATTTTTCGCCATATTCCGCCAAAGAGCCCAGCTGTCTCAGGCCCACCAATTGCTCCTGGACTGATCTGAATTCCTTCGGCCCAAAACGCTGTCCAAAGGAGAGTTTTAGCTCCTCCAAGTCCATGCCCGGTTCCTCCTCCATGACCCATTCGTAATATTCCCATGCTCTACCTATGAGGAAATCTGCCACTACATGGGCCCGGGCATCGGGTCGGACCATATGGACCTGGAAATAGCGCTCCGCTCGTCTCTCCCATACCGGCCAACCTTCTCCATCAAAAGGTGGTAAATCCACCCAAGGCGGACTGCCTCCTATTCGCCGTCGCTGGGGAACCAGATTGGGGGGTTCACCACCAGCCCAAGGCGGAACGTCCTCCCCTACCCTACGACGGTCTCCCCCCTGCTCCCATCGTTTCGGACCGCGCCTCCGCTCATGCGGATAACGGCCTCCCGTCCAGACGATAGGTTGCTCCCTGTCTGGTGCCGTCCCCTGATGTCGCAGCCCATCTGTTCGCATCGTGTAGTGGGGTCGCCTGGCTGGGGGAAAATCTGCAGAAGCCAGATCCCATGGTTCACTCTGTCCTGCGGCGGCGTTGGTCTCCTCGGCTCCAGTGGCGGAAGCAGTGGCCGCCTCCTTCCCTCGTTCCTTCGCCGTGGAGTCCGGTTTCTCACGACTGAAACTCTCAAAGCCCTCCTTGACAAGGTTAGTCACTAATTGGGGTAGTTCCCGGAGGCACTCCTCTAATCGGTCCAAACCCGTCAACTTCTCCGTTAATTCCTCCAATTTTTTTTCCAATTCTTCCACCCTATCTCCGCGGGTACCCTTCGTCATTCTCTTCTCCCCCAGACCGTGGTTGCTCTGATACCAAACTGTTAGACTCCGGAATCCCTGCAACACGAATTCACAGCACAAATACAAATACACCACAGATAGACTACTGAAGGATTCTCAACCAAAGAATCCGATTCATTAATTGTTCTGGAACAACCACGAGCTCCGCTCGGCCAAGAATACAGGAATACAAGAAAATAGTAAAAATGACAATATTCTCATCGCATGTCTCTCTCTCTCTCCGATGCTCCCTTAAGAACCCTCTCAATCTGTTGTAACCTCCTCACTCCTTAGGCACAATTCCCTAGCCTAGCCTAACCGCCTAATCCAGCTCAGTAACTAACTCACGCACTCACATCTCTTCCCTAGCCGAAGACGTTGCGAGCTCCTCTAGAATACGTTCGTTCGTATTTCTTCTTCCTAGGCTCGGTTGTAACAGAATCTCTCTTTTTCTCTTGAAAAACACTCAAATCTCCCTAAATACAAGTGCACACACCTATCTCACAACCCAGCAAAACTAATCAAAATGTGTGCAGAGACTCGAGAGATTCTTTGAATAAATAAGCAAAATGTGAATAGCTTGACAACCTCTTCAATTAATTCACTGAACTAAATCTGTTGCAGATCCTTGTTGTAACAATAACTGCGACATAGCTATCAGAATTAGCTCTCCCAAAACCAGTCCGTGAATCAATCTTCTTAAATCCTGAAATCTTTCCGAAACTGATATATGAATCTGGACACATTCCTAAGAGACAAAGAAAGATCATTCAGCTATGAAAACTCAATCAAATTTCAATCAAATCACCAATTATCAATTTACTATATTTGGATCAATAGTTGACTTTCAAAAACAGAAACTATATTCACTTTCCAGATCTGCAAAAACTTTCCAAAATGAATTATCTAGCTGCCAATCTATTCTCAATCAAAATCAACCAACCAATCATTCCCAAAATAATGCCAATCATAAAGCGATCCGAATCAAAATAGAATTTGGGAAAACAAATCCCAACAAAATTGATCATAGTGAATTTTTATTTTAAATTATGAAGAAGATCCTCCTTAGGCTGGATGCAGAACTCAAGATGTTCGATGTTCCATCTGAGTTCAATCCATTAATTGTGGAGCTTTGAAAATATGAGGCTTCTACTTCTAGTCCTCATGCTTACCCATTATTTGAATTAACACCCTACTATTAGATTGTCCGTACATTATGCCACCATTTCGAGCTTTAGTTTTCTGAAGCTTGACAAGACTATAAATTGTCTGTTAGCTCTTTTTTTTGGCTGAATAATCAATTTCTTGAGCTTGATAGTATAATCTCTCTCCACTTTGCTCCCTTTTACCACTTTAGTTTTGAAATTTAGGGTTAACCAATGTCATTAAACAGAAAAATAACCAACTGAACTTGAGAAACACAATTTTTCTTCCTTTTTTTATTTATTTTTCTTAACCTTTGCTTTCAAATTTCATTTCCTATTAATTAAAAGTTGGTTTTTATTTCAATGATGACATTTTTTCGTGCTAGAAACTTCACTGCTAAGTGCTAACTGTCTTTGTTGTTGTTTCAGGCAAGGAAGTACCATCTTGGACGTCAGGTCTGGTGGAAATATGGAAGTGAGTGCATTACCATATAACTTTTTATTTTGTATTTCCTATGAATGAAATATCATTTTATGGTTTACCACTCTAATTCTCTCAATTTTTGGGACACTGTTTACCCCTTTTTTTAATATAACCAAAAAAAAAAAAAAGGAAATAAATATTTCTTTACAGGTGTTTTCATTTCATTGTTGTTTGTTTGTTATTTTTTTTTTTTTTTTTTAATTATCTCCTGGGACTTGAAGCCAAGACTCAATACATTAATATAACTCATGCCACTAAACACAAATTCCGCTAGCCTCAATTGGCTGATTGCTGTTCGTTTTCTTAATGTAATAAACTAGCTAATGTTGCGTGTTTTCCAGCCAGAATTGAAATTGAATGTAATCAATCGAAAAGGGGAGGAAAAAAAAAAAGGTTTAGTGATTATATTAAGCTTTTAATTATGATGCATTTGGACCAAAAAACTGAAATTGAAATAGAAAAAAAGAAGTTAATGAGAGATAATGCAGGCATGCCGATTCTGATTATCTTTATATTTAAGGCATAGGCGCTTATTTTTGTCGTAATTTAATTACACATGTCCACGTCAAAACAAATCTCACTAATAAGGCTGATGTTATGCAGGATTATTTCAAGACAACTTACACCTTTATGGAGCTTTCTCCACATGCTTTAATCCCGATGCATGGGAGGGTTAACCTTTGGCCAAAGCACATGCTTTGTGGATATATTAAGTATGAAATATAAATTGTTGTCTAATTTCTTCTCATCGTAGTATATGCTCTACGGGTCCTATTATTAGCAAATGTGTGGATGCGTGTGTGCGTGTGTTCTTTTTTTTTTTTTTTTTTTTTTTTTTCCATTATTGGCTTGATGTGTCAAGAACTACTTAACCTTGACATACATTCCCAAATCTTCAGGAATCGCAGAAGTAGAGAAATTTCCATCTTGGAAGCGATAGAAAATGGAGCAAGTACGTTGTTTGAGATAATTGCAAGTGTATATTCTGAGGTTGATCGTCGTTTTTGGATTCCTGCTTCATATAATGTTAGGCTTCACGTAGATCATCTGGCACAGCAAGATAAGTTGCCAAAGGTAATATTCCAACGCTAATCTTACACAAATCTGCTCTACTCAATATATCTGTGCATATTGACATGCTTATAGATGATCAAGCTGATATACCCTTGTTAAAATCATTCTTCCCACGCTAATTGTTACACATAGAAGAACCAAGATTCAATTAGTGGTGGAAAAATCTCAAGAGTGTTGTTTGCTCTCTTTTATTTTCTTAAGAGTTACAGTTTAATTAGACCATATAATCCTCTACACTTGCATGAAATGAAGATGCGAGTCGAATGTCAACAATGATTCTTGAGAAACATGCAGGGTTTCTCTTTAGAAACTTTCAACCGCAGTTTGGATACACTTGCAGATGACTTGGGTAAATTTGAATCCCAATGAGGAAAGCCTCTCCCTTTGGCCTGTTCTCCAGCTATCTTACTTTAGGTTGGACTACTTTCCTTGCATTTTCCACCAGAAGATTGCACTGCTCTGTAGATACCTTATAGATCTAAATGTTGATAAGCTTTGAACAAAACATCGTTCATACTTCGATATATCACACATGTTCAATGCTTATATCAAAGCTTGTTGCATTGTTCTTTGTAGGAATTTTCCATTCAGAAGTTCCAAAAAACGTGTGGGCTGCAATTCTTTTCGCGATGGGGTGTGGAGTACCTTACCAATGGCTTCAAGTCAAAGTATCACAAGTTAAGGACATTGAAACTACTTATAGCTGGCATTGTGGCTGGTTTTGCTGTGCTTTACTCAGCTAAAAACAGGCTTATTTTCAACAGAGATGGATAAAAATATAGCAACCTCAGTCTCAGTGATCACATACAGCATAGTAGACTGAAACATTTATTTTACGCAAGAAAAATTGCAAAATTAGGCTTGACTGGGGAATTGGCAAAAAATTCCATCATTGATTCACATACACTACGAGGTTACAATAAAAGTCAGAGTGCTTCACAATAATAATGTATGACGAGTAAGATGTGATCCTTTTGCAATGAGAATAGAATAAAGTTTAAAGATCTGTTTTACGTTTACTGTTGCAGCAGATTCTGCAACACTATTAATTAATTAAAGTTTTCTGAATAAGAAACGATTAATTAATCTAATAATCTACAAAAGCAGTAAATAAATAATGCATAGAGAAATTTTTGCGTGGTTCGCTGAAAACCTACAACCATGGGGCCAAGTGCTGTGACAATTAGATAACCTGATTCTAACAAGCCCTAAATGTTTTTTTAACTTTTTTAATGATAACAATTATCGTCAGTCATTTTTTAAAATAAATTAAAACGAGTAAATTTTTTGTATTAAATTAAAACGAGTAGCATTATAATAGTTGAATGAATGAAGTAATAATAATAATTAATAATGAGCGTATAATTATTTAAATTTCATTTGTGTATAATTAATTACTAAGTTTAAGAAAATAATTATCATTTGATTAATATTTTCTAAAATTAAACACTAAGCAGTAAAGAGTACAATGTAATGTATTAGGATATATCATAAAAAATAAATAAACAGAGTAATGTCCTAAATTGGGCAACGACATTCATAAACTTGCCAAGACAAATGTTCTAGAAGATTCGGTTTGTGGTGATGTTTAATTAGGACAAGACAAGAACGGCTTGGGTGGAACTTGCAAGGAATCAACCCTCCCTTCCAACATTTCTATGACTTTACTCATTGTTGGACGTTTTGAAATGTCAGTCTGTATGCACCACAAGCTTACTATTATCATTTTCCTCACTTTTATTTTGTCTTCCTCGTTCTGTATTCTCTTCAGTCCAAGCTCTTCATCTAGCTCTAGACGCTTGTAGATCCAATGTGGAAAATATATTTCGCTTGTGTTATCGACTCTAACATTGATATTACTTCTTCCTCCCACCATTTCTAAAATCATCATTCCATAACTATAAACATCAGATTTGTGTGAGACCTCTCCAAAGTTTCTGGAAAATACTTCAGGGGCAATATATCCGACAGTTCCTCTTGGACCCAACATTGAGATGGCACTCTCTGTTCTTTTACAAATTTTGGCTAAACCAAAATCGGATATCTTAGGCACAAAATCTGCATCAAGAAGAATGTTATGAGGCTTAATATCAAAGTGCAGAATTCGAGTGTTACAACCGTTGTGCAAATATTCTAGTCCTTTAGCAATGCCAAGTGAAATTAGGTATTGTGTTTCCCAATTTAACTTATGAGCAGTTTCGGTCGCATTTTCATCGAATATAAACTTCTCAAGCGATCCATTAGGCATGAACTCATAAAGTAGAGCTCTTTTAGTATTCTCAAAACAGAAACCCAACAAAGTGACAACATTGATGTGTGAAGTTCTGCTAATGGTTGCCACCTCATTGATGAAATCTTGCCCATCTTCACCTTTTAATTGGTTCAATACCTTCACTGCAACAAGACTGCCATCATCCAACTTTCCTTTGTATACATCACCAAATCCTCCTTGGCCTAATTTTACTGTGAAAGACTTTGTCATTTTCTTAACATTCAAGTAGCTATATCTTTTGACTTGAAGAGGTCCATAATTTTGTAGGAAGGCCTCAACATTTTGCTGAGTTTGATCTTTCCAAAAGGAAATTAATGACATCTTCCTCAAGCAGTAGAGTATCACAATTAGAAACCCAATTCCAGCAACTGCAGCGGCTACAACGTATACCAAAGAAAAAAAAAATGATAAAGCAAGCATTAGAATAGTCTTGCTGAAAATATAGAAGCTGTCTTTGCACATATTTCAGTCACAAGGATTCAACGAGAGATTTTTGTTTTTTTTACCTATTCCGACTTTAACGGCCAGATTTGTTGTTTTTCCTGCCAATAAATTGGTAACATTTCAGTGGAGCAACGCAGCATAAAATTATCAATTTCCAGAAATATATATACATATTAGAAAGAGAGAATGAGACTGAAAAAGGATTTTTAATCTTACGGTATAATTAAACCATCTTTCTATTTGACTTGGAATAAAGTACTCATTGCCCGATGTGGCTTTTACTGGACAAACCAGGACTGGTTACTAAAAGTCCGTTTGGTTCATGGATTCAAATCATGTGATTTGAACCATTTTCGATTTATGTGTATTTTTTGTGAGAGAAAATACTGTAGAGATCATGAATCATGATTCGAATCTAGGAACCAAACGCATTGAACTCATGATATGCAAGTGTATAAACAAACAAGTCAAATGGTTAAATAGCCGTGAATGAATTTCCCTAGTTACCCAACTCAAGAGATTCACGGTGGCCCCATTGAAAATGAATATAACAATTTTAATGGGACAGCACTTTTTAATCAAGTAAGGAATTAATTGCCTCCTTCTTAGAGTGACATTAGTTGAATTTGATACGAAATGCTCAAAGTCTAATCTACCAGTCAAATTTTAATGTCTTGTGATAATAAGGGTGTTCATCAATCTGCCAATTTGTTCAATTCTCTTAATTCAATCTAATTCATCACATTAAATTGGCTTAAGAAAATTTTAAATTGGTAACGGATTACGATTTTTCCAATCTGAAAGTTTTGGATTGGATTGCAGATTGAACATTTTTAAATTCGCTTAATCCGTAAATCCGAACTATATATATTATATATATTTTCCTATCTATTTTTTAATAATAAGTATGACATATTTTGTTAGCTGTATGATGTGTGTGTAAATGGGTGTAGTTTTAGGGTCCGTTTGGTATATGAGTTTAAACTAGTGATTTTAATTATGACTTTTGAAATTTAAGCTTTTTCTTTTAGAGAAAAACATTGCAGCAAAATCGAAACCATGGGTTAAAACCCATGAAAAATCCATGTACCGACCATACCCTTAATGGTACTCCCATATTTACCTATCAATGGATACTTTTGTTTTAATCATGGGTTTAGATCAGACTATTGTAACAAATTAGATGCCAAAAAAAAAAAATGATAATTTATAAGGTTGCATTATTATCACGCCACATCATCAAATTTATAAAAATTAATGAGATTGAATTCCTATTACACCACTCTATCAAATTTTTATTCTTCATGGCTAACCACCTACAGAAACATGATCATTACAACTCCTCTATGTATAAAAACACATGATATCATGTGATAGGAATTCAATTTTATAAATTGCCATTAATTTTTTTTGTTCACCACCCAATAATTATTACAACCATCGAATTAATATCTTATAAATAAAAACAACGATACTCACCGATAAATAAATATCAAAGTAACAATTAAAACCACACTCATATATATACTTTGGACCTTATTCGTAAATCTTACGAGTTTTAGAATTATTAATTTCATAATTATTATTCTTTTTCCATAAGATAAAAGAACCAAATGATCATCAAAATTCATCACTAGCAACAAGAAAAAAAAACATAAATGTTTAAACACTTTTCTAAATTCATGTACTAAAGTTTTGGCACACTTTTTAACACACTAATTGAACTTCACGTGCTATGCATGTGGGGCGTAATCCGTATGTTAAGTTTTAATTATGTTACAATTAAAAGCATATAAAATGTGTCCCAAAAAAATATAAAATCTAATTATAAAACCCCAAAAAGGAAAAAAAAAAAAAAAAAAAAAAAAAAAAAAAAAAGGAAAAATGAAGTTCTAGGGTAAGGAGCAAAAAAAAGGTCAAAAAAGACCAATAAAAAAATAAAAAGGTCAGAAAATGACTAAAATGAAGAAATAAATAAGTTTTAGGGCAAAATAAACCAAAACAAAAGAATAAAATTCAGGACAAAAGTAAAAAAAAAAAAAAAAGGACTAAAATGAAGAAATATATAAATTTAAAGGTAAAAGGAACCAAAATGAAAAAAAAAAAAAAATGAAATTTCAGGACAAAAATAAAAAGAAGGGTAAAAAAAGGACTAAAATGATGGAATAAAAAGTTTTAGGGCCAAAAGAACCAAAATAATAATAATAAAAAAAGAAACGTTTTAGGACAAAACTAAAAAAAAAAAGGTTCAAGAAGGGCCAAGAAAGGGTGAAAAGGAGCTAAAATAAAGAAATAAATAAGTTCTAAGGGAAAAAGAATCAAAACGAAAAAATAAAGGACTCGCTTGGTAACATTTTTAAAATGGTTTTGCTTTCAGTACAAAAGTGAAAACGAGATTATTTTGAAAATTATTCTAAGATCAATTTTAAAGTTGTGTTTGGTTAGTCTTTTAAGAGATTGTGGTGAATATAATAAAAATGTAAAATCGCGTTTGGTTATATCTATGAAATTATGTTTTGAGTAGATGTAATTAAAAATCTTAAATTAAGATATTAAGTAATTCATAATCACTTAGCAAATAAATTAATATATTAATAATATAATAATGGTCATTATCATTAATGAGTACATTAGTAATTAAAAAATATATAATAAACTTCTATGCTAAATATTAAAAATAGTAATTAATAATTATAAGTAATTAATTAGTGTATTAATAAAAATAATTTGTATATAAATAATTTATTAATATTATATTTACAAATTAAATAATTATCTTTTAGTCACATAATTAAATAATTACTTAATTAACTACTAATGTTTATTTAATACTCTATTATTTGATATATTAATTGATCAATTTTTTTGTAATTATTATTTAAAGAATGATTAATTTCTTATTATCAGTTATTAAATACTATTGCTTAGTATATTACATAATGAATAAGTATAATTTAATATTAATTGTTAATTCAATAATAACTGTGTGTTTTTTATTTATCAACTATTTATTAATTAATAGATTATAATTGATATAATATATGATTGATATATTAATTATTATTTATTTATTTAATAACCTATAAATAATTATTCTAGTATTAATACATTATAAAACAATTTTAGGCAATTAATCTTCAACCAAATAATTAATTACTACTTATTATTTATTATTTTTATAAATAAATTATAAATTTAATAATAATTAAGTAATTACTTTCTATTTATTAGTTAGTAATCATACTATTTTTTAATTATTAATCATTAATTAATATGTTATATAATTAGTAATTAATAGTAATAACTTATGATAATATTATTGACAAGTACTAGAAAATGAAAACAGAAAAGGAAAAACAACTTTAAATCATTTTCTACTTCCTTCACAAAAACATTCTCGTTATTTTTTGTTTTCGTTTTCATTTTTAAAATATTTACTAAATAAACACAGTTTGCAAACTATTTTCATTTTTATACCTTAAAAGACGTGTAGAAACATTTTTAAAAACAACCAAATCACAATTTTAAATGCACCAAAGTTTCAAAGTAAAAATAAAAAATAAAAAAAAGGGTCAATCAGGGTCAAAATGAAGAAAGCAATGAGTTTTAAGGTAAAAATAATCAAAACGAAAAATAAAATAAATTTCAGGATAAAAATAAAAGAAAGGGTGAAAAGGACTAAAATTAAGGGATAAGAAATATATAAGCAAAAATCGTTTTGGTTCAAACCTACGCAACAAATAAAGACTTAAGCAAACGTCGATCGAGATGTTAAGAAACACTTGACCGGCGGGACCAAAAATAAATTCCTTTTTATTGTTTTTTTCAAATAGAAAGAAGCTGATCATTAGGAGATGATCAAAGATTATTACGAGTGTTGATTTGACGAGAAGAGGAGAAAGATACTGACCAGTAGGCGGGTCACAATGCGCGCGGTGAGGCCTATCTGAGCAATAGCACTTGAAACGATAGGAGGAATAATCAAATCCACACTTGCCTCCAGTGCTGTGACAGAAGTTACAGTCACTTGCAATCCAACTAAGCATGAATCCTCTGCTCAACACCTCTTTCATTCCTTCAGTCTCGCTACTATATTTCATCATTGGCAAATCCACCGTCCTTGAACCCGCCCCGCACTTTTCAGACGCCTTAGCCACTCGGTTCGTGTCGTTCTCCGGCAAGGCCAAGACCCAATTGGTGTCATTTTCTGCAGAGCAACCGATCTTGTACTTTAGGAGTTCAGAAGAAGTATTGTGGCAGTTTTGGAGCAAAAAGACTTGGCTTTGGTTTGGAGTGAGAAAGAAATTATTTGGGAGAGAGAGTTTTTGGAGAGGAGCGAAACATGCGGTGTTGGGAGTCGAAAATGCGGCATTTGAGACGATAAGAGACTTGTTTTGGTAGAAGATGGTGTGGATGATGTAGTCGTCGCCGTCGAGCTTGAGAATTGTGCGAGGATCGCCATTATTGTAATCACAAGAGAGGTGAAAGCCCGGGTATCCGCAGTAGTTGTAATCCTCTTCGATATAGAATGGGAAGCTTATTTCTTGACTGCCACAGCTCCTGGGAACGCTGCAGTTTTGCAGCCTTTGGTCTACAGCGCCAACAAATGTATAATATTTTGAGTAGAGGCATAAGATTGTTAGTAATAATATTGGCAGGAGATGGGAGAAGATATTTTCCATTTGGAGATCCATAGGGATAATTGTTGTGGAGACAATACTGTTTAGTATTTGATTATTGGTCTATGCATATAAATAGAGTGGATCTGCTTTGGTTTAAGTATTATGTAGGGTACAGAATTAATGGTCGACATCAACTTTGTTACTTTGACTCCACAAAAAGAACGTCTATTTGACTCGTGACCTTTTACAAAATATCACCTTCCCAAAGTCGCTTTGAAGCTTCTAATTTTCTTGTTTGAAAAGTCGCAATGGACAGAGACACGGTTATAAGATGGTCAGGTCATAGGATGCGCTAACCAAAACGTTTTCATATACTTATATGGTAAAATTTTGTCAACAGAAATATATAGATTACAACTTAGTAGTCAGTTAGATTACCAGTTAAATTGTGTGTTAATGAGTACTCTGTATCCGATTAATCTCTATTAGTAAAGTGTAATTATTTGTGTATGGGTTTTACGGATGCTCAGAATATTAATGAAACGTAAGAAAATGAAAAGAACAATATAAATTATAGTGGTTCACTCTCAATGCAAAAGCTACGTTCACTTTGAGAAGTTTCTCTCTCTCTTCCTTCTTTATTTTGATTACAAGGGCCTCATTTCTCTCAATTGATCCTCTCGGTCTCTCTCCTCTCTTGGGTCATGCCTCTTTTATATCTCACAGATTATACATTAAGGAAAACTGAGATAAATGGTTATCCTACGGTTGCTCTCGAGTAGCCTATTATCCTACTCAACTAGACTGCAACTATACAGTACTAATCTGTCTGTTCATCTACCTACCCTGCCCAAAATTGCGACCCCGAGACTTCCCCGTGACTTCCCATTGGTCCGTTTTGGGCGGTTAGTAGGTTAATAATCATTTTTCCTACCACCGACTTTGTTTATGTCCGCAAGTAACTTAGGAATTTCTCTCATGTCACCTTAGGGGGTCTCCTTGGGATCTAGACTAGACAACTGATCACGTTGCCTTCTCTGCTTTTACTAGGCCTGGGTAGCAAGTCTAGATAGAGCCTTCCTCCTCGTAGATCCTTGCATGGCATCATCGGTCTATAGGATTTTAGAACCATCTCTGTCTTAGCCGCTTGATTGGTCGACTGTTATCGTGGATGTTGTACATTACAAGCTTGTTATTCTTAAACGTTTTTTCAAGGATTGTCTTGAAGGAACCTAGAGCGGTCAGCTTCTCTCTCGTTACCACAAACGCTCATTTTTGAAATAGCCAAGCTTCAACCAACTGAAATGTTGATTCTTTGACGATGAGTGCTTATTTGTTGCTTAACGTGGCAAGACAATAGCCACACGTAGAGTCTATTTGTTGACGTGGTAAGGTAGATTTTCCTCATAACACTTATGAGTCTGCATTTTCTATTGATAGTCTAGAATGATGACTTCCTATGTATGGAGTGTGGACTACGATACCATTTAACATGTTAGTTAGGTTTACGCGGGACATGCATGCGTGAAAAAATTGCAGTAGATTATATAAAGAGTAGGCCCCACAGAAGGACTTACCAATGTGGAACTAGAGAGAGAGAGAGAGAGAGAGGACTATTAAAACTTATTTCCGTAAACTTTGGGGCTTATTCTTTTAATGTTTTTGAGTTAGGTAATTTAAGTGTAGATTTTGAATTGAGTTTGAGTTATAACTTGAGTTAAAATTGTAATTTGAGTTTATGTTTGGTTGTGTACATTTTGAGTTATGGTTTAAGATAAGAATCTTTTTTTGAGTTTGTGTTTGAATAAGTCAAAACTTAAATTTGTATTTAGATGGTATTTTAATAAAAACTCAATGCTGATAAAAAATTTTAATAGGATATATGTCTAGTTTTATTCGTCTTTTCGTTGTCAACGCATAGAAAAAAAAATCATCTCAATCAGAATTAAAATAAAAAAAATTATAGCATTTTTAAGAATAGAAAAATAATGTTCATTAACTTGAGTTCGAGTTTCTGAACTCAAGTTGAAGGGGAAACTTGAACTCGAGTTCAAACTTAAGTTCAAACTTAAAAGAACATGAACTCGAATAAAGTTGTAACTTGAGTTACTTTTTGTTGAATTTTTCACTCAAAAACTAGCTCCCTGAACAGTCCCTTGGTTGTTTGAGACTAATAGTTTGTCCCCACCCAAATTATTTTACAAGAAATATTGCTAGGTTCAAGTGAAATATCACTCTATGATTTTTAATTATGTTCTCCTTAGCCACCACTTTCGGGCCTGAGCTATGTTTAAGTGTAGTCAGCCCGTTCTCCAAGTAGTTGATCTTAGCGTGCTAGCCGATGCTTCATTTTGCATAGTGATAACGTTTTCTCTCTTAGAGGGGTCTATTTCTCTGATTTGACTCAGTTTTACAAAAAAAATAAAAAAAATAAAAATGTAATGCTTAATTATATACCAATTTTTTTAGGTTATTACATGTCTGTCAGTGCTACGTCTTCAAACTTGAAAGGCGGAAAATAGGGAGGAAAATAACTAAAGTTCTGTTTATTTTACCGATTCAATTTTAGAATTTAAGTTTTATTATAATAAAAAACTCTAAAAAACAGTCACATCTAATTTTTTTACTACAGTAAAAAGCTCTCATATAAAATCTCATTTCAACTCAAATCAGCGAACTAAACGGAATCTAAATAAACCTTGAGAGAAAAAGTTACCTAAACATATTTTTAGAAAAAGAAACTAAAGTACGAATTTTATCTTTATATAGTTTCTAATTTACCAATATTTTACTTCGAAAGTATATAAAAACAAGGATGTATATATATATATATATATATATATATATATGCCATGCATAATAGTGGGTCTTTTCATACATCTCTTTTTAATCTTCCCACTTCCGTTTTAGATACACACCTTACATAATTTTTAAAACAGTTAAAATTTACTTTTTATACACCTCTAGTATTTTAAAATTACCCTAAAGTATTTCTATTGACGGTTAAAATTCATCCAACAAATAAAACTCTCATGATCACCTCACCACCTATTAATTCATGCATGTTGTTGATGTATGTTGATGAGAAAAAAATAAAGAACACGTGAATTTATAACGATCACCTCAATTGTAGACTACGTCCACTTAGGGTTTTCTTAGGGATGAGAAGATTTTACTATGAAAAAGAGAATTACAAGACCACTCAAGGGCTAATGCCAAAAATTATACTTGCAAGGAATCAAGACACCCTTCCAACATTTATATGACTTTACTCATTGTTAGTTGGTTTGAAGGGTCGGTTTGTATGCACCACAAGCTCATTACAATCATTTTCCTCACTTTTACTTTTTCTTCATTCTTACTTTTTATTAGTTTATCAATTCATCTCAAAAATTTAAATTGAAAAAATTTAAATTTTAAGAGATAAGTTAATAATAATTTTATATTTTAACACTCTCTCTTACGTGTATACTGAATAATAGATAATCGTATAGATAAGTTAATTAAAAAATTCAATACGTGAATATTTAAGTTTGAGATATATTAAAGACTCAACACATGATGATAATTTAAATATGAATAAAGAATACAATTATAATTATGGAGGTTTGAACTCAATTATAATTAAAGAATACAATTATAATTTCTCCATTTTCGTCCTTTTCTTCTCCAAGACTTCCTTTAGCCTTCAAAACACCTACAAAACGCTAAAAACATAACTAAAACATAAAGTAGTAAAAGAATAAAGCAAGATAACATGGGAAAAATTGATTGGAGAATATATGAAATTTAGTACTTATATCAAATTTATTGCAAGTTAAATGCTTCAACAAGACCTTTATCTGAATATTCATAATTAACGAGCAATATTTTTTTATCAATTTTTGCTCTAATAGCCAGATTTTTTTTTTTTTTTTTTTTCCCCTGCCAAATAATGAACATTTCATTTCAGTGGAGCAATGTAGAAGAAAATCCCTATTTTCGGAAATATACATATTGGAAAGAGAGATTGAGAGTGATAAAATAACTTAAATCTTATGATCATGTAATTAATTTGATTAAAGTTCACTTCCCGATTTGGGTTTTGTACACAGGATTAGAGGGGGAATCAGCTATCCCCCAATGATGGGATTGAGTAGAGCTATGGATAAAAGTTTTTATTATTGCTAATTCCTAGGCTGGGTTTGGGCAATTTCAACTTTTGTTTTTCTTTTTCTAAATTTTCGTTTTCTTGTCGTTTGTGAACAGGTGAGAGAGGTAATTATTGTGGGGTGTGAATGTGATATGAAACGGGTAGATGGAAGATAGAGAGATACAGGTGTTTTTCTCTTTTTTTTTTTATTTGTTTAATAGATTCAAAATTAAATTTATAAGTTAAACAAGTCAAATTTTTTTTTTTTTTTTTTTTCTTGCGTTTAATTAAAATGTAAACGCAGTCCTATCCTAAAATTATCACACTGAACGTAGGATAGGATTAATTAGAAGCTATTCCTATCCAATTCTTTAGACTCCAAACCAATTCTATTGTCTTATCAAATTCTAACTTATCGTGTGCTCCAAACAGACCATTAATGGAGATATGAGATTCCAGAATTTGAAATATTCAGCTCATATACAAGGGCATAAACAAATTCAAATACGTTAAATAGCTCATATAATTCTCTTAAGCTTGTTTTTCTTTGTTTTTCATTTTTCTGCATTTACAAAAGAAAATTGTTATTCAATTTAAAGTAGATTCTCGTTCAGAAATAATTTCACTTGCCAAGCACTGACTAGGAATATTTGATTGTCGTCAGTTATGGTCCTTATGGATTCTCATCTTCACAGTATACAAATTACTGCCATTTAGCCAAAAATTTAAGGTGCCTTTCTTCCCTACTCGTCGTGCTTTATATTCAAGGATATTTTATATTCCCACCAAAAGAAAACCAAAAACAAAAAAGAGACGCATTCATATCTAACTCACAAAATTATGTTCTAAAAACCATCCCCCTATATGCAAAAGACTTACACATGATATTCATGCTCGGCCGGGTTCATGGCAGGCCAGGTCCATACCATAACATTTTTTAAAGGAGAAATTAGATAAACACTCTTTAAAAAATGTGTTTAGATTTGTATTTGTATTTCTTACTCTTGATTAATATCATTTTTTGTCAAATAATTATATTAACAAAAGAGTACTAATCAAGAATAAAAAACAAAAATCTAGACTCGTACACACTCTAAAAAGTAAGTTAAGTAATTTTTTTTTTTGCTTTCACTTTTCTTCCCTCTCAGCACTTATTACCCAAAAAAAAAAAAAAAATTCTGAGCGCTTGAGAAAACTACTATATATTCATAACTTATGTGTCCATTTTCATGAGTACTTCTAACTCCTAATCATATACCCAATAAATCTCAAGCCTAAAACTTCCTTGTTCATAACCTTATAAGCATACATATTCTCTATACACCATTTTGCATGAATATTGTGCAAAGTTCTTGAATTTTTTTTTTTAAGGTGAGATGAAGGAGAGCAAAATGACAATCTTTGTAAAAGACAATTCCATACGGATCAAAAAGGAAGTAAATGAAGCTGGGATCGCAATCGTTCTAGGTATATTCTTCATCCACAACAGAATCAGAAAGTTACCGAGCTTACCAGAAGACTCTTTCTCCCCTCAGCTGAATATGACTATTCCTCACATTCCAATTTCCAAAACGACCCACTACTATCTTCTGATTTGATGTCGTTTGATTTCTCAAACCTCGAGAATAGAACTGAAAGCTTGGACTACTTCGAAACATTTCGCGAGTGATATAAGGAGCTGCTTTGCAGAGCCTCAATGGTGCCTAAGGTTGTTGAGACGTGCCCTTATAATTGGCCATTATAGTTGGCTTTCATGCTCTTAAGTAAGGGAAGATTGCCATTGGCTCCAATTTGGGAAAGGTTTTTCCAGGGATATGAGATTCCAGAGATGTAACTGGCGTCGCCTTTCTTGATGTAACTAAAATAATTTAGACTCATGACTTGTCTACCAATCTAACTCAAGCTAAATAAAAATACTTCAACTTTAAAATAAAAGATAATGAAAAATAAAAAGATAATTACTTAACCTCTTCAATAATGACATGTACTAGAAGATTCGGCTGGTGGTGATCTTGAAGGAGAATACAAGAGAGGTTTGGGCGGTACTTGCAAGGAATCAAGACTTCCTTCAAACATTTCTATGACTTTACTCATTGTTGGTCGGTTCGAAGGGTCAGTTTCTATAACCCACAAGCTTGTTATTATCATTTTCCTTACTTGTACTTTGGCTTCTTCATTCCTAATTCTCTTCAGTCCAAGCTCTTCATCTAGCTCTAGACGCTTGTAGACCCAATGTGGAAAATATATTTCACTCATATTATCAGCTCTTACATTGACATTCTTTCTTCCTCCCACCATTTCCAAAACCATCATTCCATAACTGTAAACATCAGACTTGTGTGAGACCCCTCCAAAGTTTTTAGAGAATACTTGGGGAGCAATTTATCCAATAGTCCCTCTTGGACCCAACATCGATACGACACTTTCTTCTCTTGCACAAATTCTGGCCAGACCAAAAATCAGATATTTTGGGTACAAAATCTGCATCAAGAAGAATGTTATGAGGCTTGATGTCGAAATGAAGAATTCGTGTGTTGCAACCGGTGTGTAAATATTCTAGACCCTTAGCAATGCCTAGTGAGATTTGGTAATGGGTTTTCCTATTCAATTGATGACTACCTTCAGTTGCATTTTCATCAAATATGAACTTCTCAAGAGAACCATTAGGCATAAACTCATAAATTAATGCTCTTTTTGAACTCTCAAAACAAAAACCCAATAAAGTGAGAGCATTCACATGCGAAGTTCTGCTAATGGTTGCCACCTCATTGATGAAATCTTGCCCGTCTTCACCTTTTAATTGGTTCAATAATACCTTCACTGCAACAAGACTGCCATCATCTAACTTTCCTTTGTATACATCACCAAATCCTCCTTGGCCTAATTTTACTGTGAAAGACTTTTGTCATTTTCACCAGCTGCAACATATATCAAAGAAAGGAAATGACAAAGCGCACACAAAAAATTCATTGCAGGTTAAATTTTTCAGTATTAAGCTGAATTCAAAAATTAATTATTCAAAGGACTATAAGCACAGGTATTCAAGTTACCTATTCCTGCTTTGACAGCTAGATTTCCTGATTTTCCTGCCAAATAATAAAGATTTCAATTCAGTAGAGCAATGCAGTATAAAATTCCTATTTCTAGAAAAATACAGATGCTAAAGAGAGATCGAGACTAATGATTTACCGGATATTGACATATTCAGCTGTACACAAATACAAGTGCACAAACAAAGTCAAATATGTTAAATAGCTGTGAGAGGATTCTCCTAATTACTTAACTCAAAAAATTCACCAAAGCTATGGCTATAACCATTGGAAGAAATTGCCTCCTAACTGATTAGAGATATTAACTGATTTCGACAGCAATTTCCCAAAGTCTAAATCTAACTTATAACCAAATTTCGATGTTTCACTTCCTATTTCCACTCGGGAATACCTGTCACATATTTATCTAAGATTTAAAGCTACCAATTTTAGTTTTACATTGTTCTATACTTGAAGTTTCTAGTTGAAGTGGCATTAACACATTCACTATACTCAATATAGTTTTCTTAAACTTCCAATTCTTTCCTTTTCCTTTCTCTACATTTACAAAAGATATAGTTAATTTAATTTAAGGATGCTAAAATAAAATACGGCTCACACTGATTAGCCAAAAAAAAAAAAAAAGTATGTTTTAAGCTGGCAAGTTATAACTAATGTTCTAACTTCTAATTCACTAATTGGGAGTTCGACTGCGCTTGAATTTTTGAAAACCATGTAAGAAGGACAACATGTAATATTGTTGATATTGAATTGGATTTGGATTTTGTAACTAAAGAGGCAGAGTTCTTTATCAATATATATATATATATATATATATATATGTGTGTGTGTGTGTGTGTGTGTGTGTGTGTGTGTGTGTGTGTGTGTGTGAGAGAGAGAGAGAGAGAGAGAGAAACGAGAGATAAAGAAGGCAGATTATTTCTCATATGGACACGAATCGTTAGATAAAGAAATAAGTTAATAAGTAGACGACTAGATGACAAATGCCTTATGGTACCCACTTGATCAATGGGACCAAAAGGATATATTTCAAGCATTTCTGTAATCAGAAAGAATCATTAGAACATAGTAAAGGAGAATAAGGACTTGATTTGTCAAACTGAGAACGAGTGACTGACCCAACGGAACACAACGGGCGGCGTGAGGCCTATCTGGGTAATAGCACTTGAAATGATAGGCGGTGAAGTTGAATCCGCCCCCATTTGCCACCGGAGCTGCTGCAAAGGCTACAGTCAACTGCAGTCCAGTTAGGCATGAATCCTCTGTTCAGCATCTCTCTCATTCCTTCATTCTCCCTCCTATGTCCCATTACTGGCAATTCCAGTACTGCACACTTTTGAGTGGCGTTAGCCACATTATTCGTGTCGTTCTCAGGCAAGGCCAAAACCCGTTTGGTGTCGTTTTCTGCGGAGCAAATATTACCGATGCTATACTCTTGGAGATCAGCCGTTGAGCTGCAATTTTTGACAAATCTGACTTTTATGAGTAAAAATAAAAATAATATAAATATAGAGTATTTTATGCGAAAATTTTTTAAAGAAGACAGAATAAAAATTACGAGATAAATGTAGAATAATTTTACTATAAAAAATGGAAATTATAAAAAAATTTTAAATTATACGAAGAGAATAATAAGATTATTTTTTCATGTAAATAAGAAAAACACCTTGTAAAATAAAAAAAATAAAAAAATTAAATTTTTCTCACATTATGAAAATTCTTTTTGAAAGATGAGAATGAGATGCAAGACTAAAGGGATGTTTGGTTGGGGGATTCGTCCCCCGATTCGAATCATGAATCGTGATTCGTTACAGTAATTTCTCTCACAAAAAATACACGTAAATCAAAAATGGTTCAAATCACATGATTCGAATTCCTGAACTAAACGGACCCTAAAAAAAGGAAGAGCTCTATGCATAGTTGAGCTCTCCTTTGAGAAAATCGTACAAGCTAATTGTAAATAACTTGCTTTCCTCTTAATGTCAACATCGAATTTAGTGCTGACTTTTTCTCTCTCTCTCTCTCTTTCTCTCTCCTTTTCTTTTTCTTTCCTTCAAAATTTGTGATTGCCTTTGCCCTATTAGGCGATGCTTACATTCTCTCACTTAAAATTTGATTGAGAGTCTCATCTAATTAAGTATTATTATCTATTTTAATGTTTTTAAAATCTCATTTGAAAATTGTTCTAGTATAATTTTTTTTTACGTTAATTTCCATCGATATTGATATTTTCGTCAATATTTTTATAAAATTTAAGTATCGATATTTTCGTAAATATGGGGTACGCTAATATACTTAAACATGTTATTAGTTTGATTTACACAGACATTTGTAGAAACATAGTAGTATTGTTGAGACTAGAAATTTGTTATTCATCAGAATGATATAAGTAGAGATGCAATACTAGGCCGAGGCCCGTGGGTCGGCCGAAGCCCATCATGACATGATGATAGACTGGGCCGGCACAACCCGTCACTGTTCAAGACACGGCCCAGCCCATAAATATTGGTAGGCTGGGTTAGGCCGGCCCAGTCTGGCCTGTCTATGCCCATAATAGGCCAGCCTAGCCCATCTAGGCTTATAATATCTTCATTTTTTTCATTTTTTATTAATTTTGTAAACATCTTACGTATAATTATCCTGATTCGACTCTTTTTTTCTTATCAAGTTTTGTCCCACTAGGTTTTTCTTAGAAAGATTTTTATTTAATGAGGTAATCGTAAATAAAATATCCCTTTTCATATTTTCGTTGACTATTCAAACTTATATATTTGTTAACTTGTTTAAAAATTCAAAAATAAAAAATAAAAAATTGAAAATTGCATGCTCAGATGAGCTGGCCCATCTAAACCCATGATGGGCCAAGATGGGCCTTAAGTGGGCCAACAGATTCAAGGACCATCTTGACCCGCGACACGGTCCAATCTGATTCACATAAAATTGATCTGTGGTGTAGACTGGACTGAGATCATTCTTATACGGCTAGTCTAATCTGGCCAATGAAATTCGTGGGCTGAGCCACAACCCGGCCCACAGCCCGTCTGGACCTAAAGAGAACGGACTAGACCGGTTTGTTCTTACATCTCTAGAAATAAGGAAAATATACATATAAATAATACATATAAGAGCAGTACAATACATGCACCGATCATCACATTGTGTCACATTCTACAAAGGAGTAGGTCCCATAGAAGGACTCGCCTAAGTGGGAATCATGGGATCTTTCTTTTGTGTGTACTGTTGACATTTGATATAGCGCCCTCGAATAAACCATAACTTTTTCTTTGGATAGAATCGTGTAAACCATTACATGCAGATGCAGTAATTAGAATTGCTCCCAAATTATGGATGTTCTTCATTGAAAAAAAAAAAAAAAAAAAAAAAAAAAACCAACAACAACAGCAAATACAGACAGACAAACTGAAGTGACGGGAAAGGGTCAGGAGATGCAAGAACGGGCCACCCGGCCCGTTCTCCTTTGGCCCACGCGCGGGCTGTGGGCTGGGCTAGCCCAGTCCAAAAATTTTGTGAGTCGGGCTAGGCCGGCTCGTAAAAAAATTACCTCGAACCAATCCATATCACATGTCAATTTTACGTGGGTCAAGTTTGGACGTGCCGTGGGTTAGGATAGGCCGTGCCATGCGCTTTAAATGGGCTGGCTCGTATCATGGGTCTTGAATGGGCTGACTCATTTAAGGCCCATCTAAGTATGCAATTTTCAATTTTTTTTTATTTTTTTTTAAATTTTTAAACAAGGTAACGAATATAAAAGTTTGAATAGTCAATAGAAATATGAAAATTAATATTTTATTTTTGATTGCCTCATTAAATAAAAACCTTTCTAAGGAAAACTCAATGGGACAAAACCTTATTAAGGAAAAAAAGAGTACAATTAGATTAATTATATATAAGATGTTTACAAAATTACTAAAAAAAATATGAAAATATTATGGATCTAGATGGGTCGGGCTGGGTTGGCCCATTATGGGCCTAGACGGCCCGGCACAACCCAGCCTGACTCATGATTTTTCATGAGCCGTGTCGGGCCAACTCATGGACCAATATATGTTGGCCTAGCTATAATATCCGATATTAAAATTTTATTTATTAGTTTAGTTGAGGGTGAATAAGATGAAAAATAGAGTTTTGTAGATGTTACGTTGATATTGATCAATAATGCTTAGAATCTATTTAGTGCATAATTAAAGTGTTGTCCGTAGGCATGAGGCATGAAAGAGGTTGGATTTATTTGCTTGAGAATTGATATGATAGGAATGATATTATATAAGTATGAGGTGGCTTGGTATAAATTAAGTAAAAAAAACATATGAGTCCACGTTTGGAGCTTAACATGTAAGCACATGAACTATGCCACCTTACTTAGAGATCTTAATGCCACGTTTCTTTAAGTGAGAAGTCTAATTCTCTTTAATTTGTAGTACATATATTGAAGCCTATTCAGAGGGTGGTCTTCAGCCAATTTTACATGAGTCACAGCATAAAGAAAGAAAAAAAAAATAGAGGAGAGATATAGAGAGAATAATTTTTCCTCTTAAGCAACTTGAGTGTAAGTAGACTTTCTACTGCATTACTTAAACAGTATATTTTTAATTTATATGTGTTATTATTGATATATTTTCATGAGATTTGAAAAGTGTTTCTGAGTATGATGTGAATCTTGTACTTATTATGAACCAATTGAAATATGATGAAGGGCCAAATCTTGGAGGAATAAGAGATTCCATGACAAGGGCCATATAAAAGAGGTTCTAATAACACAGGATTAATGTTATACAAGAAAGCCCTAAATGTTAACAATAAGTATTTGAAAGTGAAAATTATTTATGGTTTATTTACTAAGTTTGTGCTCATATAGTTCTTGTGATCGCAAATAAGTGCTAAAATAGAAGTTTCAGTTAATTGTACAAAAATAGTTCAAGATCCTATGATATTTTACAAGATCTTAAGCAATGAAATTTGTGATCCTAAGTATTTGTTGGAAGGATAGTTTCAGTAATTGACATTATATAGTTTTATTTGTTTTAACTAAGTTAATGTTTCTCTCGAGCTGACATTGTTTTTAGCTGCTAACTCGGGAGAAGCATTACACCAGCCCACCAATATTTATAGGTTAGGATGTGTCTAAAATAGTGACGGGTTGTGCCGGTCTAACTCTGTCAGGATGGGCCTAGGCCAGCCCACGGGTCCCGACCCATTGTTGGATCTCTAAAAGGGTCCGTAGTACTTTTTTTTTTTTTTTTTGTTTTAATAAGCTTCGCTCTAGAAACTTCTATGACTTTATCCTATTGCTGATCATAGTGTGAGGATCCGTCTGTATGAGACGGTTCGAACAAAGCTTATTTACTGTCATGGACTCGTTCTAATAAATAAATTATTAACTTGCATGATAGAGGGAAATAGAGTTTATAATTAGCGCCTAGGAACCCGTTAAGAATCTTACTTTCAGCTTCTTATCAGGAAGATATAAAATTTTCGTTAAGCAAATAATTGTACTTGTCTTCAAGCAAAATAATGATAATAATAATAATTATACTTGTCAAGCACCAAAAAGGAATAATACAAATAACTGGCCTTGAGCCAAAAATTTGAGGATGAAAGGAAAAAAGGGCCTTTATTTTCCTATATTCATACTTTGTATTCGTGAATATTGATATTTTAGCAGCTTGAGGTTAGATAAGTGGTTGATTGCGTGGTTAATTATGTGTCTATGTCCAATAGAGTTCAAATTTATGGTTTAATTTTTTATCAGTTAAGTGGGGCCATTAACCCCACATTATAAAGAAAAAGGGATACTAATATTTTCAGCAAAAAGGAAAAAAGAAAAACAAAAAAGAGACATTCATATTCTCACAAAATTACTGGATCGTTCACTTCGCTGATTCGAGTTTATAATTCGAATTGAAATGTGATTTTATGTGAGAATTTTTTACTGTAATAAAAAAATTAGATGTGACTGTTTCTGAGAACTTTTTACTATAACAAAACTCAAATTATAAATTCGAATTGGTAAAGTAAACATGGCCGTACGTTTGTCACTACACATGATACTCATGTTCAAGTCCCTGCCAAATAACGTTCTCTGAGCACTTAGAAAACTATTATCCGCGACCTTATAATGTGGCACTTCTCATGTGTTATTCTTTCCTCATCCAAAACGTGTTACGTCCCATAAACCAATGAAACTCCAACTAGCCTCATGAATCTGCATCTTCATTCATAAACCTTAGCAAACTTTCAAGTACAGTACCATTTAATTTGCTTGAATATATTGTGCAAAGTTCTTTAAAAAAAAAAAAAAAAAAAAGTGAGATGAAGGAGAGTAAAATGACCGTCTTTGTAAAAGACATTTCAATAAGGATCAAAAAGGAAGTAAATGAAGGAAATTTTCACGTCAGAACCACAATTATAATCTTTTTACTAATGACATTCTCCGCGATCGTTCTAGGCATATTCATCCACGACAGAATCAGAAAGTTCCTGAGCTTACCAGAAGACTCTTTCTTCCCTCAGCTGAATGACTCCTCCTCACATTCCAATTTCCGAAACGACTTACCACTATCATCCGATTCGATGTCGTTTGATTTCTCGAACCGGCCAAGAACAGAATTGATGGATTGGATTGCTCCGAAAGAGCTATGGTATTCCATGAGTGATCAGGAGCTGCTTTGGAGAGCCTCAATGGTGCCTAAGGTTGTTGAGTACCCTTATAATCGGACACCAAAATTGGCTTTCATGTTCTTAAGCAAGGGAAGATTGCCATTGGCTCCGCTTTGGGAAAAGTTTTTCAACGGATATGAAGGTCTCTATTCCATTTATCTTCATACGTCTCCAGAGTACACGTACGAGCCACCGGAATCATCAGTGTTCTACAAGCGTAGAATACCAAGCCAGGTAATTAATTAGACACTTTTGTTTTATCCATTTCAAACGTAAGAAATCAAATCAAATCCTCCAATTATTTTTGTAATCGATGAATTGTGTTGAATATAATTTGTAAGGGCCCTTTTATCCAAATTCTTAAAAATATATAACTAATAAAATCACGTAACAATCATGTGATGATTAATTGGATACTGTCAAGATCGAGACACATGCCTACTATCATTTTAACATATTAGAAATAACCTAGATATTAATTATTCAGGTGGGTCCATTTGTTATAAGTTGTGACATAGGTAATTGATATTAAACATGTGGTAGTTTAGTACGTAACACCTAGCTTTAATATTTTTCCATTGAGAAATTATAAGCTTTAGTAAACACCTTTGTCTATTTCCATATTCCCTTTGAAATACATTATCAATTAGATTAGGTACTTAATATTGTCCATAATTAGTAGAATAGAAATGAGACAATAGGACTAAAATATTAGAGAATTGCAAATTAGTAACCCAATACAATGACATTTAGGTGTATAATCCGACAAAAATTAGCATTAGTGGAGATCTTTCTAGATTTGCAAGTTAAAATCGAGTAACTATATTATGCAGCCAGTTCAATGGGGAAGAAAAACAATGATTGACGCAGAGAGACGCCTACTAGCAAATGCTCTACTGGATTTCTCCAACGAGAGATTCATATTACTATCAGAAACATGCATTCCCATATTCAACTTCACCACAATCTACAACCACCTTATGAACTCCAACCAAAGCTTCGTGGGCCTATTCGACGACCCAAGATACGTAGGCCGTGGAAGATACAACAAGAGAATGTGGCCCACGGTGTCACTCTCCGATTGGCGAAAGGGCTCGCAGTGGTTCGAGGCCCACCGGAGACTCGCCGTCGAGATAGTGTCCGATGTGAGGTATTATCCGGTGTTTGTGGAGCATTGCAAGCCTCCTTGTTACATGGATGAGCATTATTTGGCGACCTTAGTGAACATGGTTTGTCCGGAAATGACCTCAAATTGGAGCATAACATGGGTTGATTGGTCTAGAGGTACTGGATCACATCCTACAACGTTTGTGAGGGAGAGATCTCTGAAGAGTTTTTGAATCGGATAAGGCATGGGTTTAATTGCACTTATAATGGTCGCATGAGCACAATCTGCTTCCTTTTTGCCAGGAAATTTCATCCTAGCACACTAAAGCCTTTGCTAAAAATAGCTCCTGATTTGGCTGGTTTTAATGTCTGAACATCACGATGTTGCTTTTGTTGCCTGTGTTCTTGCTAGTTAATTATATATTACTCCTCTTTTTTTCCTCTTCTTTTTTTGTGCTGAAAAATCTATTTAGTCTATTTACTTGCTAGTAAACTATTCTAATCTTTTTTTTTTTTGGATTAATTCACATAATTGAAATTTTTTTTTTTTTTTTTCAGATAGAGAGAAAGTTGGCAGGAATTTTACTTTGTAGCTGTAGTATGGTTGCTATAAGGGTGTAATCAATAAGGAATTAATGCATGCAAGTTTTGAACTATAATTTCTTTCTTTCTTTTATTTTAGTCTCTTTTCTTTTTCTTTTTCTTTTTTTTTCTTTTTTTTTTTTTAATGGATCTAAACGATTTCAATAGTTAGTACTAGTAAAAAATTAAAACTCAATATGATGCTAATAGCATCACTACATAATTGAGCTGTCGTATTAGTCTAGCACTCATCAACCCTATGTCTATCAAAAAGAATAAAATAAATTAAAAAGACCAGCATTTAACTTAATTACTTAAATTGTGCATATGATCACATTGCCAGTAATTTTTTTTTATTGGATTTTCAAAAGCTTATTTGGATCAGTACAGTACTATCCCATCGATTATACATTCCTAAGTAGCAGAAATTAAGATTTCTCTCGACTCCACGGGACCACGTATACATATGGTCGTTCATACATACATATATATATGGCCTACTCTATCCTTTTTCTTCGACAAATAATTAAAATATTATTTTGTCCATAAAAACAATAATAAATTAATATTATAAATTCAACAAATTATTAACCATGCAGAATTTTCAAATTAATATCATCTATTAAGCTATTCTAATAAATTCTCTAATATTTCGCTATTACACACAATTAGCGAGACTGATACAGCAATAAATGGGACAATGTGGTTATAGCATTTAGTGTTTGGAAATAAAAAAAAAAAAAAAAAAAAAAAAAAACAAAAACAAAAACAAAAAGAGTGTGAACTGGTGGAGCTAATAACGCAGGAATATTCATCTTGAAAAAGTCAATGTCGGGAGGTACGTTGACTAGTCTTTTAGTAACCACCTCCCCTCACATGAATTGTCCGTTTTCTTAATTTGTAGTCCAATTAGGAAAATAGTCAAAGCTTTGGTTTTGTATTGCTTTGAACTCTTTGGCCAATTGGCATACGAAACAAAGCCACCGGAAATGACCAAAGTGGGGACTATATATTTGAATGGGTTATGAATAGCAGCTGTCTATCTTAGTTAAAATTGTGATGTAAATTAATTAAAGTTATCGTTCATATCAAAATTTTATTGTACAAATATTAACCAAAAATAGTAAATATTTTGTAAATAATAACCGTAAATTTTAGCAAAAATTTTCTTATAAATAGAACTCTAAGGCTTTTTATTTTATATATCTTTATAAGATTAATAAAATTCTCTCTAGTTTTTCTTTTTATAGTTTTTTTTCTCAATTTTACATTTTTTTAGTTTTCAATGGGCTGTGTGTGTGTGTGTGTGTGTGTGTTGCATTCTTATATTGGAGTTGGGAATTTTCTCGTGAAATGTATTTTCTAGTCCACGTTAATTGGCTGTTTGTTCTATTACTATCTAGATTAATCAATCATTGAGGGGTGTGCAATAGGATCATTCGTCAAGCATAGTTGAACAATTAGTAAAATGTCATAAAATGAAAGTAGAAGGGTTGAGGTATTAAATTAAAAAAAAAAAAAAAAGCTAGCGCCACTATATTTATTACTCTATTTGTCACATCTACATTCATTATTTAGCACATGTACTCTATTAACATGATAATTTAAACAAAAAATAATATAATAGAATTTAATTGTCAAAGCAAAGAATGATAGAAATAGTGATAAGGGGAAAAAAAAAATCTGAGCCGAATACCACGTTTTATGTTTAAACAAGATTTCGTGGCAGTGCGTCCAATCATTAACCTTAATTATTAAAAAAAAAAAAAAAAAAAGAGCCCAGAGCATATCTTTTTACGAAAATTGGCTTGTGCATGCATACAGCAAAAAGAGTCAAAATATACCCCTAAACCATAAAAATATAAACAGCAGAGTCAAAATCGGCTCTATTACCGCGTTGTTGGTCATAAATCTCATGTAGGGGCACTTCCAAAGAATTTGCTTGATTTTTGATATGCCCCGAGTTAGCTGTTAGAAAAAATAAGATGTCTCACAAATTGCTAATTCCTCTTATCTTTTACATGGATTTTTCTGTGGAAAAACGAGTGGGGTGGCTGGAATGAAAGACTTTTGCTATTTGTTGCACGTGGAATTATCAAAACTATGACTCATTTTGTTTCACCGAAAGGACTTTATCTCAATTATCAAAAAAAAAAAAATCCCAGCTGTCGGTTTTTTTTTCTTTACTTACTATGAAGTTTCCCACTTCCCAAATCTTAGGACATGAGCTCTGATTTAAATAATTCCCTTAAAAAAGGGATCTGATTTAAATAATTGATATGAACAAACGACAAGAAACGCGTAGAATCCCACCGTTTCCTTTTAACGAAAGAATTTCATTGTCCATAATTATTGGCGGCTCTTAAACGCTTTGTAGAACTATACTAAATACTATTTCTATACGTTCCAAAGTCCACAAATAACGGCTGTATTGTCGTTCTATATTCACAGCACAAAAGGGTATAAGAAAAAAAAATGACTATTAATTCCTCTCGTTACAATTACGTAGAACTTCTAATTGAAAAGTGAAAGTCGTTTTCAATTTAAAAACTTCTGGAATCATCAGCAGAGGAGAGGTTTATGTGTGAAAATGGAGTTCTCAACTCCTTAAGTAATCACCAGATTGTAACTCTCTAGCTTTAAACTAATATAAAAGAAGAGATTTAGATACAAAACTGATTATTAATTAGTTAAGGTTGAAAGAGAGGAAGTCGTATTCTATGGTCCAGCAGAAAAAGCCTTCAGAGGCTTGTTTTATGAGTTAAATTACAAGTTAAAAGCCCCTCAGAGAGAAAGATATATTCAAAGTGGCCTTATAAGATAGCTTATCTCAGCTCTCTCTCTCTCTCTCTCTCTCTCTCTCTCTCTCTCTCTCTGCCATTTTTCTTTGTTAAGGAAGTTCTTCTGGTTTCTTGTCATGGTTCGTGTTGCAGAATTTGTTCATTTGATTCATTGTTTCACAAGAGTCGCTGCTTATTTCGTTAGCTATTTCATCACATACTTGTAAAACTGAAATTCTTTCATCCTAGGAATTAGGATTATACTTCCATGCCAAGAAACCATTGAATTTTCTCTTTTTTTTCTTTCGCCTTTTTATTCGGGTATCTACAAATTTTCTTCTCTCAAAGCTTGTTGTCCAAACAACTTTTTTTTTTTTTTTTTTTGGATCAACAAGGGATTTTGAGATTTATCATTTGAGAGGAATCTCCTCCGTAGGCTAAAAAATGAAGGGTATTCAAAGTCAAAACCAAAAGCCCTTAAACTTGCTCTCAAAACTCTCTAATGCCTTCCAACTTCATTTCCTCAACATGCTTAGTTATTTCCTTCTCTTTGGATGTGGTCTAACACTTGGAATCATCATCACCACCTATATGAAGGATTTCTCATTCAATCTCCAATTCACTCAATTCTCCATCTCAACTTCTTCGCCATCGTTGTCGTCGTCGTTATCATCGTCTTCTACCACATCACAAACTTTGGAAAAGCAAATTCCGACTATAAGTGTAACAGAAGAAACAGAAACAAAGTCCAACATTAGCAATCAAATATTGGGATTGGAAGAATATTTGAAGCCTCCAAGTGTCATGCACAACATGACCGACAAAGAATTGTTGTGGAGAGCTTCCATGGTTCCGCGGATTCCAGCATATCCGTTCAACCGAGTTCCCAAGGTTGCTTTCATGTTCTTGGTAAGGGGACACGTTTTCATGTCCCCATTGTGGGAGCAATTCTTCAAAGGGCATGAAGGGCTCTACTCAATTTATGTGCATTCGAATCCGTCTTACAATGGATCAGCTCCTGAAACTCCTGTTTTCCATGGCCGAAGAATTCCTAGTAAGGTCAGTTATTTTCTAAATTCTTCTTTTCCCTCTTTCTTATTTCACCTTGATTTAGTACTTATGTTTTGTTTTTCTTTGATGATTGGTTTAGTATGACAAATCATATAATAAATTAGCTAAAATGGATGTTCAGTCCAGAGTCCACTGTGATCTGCATCTTACAGTTCAATGTGCAATATATTTGCAGATGAAACTTCTGTATTCAAAACAGAGGATAAAAAGTTAATTTTTGAGGGAAGTTCAATGGTCTAGATAATATTTTTCTTGAGAATATTATTTTTTGTTTTAATAAAAATTTGTTTGTTTTGGAAGACAATAATTAATTGAGTTTGTACAACTTGTGAACTATGAAGTTTATAGCAAAAAAAGAAATAATCAACTATGAAGTTGATAGGTAAAAAAGTGAAAGCTAGAAGGTAGTTGGCCAATAATAAATCTGTAAGAGGATGCATTTGTCTCCTAGGACAAACTACCTAATTATAGTTATATATACACATATTGATTGATATATGAAGTTATATTATATCTTTAGAAATTAACTCATGGCCAAATTAAATAAGCAGCTGAAGGAGACAGATTTCTTTTCACAATCATGATCTCTCTGCTTCTTGATTGATGACATGCAATAACATGATTTTTATGTGTTTCTTTCTTTACTTTCAATTCTTTTCCATCGTCTAATCTCGTTTTAGTTATATTTTAGCTCATTGCCCAACCAAAAAGTTTTCTTTTTTTTTTTTAAAAAAAAAAAAAAAGAAAAAAAGGAGAAAGAGAGAAAATCCCATAAGGATATTATTAGAATTTTAGTCACTTTCTTTGCCAAGTCTTTGCATGATATTGAAATAAGCGGATGATCTAGTTTGGTTCACCAAAAACAATCAATACCAATATAATTTTTCCGTCCCTACCAATCAGCAAAACAGATAGATATATATATATATATATATATATGTGTGTGTGTGTGTGTGTGTGTGTGTGTGTGTGTGTGTGTATCCAACAATTATGATCAAAACAAACCAAGGACTCTACTTCAGATTTGGAGACTCTCTTAGATGCATCCATTTTTATCTCTCTTCCAAATTAGGTAAAACCTGCTGAGATTATATATATAGTTTTGATTTATGTCCAAAAATCATATATGCCCACATGCCTAAGTCCTTTTTTACAGAAAACAAATGAAAACACACTAAAATGGTCCCTGAATTTTGCAAGTAGCAACATAAAGCCTTGCACACAAATGGTGAACTTGTCTTAACTTGGTTGTCCAGTTGCTCTTGAACTTAACGCTCCTACTTGCCAAACTAATGGCACCAAACTTGGAGGCAATATGACAGAAAATACTAAGTAGATTAAAGTCCTTCACATAAAATGGTAATGGCCTAACACCACTTTTTAAACACTTCGTAATTAGTAATTATAAATGAACATTTTCATAAAAAGTAAATCTAGCCAGGACCTAGTTCTTTATGTGTTATTTGATAGTCATTAAAGTAGTTTATATATATATATATATATATATATATATATATATATATAGCGCGGTTCCACGCTAAATTTTATCATCCATGCTTTTGTAATTGAATATTGATATATGGTAACATGTTTAATCTACATATAACAGTTTAAAGTTTAATAATCTTCCTTGTACAACAAGAAAACAATATATTCTAGGACGTGACCGCAAAAACTATTATGGCATTATCACACAAGCAACAAGTAATTTTCATCCAAAACAAAAGGCAGACATGTAGTTGACACTTGCATATGGCAACATTGATGCTTCATCTTCCCTTTTTATGTTCCACAGGAAGTTGGATGGGGAAAGGTGAACATGATCGAGGCCGAGCGGCGCCTTCTAGCCAATGCCCTTCTCGACGTCTCAAACGAGCGATTCGTCCTCCTCTCGGAGGCATGTATCCCACTTTACAACTTCAAAACCATCTACAACTACCTCATCAACGCCACCAAGAACCATGTCATGGCATATGACGAGCCCGGAGTCGTAGGCAGAGGCCGATATAACTACCACATGTACCCGGATATCTCACTCAAGCAGTGGAGAAAAGGGTCTCAGTGGTTTGAAATGAACAGGGAATTAGCCATTGAAGTAGTATCGGACAGCAAGTATTTTCCTATCTTCCAAAAGTATTGTAGAGGCAATTGTTATTCTGACGAGCATTATTTGCCAACGTTGGTGAGCATCAAATTTTGGGAAGGGAATTCCAATAGGAGTTTGACTTGGGTTGACTGGTCAAAGGGTGGCCCACACCCGGCTCGGTTTTGGAGAACAGATGTCACGCTTGAGCTGTTGAGGAGTATGAGGAGGAATAACACTGGTTGTGCTTATAATGAGAATAGCACAAATTTATGTTACTTGTTTGCTAGGAAGTTCTTGCCTAGCACTGTGGATAGACTACTCAAATTTGCACCAAAGATCATGCATTTCAATGATTAAGGAGGAGATCCTCATTTGTTTATTCATTGGATTGCAATAAGTTTGGGGTACAAAATCAAGGTGGTCCTTGCACTTATTGTTTCAATTTTTTTTTTTTTTTTTTTTTTTTTTTTTTTTGTAATTGCATTATATTGTTAATTAAAAGTTATTTTTGGTGGAGCTTTTTTTAACTTTTGAATCTGACTCACTTGGGCGGCGGCGAACAGTCTTTAGTGGGTGTTAAAAGAACACAAATCCTCTGCATTTAGACCTTTCTCTTCCAATTCAGCCATGCACGCTGCTCAAGGCCCGCAAGATTTAGGCATTTTGATTACTTCATAAGTATGTTTTCAAATAAATCAAGCCCGCTAAGTACTTTATCTTTATTGTTTTATATTTCAAGAAGGCATGTCTAACAATGTGGCAACAATTTCATGACAATCCCACTTAAAACTATCATCTTTTTTCCAGTTATATGGGTTGAGAACATTTCGGTGTCCCCTTAAGTACTATTGAGAACAAAAGTGTGAAAACAGACTCTTAACTAGTTCAGAAAAAAAAAAAAAAAAAAAAAAAAAAAAAAAAAAAACAAAACAAAACAAAAAAAAAAAAATAAAAAAAAAATAAAAATAAAACAAAACAAAACAAAACAAAAAAAAAAAAAAAAAAAAACTCTTAACTAGCATTTCTTATGTTCACCCTCCCTGAAATAAAATAAAAAAAAAAAAAAAAAAATAAAACTACAGACAAACAGTGTCTAAACAAGAGAAGAGGAAAAAAGGTTAAACATACAATATAAAACAGAATCTAAATTAACTTTAAGAATTCATCTTATCATAAATTTTATCGTACCCATTAAAAACAGGTAGCCGCAGTAGCTGAAGTTTTAATCCTCCTTCCGCTCACTTTAGCTAATCATGTCTCATCTGCATAATCATCTTAGTCTAAAATCACTTTGAGAGTATTTAGTATAAGAATTGACTCGCTATAATATTTTTTTAAAAAATTACATATAAATTAAAAATAATTTTAAATTATAATTCTAAATTCCCAATCAAACCTCCACTTCTGTTTTACTACGGAACAAATTTGGTGAATCATAAGAGCAAAAAGTGCTGCTCTTTTCCAAATCTTTATAAGCAAAAATTCTTGTATATAAGAATTCCGCAATCGCTTTAAATAGCCAACTTAAAGCCCATAAGACAAAACTACGCGAAATAATATTTTTTTTAGGGGGAAACCAAGAGAAAAAAAACAAATAAAACAAAACCCAGTGATTTACATTACAGCAGCACCCAAATGGTGTCTTCCTCGTACGTTTTCTTCTTCCCCATTCTCCTCCGTATAATATATATATAAAAAATCTCCTCTACCATCATTTTCACTGACTCGCTCCGCACGTGTCCTCCGACACAGAAGGCGACTCAGACACCGAGTCCAACCCGTCATGACTCGGCGACCCTTCGACCCCGCGAATCTCCTCGATCATCTTGACCACGTGGCTCATCCTGGGCCGTTGGTCAGGCGTAGAAGCCGTACAGGCCATGGCAATCTGAAGCAAAGCCACCATCTCCTCTTCAATATCTTTGTACCTCATCAGCTCCAGGTCAAAAACCTCAGCCGTCCATTCCTCCCTCACGACGGACTGGACCCACCTCGGGAGGTCCACCACCGCGCCGGAGTATCCACCGCCGCCGGATACACCGCCGTCGACGGCGGAGGGGCACTTCCCGGTGAGAAGCTCGAGGAGGAGGACGCCGAAGGAGAAGACGTCGGACTTCTGGGTGAGCTTACGGCCGTTGATGGACTCCGGGGCGCGGTAGCCGTTAGATCGAGGGGCGGCGGGCGGCGCGGCGAAGACGGAGAGTCCGAAGTCGGAGACGCGGGCGGTGCCGGTGTTGTCGAGGAGGATGTTGGTGGACTTGATGTTGCCGTGGGTGAGTCTTAGGGACCTGCATGAGCTGTGGATGAATGCCAACCCACGGGCTGCTCCTGCCGCGATTTTCAGCCTTGTGGTCCAGTCCAATGGGGTTCTTCCTGGGCCTCTGTTACCTGCCACAAGACATCACTGAAACTCTAATTTCCAGGACAAAAATATAACATAACATTTGCATCAAACAGACCAAAATATATAGAATATGAAACAAGCAAGTATTATTACATATTTAAAAAATATATATATATTTCGTTTTTTCTTTTGCTGAATAAAATATAAATATATATATATATATATATATATTCTCTTTAACCTGCTCAACAATAATTATATTCTTAAACATGATTGAATATCCAAAAGTGTACTTATAAGTTGACGTTTTTTTTAATGGTATGATTATGACAAAATCTAATCCTATCAATAGTGTTATTTACATCCTGTAATGCAATTCTTTCATGAAATTTTTCAAATCTATAATAAGAGTGCCGAGGTGATTGACAACAGATTTTCATTAGTCTTTTATCCGAAGTACTACTTTTTAGTCTTATGGATATGAACAGTAAATGGGTCGAGCAAAAAAGGCATGGCCCAAAAGCCCGCATGTCATGAATTGTGTGGTCCAAGCCTCCAAGGCCGAGGAATGCTTAGGAGCAGAGCTGTTTACTTTTTGGTCGTATTAACAGGAGAAAGACCAGGAAAAGAACAAAAAGAAGAGAATAAAGACCGAATTGATTATGTTAGATAATGCAAAAGCAAAGCAATACGCAGTGGGACAGTCTGTAATCTGTATCGGCACAATAATAATTTCCCAATTCCCAAATCGCAATTAAGCTTTTTGCAGAGTTGCAGTTTTGTGTCGTCGTCGTCTATAACTGTTCCCTTGTCCGCACATCAAGTGGGAAGAGATACAGATTCACTCCAAAGCAACTGAAATGACTAAACGCCCCCACACCATCGAAACAATACATATCTCAAATTGGTGGCGTTTGCTTAAAGTTTTTATGTTGACCACCACAGCTTGGGGACCTATATCTAATTCTAACACCCCAAAAATCCTTATCCCAACCAACTACTGAACTCATCATCCAGGGATGATTGAAAGCAACTTGCATATGCATATGCAATAAACACTGATAATGAACTACTCACTAGTCACTATTCACTATTCACTGTTAACTACAGATCCTACGTTTGGCTGCTGAGGAAAAAACACTAACAAAACAAACAAATTGAGAGAGACAAAGGCAAAGAACCAACAAATAAAATAAAAAAGGAAGTCATAACTAAAAATAATTACCGTGAAGAAGCCAAAACAAGCTGCCATTGGGCATGTAATCATAGACCAACAACTTCTCTTCCCTGGCGAAATAGTAGGCCCTCAAGCTGACCACATTCGGATGCCTAAGCCTTCCCAGCACCTCCATGTGCTGCTCAAAATCCCTCTTCCCTCCCACCTGAGCGTCCTTCAGCCGCTTCACCGCCACCACATTGCCGTCGTCCAGCACCGCCTTGTACGCCGTCCCGAACCCGCCCTTTCCGAGCATCTCCGCCGAGGCCCGGAGCAAATCCTCAAGCTCGAATTGCTTAACCCCTTCAAAGAACACCATCCTCCCTCTCTCAAACCCGGGCTGGGCAGGGTACGGGCTCGACGAGTACACAATCTTCTCGGTTTCTAGAAGCTTCGAATTCGTACCCTTCCCGTCTCGGTACTTCGATGCGTAGTAGCAGTAGAGGAGAAGCGATATCACTACGATCACCAAAACATCGCCGAGTATTATGGCGATTAGTGCCATTGTGCTGATTTTCGCCGTCCCGTTGTGGCGATTATTACCGTTACCATCCGATTTCTCGGGGGATGAATTTATCGGCAACGAGCTTGGAGAAGACGCCACGACCGTCGAATTGGTCCCCGGCACCAGCGGCGACGCTATTGCGCCATCGGATCCGGGCTTCGTCGGATTGACAGGAATCGCCGTGCAGTTTCGGAGCGGAGATCCGCATAAGTTCGGGTTTTGGGAGAACGCGGATTCTGGAAAACCCGACAAGTGTTTGGGTATTTGACCCGAGAAGCTGTTTTCTGAAACGTTGAAGTCCTGGAGATTCGGGACGTTCAGACCGGAGATAGAACCAGAAAACCGGTTCGACTCGAGCCGGAGAGTCAAGAGATGGGTCAAACGGTTGACCGAAACCGGAACCTCACCTGAGAGGTTGTTGCAAGACAGATCGAGACGGTAAAGACGAGACAGAGACGTCACAGAGGCCGGAAACCCGCCGGAGAAGTTGTTGTGGGAGAGAAAGAGGAGTTTGAGGGCTGTGAAGTGGGAGAGATCCGGAATGTGACCGGTGAGGCTGTTTCCTTTCAGGCTCAGAACTCGGAGCTGAGTTAGGGCAGTGAGAGGCTGGAACGAGCCGTGGAGATCAAGGTTCTCGAGGACGAGACGAGAGATTCTGTCGTTCGTGCACGAGACGCCGGGCAAAGAGCAAGGGTCTGAGGTTGAGTTCCAATGGGTGAGCTTGTTGGAGACGTCGGATGCCGCTTTGAACGCCATTAAAGCTTCCATGTCGGAGCTCGAAGAAACTCCGAGGAGTAAGAATGGAAGAAGGAAATGCAGAAAACAAATGGTTGGTTTCGCCATTGTTTCTCCGCAACGAGAGAGAGAGAGAGAGAGGGAGAGGGAGAGTAGAGTAGGTTTTGTTAGTGCAAAAGCCTAAAAGCAGAGTGTTGGTATTTTGTAAACGAGAAGAAAGGAGAAAGGGGTGGTAATGTAATTTAGGTGTGGAAAAGTCAGTTGATGGCCTTGACCTGTCGTTTGAGGTTATCAATCGTAAGATTGAATTGACAAGAGCATGTGACGGAGGTGAAAGCTTGACCGAAAAGACGATCGTGCCCTTGCATTGTATCCATTTACGAGAAAATGGAAACGACGATGAATCGCTGTCGCTTCCACTTCTCTGATTATTCCACCCCTTTAGGTGAAAAGTGGGCCAACCGAGGGCAAGATGATCGAATGAAATTACTATTTTGTGTAGGGTGTAGGACGTCTGCGTACACCGTGAAACAGAGGAGCAAATTAATGGAGAAATGATGTGACACGTGGGAACTGGATAATTTTTTTATTTTTTATTTTTTTCCTTATTGATGAGAATGGAGGTCCGACGCTCCAAGCAATCATGCAAAGGACTGCTTTTGTCTCGCGAAACATGTAAATCAGACGATCCTCCGTACGTCTCACCATATCCTGACACGGGAGGGCTTTCTTACACGTTTCATTAACTCCGTTAAATGCTTTCTTTTTTATTTTATTTTCTTTTGGGTTTTGACGACCAACTGTCATTGTAAAAGCTGGCGGTAAAATCCCATTTTAATTACAACGGCTATATTTGTTGAGAAAATTATAAATTGAGAACAACCTACTTGAGTAAGTACACACAGATCAACGCCCAGGATCTTTAAGTCCGTTTAGTTCGCTGATTTAAATTTTTAATTTGACTTAAGATGTGATGTTATGTGAGAGTTTTTTACTGTAATAAAAAAAATTAGATATGTTTCTGAAAACTTTTTACTATAACAAAACTCAAATTCTAAACTCGAATCGGCGAAATGAACGAGATCAAGTATTGAAGTTTGACCTTTATTTTGTAAGGATAACAGGAGTCTCAACTTTTATCTAAACTTGTTAATTATTAATTGATTTGTTATGTGAGTTTTTTTTTTAATAATTGTACATAACTTATCACATTTTTTTATTGTCAGTAATATTTTATCACATTAATTAGTATTGAAATGTTATTTTTATAAATAATAAGATGACAACTCACATAATTTATAATAAATTAGTACAAAAACTTCAAAGTAATATTGAGAGCCCTAATAATACTCAATGTTATTCACACTTCACTTCCTATGCATATATTTCCTTTGAGTGCATAAAAACACTACATTTAATAACTTGGTCTTTTTTTAGGAGACGTTTAGTTCATGAATTAGAATCATGTGATTAGAACCATTTTTTATTTACATGTATTTTTTATGAGAGAAAACACTGCAGCAAACCATGAACCATGATTTAAATCATGATTTGAATCATCAAACCAAACATTTAGAAGGATTTGCAAAGGAATAGGCATTGGTTTTTTTGTATTGTTATAATGAGATGAGAGTGTATTAGTTTGGTATGATATTGTTCTTCATAATGACTACAATATCGTATTAGTTTCCCAAGAGAAAACTTCTTTAACTATCAACACTAATTAAAACAAATATAAGAAAGAATTTTGTGAGTACGTTACAGTTTCTAAACGTTAAATCACATCATCAACTTCATATTAAATTAAAAAAGTATAAGTCCACAGTTAATATATATATATATATATATATATATCTTACTGATAGAGTTTTTTCCCCTAAAAAAAAGTTTTTTTTTTTTTTTTTTTCATACCTTGCTCAAGAATCCTCCGGCAAAGAAAGGCCAAGTTCAAGTGTTGGGGTTTTCAAAAACTGAAGATGGAAAAAGGAGCCTTGCGTCCGTCGTTGGGTGGCCTGGGCAGGGAATAAAGCGTTGTTCTTTTTGGTGTTCTCGAAGTTGTCCCATTTTAGTTTCTTTAACTTTCGCTTTTGCTTTATGATTGTCTATAGATAAAATCATTTCTTGCTGCCAACTTTAGCCCTTGCTTGATTGTTAAATAGTTCTTTAACTCGACTACTTTAAAAAAAAAAAAAAAATATATATATATATATATATATATATATACACATATAGATTTTACGAGAGTACATGAATTTAAATCATTAATATTTATTTTTAATGAATTTAAATCATTAATATTTAAAAATAAAGAGTAAAAATCTAACCAATACACTTTTAAAAAAATATTTATCAAAATTACTCTTCTATTTCACAAGTGGTCCACTGTCCAAATTCAAATATGCACAATATCCCCATCTTAAAAAAAAAAAAAAAAAAAAAAAAAAAACAAACAAACAAACAAACAAACAACAACAACGGCACAGAACTCATTATTACCTTCATGCATGCAACATTAATGGTAATGTTAAGGTATATAATTCTTTAATATGAAAATGTACCATGGGGTGAAATGCCTCGTTTTCAGACTTTTTAGATTGAAAATGTGTGTATATAATATATATATATGTACAATATGGATTTTTTTTCTTTTTTTTTTTTAAATATGAACAAGTTTTTAATAATTACGTTCTATTGGTGATTACCTTTAAATATAAAAATTTAAAAACTGACGTATTTTATTATTGTCATCAATTTTCTTAATTAATTATTCAATTTATTATAACCGTTAGATTAATAATTACTAAAACAATAATATCCATTATATATATCTACATTACAAGATAAAATTTGTGGAAGCCCCTGAACTATTAGCTTTCTAAAATTAATGATTGTAACCGATTTTCTCCCAAATTTGGCCCCTTAATGGTAAAATTGTCTCGTTTATAAGGCCCCTGTTTTGAAATTTTAAACAGAAAACATAAGAATGAGTGCTATATAATATAAGGTTTTAGAATGTATTTAGAGAAAGTTGTCACCGTTGCTGATAGAGAACCAGGTTTCGCTAAAATTGAGCTATAAGAAACTATTATCCTGGGCAAATTTAAGACAGTTTTGTTAAAAGATAATAAAAGAAAGCTTGAATTAAGGTGGATATTGGTCAAGTAGTGGATGGAGACATGAGCTTTTATGGCCTGTTCAGTTCATAAATTTTAACATAAATTGAAATTTGTTTAAATTGTTTTAGACCAAAAAAAAAAAAACCTTTTTGGTTAAACTAATCCAAGAAACAAAAATAGCTAATGAATTACCTCGAGCATAAGCAATATTCATAAGGTCGAGTCCTCTGGCTACGTTTTGACGTGGTAAAGTATTGCAAATGCAAATTGATTTGTGATATTAGGCCATCAAGGACATAGAAATGACAAATATTGGACGCCCCCATTTTGCTCATGTTTACCCATTCAAGGTTTCGTGACAATAATATAAAATAAATACAAAATGATTTTTATAAACAAAAAAGAGGAGTATAAACTAGTTATATATTATCAAAACAACATGTTGGGATTTATTTCCTAATTTGTGTATTGATTGTAATCAAATTTGATTGGCATTTTTTGAGAATGTTTTGCTGGGATGATTACGTTTGAAAATGTCTATGCAGTTGGCAAGTTTCTTTTGGCAGGTTTCAAAAAATCCAGAAACTTGTTTTAGTTTCTATTTTTCTAAGTCAACAATTGATTCAAAGATGGTAAATTGATTTGATTGAGATTTTTTGTGGCTGGATGATCTTCCTCTGTCTCCTAGGAATGAGTTCAGGTTCGTTTATCGTTTAATTGAAGGAGTTTGATTATATTTGGTTTTGAGATAGTTGGCCGTAACAACTATGTTGCAGTCTTGTTGCAACAGGATCTGCAACAGAGGTGGTTCAGCGAATTAATTGAAGATGTGTCAAGCTATTCACAGCTTGCTTATTTATTGAAAGTCTCTGGAGTAATTGGACGCCTCTTGGTGAGTTTTTACGGGGTTGTGAGACAGGGGTGAGCGCTTGTATTGAGAGAGATGATTTGAGTGTTTTTGGGAGAAAAACTTAGTTGGAGGGATTCATGTAATGACTGAGAAAATCCCAGACTTTAAATAATACAATTTATTTATTTAAGCCAAGGATTTTCCTAGAAAATATTACGTGACTGAAGGATTTATGGAATCAATATTTGTATTCCTAAATTATGTAGTAGATTTCATGTTGAGTTCATGTTTTCGATCAAGTAAATTCGATCGATAAATTTTATTTTAAGGCAAAATAATTTTCAAGACAAGTATAGCTTAAGAATCTTAATTTCAAGAATCTCCAAACACAAAGATGATGTTAGCAACAGATAAAAAAACGACCGACATTTTTAAAAGAGGAAAAAAGATCCTTAAACAGTTAGGTTAAAGTCACAAGATAAATACCCATAGCGCGGAAGGGTACAATGTGAGCTCGGGAGTTGACAATAATAAAACAACGTCATTCGAGAGATAGAATGCTAAGAAGTCGATTTAGAATTTGTTCGGTCTAGAATTAATTTCAAGACTTGAAAAGTTTTGAAATATTATGCGAGTAAAAAATATAAAACAATATTGAATTATTAGAAATTAATGTTTGAACGTGAGCTAAATTAATTACCTCTAATCAATTATAAATTTAATCTTTAGAGAAAATAATTGAGGATAAGATCGTGCACGTAATCTTACCTTAATCAGATACTTTATATAGTGAAACTTTTAGGGTTCTTGCCATTTCTTTCCCAAAACAAAGCCATCAATGGCCAAATAAAGTTGAGTGATCTCCATTTTTGACACCGGTGTCAATAGAAAGAAAAAGTTCAATGACATGCGGCACAACCTCTAACTCTGCGGAACTCAATCGCCGGTGGAAGTTCAAATTACCCTTCGTGATATCTCCGTCATCCGACCCCGATTGAGATGATTTCGGTCCCTATGGACTCAAAGGTAACGAGACAAAGAAAACCCATCCATTTTCATAGCTAATCTGTCTTCCCGCCGCCGCCGTTGTTTCTCTCTCCAGTGCCGTCGTGGATGCCAAAAGCCCACCACCACCGTCCACGGTTTGGGGTGGAGGGAAGTGGTGGTTCCGACGATTAACCGTTGGATCGTCGTAACTTTGGTGTCACAACATAAGGAAGTGGGTAAGAAAACCCTCAACCAATTTTAATAATTGATGGCGAATATTGAGTTTTGATCGCAAAAAAACCTACGTTGTCGGTCCTTTTTTGAAATTGAACCAATAGAAAAGTTTAGGACCCAATTTGGAAAAATCGGAGTCTCCGCCACCGCACGCCGCCGCCGCCATATTCCGGTGAGTTGTTTTCGATTGATGATCCGAGACCATATCCGCATTCGTTTTAATGGTAATGTCCGTTCAACCAAATTCAATCGATAAGAATGGTCTGGTATTGGTTATGCGGATCGAACTAAACAAGTGAAGATCGAATTAAGTGTTTAAAACTACGATGTTTTAAGGATCATTCATAGTGCTTGTAGCTTTTTAATTAGGATTAACTATTTAGATGCTATCGTAACCGCTTAGCTCGGAACCCGTGCAAGTACAAACCTTGCTTACAGTTTAATTAAGATAGTCATATAAGGCGTATGATTTTTACGAAATATGTTAATTATGAGATTCGTGAATTAGGTTTATATTTATGTTAAATGTCAGTATGTAGTTTTCCAATAAAACTTAATTAGTTTTCAAATAAAGCGAAAAAATGAAAGAAACGATACGCTAGACCCTTATTTTTTCTGACGGTAAATATGGACCTCAACACTATTATGAGCCCGTCAAGTGAGGTAAAGTAAAGTTTATTAAAAGTGTATTATGGATGATAATTTAATTAATTATTAAAACTAATTAATTAAATTATCTAAGACTTAGAATATGGTTAAGGAAGTTAATTAATTACTAAGATTAATTAGCTAACTTATGTAGACTTAGTATATGAATAAGAGGGTTAATTAATTACCAAAATTAGTTAACTAAATTATTAGACTTATTATAAGGATAAGATAATTAATGAATTATCAATTTAGCATAAATTTGTAATGACAATTAAGGAAAATAAGATTTTGAGGATTTAACAAATCGATCCTTATAGTAAATTATCCTTCAGAAAAGGAAATGAATATTGGCCTTAAGAAAAGGGTTAGATTCCTTCATAAGTTGCTAAAATAGAATAGCAAACGACATATAATCTCACACTCTCGATTGGGGGTTTATTTTTGAAGTAAGCAAGTAAGAGAAATGTGTTTGGCGAAAAATGGATTTGAATCGGGTAAGTGCCTACAACATGAATAGATTTTAAAGAAAAAATTTACACATGCTATATTTATACATGTTTATGCTTTAAGTATTGTATGCGATGCCATGTCATGTTTGCATACACCTTAATAAGTCAAGAGGAACTTATAAGAATAATATCGATGATGAGTTAAAAGACCTCCGAGCCTAAGGGAGGTAAAAACTCCACAAGGGAGGAAAAAAAAAAAAAAAAAAAAAAAGAATGTCCTTCGACTTAAGGGAGGCATTCAAGTTATAATCACGGTGTCGCGGGGGACCTTGCAAACCCTCACGTCCCGATGATTGATTGGAAGTGGTACATGAGCACTCGGGCCCATAAGAAAGATAAGATAAGATAAGATAATAAGACTATGATAAAACATCATAATCAAGCATAATCAGTTCATGCATATTTATTCATGTGTACTTACAATTATTTTGCGAGATGTAGTTCCTTTGTTTAAAAGCTCAATCGGATATGTTCATCTTTGTGAGGTAAGAAACCTATCAACCAATTCTTGAAGGGCAGCAATGGCGGTTAAATGGTGGAGATGGGAATGGATAAACAGATTAAAAGTTTAAGTATAATCATGTATATATTTATATGATTTAAAGTTTCAAGCATGTATGTTTAAAAAGTATATGTACATATGTATGTTAGGAAAACCGAGATTGTAGCTAACAATCCTAGTTTTGACTATTTAAGTTTTAGAACGTTGCAACAATTGCATGCAACAAATAAGCAATTTTAAACATGATGATTTAAATGATTGATTTTAAAAGGACTTTAAGATGTACTTGAATTTAAGATTTTTCACGAAATCCATTTTAAAGTCAAATGAGATAACCCAATTAAATTGGCTAGTTTTAGAAATGCTTTTAAAGAGTATGTGAATCAAGAGTTCAAATGTCACTCAATTCGAAAGATATTTTTAAAAGTTTTATCTTAACTAAAATTAAGAAAAGTTTTTAGTAATTGAGTGATTCATTCTTTTTAAATTATTGTTACGAATTATAAAAGTATTCATTCTTATGTTAAAAAAAAAATAATGTTCCGCAAATTTTAAGAAACCCCAGTAAGTACAAGTTAAAAGTAAGTTACGGTGACGACCTCAAAGGGGGGTCGTCACAATTCAAATGTTTAAAGTCGAGGGGATCTCGCTGTTCAAGTCCATTGAGAAAATTGCAAGTTCATAGGCGTCTTTTTAGAGAGGGAGTCTTAGGTAGATTAAGTCCAATTGAATTGTAAAAGAGTTCTTAGTGGATTGTTTATCATCTGGGCGTGGCCCCGCGGAGTAGGGTGTTACCGAACCGCGATACCATTTCTCTCGTGTTCTTTTATTTTATGTTTCTGCATGATTCATATTGTCTTATAAATTGTTAAAAGACTAAAACTGGTACTAACACAACATAATAACCTGTTTAGTTTGTTGATTCGAGTTTTTAATTTAAGTTGAGATATGATTTTATCTGAGAACTTTTTACTGTAGGAAAAAAGTTAGATGTAACTGTTTTTAAGAGTTTTTATTGTAACAAAACTCAACTTCTAAACTCAAATCGATAAAATAAATTGGATTTAAATGTGAAAGTGATTGCAACAAGGCCACCTTTTTAATAGCCCTTTTTTTTTTTTTTTTTTTTTTTTTTTCTCAAGGCCACTTTTTAATAGCCGCAATTTCTTCTTCTTTTTCTTTCTTTTTTTTTTTTCTCATTGCATGTTAGGTCTTCAATTCTTTTATCCTTAACTCATCTTTATTAAGTGTAAAAATATCTAAATATAAATATAATTACAATCATATAAAAATATTGAGTCATCTTATTTAAACAATTAATTATATTAGCCACTACGTCTTGACACTTGCATATCCATAATTTTTACACCTTTTAAGTGTGAGATAAAAATTCAGAGCTAGTTTTACGCTTTATTTATTACTCTCAAACTTTGTTTGACTTTTTTGCTTTGGAGAGTGTAATTAGCACCTATGGTTTTTTTCTTTTCAAAAGGATTTTTACAACTTTAAATAATCATATTATTGTGTCCTTTAATTTGCATAATTTTACTTTTACAACAATTTCTAGTTATTGTTTTTACAGGTATTATTAAGTTGTTCTGTGCACACAAAATATTATTGTTGTATCGGTCTTATAACAATATTTATGGTAATAATAAAATATAATAATAATAATAGACAACTTTATAATCCAGTTAAATGGCGAGGGAAATCGTGAATTACGATAGATTCATAAACGCTTTCCAAAGCAAGTCTGGATATGATTAGATTTATATTAAAAAACTTACTTGGATTTAACTCCATCAAATAAATTTGGCGGGTAAGAAGTAATTTCGAAAATAAGTGTGCCAAAACTAATTTAGTAGCTACTTAAAAGTCAGATTACGATCTTCAACTATCGCATTTAAGGCATCCGGGAAGCAACATTTCCGTTTTGAAGATGATATACTGAGAAGAAGAGAGGATAAAAAATATTCAAGTACGTTTGAAATTGATTTCAGAGTGTTTTTTAAAAATATTTATGTACATCTTTTGAGACATAAAAACGAAAACGATTTACAAATCATATTTATTTAGTAAATGTTTTGAAAATAAAAAGTAGTAAAAATAGTTTTTGTGAATGAATTAGAAAACACTTGAAAGTTATTTTCTCTTTTCTGTATTTATTCTCTAATATCTATCAATAATATTATAATATATTAATTAATAATTATAGCCAAATACAATTTTACCTTTTTATTGTATTAAAACAATCTCTTAAAAAACCAAACATAATTTCAGAATCGGTCCCAGAATGATTATCAAAATAATCTCATTTTTATTTTTGTACTCAAAATAAAATCATTTGTAAATATTACCAAACGGTCCCTTTTGTTTACAAAAGGAATAAATTTTCTCTCTCTAGTTAGGACTAGGAGTTATAACTCTAAATTCTCTTTCTTTCAGGCCTAAAATTTAACCCCTATATCTCTTTGATTGAGAGTCTGGGTTGTTTGAATGCTTGATTTTCTTTAATTAAGAGTAATGAATAAGAGAATATCACTTTTAGACAGATGTGTTTAAATATTAAAAATGGACGCTATGTGGTCATAAATTGGTTAGATGGTTGAAAGGGATTTAAAGTCTACTGACGATGTAGTTATGTGTTTAGTAATGTTACGTGCTCTCTATAAAAAAAAAATAATAATAAAAAAAAGGAGCAATAACGCAATTGAAGCTCTAAGATTGGAAATTTAACTTATTTGAAGAATTATTTATTGTTTTATCAGTTAAATTGGAGATTCTTGGAGTTTTGTTATTCTCTTTGATTGACACTTTGCATGCTTATGAGGTTAATGCCATACGGTATTGCAGCATCATGTTCTCAGCTTAGGGGCATGATAGAGGACTTTTTCAAAAATGGATGCTTTTGGGAGAGACGCAAGTGCCTAATGTTTAGGGCTGTTTGAATGAATTGCCAGCATTTTGGAACTATTTTCAAAAAACAACGCTCAATTTTTTTTTTTATATCCAATAAATTTCTGATGCTCAAAATAAAAATCATTGATCTACTTGAGCAAATCAGTGATTTATACCTAACAAATTAGGAGAATCATGTACAGAAAAATAGATATATAACATAAGGTTTTAATTTCAAAGTTAACCTCTAAAAAATAAAAGTTACTCACTTTGCTCCATACAACTCAAAATGATACAAAACTCACTCTTAAAATTATAACAACTTATAATTTTGATACTTTCGTCATTGATATGTTGATATTTTAACAATTTTAACCACATTTGTGCTAATTGACAGCTTGGCAAAAGCTAAATGATAATGCGACACATCTAAATAATGGATAAAATCATTTTAATATCATAAGTTATAGTGAAATATACTTTTAGTACTTTGTATTTTTTATAATATTAAAATGGTCTCTCGACTTTCTTAAAAACACCTTTTAAGTTTTTTGAATCTAACTTTTTGGACATGTAATATCCAAACTACCCTTATTATTAATTAAATAGAAATCAATATTTTAAAAAAAAAAAGTCTGAAAATATTTCAAAAATTAAAATATTTAAAAGAAAACAACAAAATAAAAAAGTTAATGATCTTTTTTCTAAAATCATTAGTTTTTGGCTAATCAAATAAAATGGTACTAAGGTCATTTTATGTCTCAAAAATCAACTTCGGGGTATCAAGAAGTTGTTTTAAAAATGTATGCATCATTTTAATATTATCAAAATCAAAGAGTATTAAGAGCAATTTTCACTATAACACGGGATACCAAAATAATTGTCTCCCTTTAAACAAAATAGACTTAAAATTTTGAAATTAAAAAAAAAAAGGGCATATGAGCGGAGGATAGTAGTGATTACTTGGTGCTTTCAGAAAATGTGCCACATTAATTGGCGTAAAATATTTGATTCAAATATTAGTGTTTCTAGTCATTACTAGTTCAGAGTAGAGCATGCGTTACTATTTTGCTTATCATGCATTGATCTCAACACATTAAATGCATATATACGACGATGTGAAAGCACTTAGATTACAGAAACACAACACATACGCATGCATCTGAGCTCCTCTCTGATCTCGTGATGTGTGTTTGCTCTGTTTCCAGCTTACCATTCCTCTCTTTTGCAAACCTATCCATTTAGCCCATCTTCTGCACGTTGCAAAACGAACTTATCAGTCTAAACTCTTCTAAATATTTGAATATCAGTTAGTTGAACTTGATATATAATCCTATAAAAGCATATATGCAGGAATTTCTAGTCAGAAAATAGGACCCAAGTAAATAAAAGAATTAGAATCAACTCTTTGCTGATATGATCGTGGATAGGTTGTGAGTCTCATAAAAGGGCTAATGCAAATTATAAATGAGCACGGTCTTAAAAGCTTAGTTTTGAACTAAAAATTCAACACGACTAATACGCACAAGATTTCATATTGTCTGACCTCAATAATGTCTTTGACCTCAAAATTTAGCTTCAATAATGTCTTGTGACGATTCAAAAGTACTCGAAAATTCTGCTTTTGGCGAGCTTGAAGGAGAAACCAAGAAAGGCTTGGGTGGCACTTGCAAGGAATCAAGATTCCCTTCCAACATCTCTATGACTTTACTCATTGCTGGTCGGTTTGACGGGTCAATCTGTATGCACCACAAGCTCACAATTATCATCTTCCATGCTTTCACTCGGTCTCCTTCATCTAAAATTCTCTTCAGTCCAAGTTCTTCATCTAGCTCAAGGCGCTTATAAATCCAGTGTGGAAAATATATTTCACTCGAATTATCAACTTGAACATTCACATTCTTTCTCCCTCCCATCAATTCTAGAACCATCATTCCGTAGCTGTATACATCAGATTTATGTGAGACACCACCAAAATTTCTACTAAAAACCTCTGGAGCAATGTATCCAATAGTTCCTCGTGGACCCGCCATGGAGACAAGGCTTTCTTCTCTAGCACAGACTTTTGCAAGGCCGAAGTCTGAGATTCTAGGGACAAAGTCTTCATCAAGAAGAATATTATGAGGCTTGATATCAAAATGCAAAATCCGAGTTTTGCAACCACGATGTAAATATTCTAGTCCTCTCGCAATGCCAAGTGAGATTTGGTAGCGTGTTTCCCAATCCAACTGATGATTACTATTTTCACTTGTGTTTTCATCAAATACGAATTTCTCAAGAGATCCATTAGGCATGAACTCATAAATGAGAGCTCTTTTAGCACTCTCAAAGCAGAAACCCAACAAAGACACAATGTTGACATGTGACGTTCTGCTAATAGTTGCTACCTCATTTATAAATTCTTCACCGTTTGCTTTCGATTCATTTAACACCTTAACCGCAACGAGACGGCCATCATTTAACTTTCCTTTGTACACACTGCCAAAACCACCTTGGCCTAATTTTTCTTTGAAGGAGTTGGTCATTTTCTCGACATCCAAATAGCTATATCTTCTAGCTTGCAGTGCCTCATAATGCTCTAGAAACGCCTCAATATTTCCTTCTTGTTGATTCTGCTTCTTCCAGAGGAGGATTGATTTATTGGATGAGGACTTCTTTCTCAGACAACAGAGTGACACAATTAATACAATAGTGACAACAACTATTGCAACTGCAATCAAATGAAAGAAATGACAAATTAAACCAACTCATCAAATTAAAAATCGCATGTGATTTAAACTAACTGATAATTAAATATTTTTTGCGGTTGGACCAAAAGCTATTGTGTTTAGTAATACATTTGAGATGTGTGGATTATTATGTTTTAGATAATACACTTGGAATACACTTGGACCAGAAGCTGTCCAGTAATACACTTGTAATCAGTTTCAGAAAGTTACTATCTCTGTGTACTCAGAAATGTGATTGGATTTCCATGGCTTGTCCAAAGTGTTATAAACAAGCATATTTAAAAGTTAGATGTTTAATTAAAGATGCAGCATACCTATTCCCAACTTCCATGCCAAATCTTTATGTCCTGAAACATCATGAATCACAAAGATTAAAGGTATTGTAAGTGAACCGATAAAATTTACATTCAACAAAATCATGATGTGGGGTGGAAAATCAATATACAAACCTCTCAGACCATATCGAAAAAAAAAAACAAAGAAGAGTTTTTTTGTAATTCCATATCCATAAGAAAGGTATAGGACAGTGGATAGATTCTAGATAACAATAGCAGATTAAAGACGTACGTTTGTATGCAGGAATCTTAGCTGATGTACACATACCTTTAATTGAGCAATAGAAGTTGTTTGTGCTATTAGTCTCGCATTGACCTCCTCTATAGTGACAATCAAAACATTCTCTAGATACAAACACTTCAACAGTGAAACTAGTCGCAAACAAAAATTCATTGTCCTGAGTTCGATTGGAGAGCGGAGGAAGCTGGATGGTTGAACACTGTTTTGCCGATGGAAAACTAGTATTTAAAAGTCTAGTGTAGTAGATATCATTATCTCCGCAGATAGTACGATTAAATTCGGTCGGGACAGTACTTATTCCTAGACTGTGGCTGCAATTGAAGAGAGTCCATGAATCCGTAAAGTTCGGATAAGAGAACGAGGTGACCGGAAGAGTGAAATTTTCGATAGATTCGCAACTGCGGGGATCCAAGCGACTCGGCGATGATGTATCATTGATTAGAACTGTCTTTGACCGAGAGATGTTCTCAACAGGAAACCAGTGTCCTCCTTCTTTGAATTGGATCTTCGGAACTGGTTTCGAACAATTAACCGTGTACAGCCCACAATCGGGGTGCTTTTGATCCTTGTAAGGGAATTCAAACTTACCACAAAAGAGTGTTGGACAACTTGTCTGGTTCTGGTTTTTCTCCTCAGCCGAGCTTAGAAGCACAAGATGAGAGATAAAAGAGAGAGCAAAGAAAGGAAAAGGATTCTGATGGGAACCGGAAGTTGTTAGTGTATAGTAGGAGGTCGAAGCGTTAGTGTAGTTGGTTGGTTAGTGACGTGGACTGGAATAAGTAGACTTGAGTAGATTTGGTTATTAGAAGTCTTGCTGAAGTTGTGTGTCCATGTAATAACAGAATTCAGTTAGAGTTGGAGTTTAGTCCTAGAAGATATAAATAGGCAGGAGTCCTTAGGGATTGGCTATCTTTGGAGTCTGTAGTTTGAGAGGAGAGACGGTGATTCTCTCGAATAATCACCTGAGTGTGTAAACCTTCCGTCGTTAATCAAGAGATTTCCATCAAATTGGTATCAGAGCTGTTCCGATTGGGAATGGTTGTGTCCAGAGCTGAGAAAATGGAAGGTAGAGTGGAATTGGTGGAGAAGGACATCGGAGAGCTTAAGGGAGCAGTTGGACAGCTTTCGGTGGACATGGGAGCTGTGAGAGATTACATGAAGGAACTTACCGATTGGATGAGGTCAGGGAACAGTGCAAGCCCTTCGGCAGAGCGCGAGGGGGCTTCGGCTTCAAATGCGGTGGAAGGTGGCGGCGGCAGCGGTTCATCCCGGTCAAGGTTCGGCACCGATCGGCGGAGAATCTAGGTTTCGCCGGATGGAAATTCCTCTTTTCAATGGCGAGGATCCGCTCGGCTGGTTGTTCCGTTTGGAGCGGTACTTTCAGGTACAGGGAGTGGAGGAGATGGAACGAGTGTCGGCGGCAGTAATCGGCCTCAAAGGGAAAGCATTGAATTGGTTTCAGTGGTTGGAATCTAGGTCCGGTCACATTTCGTGGCAGAGGTTCAAAGAATCAGTGGTTCAACGATTTAGGTCGTCACAAACAGGCAATCACTACGAAGCGTTGATTTCCTTGCGACAGGAATCGACGGTGGCTGAATTCCGAGAGAAATTCGAACTTCTCTCGTCGCCGTTGAGAGAAGCCGACGAGGAGTTCCTGGTGGGAGCTTTCTCGAATGGCTTGGCCGAAGAGATAAGGGCTGAGGTGCGGATGGTGAAGCCCAATTCTTTGGTCCAATTGATGGACTTGGCCCAGAAAATTGAGGAAAAAAATTGGGCCCTGGAACGGGCCCACATGAAAAGAAGTTACAGGCCTAATTCTGGAAAAGAGATTAATGGAATCTCAGAAGGGCGTGATTTTTCTTCTTCGGGGGATTACAGCGGATTCAGAGGAGCGGCGATGGTGCGAACTTTGTCGACCGGCGGTGCTGGTGGTTGCCACCCAAACCGAACGACGGCGGTGGAGCAACAGTGACTCGCAGCAACTCTTTTCAGACCAACGTATCGGTCAACAAGGAACCTCTCCGTGTGTCTTCACAACCGGCGAGAAGAAACGAGAACTTCAGAAAGAGGATCTCTGATGCTGAGATGCAAAGACGGAGGGAGAGGGGTTTATGTTTCCGGTGTGAAGAAAAGTGGCAATTCGGCCATGTTTGCCGGAACCCCCAACTCCAAGTCTTGATCGCGGCAGAAGACGAGGAAGAGGAGGATGTAGCGGTTGAGGATACCGGTACACCGCAGACGCAAGAGGATGGATCCTTGGAGCTGTCTATGAATTCAATTGTTGGAATTCCGTCGATCAATACTATGAAGGTTAAAGGTACGATTTTGAACAAGGAAGTAGTGATTTTAATTGATTCCGGGGCTTCTCATAATTTCATCTCTCGGGGAATGGTAGAGGAACTTAAGCTGCCAATAGATGAAACACCTAGTTTCGGAATTATGGTGGGAAATGGTTACAAGGTGGCCGGACAGGGGGTTTGCCGGCAGGTGGAGATTAGCTTACAAGGATTGCACATAGTTCAAGATTTTTTTCCGATTGAACTTGGTAGTGCCGATGTGATTTTAGGCATTACTTGGCTGGGCATGTTGGGGGAGGTTAGTGCTAATTGGAAGAAACTAACCATGCAGTTTGATTGGCAGGGCAACCGGGTGTTGCTTCAGGGCGACCCCTCTTTGTCCAAAACCTTAGTATCCCTTAAAGCCATGATTAAGGCTATTCAGGAGGAGGGACAAGGATTTTTGGTGGAATTTGGCCAGGTAACGTTGCTGGATGGTTCGGCCAATGTCATCGAGGATGCTGCCTTGGAGGGGTTACTCACTGAGTTTAATTCGGTGTTTGAACCACCCGCAGGCCTTCCTCCTTCACGATTTCATGACCATGCCATTCCACTTAAAGAAGGGGCAGATCCTCCCAATTTGAGACCTTACCGTTTTCCACATTCACAAAAAAATGAGATCGAAAGAATTGTGAAGGAAATGATGGCTGCAGGAATCATTAAGCATAGTAATAGTCCGTTTTCGAGTCCAGTGTTGCTAGTCAAGAAAAAAACAGGCGAATGGCGTTTTTGTGTGGATTATCGCGCGTTAAACAAGATTACAATTCCGGACCGATTTCCGATTCCTGCCATCGACGAGTTATTGGACGAACTCGGAGGGGCGGTTTTCTTTTCCAAATTGGATTTGAAATCCGGCTACCATCAAATTCGAGTACGAGAGGAGGATACACCGAAAACAACGTTCCGTACTCACGCAGGCCATTACGAATTTTTGGTTATGCCTTTTGGCCTAACAAATGCCCCGGCAACCTTTCAATCTTTAATGAATGAGGTTTTCCGTTCTCATTTACGGCAATTTGTTTTGGTCTTTTTCGATGATATTCTCGTTTATAGTAGGGATTGGGAAACACACTTGCAGCATTTGAGATGTGTCTTTGACTTGCTCAAGCAACATCAATTGGTGGCCAACAGGAAAAGGTGTGTTTTTGGACAGCCGCGGGTGGAATATTTGGGCCATATTATCACGGATTCCGGGGTTCAGGCTGATCCGGAGAAGATTACGGCCATGGTTGACTGGCCCATGCCTAAGTCCATTCGAGATCTTCGGGGATTTTTAGGACTCACCGGTTATTACCGACGTTTTGTCAGAGATTATGGGAAGATCGCCGAGCCTCTAACACGTCTCCTTAAAAAGGACGCGTTTTTGTGGACCGCGGAGGCACAAGGAGCATTTGAGGAACTAAAACAACGGATGGTCTCTGTTCCGGTGCTCGCCTTACCGGACTTCACCAAGACATTTATCATTGAGACGGATGCGAATGGGCGAGGATTAGGGGCGGTTTTGATGCAAGACAGTCGGCCAATTGCTTTTATCAGTCAGTCTCTTTCGGAGCGTGCGCGCGCCAGGTCTGTCTATGAGCGCGAGCTCATGGCAGTTGTGTTGGCTACGAAGAAGTGGCGTCATTATCTTTTGGGCCGTCACTTTATTGTGCGAACGGACCAACGTAGCTTGAGGTTTCTCCTCGAACAACAAATCATGAATGAGGCTCAGCAACGATGGATTTGCAAACTCATTGGTTTAGACTTCGAGATTCAGTATAAACCGGGGCGGGATAATCGGGTGGCTGATGCTCTTTCACGGCAACACGAGGAACCTCTGTTGCACACGTTTTCCGTTGTCCACATGCGGGAATTGGAGGCTATTGAGGAGGAAGTGCAGTTGGATGAAAAATTGAGGACAATCATTCAAGGCCTATTGTTGGATCCCCATTTCAAGGTAGGGTATCAACTTAAGGGTGGCCGGCTCTATTTCAAGGATAGGTTGGTATTGCCAAAGCATTCGCCTTGGTCACCAGATTTTTCCGAGAGTTCCATTCTTCGGCGGTGGGGGGTCACTCCGGATTTTTTCGCACTTATAAGCGCATGGCTGCTGTCCTATTTTGGGACGGGATAAAGCGTGACATTCAGCGCTTGGTCGCCGAATGCGACACATGCCAGAGGGTGAAGTATGATGCCTTGAAGCCGGCGGGTTTACTGCAACCTTTGCCAATTCCGGAGCAAGTTTGGGACGATGTGTCCTTGGACTTTATTGGGGGGCTGCCTAAGGCGTTGGGACGCGATACGATTTTGGTGGTGGTGGATCGTCTCACCAAGTATGTGCATTTTTTTGCGTTCTCTCATCCTTTTACGGCTCGGGAGGTTGCGGCCGTTTTTGTGCAGGGGGTGGTTCGCCTGCATGGTTTTCCGCGTTCTATCGTCTCTGACAGGGACCGCATGTTCATTAGTCACTTTTGGAAGGAGTTATTTCGATTGGCGGGTACCGAGCTACGTATGAGCTCCACGTACCACCCACAGACTGATGGACAGACGGAGGTGGTTAATCGGAGTTTAGAAGACTACTTGCGGTGTTTTTGTGGTAACAAACCATCTCAGTGGCCTAATTGGATAGGGTGGGCTGAGTTTTGGCTCAATACTACTTTCCACAGTTCGGCGGGCATGACTCCTTTTCGCGCCTTATATGGTCGGGACGCCCCTATTCTCTTCCGTTGGGAGGATGGTAGTTCGGCAGTGGAAGACGTGAACCGTCAGTTACGTGACCGCAACGACGTCCTTCGCGAATTGAAGGAGCGTTTGACTACTGCCCAGGAACGCATGAAGGTGTATGCGGACAAGAAGCGTCGGGATGTCCACTTTGCGATTGGCGATTGGGTTTTCCTGAAACTACAACCTTATCGGCTGCGATCGTTGGCTCGTCGACGCAATGAAAAGTTGAGTCCTCGCTTCTATGGTCCCTTCATGGTGTTGGAGAGGATTGGTGAGGTTGCCTATCGTCTGCAACTTCCGTCTTTTGCACGGATTCATGATGTGTTCCATGTATCTCAGTTGCGGAAAGTGTTACAGCCCTCTACACCGGTGCAGCAGTTTCCTGCAGCCTTGACAGAGGACATGGAGTTGGCTGTCCAACCCGCAGCTGTGCTTCAAACGCGAAAATTGTTGGATGGGTCTCTGGAGGTCTTGGTGCAATGGAAAGATCTTCCGGAGTGTGACAGTACTTGGGAATCGTGGGAGTTGTTATCTGCCCAGTTTCCTGACTTGAACCTTGAGGACAAGGTTCTTGCGCATGGGGAGGGTGATGATGGGAACCGGAAGTTGTTAGTGTATAGTAGGAGGTCGAAGCGTTAGTGTAGTTGGTTGGTTAGTGACGTGGACTGGAATAAGTAGACTTGAGTAGATTTGGTTATTAGAAGTCTTGCTGAAGTTGTGTGTCCATGTAATAACAGAATTCAGTTAGAGTTGGAGTTTAGTCCTAGAAGATATAAATAGGCAGGAGTCCTTAGGGATTGGCTATCTTTGGAGTCTGTAGTTTGAGAGGAGAGACGGTGATTCTCTCAAATAATCACCTGAGTGTGTAAACCTTCCGTTGTTAATCAAGAGATTTCCATCAGATTCATATTCCGGAACTTACCAACTGAATGACCAAAACCAGAAACTGAAATAAGGATTATAGTTTTCTAAAGCAAAATAGGATGTTTATCAGAATTAAGAGCTTCTGCTATGCTCAACACGGTAGTTGACTTGGAAAGTTAGATAAAGAGAGACTTTCTAGATAAGAGAGAGAGAGAGAGGAAAAAAAAAAAAAAAAAAAAAAAGAAAAGGAAGAAAGAAAAGGAAGTGTTGAAAAAGAAGCACAGTGGGTTACCCATCACGATTCATGAACCTTCCCATATCATAATGATCGTCGATCAAGCGGTTAAGAATGGCATTTTAGAAGTATAAGATGTAAAAAAATATTTATTATTTATTTAATAAAAAATTTTATTTATTATTTATGTATATATATTATTGAATATTTTATAAATATTAATAAAAATTTTATGACTATTTATGTGATCTTAAATATTATAAATAAATATGTGATAATATAATATTTAAGAATAATAATTAAAACGATGTTCGTAATGAATTTAATTAAAGTTTAGAATCTTTAATTAAAATATTACTAATACATGTCATTCCTATTTAGAATGGAACGGTGTTATCCGCACGGTTAATATGGTGAGATATTAAATGAGTGTATTACGCATAATGAGATTATGTGAAATAGGGACAGATACACAATATGAATTTCTAATATTTTTTGTTTAAATATAGAAATTCTAATTGAATCTACTGATGGTCATATATAGGATGATCTTAATCTTGAATTCTTAGCAGACTCACATTTATGGATTTTTATATTTTGATTTACTCGGTACAGATTCTTAGATTCTAAGTCATATTCCTTGTATTTTGAAACCTTATTTTAAGGGCTTGCATTCAACTCACCTGGTGCGTAATAGAGAGAAAATTCAGAGAAAAAGTCTATGAGTTTGAAAGTTTTTATAGAGAAATATTCAGAGAGACTATGTACTCTTAAAAGCCTTTGAGTGTTAATCATTACGCCTTCTGGGATAGAGGCTTGTTGCTTTCGAGAGGAAGCTCTGCCGGTTCAAGGGAGTTCGCTAGGTGAATAGAAGACATGTGATTCACGCTAAATAACATCAATGTAGAGATTCTTCACAGCAGCGTCATTGTCTAAGAAGGAGTCCTATGTGAATAAGTCCATTAGTTTATGTAATTTTTTGAAACATAGTGAACTGTTTATTGCCTGTGCGTGGCTCCGCAGATATAGTTGTACACACCGACTGCGATATCATATTGCATGTTCTTTTTATTTCTGCACTTTATTCTACTCCAGAAATTGAACATAATTAATCCATATCTTAATTAACTAAGTCGTGTCTCAAACTGTGTTATAACACCATCTGAAATACCAGACATACAATCAGATCTAACAAAGGATTTACCATAATCCTCTCTATATTATATACTCTTCATCCCTCCAACACTCTTATCCTTCTTACTCTTCATCTCTCTTACCAAATGAAGCCTACTAAATGGAGGTCTTCTTGTCTTTTTTTGTCATAATATTGTAATATTGTATTAGTACAACACTCATGATAACATTTTATCAATAATTTAAGCATCGTTTATTTTACTGATTCAAGTTTTCAGTTATATATTTTTATAGTTAAAAACTCTTAAAAAATATCACATTTAACTTTTTCTGCTATAATTAAAAATTTAAAGAAAATGTCACATCTCAACTTTAATTGAAAATTCAAAATTGCGAAGCGAAGAATGACTTAGGCCCCGTTCACTTCACCGATTCGAGTTTAGAATTTGAGTTTTGTTACAGTAAAAATTTCTCAGAAACAATCACATCACTTTTTTGTTACAGTAAAAGGCTTTCATATAAAATTACATCTCAACTCAAATTAGAAACTTAAATTAACAAAATGAACGGATCCTTAGACTAGTCGGAGAAAAAAGAAAGAAAAGGAAATGTTGTTTAAGAAGGAGAGTGGGTTAGCTAGGCACCATGAACCTTCCCATATCCTACTTTTCAGGAATTCCAAGGACTATAATAATTGAGCAAGTTCTTAAAACTTGTACTTTGTGTTGACGGTGTTTTTTTGACAACTCGTAAAAGCCATCTTCTGGCTCTATTTATAGGCCTTCACATGTAGTCATATATTCCCGGTTCCCAAGACAGAAGCCATCTTCTGTCCTCGATTTGCGGGAGGGTAGGTGAGTTCTCATGATGAAAATTCCAGAAATCAGGCGGTTGATCCTGCTTGTTTGCCGTCTGATCTCCTGACTCCTGTAGCTGTTGTCGGGTCAATACTTCCCTCCTCGAGTTGACATGACCATTGACAGGTTGACTTGCGAGTTTGCTCGACGCCTTGGTTATAAGGCATCGGGGCAAGTTCTTCGACGTCATCTGTCGCGTGACGACTCTCGGCGCCAAGGACACTTTGTCATGGTACTCCCCTCGACGTCGGAAACTGACTCCAACGAGGAGTCCTCGGCGCGTGTGATACTAGGGAATGGTCGACTCATTGACCGTGGTGTAACAATTACCCCCTAGACTGGGATGTCACGGTGCGGCTTCCCTGGCTACCCAGCGTCGAGCATGCCACGTGGAGGATTTCTTCTGGGAGAAGTGACGGCTGCTTTGTCGGTACAGCGATCATTGCGGTTGGTTTCTCGGGCAGTGGGACCGTCGCATCGATCGTGTCGAATGACACGCTTCCGCTTCTCGGTTACCACGTGGCATTAGCAGATGAATCGCGATCGTCCGATGAAATGTCCTTTCGTTGTCTTTCCCTTGACCGTTAGATCATGTCCCTCCGTTTCCACCATTGGATGGAGACACATGAACTTCTACGGCTGAGATTTAGGGGTTCCTGGGCGCCTATTTAAACCCCCGAGAGGGTGTTTACACGGCACAATTTCTTGAGTGCCGTTACTCTGCCGGATTTTCGCCAGACACCTGGCTTTCGCGTGCTTACTTCTCCCTCCATTTCCAGGCTTCCATCTTCCAACGACCGGTGAGTTCCCATTCTCTTTTCTATTTGCCGTTGTTCTTGCGTAGTTGCGTGCAGAAAAAAGGGGGAAGGGAAGAAATATCCTCACCCGCCGCGGTCGGCCGTATGCCCTTGGCTGAGGCCGCCATGGGCCACCGCCTGATTCCTTACCGTCTTGACCCTAGGTTGGGATTGGTTTCCCAAGTCCCAGCCCTGGGACGTGTTCTCCGTGCCTCTGTGCACGGTATTTGGACCTCTCGACCATTAGGAACTAACCTCTCCCTTCATTTGTTTCCAGAAAAATGTCTTCAAAACAAGCTAGGGTTGAGAGGTCTCCACAACTCAGGTGAGAGACGACCCGGCAGAGATGGCGACACCGAGCTCACCCTCGGTGAAAAGCGTTGACTCTCTCCTTCGCAAAGTTAAGGAGTTTCCCGAGGCGTCGACCTCAGGCTCATAGTCGGACGAGTTGATCCTCCTCGGCGACGAGGATGTGGGGGAGCGAGCCGGCCCGTCAGAGGGCCGGGGGTATGGGGTCGTGTCGACCAGCAGCCTCTCAAGTCTCGCCACAGACGTCAACCCATCCAAGCTAAAGCCCCGAGCTGCGCTGAAAGCTTTCAACGACGCCGGGATCAACCCTTTACACTTCTACCTGATCGACCCGACCCCTAACGACTGTGCTCATAACCCCCCAGCCCGCCACATGACTATTTATACTTGGGCTCTTACCTTCGGGGAAACTATTCCATTCCACCCCTTCGTGAAGGGCCTCTGCGCCCTTCACAAAATCTCATCTGCTTAACTGTCACCCAACTGTTGGGTGACAATAAACTCCATAATTATCTTGTGGAGGAAATTTCTCAGGGTCGACCTAACCGTCGACGAGTTCCTTTACTGCTATTCCCTGAAGGCCTCTCTCGACCAGAGGGGATTTTTCTATTTGGCCACCGCGAAGTCCAAACCTCCAGTTCCTCCCCTGGTGGTCGAGAAGACCACGAGCGCCCATGGGTGGAAGCCCCAATTCTTCCTTTTGAGGGGCAACTTTAATTCTCATCTGCTTGACGGCGAATACCCTCTGGGGACTCAAACAATCTTCAGCAAATATTGTGGGTTCTTCATTGCATAAACCTCATCACAATGGGGCCTAACTTTACCGTCGAGCTTTCTGACACGTTGCCTCTCCTTGCAGGCAAATCAATCCCTCGACCGCGACTCAACTCCGCCTCTCTAGCCCGCGTCGAGCAGATTCGAGCCCTGCTCGAAGACAAGCGTCGGTTCTTAACACTGCTAAGAACCGGGAAAAGTACGGCCTATTCGTGCTCCTCGACACGCCCCAAGTGCCCGCCGAGCCTCCTACGAATCTCCTAAGCGGTAAGTTTTTGTCTTCTCTTTCAATAATTCCTTTATCATAGTCCAAGGGCGTAGTCGAGGGGTCCTCGAGCTGACTCCTTACTTTCTATGTAGGCGTCCCTCCCGAGATGAAGTACAATCTTCCCGTTAGGCTGAGGAAGAGGAACGAAAGAGACGGGGCGCCGGAACCGCTGGTGGCGCCCCCTGCTCCGGTCGCCCCCGCCCCCCGGGTCACTGATTCACTCCCCTGGAGGGTGCTTGTGATCGACCCTCCGATCAGGAGGCCCCGCGTCGAGAAACCATGCGTGACCGTGGGGGTTGAGGGGTTGTCCTCCTAGCCGGCTCGGCGTCCAGAAAAGGGGAAGGGCGTCGAGGTGGCCCCTGTTCTGTCGGGGCCATTGGTGATGCTGGGGTTGAAGATTGACGACCCCGAATTCCTCGTTACAGACGTCGTCCCCTGCTACCTTCACAACGTTTTGCGTCTGCCTCCGCGCTTTAGCCTGCCAATCCAGGCTATCTACTCCCATTTCCAGGAGGAGTCCTGGAATACCTTTGCGAAGAGGAGCATCCTCGACCGCCAGCGTCGCACCGTGACGCGCCAGATCTCGGTATGTTCTCTATTACTCTCTGATTCTCGCTTCCTTCTTTTGGGTTTTATCCCCACAAATTAAGCCAGTTCCCTCTTTCCCTTAACATACAGGCTCTTGAGCTGGCCCTTTAGATCTACGCCGAGCTGGAGGAGTTGATGCAGAGGGAAACCGCCTCCAAGGACGTCGAGCAAGAGCTAAAGGCACTTAGGTCCACCCGAGACAAGCTCTCCCTGAGCCTCGCGGTCGAGAAGGCGAAGGTGTTGTCCCTTAGTGAGAGCATCTCCACCGAGAAGGCCACCAACTTTACAAAGGGTGCTCTAGATGGACGCTCCAAGGCCGTGGAGGAATACCTCTCGTCTGCCGAGTGCCAGAGACGGGAGGAAGAGGTGGCCTCGCGGCCGGTCTGGGACTTCGTGAATTTCGCGGATTTTGGCCGTCTGGTCGACTCCCGGCTGGAGCTTTTCAAGGCGTCGCTCGAACTCGAGCGGATCGTTGAGGGACGTGTGGAGCAATTCAAGTCGTCTGAGGCGTTCGAGGAGCTGGTAAACCAGAGGCTCGGCGCCTACCAGGACTCAACCGAATTTGAGGAACTCCAACTGTCCCTCATGAAGTCTGCCGGGAAGCAGATCCTCGACCGCTTCCGGAGAAAGTGTCCGGACGTCGACCTTTCTTTCCTCGACGAATCCGATAGTGAGGACGTCAAAGTCGTCGAGCCTTACCAGGTGGCCGGCGGCGAGGGTCAACCTTACGAGGAGGTCGAACGGGGGGCGGGCAACGCCGAGGGGGCATTGGAGGAAGGCACCGAGGGTCGAGAAGGCAGGGACGGAGGCGCCGAGTGACGGCGATTTTGTATTTTTGTTTTATTTGTTTTTGAGTAGGGCCGTAAGGCCCAGGCAATATTTTATTTGATGTTTTGTAACGGCCATAAGGTCGAGACAATATTTACTTTCCCTTATATGCACTTGCGTTATTCCTTACATTGTGTTGTGTGGAAATCTGCTAAGTATAGGCTCGATTGCCTTCCCAATTTTTACTGCGGGAAAATTTTCTGAAAATTTTCTATGTGTAGGCTCGACTACCTTTTTGATTTTTGCATCTGAAAATTTTCCTAAGTGTAGGCTCGACTACCTTAACACCCCCTCGCCAGGGTTGAGTTCTTGGAGTCGGCTCTGGTGCGTCATTGTAGATAGTAGAATTTGCAAACAGTAAAACATCTGTTAGTAGATAGTAGAATTCGTGGCGGCCCGTTTGTAGAGCGTTGATGTTTCGACGTTTTTCGGTCGACGTTCGACAGTTTTTGGTCGACGCATCGACAATTTTTTGTTGACGTATCGACAACAGTCTTTTTTTTAAAAGGGTGGCCAAAAATTACAAGGTAAAAAGAATTAGTCGAAATACCGTTATTTATTTATTCATGCATCGGTTACAAGCTTGGCATTTTAACCTGCCAAAATGAGAAAATGAACGAATATAAGTAGAGGACTTTGGTCCATTGGACTGATGCTTGTCGTAGTTACTGGTAGTAGACCTTCAAATGGTCTGCGTTCCAGGTGTGCTTGATGCTTCGACCGACGAGCTCTACCAGCCGGTATGACTCGTTTGCCACAACTTCCATTATTCTGTAGGGCCCTTCCCAAGTAGGGCCCAAGGCTCTGGAGTTCTTGGGCTTTATGTTAGGGGTTACGACACGCAAAACCAGGTCCCTGACTCCGAAGCGCTTTGGCCTGACTCTCTTGTTGTAGTACCTGGCGGCCCTTGCCTGGTATGCGGCGAGCCCTAGCTGTACGTCCGTGCGCCGTTCTTCCAAGAGGTCGAGCTCCAAGTTCATCAGCTCGGCGTTCCTATCCTCCTCTACCAGGTTACCCGGTCGGTCGGAATAGACACCTCGATCGGCAGGACCGCTTCGAACCCGTAGGCCAATTAAAATGGGGTTTCCCCTGTAGTAGATCTACTGGTTGTCCAGTAGGCCTATAGCACTTTGGCAACTCGTCGGCCCATTTCCCTTTGTAGGCGTCGAGGCGCCTTTTGAGGGTGACCTTGATGATCTTGTTGACAACCTCGACCTGTCCATTAGACTGGGGGTAGACAACCGAGGAGAAATTCTTGTGGATCCCGAGAAGCTTGCAAAACTGATTGGTGTTGTCGTTATTGAACTGCTTCCTGTTATCGAACAAGAGAGAATGCGGGACCTCGAACCGGCACACAATGTTGTTCCATATGAATTTGTGCATTTCGCCTCCGACATGACCGTCAGCGGCTCGACCTCGACCCACTTCGTAAAGTAGTCGACGGCGATGATTGCGAACTTGTACCCCCTGGGGTTTTATGCAACGGGCCAATGAGGTCGATCCCCCACTTAGCGAAAGGCTAGGGGGATAGTATGGACGTAAGGTCCTCTGAGTGCAGTCGAGGGGTGGGGGCATACCTCTGGCAGCTTTCGCATCTCTTCGCGTATTCCGTTGCGTCTTTTTTTAGGCTGGGCCTGTAGTAACATTGTCGTAACATTTTGTAGGCTAGGGACTGTCCTCCCGCGTGGTTCCCGTAGACCCCATCATGTACCTCTGAGAGGACCCCCTTTGCTTCCTCTGCGCCGATGCACCTGAGCAAAGGCATCGAGTACCCCCTACGATAGAGAAGGTTGTCATGCATCGTGTATTTCGCCGCTTGGTACTTAATCTTTTTGGCTTGCTGTTTTTCCACAGGAAGCTCGCCGTCGACCAAATACCTAATGATTGGATCTATCCAGCTAGGTTGAAGTTCCACTGGTGCAACTTCGGGCCGTTTCTCCGTGGATGGGGTTTTCAAGACCTCCAGGGGCACCAAGTTCAAAAGATCGGCGTCCCTCGATGTCACCAGTCTGGCGAGTGCATCGGCGTTGCTGTTTTCAGCCCTCGGTACCTTCTGTATGTCTGTAGTGACGAATTTTTCTAAGGCTTCCTTAACCTTCTTTAGGTACGCCGCCATCTTTTCATCCATTGTCTGGTACTGCCCCTTTACTTGCTTTATAATGAGTTGGGAATCACTAAAGATGTCGAGGTTTTCAGCCTTCAGGTGCTCCACCAATCGGAGCCCAGCGAGCAAAGCCTCGTACTCCGCTTCGTTGTTGGACGCGGGGAATTCGAACCTGATGGCCGAGGTGACCTTGTGTCCTTCCGGCGTGTTTAGCACCAGTCCCGCACCACTGCCGTTATCGTTTGAACTACCATTGACGTAGAGCTTCCAGCGTGGAGGTTGGACGGCTCCCTCGAGCTCGGCTGGTAAGCCCGTGAACTCTGCCACGAAGTCGGCTAAGGCTTGACCTTTGATAGCGGTCCCTGGTTTGTAGTCGATGTCAAACTGGCTGAGCTCTATTGACCATTTGAGGAGTCGACCAGAGGCGTCGAGCTTTTGTAGCACCTGCCTGAGGGGGTGATTGGTCAAGACCTGGATGCTATGGGCTTGGAAGTAATGTTGTAACTTCCTTGTTGTCACGACTAGTGCGAGGGCGAGCTTTTCCATCTGGGGATACCTCGTCTCTGCGTCGAGGAGGCGCTTGTTGGCGTAATACACAGGTAATTGCACCTTTTTCTCTTCGCGGATTAACACCGAACTAACGGCGTGTTCTGAGACCGCCAGGTAAAGGCTCAGCACTTCCCCGGCCACTGGTTTGGACAACATAGGGGGTTTATCAAGGTGTTCCTTCAGTTGATGAAACGCCTGTTCGCACTCCTCCGTCCATAGAAACGGCTTGCTTCCCCTCAGAGTATTGAAGAATGGAACGCACTTGTCTATGGATTTGGAGATAAACCTACTCAGTGCGGCCACATAGCCTGTCAACTTCTGGACCTCCTTGGGCTTCCTTGGCGATGCCATGTCGAGGAAGGCCTGAATCTTTTGAGGATTGGCCTTGATTCCTCGACTGCTCACCATGAAACTTAAGAACTACCCTGAAGCGACGCCGAAGGCACACTTCTGAGGGTTCAGCTTCATTTTGTACGTCCTGAGAACACCGAACATTCTCCTCAGATCCTCCTCATGGTCTTCAGCTTTCCTAATCTTCACCAGCATATCATCGACGTATACCTCCATGGTTCTTCCAATCATCCCCGTGAACATCTTGTTGACGAGGCGTTGATATGTCGCTCCAGCATTCTTAAGGCCAAAGGGCATCATCCTGTAACAGTAAAGCCCTCTGTCTGTGATAAATGACGTATGCTCTTCGTCGCGGTCGAGCATGGGTATTTGGTTGTACCCAAAGTATGCGTCCATGAAGCTCAACAGCTCGTGCCCTGCCGTGGCGTCGACCAGCTAGTCAATTCGGGGTAACGGAAAGCTGTCCTTGGGACACGCTTTGTTTAGATCGCTGAAGTCGACGCACATCCGCCATTCCCCATTTGGCTTCTTCACCATGACAGGATTGGACACCCACTCGGGGTATAAGACTTCTCGGATGAAGTTATTCCTTGTGAGCTTGTCTACTTCTTTACGCAGGGCCTCGGACCTCTCGGCGTTCATTGGTCGGCGCTTTTGTCTCTTTGGTGGAAACTTGTCGTCGATGCTCAGCCGGTGGCACATGACGTCGGGCTTATCCCTTCCATGTCGTCGTAGGTCCAGGCGAACATGTCGAGGCTTCCCTTTAGAAACTCGACCAGTTTTCCCTGGTCCTGGGCTCCCAGCTCTGAGCCTATCTTTAGCGTTCTCGTTGGGTCCCTTTCGTCGATGGGGATCTCAACCAGTTCCTCGACCGGTCCTGCTCCGGGCTCCTCTCCGGGGAACCTTGGATCCAAGTCGGGCCCCTCTGCCCTAGTCTCGACCATACGCAGCTCTCGGCGTACCTGTGTTGGCTCGACGTAGTGGCGGATTGTTTTCGTGTATGTAAGCCTCGACTCATATTGGTTCCCTCTGGCTTTGCCAATCTCATTCGGCATAGGGAATTTCATTATCTGGTGGTAGATAGACGTCACCGCCCATAAGGCCCTCAACGTCGAGCGTCCTATGACCGCGTTGTATTGGTCGCCTCCCTTCATCACCAGAAATTTTGACATTACAGTCGAGGTGTGTGGTCGGTCCCCAATGGTCATGGGTAGCTCGATGGCTCCTTCCGGGATGACGTTGTCTCCCGTGAAACCATACAGTGGTTGGGCACTGTTCTGGAGCCTTGAGCGGGGAATCCCCATCTTGTCAAGACAGTCCGCGTACAGAATGTCCACAGAACTGTCGTTATCGACCAAGATACGGCATACTGTATGGTTGCCGATCATGGCCTCGACCACCAAGGCATCGCTCTGGGGGAAATGCACACCTCTGGCGTCGACCTCAGAGAAGGTAATATCGGCATCCTCGTATCGGGCGGCCTTGGCTTCACGTCCGGAGACGTTCATGAACCGCTGATTGAACTTCTCCTTTGCCTCTCGGGCGTACTCCTTCTGTGTGAGTCAAGAGGTATCACCGAGGTAAGGTCCTCCAAAAATCGTCCTTATGACGCTGACGCCGACTGGTTCGGACGGGTTATCGCGGTTATCCCGCTTGGGCTCGTCCCGTCGGTCGTCATTACGCCTATTGTTGTTCCGGCGGTCGGCTCGATACTCGCTGAGCCTCCCATCTCGAATTAGCCTCTCGACCTTGTCCCTCAAGTCGTAGCACTCGGCCGTGGTATGACCATTCTCGCCATAAAAACAGCAGTATTTATTCTGGTTTCTCCGTGCCGGGTCGGCCTTCAGAGGTGGAGGTCGATGCAGGACCTAGAGATGGCTAATCTCGTGGTAGACGTCCTCAATCCCCATGATCAGAGGGGTGTAGGCGTCGTACCGTTGCGGCTTGGCCCGCTTGGTTTCCCCTTGGCTCGTCGACGTGTTGCCTCCCCTGTTGTTCGGAGCTGGGTTGTGTCTTGGCTCGGCTTGCACCTGGGGAGGACCCCGGCGCCTTTTGCCGTTATTCTGACTGCTAGCTTGGCCGACCTCCTCCTTGGCAGGGGCTACTGCCTTGCTCTTAAAGGCCCTCTTGGCCTTTTCGGCTTTTATGAACCCCTGGGCCCTCGTCAGGAATTCCTGATAAGTGTAGGGTGGCCTCCGGTCGAGGTCTGTGCTGTATGGGATGTCCTTCTTCATGCTGGACAATGCTCCCATCAAGGCCACTTCATCAGAGATTCCCTCAGTGGCGGCGACCTGTTCTCCGAATCGACCTATCCAGTCTTTCAGGGATTCTTTGGGTCCCTGGTATACTCTCGACAGGTTCTACTTCGGTGGGATGTACTTCTTGACACCTATGAACTGAGTCAGGAAGGCGTTCTTCAGGTCATCCCAGATGGTGATGGAGTTTGATTTGAGAGACCTAAACCATCTCCTCGCAGAATCGGAGAGGTGATTTCTGAATGCCCGGCACATCACCTCCTCGAGGTATCCATGCAGGACCATGTGCCCTGTGTACACCTCGAGGTGGTCGTCTGGGTCACTCCTCTCGTCGTACAGCGGAATGGGGGGCGACTTGTACTTGTCTGGGAGTGGGACTCGGATGATGTTTTCTGTGAACAGGTAGTCGTGAGACATATACATCTTCGCGTCAACATTGACTGCCTCGGCTACCTTTCCCACAACCTGTTCAAAGTTGTTCAGTCGGCTCCCCATCTGCTTCTCCAGCCTGGCCATCTTCTCGGCCAGGGCCTTATTCTCTGTTGCGAGCTCGTCTTCCCTCGTCAGCTGCACGGCCTTCCCGCAACGAGCGTCGAGCCTCGCCTTAGGTCTCCCCCGTGCACAAAAGAAGGGAGCTAAAGTCGGAGACCTTGGGAACGTTTCAACGCAAACGACCCTCCCACTTAGCTTTTTGAAAAAATGGATTTTGTTTTAAAATTAAGTCCAATTAATAATTCAACAAAATTATAACCCTTATAAATTTGTTGTATTTTATAACTCTTTATAAAATTTACCCATTGCATTTATTATTATAACAATTTATAATATTAAACTACAATGATGCATGAACATGCTTGCATGGCAATTTGATATTGGCATCTCTATATCCTATATGGCATGTTATAATGATGCGAGATTAAATAATAAATCATACATTTACAATTTAACCTCTCTATGGCTCATTTCTAATTACAACCCATAAAAACAAATGAAAATAATTACAATAATTTTCTTCATCTTGTCTTCTTGGCATCTTCTCAACTTTCTCTTCTCTCGATCCCCGAAAAGTGAAAATAAAAATATATATTTTTTGTTTGGGCTGGGCGGGACAATCTGGGCCCACCTTCTCCTCATTTGGGCAGGGCCACGCTCGGCGCGCAGATGGGCATGAGGCCCGGCCAGGCAGGCCTTGCTCACTCTGCATGGGCCGCCCTTGCCTGGGCAAAGCCGGGCCGGCCGGGCCTGTGGGGCTCCTTGCCTGGGCAAGGCACATGTGGCCCTCGCCTGGGCAGGGCCTGTGGGGTCTTTGCCTGGGCCAGGCCTGTAACCGCCTAGGCAGGGACCTCTGGCCAGGCCCATGGCCCGTCAGGGTTTCAGAAAACCCTCGGCGGCTCGCTGGGGCATGACCGGCACAGGGCAAGGCGTAGTGACAGCCTGCGACCCCTGCCTGGGCAGGCCTGCAGGCCCACTGGGGTTTCGAAACCCTAAGCATACTAGGGTTTCGAGCCCTGTCTGCGCCGCACAACCAAAACCCAGGGAAGGGTCTGGCAGCTGGGCTTGTGGCGGAGGGGGGTGTCTTGGCGGCACAAAAAAAAAAAATATTTTCCGGAAATTTAAATTACAAAATTTCCTATGCCCTTTAATGGCTTACATTATTTTCTAGAGAAAAACATAAACTACCAACATGGTGTAATTAAAAACCTAGAGCCAATCAATCGGGATCCAATCACATATACAATCAAAACAATTTTGAATTCATCATATATTCATGCAAGATGCCAATATCAACACATATCATACATTCAATCGCATAAACATAAATCATGCATGATCAAAAGCCCTAGGCTCTGATACCAATTATAGGATCTTATTGTGATTTATATATGAAAAATCATTTGAACAACAACAACATTGTAGGCGGAATTTCAAAAAAATTTATCATATCCATTTAATTCAAAATTAAACGTAAACCACAACGAGAGATACATGCATGATATATGTTTATAATCAAAGGATTAGAATATCTCACATACCTTTGTGACGATTGAATTAATTGACCGCAAGGATCTTGTCTCACTATCTCACGTTCCAAGATGGAGAATTGCCGTGAAACAAGATCGTTGTTTATTGTCACGATCACACCAAAAATCACTCGTTGATTCAAGGCTATGACTCTACGATATTTAGGATGAGAGAGTGGGCTCTTTTTCAAAAACCTAAGGAAACTATTTCCTTCTATTTTGTCTCTACAAAATCCGGCCACCCTAAGGAAAAGTGTGATCTCTTTTTCTTTTCTCAAAAGAACTCTCTTCTAGGGTTTTCAATAATATCCTTATATAGGAGGAAATTCAAAAACTCAAACCCTAGATGGAATTTTTGAATTTCTCCTTAACCCTTGGATTGAAATCCGAAAATCCCTACATGGATTAGGGATTTCCGAATTTCCTTCCCCTTTTTGGAGCAAAATTCGAAATCCCCTTATGGCAAGGGATTTCCGAATTTTCCCAAAATGATATATCACTTTTCTCTTTCCTTTAGTTGCCAAATAAAATCTGTTTAAATTTTATTTTGAATTTAAATTAATCTCTATTAATTTCAAAATTCAAAACTCATTCTTTTTATTTTTCAATTATCAAATAAATGGAAAATAACACAAGGAATTTAAACATAATTATCAGTTTCTGTCTTTCCCATTTATTAGAGCTAGCCTTGAGACCGAATGGACCCACATGAACAAAGCTATGGAATTACAATATTCGACTAACTCATCTCTACAAGTTATCAACATATTTAATTCCGACATCGTACAACTCCACTAAAATTTTGATGCCGAATAATCTCTCGATTCATGTGCGCTAATTTTCTTTTGGTGTTGATACAATTTATCACACGGTCCACAGTGTAAATGCATTATTATCCTTCGTAAATATCAGTGATCAGAATGGTATATAATATTACCGTTTTACCATTCTATTCATTATTTTCTCAACTCCTTTATATGACTGTGAATAAGAAAGACAAACGTTCGTAAGATGTCTCGCACATGTTACGATGTCTTAATCAATGAATATCATCATTGAATACCAGGCCTGGTTTATTTATTCACACACCTGTCAATAAAGCATGAGGTGATATTATTTCTTACGAATTCAATATCTGTGAATCACATAACTCCAGCTTAATATTGTCATGATCCCAATGGCGAGATGTCGTTCAATAAGCGTGAACTAATATCATTGGCGAATCAAAGATCATGAGATACTAAGTTGAGCTATGCATTCACTTGAGGATTAAGATAATTATACAAATATACTTAAGTTGTGATGATTAGGTTTAGAGTTGTGTAAGCGGTTTTACTCTAACCTAATCGGGTCACATGGTCTATTCAACATGTTGCGAGCATGCCTAGATCAACCACGAGTCCAACTCCCATGCCCCGAGACCAACATCACATGGTTCGATCTATGATCATAATCGTTCGATTGCCCAATCAATCCTAAGGCTGCGAATATCTATTTTAAAGCGTATCGGAAGAGTTTGTCGGCGGGGGTTCCCGACTCTTCTTTCATTGGTAACAGTTTATGGACTAAGCAATATTACTAACACTCTTGAGTATGTGTCAAAACATAACTTTATCTTATTTTATAAAATCAGCAAAATAATAATGTCTTACATTTGTCATTTCATAAATAACAAATTACATCTCACTTTATGGACACATTTCCAACAGAATAAAGGCAGGGAAAGTATTCAGCTAGCCATCCTATCACATAATGCATAGGCAAGTGAATTTCAGAAACGCCAATTCCTCGTGGATCTGTTGCAGAAGTACTCAATGCACGGTAAATATAACCCAAAATAGAAGGTGCAAGCGACACTTTCTTTCCTTGTGCCATCAAAGTGGCCATGTAGAAAGTTTCAGGCCTAATGTAACTATTCTGATAGGGGAAAACAAACCGGCTCAGCCAAAGAGACAGGAAAGCTGCAAGCATGCTCTCTTCTGAAACATCTAAACACAAGGTCTTGAGGGAATGCCTTTCCTTTAAAAAACTTTTCCCTTTACAAGGTGGTTGTTTGGGTTTGGTCAAAGGCCCACTTGGCAACCCATGAAGAAGTGTATCCCCACGATAAAAATACTCAATCCATTCTCCCCAGGAAACCTTTGTGACATTTAAAAATTTGCCGATTCTGGAGTGGGTTCTCAAAAGCTCAGCAACTTTAGGAGAATACAAGGAAGGATTTAGTAATCGAGCGTTGGGCGGAATAAATTCCTCATAAGGAATTCCAAGAATGGTTAAGCCTCCAATCATTTTCAAATCATATAGAGAGATTCCCATTTCACCACCACTATGATGGAAGGTATTAGTTTGTGGCCCCCACATCTCAACAAAAGCTCTCCATACATTAGCATTAAGTGCATAGGGGAACCTAGAAACATCAACCGCTCCATAAATGTTTGTGTTTTGCAAAATAGTGCGGTTTTGTATTAAAATGAGCTCAGTACATTCCATTAGAGAAAGCTGGAAGCAAGCTCGACCACGGAAATTGAATTTTTCTAACATTTTCTTGTCTCTCAAATTGTAAAAAAGGCCTGGATAGAATTCACTTGTCGGCACAAATCTGCAGTCTCCATCATCATCGTTGTTAACTTCCCTAAGAAATTTCCCATTAAAAATAGGACCATGTTGTTGAAAATGTTGAACAGCTTTGGTCTCACTTGAGAATTTATATCTCAAATCTCCACAAGGTACTTTACAAGTGGTGGTCAAAATAGCACGGTGTTTCAAATCAGTGGAGGCAGTGATTTCACTTAATGATACTGAACGGTGATATTTTGGACCAAAATCAACCTCTCCACCGCGATTGTCTGGCGCCCTCTCTGAACAAATCTCCCCATAAACATCCATTGGCAACTAAAAAATAATAATAACAAAAAGGGAGTTAAAAAAAAGGGACTCAAGCGCCGCACATGTTCATCAATGACATGCACACGCTTGAGGGGGCATCTGTTCACAGTAAAAAAAAAAAACTGCACGTTTTAATGGAATGTGGTGCAAAAAACGTGGAGCAAAAACGTGGTGCAAAAAACGTGGAGCAAAAATGTGATGCAGGAACGTGATGAGATAGTGATTAAAAAAAAGATAATGGTGCATAATGTGGTGTTGTAAAACGTGGGATAGTGAAAAAAAAAAAAAAAAAAAAAAAAAAAAAAAAAAAAAAAAACTGTTAAGGAAATCCTTTATATAAAGGAAGAAACAAGACAAAAAGGGGGCGGAAAAATTTTGGGCAGAAAAAATTTTGGGAAAAAGTTTGGGCCGGAGGTTTTTGTGCAGGTGTGTGCAGTGAAGAGGAAAGAAAAAAAAAAAAAGAAAAAAAAGACGTGTGTGCGGAAGAAGAAGAAAAGTGAAATTATATATATATATATATATATATATATATATATATATATATATATAAAAAAGAAGGTGCTACTTGGGGTAGGCGGCTGTGTGTGTGTGCGGGAAAGGGTGAGGAGAAAACAAAAAAAGGACTGTGCAGAAGAGAGCAAAAAAAACCGTGTGCAGTAACGTGTGTGCAGGTGGGTGTGCAAGGACATGAAAAAAAAAAATCGAAAGTGTGTGTGTAGGAGATAAAACAAGAAGGTAAATATAAGTTTTGATTTTCTTTCACAGTAATGGTTTTAATTTTCTGGTTACAGATACGTCATGTTTAAATTAAATTTTATATACGCTTTAAAGTATGAAATTATAATTTATTCTTTGACACTCTTCACGAAGATAAATCTTATATACGCCTATGACGTGTGATTTTTTAATGCCCTTAATAAATTCTTAATGCACTCATGGTGTATGATTTCTCATTCTCATCACGATCCTATGATTATCACTATGACTTGAATTTCTTTTTAGAGATCTATATAAGTTAAATGTAATTTTAAAAAATCAAGGATTAAAAATTTTTCAAACTATTCACCACGATTATTTTGAGTGCAATTTGAGTAAAAAGAAAAACTCATATGAATTACACTTTAAAGATCGGCATATGAAAAATTATGTGCATATAATTTATATGAAATATTCATATAAATCGCACTATACCCGTCAAAAAAGAATAATCACAAAAAGAAGATATTAAAAAAAAGTGGACAAACGACCGCCACAAACTTTTTTTTTCAAAGTATCAATATATTTATACACACACATATTAAAATTTACGTCTTTGTGATGCTTGCTATACTTATTGGCGGAAAAGCAGCAATGTTCATATATATATATATATATATATATATATATATATATATATATATATATATATATATATAGCAAGCCTAGCAAACATTAGCCGATTTTTTTCTGCAAACGCATAGCAAGCCCAGCAAACGTTTATATATATAAGAAACGGAAGTGTAGAAATAACGTTTGCTATGCATTTGCAGAAAAATCGGCTAACGTTTGCTGGGCTTGCTATGCGTTTGCAAAAAAAAATTGGCTGACGCTTGTGACTTATATATATATATATATATATATATATATATATATATATAAAAGTTGCACTTTGTTTTGCAGTGCGTGGTGTGTATATAAATATATATATATATATATATATATATATATATAAAAAAGAGGAAACATGTAGAAAAGGGAGGGTGATAGAAGTTTGAATAATTTTTTTTTTTTTGAAATCAATAGCAAAATCAGGGATTTTAATTCCTCTTGAGATTAGAAGATCAGTCAAAACAAATCAAATCATAACAAATCCAATTCAAATGGTAGATTTGATTTTGAATTTTGAAAAAAAAAAATAGAGAAAAGACAATAATCTCAAAATAAATTCGGAATATTAAATACCCTAAAATTTAAAGTGCACAAATTGGGTCCCTCTATGGTCCCTAAGCCCAAAAAGATGAGCCAATTGTCTCATAAAACCATATGGTGACTAAATACAATGTTCAAATCCCAAATTCAAATAAAAAAATCTCAACACTAAATTCAAAAAGGATCATTTTAATTCCTCATAAGGTCATATACCAGGGAATTATCCAAATATGGCTATCAAATCCAAACTCTAAAGTAAAATTCCAAATCGAATTTTAAAACATCTCTGAATTCCTCCTATGGTCATATATCAAGGAATTCTCCAAAATCTAAATTCAAATTCAAGAACTACGATTGACTTGATTCCTTATGGGATACGTAGGCAATCTAAAAATTAGGTGCAGTTTCATGATCAAATTCGATCCTGAATTCCTCCTATGGTCATATATCAGGGAATTCTCCAAAATCCAAATTTAAATTTTTGAACTACGATTGACTTGATTCCCTCTCGGATACGTAGGCAACCTAAAATTTAGGTGCAGTTTCAAGACCAAATTCAATCCTAAAAAAAATCCTCATAAAGGACAAAGTCAAAACAAAACTAAATCAAACCTCAAAGTGCGTAAATTCCACATAAGGTCATACACCGAGGAATTATCCAAATTCTCAAACCCAAAATTCGAACTACAAGTGGCTTGATCGCTTAACGGGGTATGTAGGCAACTCGACAAAATTCACTGAGTTCAGCCGCAATTTTAAATCAACCCAAATTTTCTAAATTCACAAAACATAGAATTTACCCTTTTAACTGGAATCAAAGGGTGTTCCCTTGTACCAAGGGATTGTAATTAAGAGGTTATTCTTATAATCTTGGATGGGTCGAACTAAAAATAATAAACTCCTATTCTAGTTAAATCCTAGAATAGGTGAAATTATATTGTGTGTGAAATATTATTTCAACATTAATTAATATTTTCACTCAACATGCTTCTTTTACTCTGCTTTCTTGGAACTCTGGCTCTAATATATATGCTAATATTTGATAAAACAACCATAATTGTTTTGTGCACTTTCAAATTGGCCAAGTTAGTGAATGTTTGTAGGGAGTATAAATATAGAGCTTGCCTTCGTTAAAATGGATGATCTTGGTGAGAGAATTGTATATGGTACTGCCTATTATTTATTTTTTTTCTGAGAAGAATCTGCATGGATTGTCTAGGTTCAAGTAAATTTCAAATTTTATAAATATAAATTATTTATTTACACAAGCAAATCAGTAAATTTCTAATTTCCCTCTTCAAAAATTAATGCTTATTGCGCATTAATAGTGGTACATCAAGATGGCTAACAAGCACATATGAGCCATACATACATTTTAGCATTTTAGAGAGACTTGGTATGCGGGAAACATCTCATCACGTAGTGTTGCTCGTTCTGTTCCCAGCATACCAAGTCTCTCTTTTCAAACCAACCACTTGCTAAGAAAACCATTACGATGCTATGTTCATGTGATAAAGCAACAGCATTTAAAAAAATAAAAAATAAAAAATAAAGCAACAGCAGGCCATGTAAATGTATAATAAGCATCACTAGAATGCAGAGTTCAAAGAAAAAGACATATGCATGTATATAAGCAGGAATGCTCATGCACTCTGATATAGATAGATACCTTTCTTTTTTTCCGCATTAAGACAAATGAATTTGTCTTTGTCCTTAGGTTTGCATAGGCCTTGCATACTGTAACAACGACGACAAAAGCCGTTGACATGCACATCAAGAAAGATGACAGGTGAATTTGGAATTCCATGTTTGGGAGTTCGAAAATAGCCTGGGAGTTGGATCATCGAACAGTGAGGTGTAAAAGCCGAGAAACTAATATTTAAAGGAGTATAGTAGATATCATAATCTCTGCAGGGAGTGTGAACAAATCCTGCCTGGACACTAATGCCAGAATTTTGGCTGCAATTGAAGACGGTCAACAAATCAGTCGTGGACAGGTTAGATATCATGGAAGGACTAGGGAGAGCAAAACTGTCCATGGATTCACAACTGATGTCAGCAAAAGGTGCGGGTGGCCCTCCGCTGATGGCAATATGATGTCCATGCGGAGAGATGTGATCAATTTCATACCAGTATCCTCCTTCTTTCAATTGTATCTTCGGAACTGGCTCTGAACAATTAACAGTGTACAACCCACATTTACAGTTGGAGTTATTTCTAAAGGGGGGCAAGATATCCCCAAATTTCCCACAACGAAATGGTGGACAAGCTGGGTGATGTATCTGCTCTTCGGCCGAGCTAAGAAGCGGAAGAGGGGAGAGAATGAACATAACAAGCAAGGAAAGGGAGGCCATTAGGAATCGTATAACAGGGAAGTAACAACGTTCTCCAGTAAATAACGGCCTCTTTCAATAACAGACCTGTTCTTTTCACCTGTCCTGTTCTTAATAGCGCGTATTGACTTGTCGTGACTAAAAAGTCATTATAATTGTTCTGTTTAATTCACTGATTTAAATTTTTAATTTAAATTAAGATATTTTTTTGTGAAAATTTTTTATTATAAAAAAATATTAAATGTGACTGTTTTTTATAATTTTTTTATTGTAACAAATCTAAAATTTTAAACTCAAATCGATAAAATAAATAAGACATAAAAAATAAATAGTTGGATGGTGGGGTATCTTGTGGAGAACTCCGGCTTATCATAATATTAAAGACCTATTTATTTCGTCTAAAAAAATTAAATTTAAATTTTTATAAAATAAAATATTGTAAAAAAAATTAAGGTGTGATTCCATCTTTGGCTTATCATAATATTAAAAACCTGTTTATTTCTTCTAAAAAAATTAAATTTAAATTTTTTTAAGTTGTGATTAAAAAAATAACGAAATAAACAGCACCACGTTTATTTCACGTTTAAGTAAACCAAGCTTCTTCCACGTGGGGAGATTCCTGGCCAGCTTCCACGTTTAATCGTAAAAGAAACGGTAGAAACTCTCAAACAATTAATGGACACAAAAAAGTCCTCAATCAAGCGTGCAGTTTGGGGTTGAACTATCTAAGGGAATCTCCGCACTAGAACAGAATAATCCAAGTTCAAGTATTTCACTTAGCCAGCAGATATGCTCACTAGCCACTCCCAGTGACCAAGTTCGAGTATTGCACGGATTTAAGTTAGTATGAAATCTTGTAATTCCTAAACTTGGTGGTTACTAGTTTAGGGCCAAACACACACACACAAAAAAAAAAAAAAAAAAAAAAAAAAAAAAAAAAAAAAGAAAAAAAAAAACAGAAACTTTTTTTGAACTGAGTAAGATATCCTTACTTACCGTGTAAATTAGAGAGTAACCGTGTACATTTGTAGCTTGTTAAGCTTTTTATTAGGATAGGATAGCCTATGAAATTCCTGTATTTACTTCGTGTCATGTTTTATGTCCTTTTAATAACTTTACTGGCATCTCAATTAAAATATCCCATTATAAAATAAAAACAGTCATGCCTATTAAAATACAACATCACATATTTTCATGTTACTTGGCATTTTAATTGACATTCACCTAATGTTATTGGGGACATGAAATTAAGGAGACAAAAAGAAAAGAAAATATGAATGAAAAGGTTTTCGCAAAAGAGACAATGACTCGAAACAAAAGTCCAAATGCATCACAATAATGGAATATGGCATTGGCTTGTATTCTAAATGCATACCTTTTCTTTCATGAATAAGACAATATAACTTATTTTGAGAACAATTCAATATTGACCATTATTTTTTCCAACTCTATTGTTTAGTAACTATACAAAATTTTGATGTCACTGAGAATGAGAATTTCGGGCCAGGCTGACTTGGCCCATTATTTTCACCGGCCCAGCCTTAAAAGGAGGGGGTCGACTGAGCCCAAAATTTATAGTGTATTTTTAAGAAAAAAAATTTAAAACAGATGTTCCGGCCCGAATAAGGTTTCGAGCATGAAACCTAAGCCTGGTCCAGCTCGGCCTCGGGAGTTAGGGCCGTGCCAACCTAGCCCGAACACTTAAGCGGGCCTCGAACCAACCCGTTTAGTCCGATTTAAACTTGCAACTCTACCTACATATTAGGAAAAGATAAACTTAACATAAGTAAAATAGCGTTACATTATTGACGACATTTTTAGTTTTTTCCATTTATTTTTGCTATCAGCCCGGCATCTCCCTCCTCGAAAGTAATATGTAACAATCATGGTTTACAAGGACGTAAGAATAAAAAGAAATTGAAGACAAAACTGCGCTGGTGGGAGTTCGATCATAACAAGCTGGAATCTGGTCATTGTTGTTGGAAAGTTGAGCAGACTGATGCCTAGGAGACCCGGTAGTTTTCATAGCCTTTGTAGCTAGTACGATTAACATCTCTCAGGCGTCACAGACAACGCCAAAGCGCTAGGAAGAGAAAATCTTTAGATAGTTTCACAACTGTAGGAATCCTTCTTGTTTTTTTTTTTTCCTCTCTCTATCCTGTTTCTAGTATCGAATCTAAGTCCTTGTACACTAGCTCGAGCCATGAATAAGCATAGAAATGGTGCTTGGCCCGCTGTTCAAGTTCATTTCGTCGCCTTTTTGACAAAGCAGCAAACGTTCGAAGGAGAAACTTCACTGTCTTGCTTCAAACCTCCAACAACAATCCGTTTTCAAATTATCTGCTTTGCCTTTTTTGACAAACCTTTTTCAGACGATTCAAGAAGCACCTGTTTTTGGCAATTAGTTTTAGACACTCTTGGTCCTATGATATACCCATTTATCATGTGTATATATATGACAAATAACAGAGGCCAAGTAAAAGGAAAATCAAGTTCTATTTATTTGAACGTATATTACAATATTGGAAATCGTTGGCCATTTCACTTGGGGAAGATCCTCGAGTGTGTGGAGCTCAATTATTGCACTGACGCAAAAGTAGCACATGGATTGATTTTTTACATCTATCGGGCGCCATTTCGAGTATGAGATGTTTGTGGGAAAAAAATGTAAGTGTGACACGTGTGATACTCTAATAAAACTCTCACCTGAAAGGTGAATTATTATGATCCCGTTCATTTTATCAATTTAAATTTTACAACAGTAAAAAGCTCTCAGAAATAATCACATCTAATTTTTTTTTATTACAGTAAAAAATTTTCACATAAAATCACATCTCAACTTAAATTAAAATTCGAATTAGTAAACTAAACGGGCCTTATATATCTTGTGTGTTATTTGTTGCCCTCATTAATAAAGAATTAGGACTTTAATCTGTAACAAAGATTTCATAAACTAAACAGAGAAGAAGAAATTTCTTTGTTTCTTGCACATTAAGAAAAAATGCAGCACACGGAGATGGGGGGACTAGATGAGAATAATGAGAGATCTGGCTGACCTGTTAAATTCTCGTCTCTTTCTTTAACCCTCTGCAGATAATATGCTTGTCTCCTATCCCCACCTGGGTCCAAGTTCCCAAAAGCTGCAACTTATTTAAATCCTTTTAAGAGTCAGTTATGACCCTTGTTCCACCAATATTAGGTAAATTGTCCATACATGAAATATGTATTTGGAGTTCTTAAAACGCCCCCACCAAAGTTTTTTTTTTTTTTTTTTCCTTCTTCCATAATGTCAAATATCTCTTCTGGGGGCATTTCTTTAACATCTTTTTGCAACGTTCCAAAATGTACCTAATCAGCTATAACTGAAACCAGATACCTAATAATATATCCTACAAAAGCATCCAAGAAAGTCTAGACATTGAAAACAGACACCAAGATTAATTAAATCAGAATCCAGATCTGAGTGGATCATTGTTGGAGATAACCTAGTCTAGGTTGTGAATCTCACAAAGAAGATATATGTTGTATGGCTTGAAAATATAAACTACTCGTAAAATCTATATTAAAAACCATCTTATTTGCATAATTTTTCATTTCGACATTACTTTAACCAGATCTAGCAGGAATGTGCACTAACAATATAATGGCCTAGTATAAAAGGAAAACGGAAACAGTGCAATAATAAAAGAAACCAAGGTCTTAAATCTTGTTTGACTTTTATATTTTAACTCAAATCATTCATTATGAACAAGCATAGTTGAGTTGATCTTGGCATTCCCTTGGGGAGAGAATCTGAGAACAAGGCATTCTTTTCCTAGAACCAAATCTTTCTCAATTGCTAATACTCTTTTTTTACATTATTTGTCCATTACATATACATTTAATGCAACATGAAAGTAAGATTTAAACAATGCCTGGCCTACGAGAATGGGTTTAGAGAAGCAAAAAGAATCAAGGGTTAAAGAATATGAGGGTGGTAACAAATAGAGGAGCTACGCTACTTTAACTCCGCTGGGACGTTTTCCTTCCATTGCGTCCTTCTTGTTACGACACCCAGCGCAGAGGAAAGGCCCTTGCCAGGGCTTTGCCCTCACTTGGTGCAAGGTCAACCTGACATACAGCACACATGAATAGTCCAGATGTTGATTGCCCCATTGAATCGTCGTTTCCTAATCTGCAAGAAGAAAATGAGTTTTAACTCGTATAAGAGTAAAAGAGGAAACTTCCAATAGAAAACGAAGCATGCATGTGAAAAAGATGCTTGATGGCTGAGCAATCTGTTACTATTGGTTAAATGGAATTGAAAGCTACACTCAATCCTCAAATGGACATTTTAACAATCAGATCATTGTTGATTGTGTGTTAAATATTTCTTTCTATTGCAAGTGTCAACTCTACATAAGCAAAGGTAAACTAACCTTTCCGCAAGCATTGCTGAGCCTTCCTCAAAAAGTTCTTCCACAATTCCAACAGCTGAGAGCTTCTTTGATAGCTTATTTACAGAATCACGAGACTTCTTCCTGAATAATAGAGCTCTAAACTTGTTCTGCTTCTTTGGAGGAGTTGAAGGCTGTACTGAATTATCTGGCGGAATTATATCAACAACTATGCAGGTCGTATCATCCTTTAGCCCCCTTGTCCTTAAAGCTTCCTGAACAATGATCCCTTAAAAGTAATTAGAAAGAGCATGCCATCAAACTGGACTATGAACAAGTAACTGGCATATCAATAGTTTGTAATCACCTTTACAACTTGCCTAGCAGCAAGTTCGGCAGGCCACCCCCGACAAGACTTTGCAGCCATCTCCGAGGATAGGGCATCCCAGATGCCATCAGATGCAATTACAAGCCTGTCACCTGCGCTTGATAACTTTTAGACAGAGAACAATGTGAGATTTTGGTCTTAGAACTCTTCACAATTTAAGATGTAAAACAGCATCACTTCAGACAAATAAATTCAATAAGAACTGAAAAACTTAACCTGCAAAAGAATATTACCTTCACTTGTTTGACATACGGTATTGGAACTATAAACTCTCCAACATCCACGTCTCCAATTGATCTAGAAAGACATAAACCGCCAGGCCAACACCGAAGCGGACCAATCTGTAAATTTTAATGAACAGACTAATGAAGCAAATATCTAACCAACAATAATACAAGTAAACATCTACCATCTCACAATCGAAAACCTTGGATTAACATTTAATAGAAAAATAGCGAAATAAACGGTACTTAAGTAAACCAAGCTTCTTCCACGTGGGGAGATTCCTGGCCAGCTTCCACGTTTAATCGTAAAAGAAACGGTAGAAACTCTCAAACAATTAATGGACACAAAAAAGTCCTCAATCAAGCGTGCAGTTTGGGGTTGAACTATCTAAGGGAATCTCCGTACTAGAACAGAATAGAAAAATGAAAAAGGTAAATATAGCTCGGCCGATCCCACAGGTTCAACTGTCCGTACATTCCATGTCTTTGTTGCCCGTAGAATATTAAATTGTAGATTATCCGTAACTGCACAATATACACGCCATGGATTAAGGCTTAAGTAATCGGCCACATCATTATTCGAGCCAAGGAGACGAATTAATTGATTAGCCATGCCTCACGGAAAGGGGAGACAGTCACTAGAGACTGATTGTTGTCCATTTCACATTTATCATTATCTTTATCTTTTTTTTTTTTTTTTTTTTTTTGCCTTCATTATCCTTTGCTCTTTCATGTCACTTAGCCAGCAGATATGCTCACTAGCCACTCCCAGTGACCAAGTTCAAGTATTGCACGGATTTAATCCAAGTGAAGAACAGCTGAGGGAGAGAAGAATGGAAACGTTACAAGTTAGTATGAAATCTCGTAATTCCTAAACATGGTGGTTACTTGTTTAGGGCCAAAAAAAAAAAAGAGGAGAGAGAAACTTTTTGAACTGAGTCAGATATCCTTACCGTGTATATTTGTAGCTTGTTAAGCCTTTTATTAGGATAGGATAGTCTATGAAACTCTTGTATTTACTTCGTGTCATGTTTTATGTCCTTTTAATAACTTTAGTGGCACCTCAATTAAAATATCACATTATAAAATAAAACAGTCATGCCTAATAAAATACAACATCACATATTTTCATGTTACTTGGCATTTTAATTGACATTCACCTAATGTTATTGGGGACATGAAATTAAGGAGACAAAAAGAAAAGAAAATATGAATGAAAAGGTTTTCGCAAAAGAGACAATGACTCGAAATAAAAGTCCAAATGCATCACAATAATGCAATATGGCATTGGCTTGTATTCTAAATGCATACTTTTTCTTTCATGAATAAGACAATATAACTTATTTTGAGAAAAGTTCAATATTGATCATTATTTTTTGAAAGCAATTTCAGAGAAGAAATAAAACAAAACAAAAAATCATGATCTAAGAAAGAAACAAAAAAAAAAATGATAAAAGAATTTATGACAATCTTGTTGAGTCGTAATGGCCAAATCAATATTTTTAAAATTTTAAGTGATGTAAAAAGAATTAAAAAAAAAAAAAAAAAGCAAATGAGGACAGAATAGATAGACCTTTTTTAACGGTAAAAAAACTCTCATTTATATAGTCAAAAAAATGAATTACTGTATACTATTAATATATATATAAAAAAAGAAATTTTTTGGTGAATTATATTTAAAAAGTTACTAATTATAATTAATGGTTATATATGAAGGTAAAGAAGAAGAAGAGGATAAAAAAACATAAAAATACAAAATAGATGGACTAAATTTTTGAACAGTGCCAAAAAAACTCTAATTTATAATATAGTATAGTTATAGGATAGATAATAGACATTGCCATTTTGGGCTCCAAAAAGTGTTTGGAAATGTTGGAATTCTGTGTAGCCTTTTGTTCCATCACGTAATTAAAGTTAATTGTTGGAACTCTGGAAATTAGGACATTTTGTGCATTTCCAGCAAAAGCAAAAACAGAGTCAAATGTCTAGCAAAAAAAAAAAAAAAAAACAGTCAAATTGATTACCAACTTGTCTCTAGCCAATAAAATAAGAGACAAGAGAGGGGGAAAAAAAAAAAAAAATCATTGCCCACTTGCAGTGGGCCGTGTACAAACCCAGTAGATCGAAAGATCGAAAGAGATATCACTAATACTTTTTAGTCAAATATAAACTTTCTAGTAGGTCATTTTATGTCTCAAAAATAAATTTAGGGTATCAAGAAGTTGTTTTAAAAATGTACGCATCGTTTTAATATTATCAAAATCATAGAGTATTAAGAGCAATTTTCGGTATAACACGGGATACCAAAATGATTTTATCCTTTTAAACAAAATAGACTTAAAATTTTGAAATTAAAAAAAAAAAGGCATATGAGCGGAGGATAGTAGTGATTACTTGGTGCTTTCAGAAAATGTGCCACATTAATTGGCGTAAAATATTTGATTCAAATATTAGTGTTTCTAGTAATTGCTAATTTAGAGTAGAGCATGCGTTAGTATTTTGCATATCATGCATTGATCTCAACACATTAAATGCATATATACGACGATGTGAAAGCACTTAGATTACAGAAACACAACACATACGCATGCATTTGAGCAACTCTTTGATCTCGTGATGTGTGTTTGTCCTGTTTTCAGCTTACCATTTCTCTCTTTTGTGAACCTATCCATTTAGCCCATCTTCTGCATGTTGCAAAACGAACTTATTAGTCTAAACTCTTCTAAATATTTGAATATCAGTTAGTTGAACTTGATATGTAATCCTATAAAAGCATATATGCAGAAATTTCTTGCGAGAAAATAGGACCCAAGTAAATAAAAAAATTAGAATCAGCTCTTTGCTGATATGATCGTGGCTAGGTTGTGAGTCTCATAAAAGGGCTAATGCAAATTATAAATGAACACGGTCTTAAAAGCTTCGTTTTGAACTAAAAATTCATGATATGCACAAGATTTCATATTGTCTGACCTCAATAATGTCTTTGACCTCAAAATTTAGCTTCAATAATGTCTTGCGATGATTCAAAAGTACTCAAATTCTGCTTTTGGCGAGCTTGAAGGAGAAACCAAGAAAGGCTTGGGTGGCACTTGCAAGCAATCAAGACTCCCTTCCAACATCTCTATGACTTTACTCATTGCTGGTCGGTTTGACGGGTCAGTCTGTATGCACCACAAGCTCACAATTATCATCTTTCTCGCTTTCACTCGGTCTCCTTCATCTAAAATTCTCTTCAGTCCAAGTTCTTCATCTAGCTCAAGGCGCTTATAAATCCAGTGTGGGAAATATATTTCACTCGAATTATCTGCTTGAACATTCACATTCTTTCTCCCGCCTACAAATTCTAGAACCATCATTCCGTAGCTGTATACATCAGATTTATGTGAGACACCTCCAAAGTTTCTACTAAAAACCTCTGGAGCAATGTATCCAATAGTTCCTCGTGGACTGTCATGGAGACAAGGCTTTCTTCTCTAGCACAGAGACTTTTGCAAAGGCAAGTCCGAGATTCTAGGGACAAAGTCTTCATCAAGAAGAATATTATGAGGCTTGATATCAAAATGCAAAATCCGAGTATTGCAACCACGATGTAAATATTCTAGTCCTCTCGCAATACCAAGTGAGATTTGGTAGCGTGTTTCCCAATCCAACTGATGATTACAATTTTCACTTGTGTTATCATCAAATACGAATTTTTCAAGAGATCCGTTAGGCATGAACTCATAAATGAGAGCTCTTTTAGCACTCTCAAAGCAGAAACCCAACAAAGACACAATGTTGACATGTGATGTTCTGCTAATAGTTGCTACCTCATTTATAAATTCTTCACCATTTGCTTTCGATTCATTTAACACCTTAACCGCAGCGAGACGGCCATCATTTAACTTTCCTTTGTACACCTTTGCCAAAACCACCTTGGCCTAATTTTTTACGTGAAGGAGTTGGTCATTTTCTTGACATCCAAATAGCTATATCTTCTAGCTTGCAGTGGCCCATAGTGCTCTAGAAACGCCTCAATATTTCGTTGTTGTCGATTCTGCTTCTTCCAGAGGAGGATTGATTTATTGGATGAGAACTTCTTTCTCAGACAACAAAGTGACACAATTAATACGACAGTTCCAACAGCTACTGCAGCTGTAATCAAATGAAAGAAATGACAAATTAAACCAACTTATCAAATTAAATATTGCAAGTAATTTAAACTAACTGATAATCAAATATTCTTTGCGATTGGACCAAAAGCTATTGTGTTTAGTTATGCATTTGAGATTGTGTGGATTATTATTTTTTAGATTTTTTTTTCTTAATTGATCAAGGAACTGTTCCAAAAAGATATTTATCTATGGCGAAGTTAAAAAAATAGTAATAATAATATTAATGTTACCTATTGCTGCTATCATGACCACTTTTCTTGAATGCCCTGCAAAATAAGCATTTTATCAGTACAACACTCATGATAGACAACTTTTTAAAGCGGGGAAACACTAACACTGTGTTTGGTACTTGGAGGGAGAGATGGAGGAAGAGAGATGGGTGGAAGGAGAGAGGTGGAGGAAGAGATGCAATCCCTTGTTTGGTTGGAGGGAAGATAGAGGAATGTGCTCTCCCCCCTAATCCACTAAATTGAATCCTTCCACTAATGGAAGGATTCATGCAATCTACCAGCTTTCACTTTTAAAAGACTATTTTACCCTTTAAAAATTTATTAACAAATTGCACAAATAGACGATATAGAAATTAATTAAATAACTATCACTCATCCTTCTAACTCCTTTTCCTTCCAACCAAACAATATGAGGGATGTTAGGTATTTTTTTTAATTGGCAATTTAAGGACAATCTCGTAAAAATTCAAAAAACAAGTTCAAGAAAATTTCAAGTTGCAGAAAAAGATTCAAAATCAAATTTGAAGTTAAAGTTGTAAATTTTGTTGAGTTATAAAGTGATATGAATTTAGTTTCAAATTTAAATGGAAATATAGTTTCAAGATTAATTCAGATTTTGGTAAAAGTAACAATAGGATCCAACAGTAATCTCTTTTTTATATATATATAATTATAGTACTCTATTTTGGTAAAAGTCATCACTACAACTTTCTATTATTATTGTAAATATATTTGTCATATACTACCTAAAAACACTAAATATTTATGCAAATTAAATAAACAGTACTCTATTTTTTTTCTTAGTACATTTGTAATTCGATGTATTTATATGTTATTTTTGTTTGAACGAGTGACAGAGTCTTGTGCTAGAGACTCATAAAAAATATCTCGTTCTGTTCCCTGTGTCATATACATTATATGTATGTATAACACGGCTAATTCTATGACCAAACGCTTATAAATATTATAATTATGTATATATACACGCACATAGATATATATATATATATATAGTACATTTGTTAATTATATATTTGATCTCAATAATAGAGGTGTGATAGGGATACATATCATGTTCACGTGACAACAACACAGTTAAAAAAAAAAGTTGGTTTAACTAGATAGGTGTATCCCCACCAAGCACCACCAGAATTTGTGCCATATTGTTATGTCCTATAGCTAGCCGCCCATATGGTGGCGCACTGGATAACACAAAGGACGACTATTCAACTATTAGGACGAGCACAGGTAAAATTACTATCTTGCCCTCAAACATCAGAGTTTTAGGGCATGTTCTTTTGATATTTTTGACTTAGGTAACTTGAGTGTAGATGTTAAGTTGAGTTTGAGTTATAACTTGAGTTGAAATTGTAACTTGAGTTTGGTTTGATTGTGTACATTTAAGTTATGGTTTGAGATAAGAATTTTTTTTGAGTTTGTATTTGAGTGAGTCAAAACTTGAAATTATATTTAGATAGTATTTTAATAAAAACCTAATGCTGAAGAAAAATTTTAATAGGGTATATGGGTGGGGTTTTATTTGTCTTTTTGTTGTCAATGCATAGAAAAAAAAATCATTTCAATCAGAATTAAAACGAAAAAGTTATAGCATTTTTAAGAACAGAAAAAATATTGTTCATTAATTTGAGTTCGAGTATCTAAACTCGAGTTGAAGAGAAAACTTAAACTTGAATTTTAGTTCTAAACTCGAATTCAAACTCGAGTTTAAATTCGAGTTCAAATTTAAAAGAATATAACTTTGAATAAAGTTATAATTCGAGTTACTTTTTTAAAATTTTTAACTCAAAAACTGCACTGCCGAACAAGACAAGTATTTTTTGCATGATTATCTTCTTATGACTGATAAATAAAATTAATTTAATACTTTGTATTATAACGAAATATATTCTTAAAATTTTATTTTTTCAATAATATTAAAACGGTATTTTAATATTTTTAAAAACACCTTTTTAATAACATAAAAGTAACTTTTAAAATGTAAAATAATCTTAATATTTTTTTATTTAATTAATTAAAAATTAATAGATTTAGAAAAAAAATATGAGCTTGTTTATTTTGTTATTTTTTTTTTAAAATATGTTAATGTTTTAAAAAATAAAATATTTTTAGATTTTTTAAAAATATATTAATTTTTATTTAATTGATAAAAAAAAAATTAATTTAGACATTATGTATCTTAAAAATTAACTGCAAAATACTCGTAAAATATTTTTAAAAAGTTAAGATATTATTTAAATATTATATAAAATACAGAATATTAAAAATGTATTTTTTAAATACAATGTCAAAATAATTTTATCCTATTACTAATTATAATCAAAGAAAAAAGATAATAAACTAACTAGATAAATTAAAAAGGAGTAGTTGAGCAAGAGAACTAAACTGACCCGGCGGATCACATGTGGCGGAGTGAGGCCTATCCGAGCAGTAGCACTTGAAATGGTAGGTGGTGTAATTGAATCCGCACTTGCCACGGGTTTTGTTGCAAACGCTACAGTCACTCGCAATCCAGTTAAGCAGGAATCCTCTGTTCAACACCTCTTCCATTTCTTCATTGTCGCTATCATATTTCATCACTGGCAAATCCACCACTGGACTTGATCCATTCCCACACTCTTCAGATGCCTTTGCCACTTTGTTCTTGTCCTCCTCAGAATACGCCAAAACTGAATTGTTGTTGTTTTCTGCAGAGCAACCGATCCTATACTCTAGGAGATCAGAAGATGAGTTGCAATTTTGAAGCAAAAATACTTCGCTATTTTGATTGGAAGCAAGAGAAAACTCAGAAGGAAGAGATAGGTTCTGGAGAGTAGGAAAACAGGAGGTACTGTTTTGACGCGAAAACGCGGCGTTTGAGACGATAAGTGACTGGTTTTCGTAGAAGATGTTGCGGACGATGTGGTTGTCGCCGTAGAACTTGACCTCGAGAATTGTGCTGGAATTACCGTTATTAGCTTTGCTTTTACAGAAGAGTTGAAACCCAGGGAACCCACAGTGCTTGTGTTCCTCTTCGGTATAGAAGGGGAAACTTATTAATTGATCGCCGCAGTATCTGGGTACGCTGCAGTTTTGGAACACTGGATCTACAGCACCCACAAAATAATTATCTGAAAAGAGGAGTAAGATGATGAGGAGTATGGAGATCAATTGTGGCGAGAAGGCTGATGTCGGGAGATTGGAGAAGAGAATTTTCATTTGGGGCTACTGAAACTTGTGGTGTAAACCGTCAAAATATATTGAGAGGAGAGAGGAGAGAGATTGAGCTCTGGAGGGTTGAATATTGAAGAGTGGAATTTTAGAGATTTTCGAGTACCTTCCTTATTTCGACGACTTACGTTTAGCTCACTATTTAGAGAAAAATCCGTTTAGTTAAGAGTTTTTATAGAAAAATATTTAGAGAAGTGTCTGTACTTTTAAAAGTTTTTGAGTGTTAATTATTACGTTTTTTTGGGAGAGAGGTTTATTACATTTGGAAAGAAATAATGTCAGTCAAAGACAGTTTATTGAGTGAATAAAAGAGTGTGGTGTATATTAAACACTTTCTCTTACTCTAAAAACTAAACATAATTAATTTTAATTTTAATTAATTAAGTTTTGTCCTAAACTGTGCTACAACACCATCTAACATTCCAAACGTACAATTAAATTTAACAAAAAATTATTATAATTTCCTAAAATTCTTCGTACTCTCCATCCTCTGTATCTTTTTTTATTCTCTATCTCTCGTGCCTAAGGAAGCCTATTGAATGGAGGTCCTCTTGTCTTTCTTGATCATAATATCGTAATATTTTATTAGGACAACAGTCATGATAGCAATTTATTAGTAATTAAACTAGTTGGAGAAAAAAGAAAGAAAAGGAAGGAAAGTGGGTAGCTAGGCACCATGAACCTTCCCATATCCTACTTTTCAGGACTTGCAAGGACTATAATAATTGAGCAAGTTCTTAAAACTTGTACTTTGTCAAAGAAAAAGAGAGACTTGACTCGTGAATGATAAATAAAAAATAACAAAAGACTTGACTCTTTCATACCAGTACTAACAATAATAGAAAGGAGACTCTTTTGTTTAGTTATTTTACTTCTTTAATCTGAGTTGATTTTGATCCGACGGTTGAAAGTTGTATCGTACTGATATTGTGGCTGATTGATATCCATGACCTTATAGTTCAATGTTCATGGTAGGTTCATATTCAAAATTGGTTTAGGAAAACCGACACTATGGGTGCGTTTGTTTTCGTTTTTGTTTTTGTTTTTCACGTTTTTTGAGAAGAAAATTTGAAAACGGTTTATGAAAACGCGTTTGGAAGAAATTCGTACGAAAACCAAAAACAAAAACTTTTTTGGATTTTGCTGAAAAATTCAAGAAAAATGAAACGGATTTTTTCCGTTTTCATTTTCTTGTTTCCATTTTCATTTTCGGTTCTTCTTCTTCTTCTTCGTTACGGCTTTCGCTTTTTTTTTTTTTTTTTTTCTTCTCTCCGTCAAGAAGAGGCGGCAGATCCGGCGAACACCACCGTCTTCTCCGACCGCCCGCCGCCATCTTCTCCGACCGCCCCCCCCCGATTGCGCCTCCCCGGACGCTGCGACTCGACACCCCTCTCCCACGCGTCTGCGCGAAGCCGCCACCCCACCGCCACCCACCACCGGCTGCTCGCGACCGCACCCCCCGCCGCCGCCGCCGCCCCGTCTGCGCGGGCCGCCACCCCATTTCCTTCGACCGCTCTAATATATATATATATATATATACGAAAAACAAAGCCAGATATATATATATATATATATATATGAAAATGTCGTTTTGATATATATATATATATCTAAAAACGATATATATATATAAAAACGATTTGTTTTCGTGTGTATATATATATATATATATATTTAATAATAATATGTTTAATAATAATATTTATTTAATATATTTAATATATTATTATTTAATATATTTAATAATAATATTTATTTAATATATTTAATATTATTATTTATTTAATATTTAATATTTTAAATATTATTATATGTTTTTTAAATTAAACCACCAAACACGTTTTCAGTTTTTTAAAATCGAAAACAATCTCGAAATAAAACTATCAAACGCATTTTCAGAAATGATTCCAAAATGAAAATAAAAACGTTTTCATTTTCATTTTCATACAGAAAACAAAAACGTTTTGGAACCAATTCCAAACGCACCCTATGCTTCTTTTACTCTGCTTTCTTTGAACTCTATCTCTAATATATATGCTAATATTTGATAAAAACAAGTATTAGTCTGTAGGGAGTATAAATATAGAGCTTGTCTTCTTTGAAATGGACGATCTTGGTGAGAGACTTGTATATGGTATTGCCTATTATTTATTTTTTCATAGGAGAATCTGCATGGATTGTCTATGTTCAAGTAAATTTCTAATTTTTTATAAATATAAATTATTTATTTACACAAGCAAATCAGTAAACTTCAAATTGCCCTCTTTAAAAATTAATGCTTATTGCGCATCAAGATGGCTAACAAGCACATATGAGCCATGCACATATTTTAGCATTTTAGAGAGACTTGGTATGAGAGACTTCCCAGCATACCAAGTCTCTCTTTTCAAACCAACCACTTGCTAAGAAAACCATTACGAAGCTATGTTCATGTGATAAAGCAACAGCATTTAAATAAATAAAAAATAAAAAATAAAGCAACAGCAGGCCATGTAAATGTATAATAAGCATCACTAGAATGCAGAGTTCAAAGAAAAAGATGTATGCATGTATATAAGCAGGAATGCTCATGCACTCTGATATAGATAGATACCTTTCTTTTTTTCCGCATCAAGACAAATGAATTTATCTTTGTCCTTAGGTTTGCATAGGCCTTGCATACTGTAACAACGACGACAAAAATCGTTGACATGCACTTCAAGAATGATGAGAGGTGAATTTGAAATTCCATGTTTGGGATCATGTTTGGGAGTTCGAAAATAGCCTGGGAGTTGGATAATCGAACAGTGAGGTGTAAAAGCCGGTGTAAAAGCCGAGAAACTAATATTTGAAAGAGTATAGTAGATATCATAATCTCTGCAGCGAGTATGATCAAATTCTGCCGGGACATTAATGACAGAATTGTGGCTGCAATTGAAGACTGTCAACAAATCAGTCGTGGACAGGTTAGATATCATGGAAGGACAAGGGAGAGCAAAACTGTCCTTGGATTCACAACTGCTGTCAGCAGAAGGTGCGGGTGGCGCTCCGCTCTTGATGGCAATATAATGCGGAGAGATGTCATCTAGTACATACCAGTATCCACCTTCTTTCAACTTTATCTTCGGAACTGGCTCTGAACAATTAACTGTGTACAACCCACATTTAGAGTTGGAGTTATTTCTAAAGGGGGGCAAGATATCCCCAAATTTCCCACAACGAAATGGTGGACAAGCTGGGTGATGTATCTGCTCTTCGGCCGAGCTAAGAAGCGGAAGAGGGGAGAGAAAGAACATAACAAGCAAGGAAAGGGAGGCCATTAGGAATCGTATAGCAGGGAAATAACAACGTTCTCCAGTAAATAACTCCATCTTCGGCTTATCATAATATTAAAGGCCTGTCTATTTCTTTTAGAAAAAGTTAAATTTGAATTTTTGTGAGTTGTGATTCGAAATAGCGAAATAAGCGGTACATAAGTAAACCAAGCTCCTTCCACGTGGGGAGATTCCTGGCCAGCTTCCACGTTTACTCGTAAAAGAAACGGTAGAAACTCTCAAACAATTAATGGACACAAAAAAGTCCTCAATCAAGCGTGCAGTTTGGGGTTGAACTATCTAAGGAATCTCCGCACTAGAACAGAATAATCCAAGTTCAAGTATTTCACTTAGCCAGCAGATATGCTCACTAGCCACTCCCAGTGACCAAGTTCAAGTATTTCACTTAGCCAGCAGATATGCTCACTAGCCAACTAGGGCCGTTCATTTCGCTGATTCGAGTTTTTAATTCGAGTTGAAATTTGATTTTATGTGAGAGCTTTTTACTGTAGGAAAAAAGTTAGATGTGATTGTTTGTGAGAGCTTTTTACTGTAGCAAAACTCGAATTCTAAACTCGAATAAGCGAAATGAACGGAGGTTAGTCTCAAATCTTGCAATTCCTAAACTTGGTGGTTACTCGTTTAGGGCCAAAAAAAAAAAAAAGGAGAGAGAAACTTTTTGAACTGAGTCAGATATCCTTACCGTGTAAATTAGAGAGTAACTGTGTACATTTGTAGCTTGTTAAGCCTTTTATTAGGATAGGATAGCCTATAAAACTCATGTATTTACTTTGTGTCATGTTTTATGTCCTTTTAATAACTTTACTGCCATCTCAATTAAAATATCACATTATAAAATAAAAACAGTCATGCCTATTAAAATACAACATCACATATTTTCATGTTACTTGGCATTTTAATTGACATTCACCTAATATTATTGGGGACATGAAATTAAGGAGACAAAAAGAAAAGAAAATATGAATGAAAAGGTTTTCTCAAAAGAGACAATGACTCAGAAACAAAAGTCCAAATGCATCACAATAATGCAATATGGCACAAGATTTCATATTGTCTGACCTCAATAATGTCTTTGACCTCAAAATTTAGCTTCAATAATGTCTTGCGAAGATTCAAAAGTACTCGAAAATTCTGCTTTTGGCGAGCTTGAAGGAGAAACCAAGAAAGGCTTGGGTGGCACTTGCAAGGAATCAAGATTCCCTTCCAACATCTCTATGACTTTACTCATTGCTGGTCGGTTTGACGGGTCAGTCTGTATGCACCACAAGCTCACAATTATCATCTTCCTCGCTTTCATTTGGTCTCCTTCATCTAAAATTCTCTTCAGTCCAAGTTCTTCATCTAGCTCAAGGCGCTTATAAATCCAGTGTGGAAAATATATTTCACTCGAATTATCTACTTGAACATTCACATTCTTTCTCCCTCCTACAAATTCTAGAACCATCATTCCGTAGCTGTATACATCAGATTTATGTGAGACACCTCCAAAGTTTCTACTAAAAACCTCTGGAGCAATGTATCCAATAGTTCCTCGTGGACCTGTCATGGAGACAAGGCTTTCTTCTCTAGTACAGATTTTTGCAAGGCCGAAGTCTGAGATTCTAGGGACAAAGTCTTCATCAAGAAGAATATTATGAGGCTTGATATCAAAATGCAAAATCCGAGTATTGCAACCACGATGTAAATATTCTAGTCCTCTCGCAATGCCAAGTGAGATTTGGTAGCGTGTTTCCCAATCCAACTGATGATTACAATTTTCACTTGTGTTTTCATCAAATACGAATTTCTCAAGAGATCCGTTAGGCATGAACTCATAAATGAGAGCTCTTTTAGCACTCTCAAAGCAGAAACCCAACAAAGACACAATGTTGACATGTGACGTTCTGCTAATAGTTGCTACCTCATTTATAAATTCTTCACCGTTTGCTTTCGATTCATTTAACACCTTAACCGCAATGAGACGACCATCATTTAACTTTCCTTTGTACACACTGCCAAAACCACCTTGGCCTAATTTTTCTTTGAAGGAGTTGGTCATTTTCTTGACATCCAAATAGCTATATCTTTTAGCTTGCAGTGGCCCATAGTGCTCTAGAAACGCCTCAATATTTCGTTGTTGTCGATTCTGCTTCTTCCAGAAGAGGATTGATTTATTGGATGAGAACTTCTTTCTCAGACAACAAAGTGACACAATTAATACGACAGTTCCAACAGCTACTACAGCTGTAATCAAATGAAAGAAATGACAAATTAAACCAACTTATCAAATTAAAAATCGCAAGTAATTTAAACTAACTGATAATCAAATATTCTTTGCGGTTGGACCAAAAGCTATTGTGTTTATTTATGCATTTGAGACGTGTGGATTATTATTTTTTAGATTTTTTTTTCTTAATTGATCAAGGAACTGTTCCAAAAAGATATTTATCTATGGCGAAGTTAAAAAAATAGTAATAATAATATTAATGTTACCTATTGCTACTATCACGACCACTTTTCTTGAATGCCCTGCAAAATAAGCATTTTATCAGTACAACACTCATGATAGACAACTTTTTAAAGCGAGGAAACACTAACACTGTGTTTGGTTGGAGGGAAAGATGGAGGAAGAGAGATGGGTGGAAGGAGAGAGGTGGAGGAAGAGATGCAATCCCTTGTTTGGTTGGAGGGAAGATAGAGGAATGTGCTCTCCCCCCTACTCCACTAAATTGAATTCTTCCACTAATGGAAGGATTCATGCAATCTACCAGCTTTCACTTTTAAAAGACTATTTTACCATTTAAAAATTTATTAACAAATTGCAAAAATAGACGATATAGAAATTAATTAAATAACTACCATTCATCTTTTTAACTCCCTCTCTTTCTGACCAAACAATATAAGGGATGTTAAGTATTTTTATTAGTTGACAATTTAGTGGCAATCTCGTAAAAATTCAAAAAATAAGTTTAAGAAGATTTCAGATTGCAGAAGAAGATTCAGAATTAGATTTGAAATTAAAGTTGCAGATTTTATTAAATTGTAATATGTGGAGATAAGAATTAAAAAATGTGATTTGGTTTTAAACGAAAGATGGCTTATATGTAAATAAAGGGATATGGATTTAGTTTCAAATTTAAATGGAGTATAGCTTACAAGTCAGGATTAATTCGGATTTGATTGTTTTTGTGAAGTAATCCCAATATGATGTGGAGAAGATTTAAATTCAAATTCAAGAGTTGCATATTTGAATTCATTGGAGATGATTTAGCTGCACTTGGTTAGTGATTTGCGTGAGATAAGCTTTGGGATTTGAACGTTAACATACTACAAATGTGGAAGTGTGGCGTAAGTAGACTAAAGCATTGGATTTAGTTTAAAAGTTCAAATGGGATTTGGTGTTTTGAATTAAAGGGAAGCTTATTTTATCAACGTGTTTAGAGGAAGTCTAAGTGAGATATGAAGCAAATAAAATCGTGAAGATTTTATTTTTAGAAAAAAAATGGTGTAAGATTTTTTTGAGAGATTTTCTTGTGGAGTTACTTTGAAAGGAAATTATGTGTGATATTCTTTTGAGAGAATCGGAGAGATTTTACTGGTGAGATTACGCATATATTTTGAGAAAATTTTGTGAAAATAATCTAAGAGAAAATCATAGAGAAAAGAAAAGATCTTTGGGGAGATATTCTTGAGTAGATTTAGAAACCTTATTTTAAGGACTTGCGTTTTACTCACTTGGTATAGACTTAATAGAGAAAAATATTCAGAAGATTGTCTATGAGTTTGTGAGCATATTGAAGTATTCATCGTCTTTTAGGAGGAAGCGCTCTGTTAGTCGAAGGAAGTTCACCAAGCAAATAGAAGACGTGCGGTGCACGTTAAACAATCGCTGTGGAGATTTCGTCACAGTGACGTCATTGTCTAGAAGGGAGTCATGAGTGAATAAGTCTGTCAGTGTCCATAAATCTTTAGAGCATAGTGAACTATTTACTGTCTAGAGGTGGCCTCATAAATATAGGTATATACTCCAAATTGCGATACCATATTGTGTGTCCCCGACGTAAAATCAGATATAACAGTACTCCATTTTCTTTGTTTTTTTATATAATTATAGTACTCTATTTTGGTAAAAGTCATCACGATAACTTTCTATTATTGTGTAAATATATTTGTCATATACTACCTGAAAACACTACATATTTATGCAAATTAAATAAATAGTACTATACATTATAATTCGATGTATTTATATGTTATTATTACGTTTGAACGTGTGACAGAATCTAGTGCTAGAAACTCATAAAAAATATTTCGTCCTGCTCCCTGTGTCATATACATTATATTTATGCATAACACAGCTAATTCTATGACCAAACGGATATAAATATTTTAATTATGTATATATACACGCATAATGATATATATATATATATATAGATATAGTACATTTGGCAATTACATATTTGATCTCAATTATATAGTACATATTGTTATGTCCTATAGCTAGCCGCCCACATGGTGGCGCACTGGATAACACAAGGGACGACTATTCAACGGTAAAATTACTATCTTGCCCTTAGACGTTAGAGTTTTAGTATTTTTTGTTGGATTTCTTTCTCCCTTAATTTTTGGTAACCAACCCAAACAATCCATTCTGTTTTCCCATTTAAGGAATGTGATTAGTCACATTCATCTTCAGTTGTCCATCAATGTCCACGTTCGGTATACGTCCAAAAAAGACTTTGTGATGGACAGAGTCTATAAAAGATGACATAGCACATTGATTTTAGATCCCTAAGCCTACTATCTCAATTCAGTTAGAATATACACCATCAAACGAGAGATTGAAGAGGTTTAGAAGAACCAAAAACTTGCTGGAGGTGTTTATCTCGATCCACTTATTTCAATTTCGCATTGATCTAATTGCCATTTAGGATCTTTAGGAGCATGTTTAGATCATTCAGAAAATACAATATTTTTTGCATGATTATCTTGTTACGACTGAGAAATAAATTTATTTTGATATCATGTGTTATAGTGAAATATACTCTTAATATTTTATTTTCTTAATAACATTAAAATAATATATCGACTTTTTTTTTTTAATAGCTTAAAATTAATTTTAAGATGTAAAATAATTTTAATATCTTTTTATTTAATTAATTAAAAACTAATAGATTTAGAAAAAAAAACACTAACTTTTTATTTTATTATTTTCTTTTAAATATTTTAATATTTTAAAAAATTAAAATATTTTTAGATTTTAAAAAAAGATATTAGTTTTTATTCAATTGATAAAAAAATTTATTTACACATTATATATCTTAAAAATTAACTTCAAAGTACTCATAAAATATTTTTAAAAAATAAGATATTATTTTAATATTATATAAAATACAAAATATTAAAAATATATTTAATTAAAATACAGAATATCAAAATAATATTATCCTACTACTAATTATAATCAAAGAAAAGAGTATAAACTAACTAGATAAATTAAAAAGGAGTAGTTGAGCAAGAGAACTAAACTGACCCGGCGGATCACATTTCGCGGAGTGAGGCCCATCCGAGCAGTAACACTTGAAATGGTAGGTGATGTAATTGAATCCGCACTTGCCACGGGTTTTGTTGCAAACGCTACAGTCACTCGCAATCCAGTTAAGCAGGAATCCTCTGCTCAACACCTCTTCCATTTCTTCATTGTCGCTATTATATTTCATCACTGGCAAATCCACCACTGGACTTGATCCATTCCCACACTCTTCAGATGCCTTTGCCACTTTGTTCTTGTCCTCCTCAGAAAACGCCAAAACTGAATTGCTGTTGTTTTCTGCAGAGCAGCCGATCCTATACTCTAGGAGATCAGAAGATGAGTTGCAATTTTGAAGCAAAAATACTTTGCTATTTTGATTGGAAGCAAGAGTAAACTCAGAAGGAAGAGATAGGTTCCAGAGAGTAGGAAAACAGGAGGTACTGTTTTGACGCGAAAACGCGGCGTTTGAGACGATAAGTGACTGGTTTTCGTAGAAGATGTTGCGGACGATGTGGTTGTCGCCGTAGAACTTGACCTCCAGAATTGTGCTGGAATTACCGTTATTAGCTTTGCTTTTACAGAAGAGTTGAAACCCAGGGAACCCACAGTGCTTGTGTTCCTCTTCGGTATAGAAGGGGAAACTTATTAATTGATTGCCGCAGTATCTGGGTACGCTGCAGTTTTGGAACACTGGGTCTACAGCGCCCACAAAATAATTATCTGAAAAGAGGAGTAAGATGAGGAGGAGTATGGAGATCAATTGTGGTGAGAAGGCTGATGTCGGGAGATTGGAGAAGAGGATTTTCATTTGGGGCTGCTGAAACTTGTGGTGTAGACCGTCAAAATGTATTGATATACATCAATATGGCGGGCGTCTTGAGAGAGAGAGAGAGAGAGAGAGAGAGAGAGAGATAGAGATTGAGCTCTGGAGGGTTGAATATTGAAGAGTGGAATTTTGGAGAAAGAGAAGATTGATAGATGGCTCATTATTATTATTGTTATATATCGTTATTAGAGTGTTTAATTAGAGTTGTGATGCCCATGGGTTTGACTTGGTAATTCATAATATTTCATATCTGCCTCCTATCTTAGACGGTTGAATTGAATGACGGAAGCCATTTTGCATATGCCTAAAAAGTCGTACAACTTGACCAAAATATAACATTCAACCTTTTTTCCTTTGTACTACCAAAAAAATAAAAAAAATAGAAAAAAAAAATCCTTCTTCCAAAATTCAAGTCAAAACAATGTATGCATCTTCTTTTGCAAATTGTTGAGAGAATGTATCCAATTCGCCTTCAAACCCCCATCTAAACGTTTTGGAGCATGCTTTTATTACGTACATACATTACGTACATACATTTTGCTAATGCAGGTGCTTCCATTATTATTATTACTAGTTTAATTCACGTGTGAACGCGTAAGTTCTTTGTGGAGGTTGGACTTTAAATAACTTTATGTATTTTTATGATATGATCAATATTTATTAATTTTCTTTAAAAATAATGTTTATTAATTTTGATATGCTAATATTCTAATCAGATTTATTTTAAAAATAAATTCTTAATATTTCATCAAAAATAGATACTAACAAAGTAATGAATTATTTTAAATAGAGAAAATAATGAATTAACATTTGCGCTGTAATTTATTTTATTATATGGCGTGGTAATTTTATGCATAAAAGATCTAAAATAAATATTCTATACTAATTGGATTCATATGTGAGAAAAGAAAAGAAGAATTTTACAAAAGAAAGCAAAGAGACCGTCATTTGGGGCTGCTGAAACTTGTGGTGTAGACCGCCAAAATATATTGAGAGGAGAGAGGAGAGAGATTGAGCTCTGGAGGGTTGAATATTGAAGAGTGGAATTTTAGAGATTTTCGAGTACCTTCCTTATTTCAACGACTTACGTTTAGCTCACTATTTAGAGAAAAATCCGTAAGTTAAAGAGTTTTTATAGAAAAATATTTAGAGAAGTGTCTGTACTTTTAAAAGTTTTTGAGTGTTAATTATTACGTTTTTTTTTGGGAGAGAGGTTTATTACATTTGGAAAGAAATAATGTCAGTCAAAGACAGTTTATTGAGTGAATAAAAGAGTGCATTCCAAACGTACAATTAAATTTAACAAAAAATTATTATAATTTCCTAAAATCTTACTTTTCCATCCTCTGTATCTTTTTTTATAATTGAGCAAGTTCTTAAAACTTGTATTTTGTCAAAGTCCTCTTGTCTTTTTGATCGTGACTGAAAAAAAAAAAAAAAAAAAAAAAAGTCATGAAGCAATTTTGACTCATTCATACTAATACTAACAATAACAGAAATGAGACTCTTTTGTTTAATTATTTTACTTTTTTAATTTGAAATGATTTTGATCCGACAGTTGAAAATTGTATCCTACTGATATTGGGGTTCAATGTTCATGGTAGGTTGAGGTTCATATTCAAACTTGGTTTAACCGGCATCTGCGAAAACCGACAGTTTGCTTCTTTTACTCTGCTTTCTTGGAACTCTGGCTCTAATATATATGCTAATATTTGATAAAACAACCATAATTGTTTTGTGCTTTCTTTGAACTCTTTTCAAATTGGCCAATATTTAGTGAATATTTTGTAGGGAGTATAAATATAGAGCTTGCCTTCTTTAAAATGGATGATCTTGGTGAGAGAATTGTATATGGTACTGCCTATTATTTATTTTTTTCTGAGAAGAATCTGCATGGATTGTCTAGGTTCAAGTAAATTTAGAATTTTATAAATATAAATTATTTATTTACACAAGCATATCAGTAAATTTCTAATTTCCCTCTTTAAAAATTAATGCTTATTGCGCATTAATAGTGGTACATCAAGATGGCTAACAAGCAAAACCATACATACATTTTAGCATTTTAGAGACTTGGTATGCGGAAACATCTCATCACGTAGTGTTTCGTTCTGTTGACCAAGTCTCTCTTTTCAAACCAACCACTTGCTAAGAAAACCATTACGATGCTATGTTCATGTGATAAAACAACAGCATTTAAAAAAATAAAAAAAAATAAAAAATAAAGCAACAGCAGGCCATGTAAATGTATAATAAGCATCACTAGAATGCAGAGTTCAAAGAAAAAGACATATGCATGTATATAAGCAGGAATGCTCATGCACTCTGATATAGATAGATACCTTTCTTTTTTTCCGCATTAAGACAAATGAATTTATCTTTGTCCTTAGGTTTGCATAGGCCTTGCATACTGTAACAACGACGACAAAAGCCGTTGACATGCACACCAAGAATGATGAGAGGTGAATTTGAAATTCCCTGTTTGGGAGTTCGAAAATAGCCTGGGAGTTGGATCATCGAACAGTGAGGTGTAAAAGCCGAGAAACTATTATTTGAAAGAGTATAGTAGATATCATAAACTCCGCAGGGAGTATGATCAAATTCTGCCGGGACAATAATGCCAGAATTGTGGCTGCAATTGAAGACGGTCAACAAATCGGTTGCGGACATGTTAGATATCATGGAAGGACTAGGGAGAGCAAAACTGTGCATGGATTCACAACTGATGTCAGCAGAAGGTGCGGGTGGCCCTGCGCTGATGGCAATATGATGTCCACGCCGAGAGATGTGATCAAGTTCATACCAGTATCCTCCTTCTTTCAACTGTATCTTCGGAACTGGCTCTGAACAATCAACTGTGTACAACCCACATTTAGAGTTGGAGTTATTTCTAAAGGGGGGCAAGATATCCCAAAATTTCCCACAACGAAATGGTGGACAAGCTGGGTGATGTATCTGCTCTTCGGCCGAGCTAAGAAGCGGAAGAGGGGAGAGAATGAACATAACAAGCAAGGAAAGGGAGGCCATTAGGAATCGTATAACAGGGAAGTAACAACGTTCTCCAGTAAATAACGGCCTCTTGCAATAACAGACCTGTTCTTTTCACCTGTCCTGTTCTTAATAGCGCGTATTGACTTGTGGCGACCAAAAAGTCATCATAATTGCTCTGTTTAATTTATTGATTTAAATTTTTAATTTAAGTTGAGATGTAACTTTATGTGAAAATTTTTTATTATAATAAAAAAGTTAAATATAACTGTTTCTGATAACTTTTTACTATAATAAATCTTAAATTCTGAAGTCAAATCGATAAAATGAATGAGACCTAAAAAATAGATAGTTGGATGGTAGGGTATCTTGCGGAGAACTCCGACTTATCATAATATTAAAGACCTATTTATTTCGTCTAAAAAAAATTAAATTTAAATTTTTATAAAATAAAATATTGTAAAAAAAAAAAATTAAGGTGTGATTCCATCTTCGGCTTATCATAATATTAAAGGCCTGTTTATTTTTTCTAAAAAAATTAAATTTAAATTTTTTTAAGTTGTGATTAAAAAAATAACGAAATAAACAGTACTTAAGTAAACCAAGCTTCTTCCACGTGGGGAGATTCCTGGCCAGCTTCCACGTTTAATCGTAAAAGAAACGGTAGAAACTCTCAAACAATTAATGGACAAAAAAAAGTCCTCAATCAAGCGTGCAGTTTGGGGTTAAACTATCTAAGGGAATCTCCGTACTAGAACAGAATAATCCAAGTTCAAGTATTTCACTTAGCCAGCAGATATGCTCACTAGCCACTCCCAGTGACCAAGTTCAAGTATTGCACGGATTTAAGTTAGTATGAAACCTTGTAATTCCTAAACTTGGTGGTTACTAGTTTAGGGCCACACACAAAAAAAAAAAAAAAAAAAAAAAAAAGAGGAAGAAAGAAAGAGGAGAGAGAAACTTTTTGAACTGAGTAAGATATCCTTACTTACCGTGTAAATTAGAGAGTAACCGTGTACATTTGTAGCTTGTTAAGCTTTTTATTAGGATAGGATAGCCAAATTCCTGTATTTACTTCGTGTAATGTTTTATGTCCTTTTAATAACTTTACTGGCATCTCAATTAAAATATCACATTATAAAATAAAAACAGGCATGCCTATTAAAATACAACATCACATATTTTCATGTTACTTGGCATTTTAATTGACATTCACCTAATGCTATTGGGGACATGAAATTAAGGAGACAAAAAGAAAAGAAAATATGAATGAAAAGGTTTTCGCAAAAGAGACAATGACTCGAAACAAAATTCCAAATGCATCACAATAATGGAATATGGCATTGGCTTGTATTCTAAATGCATACCTTTTCTTTTATGAATAAGACAATATAACTTATTTTGAGAACAGTTCAATATTGACCATTATTTTTTCCAACTCTATTGTTTAGTAACTATATAAAATTTTGATGTCACTGAGAATGGGAATTTCGGGCCAGGCTGACTTGGCCCATTATTTTCACCGGCCCAGCCTTAAAAGGAGGGGGTCGACCGAGCCCAAAATTTACAGTGTATTTTTAAGAAAAAAATTTAAAACAGATGTTCCGGCCCGAATAAGGTTTCGAGCGTGAAACCTAAGCCCGGTCCAACTCGGCCTTGGGAGTTAGGGCCGTGCCAACCTAGCCCGAACACTTAAGCAGGCCTCGAACCAACCCGTTTAGTCTGATTTAAACTTGCAGCTCTACCTACATATTAGGAAAAGATAAACATAACATAAGTAACATAGCGTTACATTATTGACGACATTTTTAGTTTTTTCCATTTATTTTTGCTATCAGCCCGGCATCTCCCTCCTCGAAAGTAATATGTAACAATCATGGTTCACAAGGACGTAAGAATAAAAAGAAATTGAAGACAAAACTGCGCTGGTGGGAGTTCGATCATAACAAGCCTTTGTAGCTAATACGATTAACATCTCTCAGGCGTCACAGACAACGCCAAAGCGCTAGGAAGAGAAAATCTTTAGATAGTTTCACAACTGTAGGAATCCTTCTTGTTTTTTTTTTTCCTCTCTCTATCCTGTTTCTAGTATCGAATCTAAGTCCTTGTACACTAGCTCGAGCCATGAATAAGCGTAGAAATGGTGCTTGACCCGCTGTTCAAGTTCATTTCGTCGCCTTTTTGACCAAGCAGCAAACGTTCGAAGGAGAAACTTCACTATCTTGCTTCAAACCTCCAACAACAATCCGTTTTCAAATTATCTGCGTTGCCTTTTTTGACAAACCTTTTTCAGACGATTCAAGAAGCACCTGTTTTTGGCAATTAGTTTTAGACACTCTTGGTCCTATGATATACCCATTTATCATGTGTATATATATGACAAATAACAAAGGCCAAGTAAAAGGAAAATCAAGTTCTATTTATTTGAACGTATATTACAATATTGGAAATCGTTGGCCATTTCACTTGGGGAAGATCCTCGAGTGTGTGGAGCTCAATTATTGCACTGACGCAAAAGTAGCACATGGATTGATTTTTTACATCTATCGGGCGCCATTTCGAGTATGAGATGTTTGTGGGAAAAAAAATGTAAGTGTGACACGTGTGATACTCTAATAAAACTCTCACCTGAAAGGTGAATTATTATGATCTCGTTTATTTCACCGATTTAAATTTTACTACAGTAAAAAGTTCTCAGAAACAGTCACATCTAATTTTTTTTTATTACAGTAAAAAATTCTCGCATAAAATCACATCTCAACTTAAATTAAAATTCGAATTAGTAAACTAAACGGGTCTTATATATCTTGTGTGTCATTTGTTGCCCTCATTAATAAAGAATTAGGACTTTAATCTGTAACAAAGATTTCATAAACTAAACAGAGAAGAAGAAATTTCTTTGTTTCTTGCACATTAAGAAAAAATGCAGCACACGGAGATGGGGGGACTAGATGAGAATAATGAGAGATCTGGCTGACCTGTTAAATTCTCGTCTCTTTCTTTAACCCTCTGCAGATAATATGCTTGTCTCCTATCCCCACCTGGGTCCAAGTTCCCAAAACCTGCAACTTATTTAAATCCTTTTAAGAGTCAGTTATGACCCTTGTTCCACCAATATTAGGTAAATTGTCCATACATGAAATATGTATTTGGAGTTCTTAAAACGCCCCCACCAAGGTTTTTTTTTTTTTTTTTTTTTCCTTCTTCCATAATGTCAAATATCTCTTCTGGGGGCATTTCTTTAACATCTTTTTGCAACGTTCCAAAATGTACCTAATCAGCTATAACTGAAACCAGATACCTAATAATTTATCCTACAAAAGCATCCAAGAAAGTCTAGACATTGAAAACAGACACCAAGATTAATTAAATCAGAATCCAGATCTGAGTGGATCATTGTTGGAGATAACCTGGTCTAGGTTGTGAATCTCACAAAGAAGATATATGTTGTATGGCTTGAAAATATAAACTACTCGTAAAATCTATATTAAAAACCATCTTATCTGCATAATTTTTCATTTCGACATTACTTTAACCAGATCTAGCAGGAATGTGCACTAACAATATAATGACCTAGTATAAAAGGAAAACGGAAACAGTGCGATAATAAAAGAAACCAAGGTCTTAAATCTTGTTTGACTTTTATATTTGAACTCAAATCATTCATTATGAACAAGCATAGTTGAGTTGATCTTGGCATTCCCATGGGGAGAGAATCTGAGAACAAGGCATTCTTTTCCTAGAACCAAATCTTTCTCAATTGCTAATACTCTTTTTTTTTTTTTTTACATTATTTTTCCATTACATAAACATTTAATGCAACATGAAAGTAAGATTTAAACAATGCCTGGCCTACGAGAATGGATTTAGAGAAGCAAAAAGAATCAAGGGTTAAAGAATATGAGGGTGGTAACAAATAGAGGAGCTACGCTACTTTAACTCCGCTGGGACGTTTTCCTTCCATTGCGTCCTTCTTGTTACGACACCCAGCGCAGAGGAAAGGCCCTTGCCAGGGCTTTGCCCTCACTTGGTGCAAGGTCAACCTGACATACAGCACACATGAATAGTCCAGATGTTGATTGCCGCATTGAATCGTCGTTTCCTAATCTGCAAGAAGAAAATGAGTTTTAACTCGTATAAGAGTAAAAGAGGAAACTTCCAATAGAAAACGAAGCATGCATGTGAAAAAGATGCTTGATGGCTGATGTGAGAGTAATTCCTACAAGCGACACCGTTCTATTGAGAGTCAGTTATGGAAGAGGCAAAACGCAGAGTTTTGATTAAAGGAAGCTAAAGCCTATTACTTGAAGACACGTGGAGTAGTGGAGTGATTAAGCTACATCCACAGAAGAAGGCTCTGGAATATATCAGAGACATGAGGTATGCTTCTCGAGAGTTCTAGGTGAGAGAAAATACGAGAGAGAGAGGCAGGGAAGAAAAAGGGGATTGATCTGTAACAGTGTCAAGTGTTAGATGCTAAAAAGAGAACTTGTGAGATCCGAGAGGTGTGTTCGAGTGTTGAGGAAGATCTGGGAAAAGGGGTTCTTTTCTCACTGGGAATTTTTCTCTGTAAAGCACCGGCTGTTTTAGGGTTCTTAGTTCTTCTTTCTTCTTCATTGTAATCTCTGAGTGATTCAGGCTTGAGGGTATAATTGATTCTCAATAGTGAAGGGGTTTCTTGCGAGTGAGCCCAACGGGGATGTAGGATTTGTTAAATCCGAACCTCGGTCAAACAATTCTTGTTTCGTCTTGTTCTCTTGATTTCTTAATTTGATTGCGAGTCTGTGTTAGGTTTACACTATCAGCTGAGCAATCTGTTACTATTGGTTAAATGGAATTGAAAGCTACACTCAAACCTCAAATGGACATTTTAACAATCAGATCATTGTTGATTGTGTGTTAAATATTTCTTTCTATTGCAAGTGTCAACTCTACATAAGCAAAAGGTAAACTAACCTTTCCGCAAGCATTGCTGAGCCTTCCTCAAAAAGTTCTTCCACAATTCCAACAGCTGAGAGCTTCTTTGATAGCTTATTTACAGAATCACGAGACTTCTTCCTGAATAATAGAGCTCTAAACTTGTTCTGCTTCTTTGGAGGAGTTGAAGGCTGTACTGAATTATCTGGCGGAATTATATCAACAACTATGCAGGTCGTATCATCCTTTAGCCCCCTTGTCCTTAAAGCTTCCTGAACAATGATCCCTTAAAAGTAATTAGAAAGAGCATGCCATCAAACTGGACTATGAACGAGTAACTGGCATATCAATAGTTTGTAATCACCTTTACAACTTGCCTAGCAGCAAGTTCGGCAGGCAACCCCCGACAAGACTTTGCAGCCATCTACGAGGATAGGGCATCCCAGATGCCATCAGATGCAATTACAAGCCTGCCACCTGCGCTTGATAACTTTTAGACGGAGAAGAATGTGAGATTTTGGTCTTAGAACTCTTCACAATTTAAGATGTAAAACAGCATCACTTCAGACAAATAAATTCAATAAGAACTGAAAAACTTAACCTGCAAAAGAATATTACCTTCACTTGTTTGACATACGGTATTGGAACTATAAACTCTCCAACATCCACGTCTCCAATTGATCTAGAAAGACATAAACCGCCAGGCCAACACCGAAGCGGACCAATCTGTAAATTTTAATGAACAGACTAATGAAGCAAATATCTAACCAACAATAATACAAGTAAGCATCTACCATCTCACACTCGAAAACCTTGGATTAACATTTAATAGAAAAATAGCGAAATAAACGGTACTTAAGTAAACCAAGCTTCTTCCACGTGGGGAGATTCCTGGCCAGCTTCCACGTTTAATCGTAAAAGAAACGGTAGAAACTCTCAAACAATTAATGGACACAAAAAAGTCCTCAATCAAGCGTGCAGTTTGGGGTTGAACTATCTAAGGGAATCTCCGTACTAGAACAGAATAGAAAAATGAAAAAGGTACATACAGCTCGGCCGATCCCACAGGTTCAACTGTCCGTACATTCCATGTCTTTGTTGCCCGTAGAATATTAAATTGTGGATTATCCGTAACTGCACAATATACACGCCATGGATTAAGGCTTAAGTAATCGGCCACATCATTATTCGAGCCAAGGAGACGAATTAATTGATTAGCCATGCCTCACGGAAAGGGGAGACAGTCACTAGAGACTGATTGTTGTCCATTTCACATTTATCATTATCTTTATCATTTTTTTGTTTTTGTTTTTTTTTTTTTTGTTTTTTGCCTTCATTATCCTTTGCTCTTTCATGTCACTTAGCCAGCAGATATGCTCACTAGCCACTCCCAGTGACCAAGTTCAAGTATTGCACGGATTTAATCCAAGTGAAGAACAGCTGAGGGAGAGAAGAATGGAAACGTTACAAGTTAGTATGAAATCTCGTAATTCCTAAACATGGTGGTTACTTGTTTAGGGCCAAAAAAAAAAAAAAGAGGAGAGAGAAACTTTTTGAACTGAGTCAGATATCCTTACCGTGTACATTTGTAGCTTGTTAAGCCTTTTATTAGGATTGGATAGTCTATGAAACTCCTGTATTTACTTCGTGTCATGTTTTATGTCCTTTTAATAACTTTAGTGGCACCTCAATTAAAATATCACATTATAAAATAAAACAGCCATGCCTAATAAAATAGAACATCACATATTTTCATGTTACTTGGCATTTTAATTGACATTCACCTAATGTTATTGGGGACATGAAATTAAGGAGACAAAAAGAAAAGAAAATATGAATGAAAAGGTTTTCGCAAAAGAGACAATGACTCGAAACAAAAGTCCAAATGCATCACAATAATGCAATATGGCATTGGCTTGTATTCTAAATGCATACCTTTTCTTTCATGAATAAGACAATATAACTTATTTTGAGAAAAGTTCAATATTGACCATTATTTTTTGAAAGCAATTTCAGAGAAGAAATAAAACAAAACAAAAAATCATGATCTAAGAAAGAAACAAAAAAAAAATGATAAAAGAATTTATGACAATCTTGTTGAGTCGTAATGGCTAAATCAATATTTTTAAAATTTTAAGTGATGTAAAAAGAATTAAAAAAAAAAAAGCAGCAAATGAGGACAGAACAGAGAGACCTTTTTTAACGATAAAAAAGTAACTCTCATTTATATAGTCAAAAAAATGAATTACTGTATACTATTAATATATATAAAAAAAAGAAATTTTTTGGTGAATTATATTTAAAAAGTTACTAATTATAATTAATGGTTATATATGAAGGTAAAGAAGAAGAAGAGGACAAAAAACATAAAAATACAAAATAGATGGTCTAAATTTATGGACAGTGCCCAAAAAAACTCTAATTTATAATATAGTATAGTTATAGGATAGATAATAGACATTGCCATTTTGAGCTCCAAAAGGTGTTTGGAAATGTTGGAATTCTGTGTAGCCTTTTTTCCCAACACGTAATTAAAGTTAATTGTTGGAACTCTGGAAATTAGAACATTTTGTGCATTTCCAGCAAAAGCAAAAACAGAGTCAAATGTCTAGCAAAAAAAAAAAAAAAAAAAAAACAGAGTCAAATTGATTACCAACTTGTCTCTAGCCAATAAAATAAGAGACAAGAGAGGAAAAAAAAAAAAAAAAAAAATCACTGCCCACTTGCAGTGGGCCGTGTACAAACCCAGTAGATCGAAAGATCGAAAGAGATATCACTAATACTTTTTAGTCAAATATAAACTTTTTAGCAGGTCATTTTATGTTTCAAAAATAAACTTCAGGGTATCAAGAAGTTGTTTTAAAAATATAAGCATCGTCTTAATATTATCAAAATCATAGAGTATTAAGAGCAATTTTCACTATAACACGGAATATCAAAATGATTTTATTCCTTTAAACAAAATAGACTTAAAATTTTGAAATTAAAAAAAAAAAAAAAAAAAAGGCATATGAGCGGAGGATAGTAGTGATTACTTGGTGCTTTCAGAAAATGTGCCACATTAATTGGCGTAAAATATTTGATTCAAATATTTGTGTTTCTAGTAATTGCTAATTTAGAGTAGAGCATGCGTTAGTATTTTGCATATCATGCATTGATCTCAACACATTAAATGCATATATACGACGATGTGAAAGCACTTAGATTACAGAAACACAACACATACGCATGCATTTGAGCAACTCTTTGATCTCGTGATGTGTGTTTGTCCTGTTTCCAGCTTACCATTTCTCTCTTTTGCGAACCTATCCATTTAGCCCATCTTCTGCACGTTGCAAAACGAACTTATTAGTCTAAACTCTTCTAAATATTTGAATATCAGTTAGTTGAACTTGATATATAATCCTATAAAAGCATATATGCAGAAATTTCTAGCGAGAAAATAGGACCCAAGTAAATAAAAAAATTAGAATCAGCTCTTTGCTGATATGATCGTGGCTAGGTTGTGAGTCTCATAAAAGGGCTAATGCAAATTATAAATGAGCACGGTCTTAAAAGCTTAGTTTTGAACTAAAAATTCATGATATGCACAAGATTTCATATTGTCTGACCTCAATAATGTCTTTGACCTCAAAATTTAGCTTCAATAATGTCTTGCGACGATTCAAAAGTACTCAAATTCTGCTTTTGGCGAGCTTGAAGGAGAAACCAAGAAAGGCTTGGGTGGCACTTGCAAGGAATCAAGACTCCCTTCCAACAACTCTATGACTTTACTCATTGCTGGTCGGTTTGACGGGTCAGTCTGTATGCACCACAAGCTCACAATTATCATCTTCCTCGCTTTCACTCGGTCTCCTTCATCTAAAATTCTCTTCAATCCAAGTTCTTCATCTAGCTCAAGGCGCTTATAAATCCAGTGTGGAAAATATATTTCACTCGAATTATCTGCTTGAACATTCACATTCTTTCTCCCGCCTACAAATTCTAGAACCATCATTCCGTAGCTGTATACATCAGATTTATGTGAGACACCTCCAAAGTTTCTACTAAAAACCTCTGGAGCAATGTATCCAATAGTTCCTCGTGGACCTGTCATGGAGACAAGGCTTTCTTCTCTAGCACAGATTTTTGCAAGGCCGAAGTCTGAGATTCTAGGGACAAAGTCTTCATCAAGAAGAATATTATGAGGCTTGATATCAAAATGCAAAATCCGAGTATTGCAACCACGATGTAAATATTCTAGTCCTCTCGCAATGCCAAGTGAGATTTGGTAGCGTATTTCCCAATCCAACTGATGATTTCTATTTTCACTTGTGTTTTCATCAAATACGAATTTCTCAAGAGATCCGTTAGGCATGAACTCATAAATGAGAGCTCTTTTAGCACTCTCAAAGCAGAAACCCAACAAAGACACAATGTTGACATGTGACGTTCTGCTAATAGTTGCTACCTCATTTATAAATTCTTCACCGTTTGCTTTCGATTCATTTAACACCTTAACTGCAACGAGACGGCCATCATTTAACTTTCCTTTGTACACACTGCCAAAACCACCTTGGCCTAATTTTTTTGTGAAGGAGTTGGTCATTTTCTTGACATCCAAATAGCTATATCTTCTAGCTTGCAGTGGCCCATAGTGCTCTAGAAATGCCTCAATATTTCGTTGTTGTCGATTCTGCTTCTTCCAGAGGATGATTGATTTATTGGATGAGAACTTCTTTCTCAGACAACAGAGTGACACAATTAATATGACAGTTCCAACAGCTACTGCAGCTGTAATCAAATGAAAGAAATGACAAATTAAACCAACTTATCAAATTAAAAATTGCAAGTAATTTAAACTAACTGATAATCAAATATTCTTTGCGGTTGGACCAAAAGCTATTGTGTTTAGTTATGCATTTGAGATGTGTGGATTATTATTTTTTAGATTTTTTTTTCTTAAATGATCAAGGAACTGTTCCAAAAAGATATTTATTTATGGCGAAGTTAAAAAAATAGTAATAATAATATTAATGTTACCTATTGCTGCTATCACGACCACTTTTTTTGAATGCCCTGCAAAATAAGCATTTTATCAGTACAACACTCATGATAGACAACTTTTTAAAGCGAGGAAACACTAACACTGTGTTTGGTACTTGGAGGGAGAGATGGAGGAAGGGAGATGGGTGGAAGGAGAGAGGTGGAGGAAGAGATGCAATCCCTTGTTTGGTTGGAGGGAAGATAGAGGATTGTGCTCTCCCCCCCTAATCCACTAAATTGAATCCTTCCACTAATGGAAGGATTCATGCAATCTACCGGCTTTTACTTTGAAAAGACTGTTTTACCATTTAAAAATTTATTAACAAATTACACAAATAGACGATATAGAAATTAATTAAATAACTATCACTCATCCTTCTAACTCCTTTTCCTTCCGACCAAATAATATGAGGGATGTTAGGTATTTTTTTTAATTGGCAATTTAAGGACAATCTCGTAAAAATTCAAAAAACAGGTTCAAGAAAATTTCAAGTTGCAGAAAAAGATTCAAAATCAAATTTGAAGTTAAAGTTGTAAATTTTGTTGAGTTATGATATGTGGAGATAAGGATTAAAAAAGGTGATTTGAATTTGAACAGAAGATGACTTATATGTAGATAAAGTGATATGATTTTAGTTTCAAATTTAAATAAAGATATAGCTTGCAAGTCAAGATTAATTCAGATTTTGGTAAAAGTAACAATAAGATCTAACAGTAATCTTTTTATATATATATATATATAATTATAGTATTCTATTTTGGTAAAAGTCATCAATACAACTTTCTATTATTGTAAATATATTTGTCATATACTACCTAAAAACACTAAATATTTATGCAAATTAAATAAACAGTACTCTATTTTTTTCTTAGTACATTTGTAATTCGATGTATTTATATGTTATTTTTGTTTGAACGAGTGACAGAGTCTTGTGCTAGAGACTCATAAAAAATATCTCGTTCTGTTCCCTGTGTCATATACATTATATGTATGTATAACACGGCTAATTCTATGACCAAACGCTTATAAATATTATAATTATGTATATATACACGCACATAGATATATATATATATATAGTACATTTGTTAACTATATATTTGATCTCAATAATAGAGGTGTGATAGGGATACATATCATGTTCACGTAACAACGACACAGTTAAAAAAAAAAAAGTTGGTTTAACTAGATAGGTGTATCCCCACCAAGCACCACCAGAATTTGTGCCATATTGTTATGTCCTATAGCTAGCCGCCCATATGGTGGCGCACTGGATAACACAAAGGACGACTATTCAACTATTAGGACGCGCACGGGTAAAATTACTATCTTGCCCTCAGACATCAGAGTTTTAGGGCATGTTCTTTTGATATTTTTGAGTTAGGTAACTTGAGTGTAGATTTTAAGTTGAGTTTGAGTTATAACTTGAGTTGAAGTTGTAACTTGAGTTTGGTTTGGTTGTGTACATTTGAGTTATGGTTTGAGATAAGAATTTTTTTGAGTTTATGTTTGAGTAAGTCAAAACTTGAATTTCTATTTAGATAGTATTTTAATAAAAACTCAATGCTAATGAAAAATTTCAATAGGATATATGGGTGGGGTTTTATTCGTCTTTTCGTTGTCAACGCATAGAAAAAAAATTATTTCAATCAAAATTAAAACGAAAAAGTTATAGCATTTTTAAGAATAGAAAAAATAATGTTCATTAATTTGAGTTCGAGTTTCTAAACTCGGGTTGAAGAGAAAACTTAAACTTGAGTTTTAGTTCTAAACTCGAGTTCCAACTCGAGTTTAAATTCGAGTTCAAATTTAAAAAAATATAACTTTATTCGAGTTACTTTTTTAAAATTTTTAACTCAAAAACTGTACTGTCGAACAAGACTAGTATTTTTTTGCATGATTATCTTCTTATGACTGATAAATAAAATTAATTTAATACTTTATATTATAACGAAATATATTCTTAATATTTTTTTTTTTAATAATATTAAAACAGTATTTTAATATTTTTAAAAACACCTTTTAATAACATAAAAGTAACTTTTAAAATGTAAAGTAATCTTAATATTTTTTTATTTAATTAATTAAAAATTAATAGATTTAGAAAAAATATGAGCTTTTTTATTTTGTTATTTTTTAAAAATATGTTAATGTTTTAAAAAAATAAAATATTTTTAGATTTTTTAAAAAATATATTAATTTTTATTTAATTGATAAAAAATTAATTTAGACATTATATACCTTAAAAATTAACTTCAAAATACTCATAAAATATTTTTTAAAAAGTCAAGATATTATTTAAATATTATATAAAATACAGAATATTAAAAATATATTTTTTATAATACAATGTCAAAATAATTTTATCCTATTACTAATTATAATCAAAGAAAAGAGATAATAAACTAACTAGATAAATTAAAAAGGAGTAGTTGAGCAAGAGAACTAAACTGACCCGGCGGATCACATGTGGCGGAGTGAGGCCTATCCGAGCAGTAGCACTTGAAATGGTAGCTGGTGTAATTGAATCCGCACTTGCCACGAGTTTTGTTGCAAACGCTACAGTCACTCGCAATCCAGTTAAGCAGGAATCCTCTCCTCAACACCTCTTCCATTTCTTCATTGTCGCTATTATATTTCATCACTGGCAAATCCACCACTAGACTTGATCCATTCCCACACTCTTCAGATGCCTTTGCCACTTCGTTCTTGTCCTCCTCAGAAAACGCCAAAACTGAATTGTTGTTGTTTTCTGCAGAGCAACCGATCCTATACTCTAGGAGATCAGAAGATGAGTTGCAATTTTGAAGCCAAAATACTTTGCTATTTTGATTGGAAGCAAGAGTAAACTCAGAAGGAAGAGATAGGTTCCGGAGAGTAGGAAAACAGGAGGTGCTGCTTTGACGCGAAAACGCGGCGTTTGAGACGATAAGTGACTGGTTTTCGTAGAAGATATTGCGGACGATGTGGTTGTCGCCGTAGAACTTGACCTCGAGAATTGTGCTGGAATTACCGTTATTAGCTTTGCTTTTACAGAAGAGTTGAAACCCAGGGAACCCACAGTGCTTGTGTTCCTCTTCGGTATAGAAGGGGAAACTTATTAATTGATCGCCGCAGTATCTGGGTACGCTGCAGTTTTGGAACACTGGGTCTACAGCGCCCACAAAATAATTATCTGAAAAGAGGAGTAAGATGATGAGGAGTATGGAGATCAATTGTGGTGAGAAGGCTGATGTCGGGAGATTGGAGAAGAGAATTTTCATTTGGGGCTGCTGAAACTTGTGGTGTAGACCGTCAAAATATATTGAGAGGAGAGAGGAGAGAGATTGAGCTCTGGAGGATTGAATATTGAAGAGTGGAATTTTAGAGATTTTCGAGTACCTTCCTTATTTCAACGACTTACGTTTAGCTCACTATTTAGAGAAAAAATCCGTAAGTTAAAGAGTTTTTATAGAAAAATATTTAAAGAAGTGTCTGTACTTTTAAAAGTTTTTCAGTGTTAATTATTACGTTTTTTTGGGAGAGAGGTTTAATACATTTAGAAAGCAATAATGTCGGTCAAAGAGAGTTTATTGAGTGAATAAAAGAGTGTGGTGTATATTAAACACTTTCTCTTACTCTAAAAACTAAATATAATTAATTTAAATTTTAATTAATTAAGTTGTGTCCTAAACTGTGCTACAACACCATCTAACATACCAAACGTACAATTAAATTTAACAAAAAATTATTATAATTTCCTAAAATTCTTCGTACTCTCCATCCTCTGTATCTTTTTTATTCTCTATCTCTCGTGCCTAAGGAAGCCTATTGAATGGAGGTCCTCTTGTCTTTCTTTATCATAATATCGTAACATTTTATTAGGACAACAGTCATGATAGCAATTTATTAGTAATTAAACTAGTTGGTGAAAAAAGAAAGAAAAGGAAGGAGAGTGGGTAGCTTGGCACCATGAACCTTCCCATATCCTACTTTTCAGGACTTGCAAGGACTATAATAATTGAGCAAGTTCTTAAAACTTGTACTTTGTTAAAGAAAAAGAGAGACTTGACTCGTGAATGAGAAATAAAAAATAACAAAAGACTTGACTCATTCATACTAGTACTAACAATAATAGAAAGGAGACTCTTTTGCTTAGTTATTTTACTTCTTTAATCTGAGTTGATTTTGATCCGACGGTTGAAAGTTGTATCGAACTGATATTGTGGTTGATTGATATCCATGACCTTTATAGTTCAATGTTCATGGTAGGTTCATATTCAAACTTGGTTTAAGAAAACCGACACTATTCTTCTTTTACTCTGCTTTCATTGAACTCTTATCTCTAATATATATGCTAATATTTGATAAAAACAAGTATTAGTCTGTAGGGAGTATAAATATAGAGCTTGTCTTCTTTGAAATGGACGATCTTGGTGACAGACTTGTATATGGTACTGCCTATTATTTATTTTTTCATAGGAGATTCTGCATGGATTGTCTATGTTCAAGTAAATTTCTAATTTTTTATAAATATAAATTATTTATTTACACAAGCAAATCAGTAAACTTCAAATTGCCCTCTTTAAAAATTAATGCTTATTGCCACTTGCTAAGAAAACCATTACGAAGCTATGTTCATGTGATAAAGCAACAGCATTTAAAAAAATAAAAAATAAAAAATAAAGCAACAGCAGGCCATGTAAATGTATAATAAGCATCACTAGAGTGCAGAGTTCAAAGAAAAAGACGTATGCATGTATATAAGCAGGAATGCTCATGCACTCTGATATAGATAGATACCTTTCTTTTTTTCCGCATTAAGGCAAATGAATTTATCTTTGTCCTTAGGTTTGCATAGGCCTTGCATACTGTAACAACGACGACAAAAGCCGTTGACATGCACATCAAGAAAGATGACAGATGAATTTGGAATTTCATGTTTGGGAGTTCGAAAATAGCCTGGGAGTTGGATCATCGAACAGTGAGGTGTAAAAGCCGAGAAACTAATATTTGAAAGAGTATAGTAGATATCATAATCTCTGCAGGGAGTGTAATCAAATCCTGCCTGGACACTAATGCCAGAATTTTGGCTGCAATTGAAGACGGTCAACAAATTAGTCGTGGACAGGTTAGATATCATGGAAGGACTAGGGAGAGCAAAACTGTCCATGGATTCACAACTGATGTCAGCAAAAGGTGCGGGTGGCCCTCCGCTGATGGCAATATGATGTCCATGCCAATAGATGTGATCAAGTTCATACCAGTATCCTCCTTCTTTCAACTGTATCTTCGGAACTGGCTGTGAACAATCAACTGTGTACAACCCACATTTAGAGTTGGAGTTATTTCTAAAGGGGGGCAAGATATCCCCAAATTCCCCACAACGAAATGGTGGACAAGCTGGGTGGTGTATCTGCTCTTCGGCCGAGCTAAGAAACAGAAGATGAGCAAAAAACGAGACAAGAAACAAAGAAAGAGAAGCCATACTAAAGTTCCCTCTGTAAACGACCAAAACAAGACCACTCCAAATAAGAATCTAGTTTCCTAATGTGGCTTCTTAAGTTTTAACCAAAACAAGACCACTCCAAATAAGAATCTAGTTTCCTAATGAGATTTCTCTGGTTAACGCGGTGGCTGACTTGGAAATTTGGACACCGAAAGACTTTTAAGAAAAACGGGTTAGCCACGACGAAGCTACCAATACTCTGGCTATAATAATACTGTTGAGAATTCGGCTGGGCCACCAAGGACTAATTACTAGACCGACTTAGAAAGACTTGACTCATTGACCTTTCAAAGTCCCTCAAATTCCCTCCAATAAAAAGTAGGAATTTACATAGTAGGAACATGTCCTTTTCGCTACTGATAGAAACTATTGTTTTAATTGTTCTACTAATGTTTTAATGGTCTTGACTCTAATTTATGAGTACCGACCTTAAAAATTTGTAACGTACAACACAAAATTGTTCATATTTATAAATTATTAAAAAATTAACTAAATCACTTAAACAACAGTACCTACTGATGTTGAAAAATGACAGTGCTTACTTTAAAAATTTAATAATAATAACAAAAGTAAAATATTAATCTAAATATTTGCCGCTTTTCCCAAAAAAAAAAAAAAAAAATGCGGCTCTATGAACAATTTAGCTCCAAGGAATACGGTAAAGCAAGATCTCGTGTAACGTGTCTTGGCTTTATCTTGGTTGTATAGCAAAACGTAATCTGTTTATATTATGGCAATGTTATTACAGGTATGTCTGAGAGTGAAATAGAAAAAGGTGCGAGTGGTGGGAAGACTTTGAATAGCTTTGGTTCTACTTTGTTATAGGGGCAAGGAGTCGAAAATGATTTATATGAAGGAAAAAAGCACCTGCCCATCTATACATAGTTGGGGTCATTCTCATGCCCTTAACTTTTCAACGTATAGAAAATTTGCCCTAATTCTGGTTAGAAATTTTTGTTGGTCTTAAAGTCTGATAAGTAAGAGATGGGGTAAAAGGGCAAGGGTTTCACATGGAAGATATTATACCACGATTGTTATTTGTTGAGCAGTGAGTCCCGGGTTTGTCACCAGCTGCTATAAATACATCATTGTCCCCAGATTTACCACAAAAGAGCTTGACTGGCTGTTGTGATGGTCCAATATATAAACTCTGTTCAGAAAAAACGCACCCTTACACCCATATAGCAGAAAAAATAAACTGAAATAAAAACATAATAAAAAAATAAAGAAGATAAAGATTTAAGTAGTTTAGAAAATTTTCTTACATTCACGGAAGAGAAAAAAAATTCACTAATAATTTTAGAATTATACTCATACAATTTTCTCATTTTCTCTCTCTACCTAAAATTTCTTATACCCTTTGTCTATTTCTCTTTTCACTTTTCTCTCTTTCTCTCAAAAGTAGACTCTTTTTTTGTACTTTTTCTTAGCACACTTTTTTTTTAACACACATAAAACCTTATAAAAAAACTTATTTATAGACTTTTAATAAATCATAAAATAACACTTGCCTAAAAATAGAAAACAATAACTTATCCAAAAAACATAAAATAGTAACTTTCTCAAAACTAATTTGAGGCATTTTCTTAACAATTTTCACATTGACTCAAATTCTCTCAACTCACTCATTTAGGTATCCAATCTCGACACCTGTCAACAGCAGGCCATGTAAAAGACGTATGCATGTATATAAGCAGGAATGCTCACTAGAGTGCAGACTCCAAAGAAAAAGACGTATGCATGTATATAAGCAGGAATGCTCATGCACTCTGATATAGATAGATACCTTTCTTTTTTTCCGCATTAAGACAAATGAATTTATCTTTGTCCTTAGGTTTGCATAGGCCTTGCATACTGTAACAACGACGACAAAAGCCGTTGACATGCACTTCAAGAAAGATGACAGGAATTCCATGTTTAAGATCATGTTTGGCAGTTCGAAAATAGCCTGGGAGTTGGATCATCGAACAGCGAGGTGTAAAAGCCGGTGTAAAAGCGGAGAAACTATTATTTGAAAGAGTATAGTAGATATCATAATCTCTGCAGCGAGTATGATCAAATTCTGCTGGGACATTAATGACAGAATTGTGGCTGCAAGTGAAGACTGTCAACAAATCAGTCGTGGACAGGTTAGATATCATGGAAGGACAAGGGAGAGCAAAACTGTCCTTGGATTCACAACTGCTGTCAGCAAAACGTGCGGGTGGCTCTCCGCTCTTGATGGCAATAGAATGCGGAGAGATGTCATCAAGTTCATACCAGTATCCTCCTTCTTTCAACTGTATCTTCGTAACTGGCTCTGAACAATCAACTGTGTACAACCCACATTTAGAGTTGGAGTTATTTCTAAAGGGAGGCAAGATATCCCCAAATTTCCCACAACGAAAGAGGGGAGAGAAAGAACATAACAAGCAAGGAAAGGGAGGCCATTAGGAATCGTATAACAGGGAAGTAACAACGTTCTCCAGTAAATAACGGCCTCTTTCAATAACAGACCTGTTCTTTTCACCTGTCCTGTTCTTAATAGCGCGTATTGACTTCTCGTGACTAAAAAGTCATCATAATTAGTTCGTTTAATTCGCTGATTCAAATTTTTAATTTGAGTTAAGATGTGACTTTATGTAAGAGTTTTTTTATTATAGTAAAAAAATTAAATGTGACTGTTTTTAATAACTTTTTACTCTAAGAAACTTTAAATTTTAAACTCAAATCAATAAAATGAACGAGACTTAAAAAAAAAATAGTTGCATGGTGGGGTATCTTGTGGAGAACTCCGGCTTATCATAATATTAAAGTCCTGTTTATTTTGTCTAAAAAAAAGTTAAATTTAAATTTTTATAAAATAAAATATTATAAAAAAAAATATTGAAGGTGTGATTCCATCTTCGGCTTATCATAATATTAAAAGCCTGTCTATTTATTTTTAGAAAAAATTAAATTTAAATTTTTTTGAATTGTGATTTGAAATAGTGAAATAAGCGGTATCTAGTAAACCAAGCTTCTTCCACGTGGGGAGATTCCTGGCCAGCTTCCACGTTTACTCGTGAAAGAAACGGTAGAAACTCTCAAACAATTAATGGACACAAAAAAGTCCTCAATCAAGCGTGCAGTTTGGGGTTGAACTATCTAAGGGAATCTCCGCACTAGAACAGAATAATCCAAGTTCCAAGTATTTCACTTAGCCAGCAGATATGCTCACTAGCCACTCCCAGTGACCAAGTTCAAGTACTGCACGGATTTAAGTTAGTATGAAATCTTGTAATTCCTAAACTTGGTGGTTAGGGCCACCAAAAAAAAAAAAAAAAAGAGGAGAGAGAAACTTTTTGAACTGAGTCAGGTATCCTTACCGTGTAAATTAGAGAGTAACCGTGTACATTTGTAGCTTGTTAAGCCTTTTATTAGGATAGGATAACCTATGAAACTCCTGTATTTACTTCGTGTCATGTTTTATGTCCTTTTAATAACTTTACTGGCATCTCAATTAAAATATCACATTATAAAATAAAAAGTCATGCCTATTAAAATTCAACATCACATATTTTCATGTTACTTGGCATTTTAATTGACATTCACCTAATGTTATTGGGGACATGAAATTAAGGAGACAAAAAGAAAAGAAAATATGAATGAAAGGGTTTTCGCAAAAGAGACAATGACTCGAAACAAAAGTCCAAATGCATCACAATAATGCAATATGGCATTGGCTCGTATTCTAAATGCATACCTTTTCTTTCATGAATAAGACAATATAACTTATTTTGAGAAAAGTTCAGACAATATAACTTATTTTGAGAAAAGTTCAATATTGACCATTATTTTTTCCAACTCTGTTATTTAACCACTATACAAAATTTTGATGTCACTAAGAATGGGAATTTCAGGCCAAGCTAACCTAGCCCATTATTTTCACCGGCCCGGCCTTAAAAGGAGGGGGTCAACCGAGCCCAAAATTTACAGTGTATATTAAGAAAAAAAATTAAAACAGATGTTTCGGCCCGAGTAAGGTTTCAAGCTTGAAACATAAGCCCGGTCCAGCTCAGCCTCGGGAGTTAGGCCCGGGCCGACCTAGCCCGAAAACTTAAGCAGGCCTTGAATCAGCCCGTTTAGTCCGATCTAAACTTGCAGCTCTACTTACATGTTAAGAAAAGATAAACGTAGCATAAGTAAAATTGCGTTACATTATTGATGACATTTTTAGTTTTTTCCATTTATTTTTGCTATCAGCCTGGCATCTCCCTCCTCGAAAGTAATATGTAACAATCATGGTTTACAAGGACGTAAGAATAAAAAGAAATTGAAGACAAAACTGCGCTGGTGGGAGTTCGATCATAGCAAGCTGAAATCTGGTCATTGTTGTTGGAAAGTTGAGCAGACCGATGCCTAGGAGACCCGGTAGTTTTCATAGCCTTTGTAGCTAGTACGATTAACATCTCTCAGGCGTCACAGACAACGCCAAAGCGCTAGGAAGAGAAAATCTTTAGATAGTTTCACAACTGTAGGAATCCTTCTTGTTTTTTTTTTTTTTTTTCCTCTCTCTATCCTGTTTCTAGTATCGAATCTAAGTCCTTGTACACTAGCTCGAGCCATGAATAAGCATAGAAATGGTGCTTGACCCGCTGTTCAAGTTCATTTCGTCACCTTTTTGACAAAGCAGCAAACGTTCGAAGGAGAAACTTCACTGTCTTGCTTCAAACCTCCAACAACAATCCGTTTTCAAATTATCTGCTTTGCCTTTTTTGACAAACCTTTTTCAGACGATTCAAGAAGCACCTGTTTTTGGCAATTAGTTTTAGACACTCTTGGTCCTATGATATACCCATTTATCATGTGTATATATATGACAAATAACAAAGGCCAAGTAAAAGGAAAATCAAGTTCTATTTATTTGAACACGTATATTACAATATTGGAAATCGTTGGCCATTTCACTTGGGGAAGATCCTCGAGTGTGTGGAGCTCAATTACTGCACTGACGCAAAAGTAGCACATGGATTGATTTTTTACATATATCGGGCGCCATTTCGAGTATGAGATGTTTGTGGGGAAAAAAATGTAAGTGTGACGTGTGATACTCTAATAAAACTCTCACGTGAAAGGTGAATTATTATGATCTCATTCATTTCACCGATTTAAATTTTATTACAGTAAAAAATTCTCAGAAATAGTCACATCTAATTTTTTTTATTACAGTAAAAAATTCTCGCATAAAATTACATCTCAACTTAAATTAAAATTTAAATCAGTAAACTAAACGGGTGTTATATATCTTTTGTGTCATTTGTTGCCCTCATTAATAAAGAATTAGGACTTTAATCTGTAACAAAGATTACATAAACTAAACAGAGAAGAAGAAATTTCTTTGTTTCTTGCACATTAAGAAAAAATGCAGCACACGGAGATGGGGGGACTAGATGAGAATAATGAGAGATCTGGCTGACCTGTTAAATTCTCGTCTCTTTCTTTAACCCTATGCAGATAATAGGCTGCTTGTCTCCTATCCCCCACCTGGGTCCAAGTTCCCAAAACCTGCAACTTATTTAAATCCTTTTCGGAGTCAGTTATGACCCTTGTTCCACCAATATTAGGTAAATTGTCCATACATGAAATATGTATTTGGAGTTCTTAAAACGCCCCCACCAAGTGTTTTTTTTTTTTTTTTTTTCCTTCTTCCATAATGTCAAATATCTCTTCTGGGGGCATTTCTTTAACATCTTTTTGCAACGTTCCAAAATGTACCTAATCAGCTATAACTGAAACCAGATACCTAATAATTTATCCTACAAAAGCATCCAAGAAAGTCTAGACATTGAAAACAGACGCCAAGATTAATTAAATCAGAATCCAGATCTGAGTGGATCATTGTTGGAGATAACCTGGTCTAGGTTGTGAATCTCACAAAGAAGATATATGTTGTATGGCTTGAAAATATAAACTAGTAGAATTCTATTTTTCAACCGTCAAAATCTATATTAAAAACCATCTTATCTGCATAATTTTTCATTTCGACATTACTTTAACCAGATCTAGCAGGAATGTGCACTAACAATATAATGACCTAGTATAAAAGGAAAACGGAAACAGTGCGATAATAAAAGAAACCAAGGTCTTAAATCTTGTTTGACTTTTATATTTGAACTCAAATCATTCATTATGAACAAGCATAGTTGAGTTGATCTTGGCATTCCCATGGGGAGAGAATCTGAGAACAAGGCATTCTTTTCCTAGAACCAAACCTTTCTCAATTGCTAATACTTTTTTTTTTTTACATTATTTGTCCATTACATATACATTTAATGCGACATGAAAGTAAGATTTAAACAATGCCTGGCCTACGAGAATGGATTTAGAGAAGCAAAAAGAATCAAGGGTTAAAGAATATGAGGGTGGTAACAAATAGAGGAGCTACGCTACTTTTACTCCGCTGGGACGTTTTCCTTCCATTGCGTCCTTCTTGTTACGACACCCAGCGCAGAGGAAAGGCCCTTGCCAGGGCTTTGCACTGGTGGAGAAGATCGATCCAGCATGAACTGAGATGCCCTCACTTGGTGCAAGGTCAACCTGACATACAGCACACATGAATAGTCCAGATGTTGATTGCCCCATTGAATCGTCGTTTCCTAATCTGCAAGAAGAAAATGAGTTTTAACTCGTATAAGAGTAAAAGAGGAAACTTCCAATAGAAAACGAAGCATGCATGTGAAAAAGATGCTTGATGGCCGAGCAATCTGTTACTATTGGTTAAATGGAATTGAAAGCAACACTCAAACCTCAAATGGACATTTTAACAATCAGATCATTGTTGATTGTGTTAAATATTTCTTTCTATTGCAAGTGTCAATTCTACGTAAGTAAAAGGTAAACTAACCTTTCCGCAAGCATTGCTGAGCCTTCCTCAAAAAGTTCTTCCACAATTCCAACAGCTGAGAGCTTCTTTGATAGCTTATTTACGGAATCACGAGACTTCTTCCTGAATAATAGAGCTCTAAACTTGTTCTGCTTCTTTGGAGGAGTTGAAGGCTGTACTGAATTATCTGGCGGAATTACATCAACAACTATGCAGGTCGTATCATCCTTTAGCCCCCTTGTCCTTAAAGCTTCCTGAACAATGATCCGTTAAAAGTAATTAGAAAGAGCATGCCATCAAACTGGACTATGAACGAGTAACTGGCATATCAATAGTTTGTAATCACCTTGACTACTTGCCTAGCAGCAAGTTCGGCAGGCAACCCCCGACAAGACTTTGCAGCCATCTCCGAGGATAGGGCATCCCAGATGCCATCAGATGCAATTACAAGCCTGCCACCTGCGCTTGATAACTTTTAGACGGAGAAGAATGTGAGATTTTGGTCTTAGAACTCTTCACAATTTAAGATGTAAAACAGCATCACTTCAGACAAATAAATTCAATAAGAATTGAAGAACTTAACCTGCAAAAGAAAATTACCTTCACTTGTTTGACATACGGTATTGGAACTATAAACTCTCCAACATCCATGTCTCCAATTGATCTAGAAAGACATAAACCGCCAGGCCAACACCGAAGCGGACCAATCTGTACATTTTAATGAACAGACTAATGAAGCAAATATCTAACCAACAATAATACAAGTAAACATCTACCATCTTACACTCAGAAAACTTAGGATTAACATTTAAAAGCTTCCTCACCTCTGCTCCACCAACAATGCTAAGCCTCCCAACTTCGCCACCACTTGCGGTCACACGTTCTCTTCTGCAAACACAAGACAACAATTTAAAAGGCGAATCCACAAGAAGCAAAGAAAGAATCAAAAGAACTCGCAGTAAGTCCATACTCTTCTACGTTCTCTTCGAGTCGATGATCAACAGTTAATGTAGAAACTCCTCCTTGAGTATCCAAAATACAACGGGAGTCCCCAACGGACGCCACGGTCACAGTCCACCCATCGACTATCACAAATGTGGCTGTGGTTCCAGAAGTTTCGCCTGAATACAATAATAAGATAATATAAGAATAACCTAAATTATATCCATAATACAATTTGGTTAAAAAAAGGTCAAATTCCATACCTCTGCTCTGAAATTCCTTATCAGTCTTCACAAACCCCGCAACCAATGCCCGCGGTAAAGCTTGAAGCCACTCGTCCCGACCCAAGTCACGGGGTATAGCCCCCAACACATGATTCAACAAATTCTCCCTTGTAAATATTGCAGCCGCGTTTCCATTATGCCCATCAAAGATCTGAAATTTAGTAAAGATAAAGAATGCTTATAAGATAAGCAGAACAGAAATGACCAATAAGTGAAGAAAAAAATCTCTGCACACACAGCTTCTCATTACAAACTAAACACACAATATCACATCCAACAAAGTAGTAATCTTACAAGGATTTTTGCTTGAAGCTCCTTACAATCATTTCAAATTATCAAAAATTTAAAGATTTGCTTCTTCTTTGATAAGCACAGATCAAAAAGCAAACTCCAAAGTGAAGAGGATTTAATGGCGAGAGGGGAGAGAGAGAGAGAGAGAGAGAGAGAGAGAGAGAGAGAGAGAGAGAGAGGATTACAGCAAACGCAGAAAAAGTTGTAGAAGGATTTCCAGGGACTCTTTGACAATCAGTCTTGATGAGGAAATAGTCTTCTCCTTTTCTGGACTGAGCAGCATAACCACATCTAACAGTAGGCTTCTCCATCTTCTCACTCTTCATCTCTCTGCTTATCAGCGCAGCAAGAGGCACAAGATTATGATGATGATGGTGGTGTCGTTTCCCTTCCCTGGAAGCCATGAATCCCTCAAACGACACTCTTTTAACACCCTCAAACCACTCTTCCTATTTCTCTCAAAAACATACTAATATACACAATTACAAACCAAACCAACTAAACTAAACCAAACCCAAGAATCACCAACAAACAAGCTTCAAACTTTGAACTGCATTTACCATTAAGAAAACGTCAAGACAGGATCTCAAAATCCTCAAATTATGGAGTGAAATTCAAAGACTGGGTTTATTTTAGCCTAAACCCAGTTAATAATATCAAGGATATCTTTAGCTTAAATACCCGGTTACCCATAAAACAAGCATCCCATTTTAGTTACGCCTTTTTTTTTCTCGGGAACCAAACAGAAACAAAGATTCCCAAGTACAAGCAGGATATAAATGTGCGTTTGATAAAGTGTCACCAGCGAGAGAATGCCTGAAATTTTGAGATCTGGTTGTGAAAGCTAAGCCAAAAAGGTATAAGAACAAGAAGAAGAAAGGAGGAATATCAACACGGAAACGTAAAGCGTGTTATGACGAGGAATGAACTGTAAAACCCCATTAATCTAAACCCAAATCTTCAATTTAAAAAACAAAAAAAAAAAAAAATATATTGAACTTCCATTTTTTTTTAATTATTTCTGAGTAAGCTTCGTAACATTTTCGTCGTCCACCGAACACCCAAAAGATTTAAGAGATATTTTAATGCAAATTTCCAGGTTTTAAAAATTTTAAAAAAATGACAAGAAATTCGGTGCCGAAAAAGGCGAAAACTTTTTTCATACTAGCCGACTATAAAAGTGAACCACCCATAAAAAACCACATTCTGCTTCCTGTTAAAAGTCGGTTTTCCAAAACCAATTTTTCCCCCAGAAAAACAAACAAAAAAGAAAAGGAAAAAAGTTTTTTTCTATTCCTTTTTTGACTTTTCCTCTTCTTTTATGGGGAAAAAATAGAAAGCTGTGAATTGTGGTACTGTGAAATGATCATTGATTGAAAAACGGTGGGAAATTTATGAATGGGTTGAGTATTTTGGTTGCTTGTAATGTAATTTTTTTTTTTTTTTTTTTTACCAAACAGATCTCGCAAGTTTGTTTCCCGGGAAAATAGAAAAATAATAATGAATGGTTGCTAGATTCCCTGTTTGGGACTTTAGATTTCTTTTTCATTGCTTTTTTGAGATTCTTTGGTCTAATCACAGCATTTTGAGTTTTGGTTCGAGTTGAGATGTGATATTTTTTAATTGTGTAGCGAAAAAATTTTGATGTCCGGTTTATTTTATTAATTTTTAAAGTTTTTTAAATTTTTTTTATAAGTTTTTATAATTAAAAATTTAAAAAAATATTATATTTAATTTTTTTATTAAAATTAAAAAAATTTTAAAAAAATATTATATTTAAATTTAAATTAAAAATTTAAAATAAAATAAATAAAACTTAAATTTATATATTTTTTTATTTTTATGTAATTTTATATAAGTTTAATAGATAAAAAAATTAACAGTAGCTATGTTGGCTAGAGAAGGTAATTTGTTTTTTTCCTTGTTTGTCGTCTTCACTTTTATGCGCTGGAGTAGAGTGGGTACTTACGTGGTGAAATGCCACTCGCTAATCGCACGGAAAGGACAGTTTTGAAATTGTCAAAACTGTTTTGCATTAAAATTCAACGTAATTTAAAAAATTTTTTAAAATTTATTATATATTTTTTATAAAAATATTATAATAAATTATAAATTATAATTTAAATTCAAAATTAAATTTTTAACTAAACAGAACTTGTAACTTATCAAATTTTTTTTTTGCATATATAGAATTTTAATTTTTAGGGCAGGTTGCTGATAATGTGCTTTTGATCAAAATCACTATAACGAACAATTCGAGCATAGTCAACGTAAGGTCATCTCATTATTTTCTCATGAACCTTTTTTTTTTTTTTTTTTTCCTTCCTTGAGCTTTACCTGTAAATGCAATTTGGAAAATAGCTTATTCATTAATCTATTTAAAGGTGATATTTACTTTATAAGTTTAAAATTATAATTTATAATTTTAATTTTTAAAATTTAAATTTTTTATAAAAAAAATACGATAACGAATTAAAAATTATGATTTAAAATTATATTAAAACTTTTAAAATAAATGGAGCATTTGATTCTAACATGATTTAGTTTACGGGCATTACTAGTATGCTATTAACATCCAAAATTTGCATAAATAACAAGGGAAAAAGGGGCGAAAAAAAAAAAAAAAAAGAATGAGCAGTGTAAATGCATAAATAAATTGTATATGACTGCTGGATTAATAATTTATAATTTCACTATCTAGACCACGGGTTAGAATGAAACAAACCTAATACTAGTTTTTTAAAGAAACAACTTGAAAATCCTATAGCAATTTTGTTCTTAATCTTAAGTGATGACCTAAAAGTTTCTTTTTGCATTTTAGGAGGATAATTTAAAAAGTTATGGTTATGGATATTTACTAGGAAATTTAAAAATTCATCATAAAATAATTTGATAAATCAGCATTGAAAAATAGATGTAATGAAAACGATAACAACTATATCCCTACACATATATTTAATAGGGCGTTCACGGATTGAAATCCGTGAATTAGGGGTTAATCCATATATCTATCATCTAATGGAAATGTGTACATTCCCTTTGTATATATCTATTATCTTGTATAAGTTTTTTTTTTTTTTTTTTTTAACGCTAGAGATTCACTTAGAGTTACTACTCTTTTGGAGAACCGTTATTTCTTAAAAGCAATACTGTCTTTTATTTTGTAAAAATCATTTTTTTAAAATACAAAATGAGTTCATCTGTTTGAATTAAAGATTGGAGAATATTTATTATTTTCTTACATAATCAGAATGTTTTATTTTTTTCATATAAACTAAGAAAGTGATTTAATTTAATATCTTATTATTTAAATTCCTTTGAAAATATGTCTTATTATGTCATTCTATAATTATAACATGTATATAAATTAAAAAATAGATTAATTATCATCAATAGAGAGAGAAAGGGCATAAAAAGACAACATAGATTAACCAAAAGTTTGAATAGTAAATTATGAGAGTTCTTATTCGTGCAATCCAAATTGAATCAAACCCGTTATCTGAATATGCACCGGGAACAAAAAAAAAAAAAAAATCAGACAATGTTCCGAAAATTAATAAAATGTGAATCCTATTTAGAGATTAATATTATGGGATACATTTTTTATAAATGAGTAGTATTCAACATCATTAGTATCTTGTAGAAAAAAAAAAAAACAACAACAAAAATAATATTCATCTCTATAAAATTAAAATCTCATCACTTATAAAATAATAGGTCTTATCAATCCACTTATCAAAACCTACCTCATAGAACTAGCAGAGTTTTAATCTTTAAGGGTTTATTCGGTTGCATTTTTTAGTTAGGATGACTTGAGTATAGATCTTGAGTTGAGTTTGAGTTATAATTTGAGTTAAAGTTGTAATTTAAATTTGTGTTTGAATGAGCACATTTGAATTATGATTTGAATTGAGAATCTATTTGAATTTGTATTTGAGTGAGTCAAAATTTATATTTATATTTATATAGTATTTTAATAAAAAAATGGTGATGAAAAATTTTAATATAATATATGAGTGGGGTTTTATTCGTCTATTTATTGTGAACGCAAAAAAAAAAAAATCATCTCAATCAGAATTAAAAAGAAAAATTTATGATGTTTTAAGAATATAAAAAATATTGTTCGTTAACTTAAGTTTGAGTTTATTAACTCGAATTGAAAGGAAAATTTAAACTTAAATTTAGTATAAATTTAAGTTTAAACTTAAATTTTATAAATGAATATGAACTTAAACTCGAGTTCAAATTTTTTTAAATTTCATTGTAAAAAAATAACCCCTTAAACTAATTTTAACCTTAAATTTAAGTTAAAATTTAAATTTAAACTTAATTTTACAAATAAATATAAATTTAAATAAAATTTTAATTTTTTTAAATTTTACAATAAGTATCAGATAAGTGCACGGAAGGTGGCGCATGTGTTTGAGGGGGAGGCAATGATGTGGACACACTGCCAAGTGCGCACGTTGCGTTTGTGGTCTGAGAAACTCAAGTGGCCTCTTCTCTTCAGACTCTCTCTCAGACAGTTCTGCGCTGCAGCTGCTACAGTTGTCTGATTGTGTGGTCCGTACCAACTTTTCTTTTTCTATGGCTGGTCCCCCTATCCTAGTCAATGCTTATGCAGCGCAGGCGGTCCCCTCTCTTCTCATCTCTATACATAAATATAATATACAAATTATTTTAGTAATTAAACAGCCCACTGTTTTTGAATTATTTTATTCTTGTACGATTATTTAGTATGAGAATTTATACTATAATTTAAATTATAATTTATAATTTATTATAATATTTTTTTTATAAGAAATACATATAAATTAATAATAATTTTAAATTATAATTTTAAATTCGTAAATTAAATATACACATGTGTTTCAACAAGTTATATATATTATTACTATCGATTTTTGGTAAAAGCTCTTACAAACAATCACATTTAATTTTTTTATTACAGTAAAAAGTTCTCACATAAAATCAAATCTCAATTCGAATTAAAAATTTGAATCAGCGAAGTGAACGGGCCCTAAATTTGTTGAAATGCATGCTTGAGTTAAATCTAGAATTATTATTCATTTATCAAGGGTGTTGAAATAATTGTGTGTAATTTTTCGTACAATTCCAATAGGATACCCTTAGAGTCTAAGGGTCCGTTTGGTTCAGGGATTCGAATCATGTGATTTGAATCATTTTTGATTTACGTGTATTTTTTGTGAGAGAAACCACTGTAGCGAACCACGAATCATGATTCGAATCGGGAGACGAATCTCCTAACCAAACGGACCCTAAATTTCTATGCTTAAAAATTAGTAGGTTTAATTTATACATGACGAGATTGAATCTATGACTCCTCACAAAGTTTCATCCCATTTAAATTCTCGGCGGCACTAGACGAAATAGCTTTAGGTTCGATGGTCGGTAGTAATCAGTAGTATATAAATAGTTATTAAAAGAAAAAACTTCCAGGGGAAAAAAAAAAATCAAACTTTAATGAACTCACATCTTCCACGGATAAAATGCTTTGCGTAAAAGATGACTGATATTTATTTTTTGTTTTGAAAGATTGTATGGAATATTAGATTTATTCATGCCACTAAAGAAGGAAAATGAAACAAAATAGAACGCAACAATTAATTAACTCGTAAAACTTAAATCTTAAATATTTGCAACTTTTGTTTTTTTCGTAATATGAGATGTTCCATTCTCATTGTAAGAAAGGTTTGTCGCTCAAGGAAGAGCTTGTAGCGGAAAAATAAGTTAAATATCTGCTAAACGCGTATATAAGATGGGAATTAATTCCGTGTAAGAAAAGGCAAATGAGTAGGTAATAGTATAAATATTGCAAGAAACATCCATAAAAAGCAAAGATGATCTTAATGAGTGTGTTTGAAATTTGTTTTAATATAATTTTATTTTTTATATAAAAATAAAGTAAAAATATTTTTAATTTCAGGTAGATATTATTTTTAAAAATGAGTTTGATCGTTTAATTAAGAAATTATTTTTAATGTAAAAAAATTCATTAATATCTTTTTTTCTCTCTCTGTTCGAGAGATGAGAAAATAAAAATAAAAAAAAAAATGACTAAAAGTTATTTTTCATTTCTCTCTCATTTTACACTAAACCAACAAATCATTTTCATTTCCCTTTTTTTATTTTTATTGCGCCAAACACCATTTTAAAAATATTTTTATTTATTTTTTCTCAATTCTAAACACGGCTAATATTTTTTAAATAAAAAATTTGGACAGTTAACCTTTGTTATTGCGTGTAAATAAATAAATAAATAAATAATTGGACTGTTCTTCATTGCATGTCACCCTTCGGGTGAGACCATGCTAATATTTCTGTAAATTTTCTTTTATTTATTATTATCTCCTGTATTAAAGTATTTTTATTAAGTGACGTTAAAGGTGAAGTTGCAATAACATGAGGTTGTGTGCATATTTAGACAACATGGTCAGTGTCGGACCCACGTGTGATTCAGTGATTGAATGCAAATGTCTCGATTTAGTTTTTGAAATTTTTTATTTTCATACGTAAGCTTCTTTAAAATTTTAATTGTATTTCTTATTGGAAATGCATTAAGTCGTTCATTTCAGGCAAAATAATGACAATGATGGTAGAAGAGAAGAGACACGTATCCAAAGTCTCACGTTGTACCTTGTATGTATGGTACAAATATATATGAACGTCAAATATTCCAAAGTTCGGTTTGCTGAGTTTTATTTTAATTATTTGTTTGGGCTAAAAAATCCCAAAAATTCACATCTCATTAAGAGGTCTCGTTTATTTCACTGATTTGAGTTTTCAGTTTTAAGTTTTTACAGTAAAAATTTTTTAAAAAATATCACATTTAAATTTTTTTCTGCTACAGTGGAAAAGCTCTCTAAAAATATTACATTTCAACTTAAATTGAAAACTTAATTCTATAAAATAAACGAGGACTGCGTCTCATTCTCTTAATCAGTAAAATTGAACCAAATTTCTTCATTATCAACCTCTTGACGGGGTAGCAGTTTGTTCATCCAAGAATCATGGCATTCTGATTTACGCACATGAATGATCAGAATATTTCTTCCTATTTCAGAAGCAATAATTTCATCAATTTGTTTATAATTTCCATGTTAGCAATCAATATTTGCTCAATATATTCTTCCTTAGACCATGACTTAATATCCTATGACTTGTTCTCTCTTTTTTTTTTATTTATTTTTATTTTTATTTTTTTATGGTTGGCTACAAGTCATGTGGCTATTCACCATATATGCACATGGAAGGACAAAATTAAAACTGTGATTATGTATCTTTTAAAAGCAAAATAAACAACAAAACTATATACCCTATATCGTAGGTCCCTACTTTCACAAATTTCATTGCATGAGAAAGCTGCTAAAGTTGGTTAAAACCATGTGGGTAGTAACTAGTAAGTGCTTGGAACACGTTGTCTCAAATAAAATATAACATAATTTATAATTAATGCGGTATAAACATTTGTATATATTAATACTAGTGGCATGTAGCTATATATTAATTATGTAATCGCAATTCACACACCTTAAATTTTTTCAGTATTTATCTGCAGGTTCTTAAACTTAGATGACATGATAAATTAATATAAAAAATAATCAATAGAATATTAAAAAAAAAAAACAAACAAATTAGGTAGGTAAATAATCCAATGGCATATTGACATTCGCATTTTGTAATATAATAAAATATACACGGTATAACATTGGACCAAAAACAAAGATGTTACTTGTTCCTTAATCTTTTCTATAGCATATACTCAATATACTTAATATCTGACACGTTATAAACCATGGTCAAAGAAACGATTTCCGTCACATAAGCAATGACCTAATTTCAATAGTACACAAGAGGTAGCAAAGATTAGACATGACCAAAATGATGAATTAATGGGTAATAACATTATCAGCATCACCATCAATATAAGTATCAACGACTATATAAATAGATACATATACTAAGAAAAAAAAACACATGAATTTAAAACAACGGTTATACAAATTATTAGAAAAAAAAAAATAAAAAAAAAAAAATAAAAAAAATAAAGATAAACGTGAAAAAAAAGATCTGAAGTAAAAGAAAGAAAAAAAAAAAAAAAAAAAACTTAAGAAAAAAAAAGTTATGCGAAATATTTTGCAACTGCAACTGAAATTTATGAGGATCACATAAGAAAAATGTTTATGTAGAGACACATTTGAGAATAAATTACCGTTTGGTGTCTAGATTTGTTCCCTGATTCAAATCATGGTTCGTGATTCGCTACAGTATTTTCTCTCACAAAAAATACAAATAAATCGAGAATAATTCTAATCACATGGTTTGAATCCATGAACCAAACGGACCCTACAAAAAAAAATAATATTTTTAAATAATTGTAAAAAAAATGTTATCCCTTTTAAAATTATATAAAAATAAAAGATTAAAAGATGCAATAAAAAATAAGGGAGAAAAAAGAAGAAAATAAAAAGGGAAAAAAAAAAACGTAAAAATGTTATAAAAAAAAAAAAAAAAGGGAGGGGGGGAAGAAACCCGAAATCCCCTTTTAAGAAGGGAATCTATTCCAGGTTTTTTTAAAAAGCTCTCGAGAAAAAGAAGATTATATATATATATATATAGTGAGGCCAATATATCTATATATATATATATATATATTCAGTTAGGCGTCTAGACCACCCTAGCACTTATAACATTTTTCGTTGGTCATTAAAACATTAACACTCAATTTACTTTAGTGTAATATAAATGTAGTCTACCTCTTATAACATTAGGGTGTTACCTCAATAATATTTTAAATAAATTAAGTGTTATATAAACATGTAAACGGTGTTACACTAACGAATGAAAAATATTACAAGTATTAACTTGGTCAAGACCTCAAACTTGAGACTTTATTTATATATAAATGCATATATTTCTGTGGCTGTTGCAACATGTAATAGACAAGCCAAGTGGAAATGGTCACACTACATGAAATGTTGTTTAATGCGGACTAAGGTGGGTAGAGAGATAAATGAATTACAAATGGGATAGTTGTAATAGTTGGGGAAGAAAAGGATATGGTGCAGTTGGGAGATATAGACACCTACGAAATGGACTCAAAAGGTATAGTTATGAAAACAATGACACTATTTCCTATTCCATCGCATCATATGACAACGTAGTAATGGATTTCAAATCCTTATGAAATTCAGTGCTTTCTTTCCCCAAAATAATGTGGCCCCATATCATATTTACACCTTATCTATACAATATTATATAGTTCGATAACTGCTATGGGGGTAGGCAAAACTATCAAGACTTTTCTATACTTTGCCATGCATTTTATTATTAACACCAATGAGTTTTCTTCAACATAATTACATTTTTCAACAACTCAAATTCTTGATTAGGATTCAAACCTTAGTTTAGGATTTAAATTGATGTTTAGGATAGAAAAATTAAAGGATAATTTAAACCAATAACAATGTTTCAAACCCTTGATTTTTAGAATTCAACTTCCCCCTAAATTCTAACAATTCGAATTGTTGTCAACAGTTTAACAGTTTCAGATTCTACTTTTTTTCTCTCTTCATTTCAATCTTAAAAATGTCATGACTTCCTCATTTTAATTTCGATTGAGATGATTTTTTTAATGTGTACATAAGTGTTTATAATAAAGAGAGGAACAAATCCTCACCTATATTGCATATGTCATTTACAAGGAGGTTTTATAAGATTTGTTAGAAAACTCTAATAACAGTTTTCAACACTTTATTCAAATACAGTTCGGATTTTATTCTCAATTCAAATTACAATTAATTTGCATATCTAAACATCAGTGTTTGAATCACAATTAAAATTCTACAGTTCTAATTAAAAAGGTTTAAATCTCCATAATTTAAATTGTTGAACCAAGCAAGCCCCATATACTGCTGCTCTTTCTGCAGCAACTTCTTTTCTCGTTACTAAAATCAATCCAAAACCTGGTTGGATAGGATTTAGTCCAGAGAAATTTGATAAAATTACCTTTTGCCGAATATAATTATTTGATTAAAAATAATATTAATAAAAAATAATGAATAAAAATCTAAACTTATAAACTCTAAAAGGTAATGGTCTCAATTCCCCATTTATCTAAAGCACCTGTCAAATTGTGTAGCATATGATTTGAGGAGAAGAGAACTTAATGGATCCAAATTGTGAATACGTTTCTTTCATTTGTGTCGCAACTCTTCCTCTTAAGAATTAGACACGACTTAATTTTATCAAACCGAGAACAATTAAATCATAAAAAAAATAAAAAAATAAAAACACAAAATTTATGATGGTTTATCTTAAACATAAAAGACATATCTATTAAAAAACGAAGTTTTATCATGTGGTGTTGGCGACAATAATTAAACTTCACGACTGATCAGTTGATTTCTAACACGGAGAATACCGAACTTCAATCCTAAATATTAATGCCTATAACATGCATTTAAGAAAATATTTTTAGTCACACCGCTAGGCATATATATATATATATATATATATATATATATATGTCCCAGCCTAAATGAATCATCGCATAATTATTCTCTTAAAACTATCCTTTTACATTGTAAATTGCTGTTCTCACAAAGCAAATCACATGTTGGATTAGTCCTGAAAAAGGATCAAATCAAAGAAAATGATCTTTGGTAGGGTGTGAGATGCTGAATATATACAAGGTTCTTTGCACCCCAGTTTACAATATTGGAAATTATAGAAGTAGGAACCAGCTAAACTCAGTCGGTCCATTGGGGCACGGGAAGCAGGATACGCAATCTTGAATGCCGGACCCAAACGCTCCATCACCAGTGGTTGGCTGTCTCTCATGATCTCAGCAACAAACACCTCTCAGCCGCTCACTAATCTGTGGGGCCCAGAAAACTCCATTCTCCCACCTCCCCAGCCTGTTCGCATACGTACATATATATATATATATATACATATTATATTATATATATATATATATATTCAAATTATCCTTTCAAAGCGTGTCACCATAATAACTTACGAGATTTATTGATGAGGCAGATGTTAGCGTTTTTACCATATTGTGTTGGTCGTACGAGTGATTTAAAACCAACATTAGATTTTATCGTATTAGCATATGAGATTTAAAATGTCTACGAATATCGACTGAAATTTTATATCACCGAAGACCCGATCAGTTATAGCTACTTGCAAAAGAAGATGAAACATTAACGCTTTCAAAATAATTTTATTTTTAATATAAAAATGAATATAAAATTATTTTAAAAATTATTTAGAGACCGATTTTAAAATTGAGTTTAATTGATTAAAAAAAAAAAAATTATTTTGAGTAATAATAAACAAATGAAATTATATTTGGTTATAATTATTAATTAATATATTATAACATTATAATAAATATTAAAAATTAAAACATAAAAAGAAAAATAATTTTTAACTATTTTTTAATTTCTTTACAAAAATAATTTTTACTGTTTTTTATTTTTGTTTACATTTGTAAAATATTTACTAAATAAATACGATTTACAAACCGTTTTAATTATTAACTTCAAAAAATATATAAAAATATTTTTAAAAACAAATAAAAATCAATTACAAACGCACCAATCGCATCCTTTTAACCTAATTAAGGGCTCATAAACAAGACATTTTAAATTTGAACATATAAAACATTCCAACTCCCAAACTATTTGTGCAAGGCCCAATGCCACTTTGCTATATCTTCACAAGTGATCTTCAAGTTAACTAATTATATGATGACAAAAGTCACTGATCCGAGGGATCGGTCGATCGGCCAATTACTAGGGCTTGGGAATTCTCGGAAATGTGTCAGACTTTTTTAAGAGGTTGCTGGGAAGGCATATGCATAACGTTTTTTTAAGTGCAAGTTGGAGACTGTACTGAGATAACATGGGCATGGAGGTCTCTCCCACGCTTGCACGGTGATGTTATAAACAGAACAGCTAGCGGATTTGAAGTCACTTGAATAATTTGCCAACTTGCTCTTGTAAAATATTGTTTCTTAGAAATTATTATAAGCTTTGTTCTATATGACTTTTTTTTTTTTTTTTAAAAAAAAGAAGAGAGTTTCAATAACTTAGGCTCTACATTGATTACTAAAAAATAATAGTGAAGTAGTTTTTATGTTGGATAGTGTCTTTAATTAACTATGAACATTCATAGTAGAATATGAACCAATAACTATTAGTATTCTGAAATGTTAATTCAATTAAAGTCATATATATCGATTTAAGATGTTGAGCGTGTAGAGTTTAATTATTATTTACTTAAACTATCATAATAAGGGTAAACGACTCCATATAAATTTTTTGTGTGGTTATTCATCATTCTTTATTTTATTGCTCTTTATAATAAAGAATCCCTGATTTAATTTGTAACATAAGGAAAAAAATACCAACTTAAAAAAACTCATTATATATAAGATATAATAGTTTAAAACCATATATTGTGTACAAAGCTAGGGTCAATTTTTTCCCTATCGCAAAATTCTTCAATTAATTTAGGGCAGTAGAATTTTTTGGCTTAGTTTAGTAGTGCTGTAGATTTTGAAAAAATTGTTTTTAGCTATGCTGAAAAAAGAAGCAGATATTACAAAAAGCAGCTGAGTATTTGATAAATTATAATTATAGTAGCTGTGCTGATTTTAAAATCTGCGTAATAACGTTTGATAAATTATGAGATTAAATTACTGTGCATAATTAAAAATTACAACTATATTATATTATATTATAATATAATATATATAATTACAATATAATATATCTATTATTATATTTAATATAATACAAAACAACTATTATTATATAATATATTATATAATTATGATATATAATATAATAATATTATTAAAATAATAAATGAAATAATTAAAATAACTATTATATTATATTCTACTATAATATAATATATATAATTACAATTAATATCTATTTATTATTATATTTAATATAATACAATAAAACTATTATTAAATAGCATATTATATAACTATGATATAGAATATAATACTAATATTATTAAAATAGTTAATATAATTAGAATATTATAAAACGTATTATAATATTACATAGAAAATATTAATATTTCAATTATAATATAATTAAAAATAACAATTATAATATAATATAATATAATATAATATATTATATAATCATTATTATATTATAATAAATAAATATATTATATAACAATAACGTGTATAATACAATTATAAGATTATTAATATTTAATTATATTAATTATCATATTATTATTAATATAATAAATATAATTATATCAATACAATATAATATATAATATATAATATATTATAAAATAATAATTACAATATCACATTATAATTATAATAACATATTATTAAAATAATTATAATATTATTATAATAATATCATATTATATAATAAAATAATAATATTTATTATTAATATAATTATGATATTATTTGTTACAATGTTACTATTATATTATATTATATTGTGAGTCTAATTTTAAATTGAGAAAATTGTAAATTTTAAATTTTATAAGAGTATTATAGATATTATGAAAGTTTCATTAATTGTACTTTGTTGATTCTCGTACAATCTAAAAACAAAAGTTATTTTTAGACTGCTTCTGATTTTGACTGTAAATTCTTAAAAAAATTTCAAAATATATTTTTAAGGAAATTTACTAAATACTAAAATCAACTTCTACAAACTGATTTTTTAAGAAAAAAATAATACCAAATTAAGCCAACATTCGACAGTAGTAATCAATAATAGTCCATATCCCACCGTTGTACTTCAAAGTCTTCCATTATGTTAACCTGCAGGATCCAGTCCGTAACCATAGGTATACTTTAGAATAGTCTGGCGTGATACTAAAAACTCTGGTAATTGAAGTACGGAAAAAAGAGAGAAACATATCAAGACTTGAGATAAATTAATAGTTCGCTGATTCGAGTTTTTAATTTGAGTTAAGATGTAATTTTATGTGAGAGCTTTTTACTGTAGCAAAAAAGTTAAATGTGATTGTTTGTGAGAGCTTTTTACTGTAGCAAAACTCGAATTAGCGAAGTGAACGGGGACTAAAATTAATAAGTTAATAATTTATATAGATTATTAAATAGGCCAAATTATTATTTTTATCTATAATTTATTTAGTTATGAACCATAACTTAACAAGTTATTGTCCATAATTCACGATTTTTATTCATAACTTGTCTCGTTATAAATCATAACTTAACAAGTTTGTCCATAACTTATATGGTTATGAACCATAACTTAATAAGTTATGACCTATTAATTTTTATAACTAAAAATTAACCTATATGTTTTTTAAAATTTTTTATATTGGCTTATTTTCTATTATTTCCGTTGAAGGTATATGCTCTGTTTGTGACCTTCGGTATTCTACCATAATGCTTGGAGGTAGCCCAATGTGATACTGAAAATTATGATAACTGGTTGTCACCTATTGTGCTACCGATCACCGAAACGTTTATAAAATCACCAAAAAAAAAAAAAAAAAAAAAAAACCGGCAACATTTGAAAACTTTACGAAACAATCTGCATCATGTAAAACTCGTAGATATTAGTTTATACATTGAGTTAATTCTTTTAACCAATACTAGTTTTGTAAGTAAAAATGAAAAGTAATTATTTTAATTAGCACGAGTAACTAGTTATTTTATTATAACTACTTGAAAAGTCTATCAACGGTGATACCGAAGAAAAATAATCAATACTAGTTCCATATTTGAAATATATATATTTTTATTAATGCCATGAAAAATTCAACCCTTTGTCATGTTTCTGGATACTTTACAATATACGCATGTCGATTGATGACCTAAATGTATTTCTAAAAAAAAAAAAAAAAAAAAAAAAAACAGACCAAAGGTAAAAAATATTATTTATCACTTTATTTAAAAATAAATAATTATCATTTAATTAATAAAAAGAAACAATAAGTTACAATAACACTTAATTATTTGTAATAATATAAAGAACAAATGAGATAAATACTTTTTAAAAGTAAAAAATTTAAATATGCACTCTTATTATTTAGATATTTAATTTTTTAATAAATTAAATTAATAAAACCCGTTTTAATCAAATAACTATATTAATAAAAACGTATTAATCAAATATAAGAAGTAAAAATTTAGACTCATGCACTCTTATTATTTAAGATATTTAATTTTCTCAAACAATAAATAATAAACTTATATAAAAACTACGGCCATGTACTTTTTCTCTCTAAAAAATTGATGACCTAGTAACAGCTCATGTGGGAATAAGAATTATGCTGGGCCGTGTTCAATTGGCCAGTTGAATCTATCCACGGTCAGCAGTCATGTGCAATAGTGGCCATGTAACTGAATTTTGTGGACTCAGATTTCATTATTTAAAGAGCTAGGTCTACCCAAGTCATAATGTTGGCCCGAGATTGAAAATAGTCAAAAGCCGCTTGAGGCTTCAACCGTGGTTTAGAAGCACAAACACCTTTACAATCGGCTTTCACACGAAAAAAGAAGTAATTACACGAAGTAATAATTTTAAACTCCATGTATAAAATATGTCAATCAAATGATATTATCCATCTGTTCCTTTATATTGAGATAATATTGTTCTAAATACACTTTTTTTTTTGTGCGGACGGTTGTAAATTTATATAACTAACTTTTAAGGGTGATTAACAAAGGCTTGATATATTATAATAGGTTATTTTACAAACTTGTGTGTAAATATCACAATTTATGAACATTCTTCTTTCATCTACTTATAATGAACATATATATATATATATATATATAATTACATATTATAAAAAATGTTTAAAAACATTACCGACACAATGAATAGAAGATCGTCCCTATCACTAATGTGTTAAATGCATTCTTCTTTCATGATGCATCTAAAATTCAATATCACAATTTATGAACATTATTTTTTCATCTACTGTATAATGAATATATATATATATAATTAACTTCATGAAAAATGTTTAGAAACATCACCGACACAACGAATAGAATATCGTCCCTATCACTAATGTGTTAAATGCCTTCTTCTTTTATGATGCACCTAAAATTCAATACTCTACAATCTTATTTTTAGATTTATGCTCAATCAATATGTTATACGGTGTTGGGTGTACGGTGAGAAGAGTGAAAACTCAGTCTATTTGTTTGAATGAAATTGCATCCAAGTCTTTTTTATTCTATTAGTGAACTTCAGGGGATTTCCAAAAATGACAAAAGGAATAGGGGACGGGAGAAAAATATACCATGAGGACTACGTTCCTTTCACGTCGTATTATTCATTACTTTTCCAAGAAGGGATTACCAAATCAACATACCATGAGACTATGTCTTATTATGACCAATGTACATTGCCGTTCACAATGCTATATGCCAGTAAAACATGCATATATAACCCTTCAAAATACAACCTCCTAAGCCATGACTACTAGAAGGTCATGCAAAAAAGATTGTAACACAATTTCAATACACTTGCTATAATTTTTAAGGATTAGACGAAAGACACTTGCGCAGAAAAACATGCAGTCAAAGTGTTTCGTAAAAAAAAAAAAAAAAAAAAAAAAAAAACCAAAGGCAACACAACCAGTCAACCACCAACTTGGTTTTGAGCTTATTTTGCCAAACGGGATTTTACCGTCTAATTTTTGTCTCTACTCCTATAAGGAAAAGGAAAAGTGGTATTTGTGTTGCTTTACAAATCAATCAATTACAAACTGAACCATAAATCTTTTATTACCCATGACAATAAAATAAACGGAAATAGTAAAAAATAAGTCAAATATAAAAAGCTTAAGAAAATATATAGGTCAATATTTAGTTATAAAAATTAATAGGTCATAATTTGTTAAGTTATAGTTCATAATTAAATAAGTATTGGACAAACTTATCAACTTATGATTCATAATCAGACAAGTTATGGACACAAATTATGAATTATGGACAATAATTTATCAAGTTGTGGTTCATAACCAAACAAGTTATGAACAAAAATAGTAATTTGGCAAATTATTAACTTATATAAACTATTAACCTATTAATTTTAATTCATCTCAAGTCTTGACCTATTTTTCTCTTTTTCCATAAAATAAAAGAATCCAAACAAACAAATAAACATATAGAAGAATAAATAAATAAATAAATAAACATATAGAAGATTCATGGTAATTCACATTCAAGATGAGAGTTACATCTACATTTACTGTATAATTTCACTACAATGAATAAGAAAATTACAAGAAAAATCACGTCTCACACTTCACGCCTCTCAAATTATCTATGTTTATCTCTTTAACCTAATCTCCAATATCGACACCCCATCTAAGTAGAAGAACTATTACAATCCAAAATACAAATTTAAAAACTCTAAAGAATCCACATGCGTGCTAACTCTTCATCAGGATAATAATTAAATTCCATGCGCTTAACACTGCCCATGGTAATTTGTTTATATAAAAGACCGTAACAAAATAAAATTAGAGTAATATATTATAAAATAAAGACAAAATCCAATAGAAATGCTCATTGGTGTTGCTTATGGGAGATCCACTCTTTTTCTTTGTATGAACTTCTTTATTCCAGAGTTTTCAAAAATCGCTTTACTCCAAAGCTTTAACCAATTTATATTTTCCTTCAATTTATTTTGAGTTTGCAAGCCTTTTAGATTTGTTTATTTGGTTTGTTTGATAGCAACTCTCTATATATATATATATTTTTTTTTTGTAAATAAAGAAGTTTTTTTTTTCAAAAGAAGTTTTTACGGCAGCATGTTATTTTACTTTATTAGTAGAATTGTGTTTTTACTATTTTTAAAATTTTTTTTTCCACGATCAGATGTATAGAATGAGTAGTTTTATATGATGTGTTGTAAATTTTTTAATATAAATATGTATAAATATTTAACAATTAAAAATAATGGAATTGTTTGGCTGTAAAGATTCTCCTGAATTTTTTTTTTTTTTTTTTTTTTTTAAAAGAAGGAAACAAAAAAAGATCAGATTGGTTGAGGCTGAGCCAGAATCCGAACAATTTCCATGTTTGGAATCCCAAGAAAAAGAAAGCACTAAAACAAACTTTTAATTAATATCTACCAAGATAGAAAGCGAGGAGAAATTGCGCACGAAAGAAACACCCGAAGGTTTCAATTCCGTTCAAATCAGATCTTGGCAAACAAACACGTCCTTATCCCCCTTCCCGACTGGTCCAAACTCCCAAATCACCGCTTAAACCCTTCAAGCACGCAAGTCCTTCCCAACTTAGCCCCAGACCACACTCTCTCTCTCTCTCTCTTGAAAAATTCATTCGCGGGTCAAATGTAACCGACACAAACCCAATAACTATATATACACACACATGGGGCGATTGGCAATGAAACTTACATAGATTTCATCGAACACTAGAGAGAGAGAGAGGGATTCCGATATGGGCGGAGATCATGTTGAATCGTCGGACGCACAGACCATCAGAGATTTCGTCTGCCGGGCCGGTGCCGGCGCCGCCGCTGGTTAGTCTTTGGTTGGTTCAATTTGGAAAGTTTAGCACTGTTATTGTTCTTTTTTGTTTTTTTAAAAGAATTATTGTTGTGTTTGTAGGTGCTATTGCGGCTACATTTATGTGTCCTTTGGATGTGATCAAAACAAGGCTTCAGGTCCATGGCCTTCCTGCTGGTCACAAAGGTATTTGAAGACTCTTTTCAATATCAAAAGCTATTATCTTTTTCATTAAAGTATAACAACTTTTGAAATGGCTTTGGGTAATTTTATAACAAACTTGAGCTGTTTGCTGTTGTATGGAATATAGATTATAAAATAAATGCTGAAGTGAATTAACCGGTTGACCTTTTTAAGATGGAAGCGCACGTCCTATTTTCATTAGCTGTAACGATTACTTCTGATTTCAAAATATTTTGCTTCTTTTATAAGTTTTATTTTGTGAATTCATTGAACATGTTCTGAAGTTGTTAAAAGTTATTCTACTTGGTTCTGCAAAATTTCGTTGATTTCTGGTTGCGACTAACTGAAGGAGGAGTAAACAAATCAGAAAACTTTGTATAGCGCATTGTTTTTGTGAAATACTAGACATACTTATGAATTGTTATGTTAATTATGTTGAGATTATATGCAAGTTTTTAGTTTAGGTATAGGCTACACAGCTTTTCTTTTCAATGAAATTGCAACGCCATTCTGTTGTCGATCTCCCACATTTTTTTAACGATACGATATATTTAATTGTGTTGAGATTATATATGCAAGTTTTTAGTTTAGTTACTAATGAAAACTGTAAATTGCTTGATTTATTGTTGAATGACCATTTTCTTTTTTTGGGCCTGCACTTAGGTAGTATCATTATCACAAGTCTACAGGACATAATAAAGACTGAAGGTTTGAGGGGGATGTATCGCGGTCTTTCACCAACAATACTAGCCTTGCTTCCAAATTGGGCAGTGAGTATTGTTTTTCATGATTTTTAATAAACAAATTTTGGAAATTCCTTTTTATTTAATAATAAATTTTTTTATCCCATTTGCGTTTGCTTCATTTGTATAAAGTACATAATGGTGTTCTGTTAAGAGGTGCTCAAATTCTTCTGGCCTTGTATAAAGTTCAACGGATCCCGTTATTTACCATTCAAAAGAAAACTGGTGAATCAAAATTTTTTTTTTTCTTTCAAAAGACTGCCTTAAGCGCCACACAGATGTGTGCAATTTAGTCTCTAAAAGTACAATTTATACTGGAGTTCATTAGGGGATTGCATGACATGCTTTTTATGAACGTAACCTCTCCATGGGTGTCCTGGCCCTATGGGTCCCAGGTTCTGGAAGTCTACTTATCTTAAGCTCCCCATCACCACCCCCCAAAAAAAAGTACTACAAAATTTTCTTTAAATAGAATGTTTTCACTGTTGGCTGTCAACACTTATGTGAAATTGAAATACTATCTAAGTGATAATCTACAGTGTAATTTCTTTTTTCTTGCTTATGGTCATATGGAAAATCCATTCAATGCATTGAATTTCTATCAGTGACAAAAGCTTTTGTTTCAACTGTAGGTATACTTCACTGTTTATGAGCGACTAAAAGACCTTCTTCATTCACATGGTTGGTTTCTGAAGGGTGTTAACTTTCTTTTTCTCTTCTTTCGAACTATTTTGTAGTCTCAGGTATTAGCTGTTGGCAGTTTCTAATGGGATTGTTAGTTTTATTTATTTTAACGTGCAATATTTTAATGTTGTAGTCGATGGCAGCAATCAACTCACAATTGGTGCTAATATGGTAGCTGCTGCTGGTGCTGGGGCCACCACAGCCATCACCACAAATCCGTTGTGGGTTGTTAAGACTAGACTTCAAGTAAGTTTGTCACTCTGAACGTTTGTGTTTCACTTCCACAGGATAGATGTGATATGTTCTCATCCTTTTGTGCTGTGTATTTTTATTGAATATCTATGCTGACCCTGATGCCTGGGTCAACAACATAGGGTATAAATAGAAATGGATGGCTCTATTGCAAGAAGTCCTAGTGTCGCTGATTAGCGTTTTAAAGGTTTTCAGCCATACTTTTCCCACTATCTTCTATTTTCCCCTGATCAATTTTTGAAGCTGAAGAAGTATCTTTCTTGGATATTAAGACGTGGAATTCTTTACATATCTTAGGAGCTGATAAATTTATTACACTAGCTATTCATTCATTAATTAATTTGAATCTATTAATTTGGGCTATTACGTGTTTGATTATTGTCAAAGTACGTTCTAGTGAAGACTAGCCCAAAGTGTTTGGAACAAGCATATGTTTGTGAAAAGAGAGGAAATCATGATAACTAATTAACATACAATTCCTGGCCAAGTCCAAAGGCCCTCATATGTTTGTGTAAAGTTTTTTATTTGGTCATATACAATTCCTCATTGGGGGAATTCCTTACTTGGGGCCTATGTTATAATATTGCTTTGATGTAGCAACTCCTAGGAGGTTCGTTTAGGTGTGTAGACGTGTTATCATATGCTGTGTTACTTTGGTGTTTATTTCTTTTTCATCTCCTTATAGACACAGGGAATGAGGCAAGATGTAATTCCTTACAAAAGCATACTTTCTGCGTTAACAAGGATTGCACACGAGGAAGGTATTCGGGGATTATATAGGTTAGTATGCTTACAAATGTTACGTAGGTAGTCTGCTACTTAAATTCAAACTGTCAAATATTGTATAACTATTAAATAATTAATTGAACGGAAAATATTTTTCATTGAAGCCTTTTCTCTTTAAGAAATGATGATCTATTCCCTATTGATTTGAAACAGCGGTGTTGTGCCTTCATTGGTGGGAATAAGCCATGTTGCAATTCAATTTCCAGCATATGAAAAGATCAAGTCATACATGGCTAAAAGAGGTAGCTTTATCTGTAAACATTTTTGTTTGCATTTATGTGCCAGAATTTTTCGTGTGAAAGCTTGCTGATTGTAAAGATTAAAATTCTCAGAAAATACAACAGTCGATAATCTAGGCCCTGGCAGTGTTGCTATTGCCTCATCAATATCCAAAGTAATTGCCTCTGTAGCAACTTACCCTCATGAGGTATGTTCTGCTGGACCTCAAAACTCCATTGGGAGCTTACTCTCAAGGAATTTATTATTTATTTATTTGCTTATTTTTTACAATTTGTTCTTTTCCCCTGTTTGTATATGTTGTGGTCAGGTCGTGCGCTCCCGGTTGCAAGAACAAGGGCAGGCTCGAAATAAAGTGGTGCAGTACGCAGGGGTAGTAGATTGTGTCAAGAAGGTATTTCAAAGGGAAGGTCTTCCAGGTTTCTATCGTGGCTGTGGAACCAATCTATTGAGAACAACTCCATCCGCCGTCATTACATTTACTAGTTATGAGATGATGCATAGATTCTTGCAGAGTGTAATTCCTCCAAACAAGAATCATTTCCGGGACTACCCTAAACCCGATAACCATGTCAATCCCGAGAAGGGAAATGAAGGCGTGGTGAAAGAAAACAGTAGTCCTGTTTTTGGGCAATCACAGAGCCAATTAAATAAAAGAACTCCAATTCCTATTGGAAACAAAGAGCAGCTAACAGGAAGACACTGATTGAATGTCAGTTTTGTGCTAAGCGTCATGTCATTGATGCCATTTTCTGTAGGCTCCTGAGTTTAGGTATTGAGAGAGGTATTGAGAGGTGAATAACTGTAAGTTCATTTTTTGAGCAGGAAACTTTTTTTTTTTTTTGGAATATAGTTCGAGCATTCTTTCGATATACATTGTGCAAGTGTGCAAATAATTCTTCTTCCTTGTGTTGGAAGCAATGAAAAGTATCGCGCCAAGGATGTCTGTTAGATGTCTTTTAGTGTATTTTACAGTTAGCTGGATTAGAAATTTAGACAGATCTCTGTAGAGAATTTGAAAAATGATTCGGTGAAAATATGGAACCAATGAATCCGCTGGAATATGCGAAAGCAACATGACATGGATGTATCAGGAAGTGGAAGTCCGGACCACATTTTTTTTTTTTTTTTTTTTTTTTTTCCACTTTTGCTTCTTTTTTGGGCAATACTGTCGAACAATTGAGTGATCTTATCGGGATCTGCCTTTTGAAGCGATAATATGCAAGCATAATTGAGGAATTTATAGAGCACAAGAACTAAATGGACCGTAATATGTATTGGTTGGGCGGAAAAGTAGAAGGAAGGAAAGGGGTGGCAGAATTAACAAAATGATTTTGGTACCGATAGTTGTTTGGTAGGATATAATAGAGGAGAAAATAGATTGTGCGAGTGATTTCACATCTTTCAAAGTACCCTTAACTTTAATGTTACTTTAATGCTTGAGATGTAAAGAGATTATAAGAGAAAATCCATGCCAAACATAAGAGTAAGAATAAGAATCGGACTTTCTTCGGAGTAATTATCCTTATTGGTCCCTGAATCATACATATTGTGTCACTTTGGTCTTTAAACTTTAATTTTAACAAATTAGTTTATGAAATCTGTGGTCCTTGCATACTAAAATTGGCATATAAATTCTCACATTTCTCAAAGATAATAACGTTTCGAGTGCATAATATCTGATTTTTTTTTAGTCACATCAAATGCAAAATGAACAAGTATTTAACGGTTTGTAATGACATTAAAAAGTATATTTAGCATTTACTGCAACTAGTTTTGTAAAAATTTCAGTATTATGCATCTAGGGCGTAATGATCTTCGTGAAATTTTATCAATCCATTGTTAATTTTAATGTACAAGGATCAAAGTGGTCAAAAATCAAAAGCTTAGAGACCAATTGTGAAATTTAAAAGTTCAAGGATGAAAGCGATGGAATGCACAAAATTCAGGAACAGTGTTAGCAATTCCTTTTCCTCCATTGTTTTTGGTTTTGTTTTGTTTTGTTTTTTTTTGGTTTTGTTTGTTTTTTGGAAAATGCATCGTTTGATACTCCATAATTACGACACGTGGTTCCATATATCAAAAAAGAGGATATATAATGCATTGTTTGATACTCCATAATTACGACACGTGGTTCCAAATATAAAAAAAAGAGGATATACACAAACAATTTCGTTCCAAGATTTAAATGTCCTAATCGAGCCTCTTTTGCTTGAGGACGCAGTAACATCTTTTGCCCCTTGTTCAAAGGGAACATCACAATAAATGCCTTTCTATGCATGTTATCTGGTCTCCCACGAGCCACGGCTCTGGTCCAAACTGCACTTTAACTTTTGAATAGATACCTTCCCCATAAAATAAAGCCATTGGCGCTTATATTTATGTGTATGTATAATATGTATGTATCTTCCAAAGTTTGATTTTCTTTGATTCTCATTGATTTTTGCGAAAAATCGAATTGCATAAAGAATTTGGTGAACCTTTTCACTTTAGACTCTAACCTCATCCTTGATGAGTGATGACTGATGACCAAACCGCGTTCCTAATAAAAATGTGCTTACAATTTTGATTTTCAGAAAATTGTCTGATTTTGACGCTAGAGCAGTAAAAACCATATTCCTTTTCTTTGCAGCTAGACTATTTTAATATTAGAATTTTGAGGTTAATATCAGTAAACTATCACTTGCTTATAATTTTTTATACAAACTTGCAGCACTGAAAGTTTAGCCCTACTTTTATGTTGAACAAGATAACACGACGTGGGATCTTCACATTAAACAGCATTGTTTTGGAAAAGAGAAGTCTTTTTACGTATTTGAAGAGAAGAAAATGAAAATAGCACTTCGTACTACTGTAGAGAGTAAATACTTGCAGTGCGTTTGATTAGTGGATTTGTGACATATTTCAGATCATAATTCGTAGTATTTTTTCTCATAAAAAATACACGTAAATTGAGAATAATTTTGAATCATGATTCTGAATTTATGTACTAAAATGATTAAATTTGTGAATTGGAAGTGCATAATATGCTAGGAGGACAACTACCAAAATGAGAAATGATTCAAGTGCAAAATTCAAGTACAACGTTAATTCATAGAATCTAAATCCCATGCTTTAATTGATGATTTATAACCTGTAATCATAAGCTATAGATTTATGTTCGTCATCTAAATAAGAAGGAAAACACCACAAATATTAGAAAATTATATTGCCAAAAAATTTAAATTTTTAAAATTTTCCAACAAATAGGTCACAAAAATTCAAGAACAACATGTTAATTCATAGAAGCTGAATCTCTTGCTTTGATTGATAATTTATGTCCCCAAATCATAAGATTTCTTCTCCTCTTATAAATATCTAAATGAAAAAAAAGAAAACAGAAGGAAACCCCGCAAAAATCTAAATTTTGTACTGGCAAAATTTTTTAAATCTATAAAATTTCCAACAATAATTCACAAAAATTCATCACTCGGGAATAGTAACGAGCACAGGGCGCCAAGCCCTCCTCAATAACGACCTGTAACGGAAACCCGTCCAGACCGGCCTCGGCGAACCCAGTCCATTTCTGAAACCGGCCAGACCGACCCCAACAAACCCCGGAGAACTCTCCCGGTTCTCGTTCACGAAGCTTCTTCGCCCACGAGCACCTTCCACCTCCCATGGCGGCGATTGTGAAGCCGAACCAAACAACTCCTTCAGACTGTTTCTCTTCACCAGAGCCTTCTCTTCTTCGTCCTTCTCGATCCTCCTCTCCGGCAACGAACTAACGGAGTCACGCCGGCGAGGAGGCGCCGCGGCTGCGTTTCGGCGGCCGAGGAGCATCGATCGGAGAGTAGATCGCCGGCGACGGAGGTGGACGACCGGTGACGTCCTAGGGCTCCGCGTCGGGCTCTGAGCCACGCCGCACTGCGTCGCGAGGAGCTTGAATCTCTGCAGAGTCGCCATGGATTTATGATCCGAGCTGGTAATTCGCTTATTCTCTTCGTCTTTTATAGCGCCAGTTTGGATTAATTTGAATTTGAATGGCTTCTTTACCAATGACTGTTGTCGTGTTTTTGATGACGGTGATGATGAATTGAGAAGTGATTGCATCTTTTTGTTGCCGCTTTGGAGGGGTTTATAACAGGAGTTTGTTTCTCTCTCTTGTTTCCTTTTTGACGAATTTTTTCGAAGAAGAAGAAAATTATGGAGTAAAAAGAGGAAGTGAGAGAAAAAGTGGGTTCATTTTCCGAGAAAAATTCTCTAATTCTTCTGGGTAATCTAATCTTTGGGGGGCTGTGAAAAAGAGGAACGTCTTGTTTTCTCGACTCTCTTGTGATACTTGACGACTATAAGACTAGTAACAGGGAATCTGAGAAGTCAATGGTTCTTTGATTCTTCTGGAAGAAATTATGGTACATGACAAAACTTAATTGAAACTCTCTTTAGGTAGTAAATTGTAAAAGAAATAGCTTTTTATTCAGAAAGAAAGAAAATTAGTAAAAGAAAATAGAGTATTGAGTATTCCATTTTTCACATGTGATTTGATAAGAATAAAAAAAAATAAAATTACTTTATTAGTTTGGTAGTGTTCTTTGTTGAAAGAGATATTCAAGGTGTCACAAAAATCAAAGTTACTTTTGAAAACCGGTGATTTATTGTAAGTTTTTCATTTTTCAGGGTTTAGTTGTGTTCAAAATAAATTGAAAGTTAAGAAAATGAATAAACAATGAAAGAATTGTTAGAGTAGATATGACTTTTTACGGGGATTAGTTGTGATGTATCATTGGCAGCTACCGGTGAGTCTGGGAGTGGGTGCCGTCTCACATGAGCTTTTTTTCCCTCTTCCTTAAAATTTTATACATCACAAATTTAAAATTTTAATTTAAATTGATATGTAATATTTTTTTAAAGTTTTTAATTATAATAAAAATTAAATATAAAATTTTATGAGAATTTTAAACTATATAAAACTAAAAACTTAAATAAATAAAATAAACAAGATCTATATCACTTTATTTGCCCCACCTTATTAGTTCAGTGAACTCTAGCTCCGACCCAATTACGGGTATGTGTGTTTGAATAACAGGACAAAATTCAAATGAAATATGTAATCTTTAAATGGCACTTGTCACTTACTGAGCATGCTTGATATTAATCATTGAATTTCCTAAGCCAAATCGCATGACACATGGCTAGCTATTCTTCGAAAAGAGACAAATTCAAGTAGAGCTGTTATATTTGTACATATGGAGTGATATTGTTCGTAATAATTAATAGTAGGGACTACTGTGACCATTCTCTCACATCTTTGGCCGCAAATCATAATTTGAAACATATGTATAATTATTGCTACAACTGTCTCACGTTTTTTTGCCATTTAGATTTCGAAACCTAAAATGTAAAAGCTAAAGAACAGCTACTTGAACTGTTGATGAAGTATGAATTGGACAATTTCGTTCACCATTAGTAAGAGATTCACGTTTTAGGCCCTCTAAAAACAGGCAAGTGATAAAGGACAAAACAAAGGAAAAGCGAAACAAAAAGAAAAAAAAAAAAATGCTACTTTAGTAGTGTAAAGCATCAACTAAGCAAACTTCGCATTTAAAAATAAAAATATAAAGTAAATAAAGCACATACAAAGTTGATTAACATGACAATTACAAATCAAAGACAGTGACAAAAGAAATACACTTGTTAATTAATATTTCAATTAACACCAAGAATGCCTTCTAGATTTCGAATTTCGGATCAAACAGGCTCTCGACTAAGAATGAGTGAAGAACACTTCTAGAACACCAGGACAATTTGCAAAAGAAACTCAAGATACGTATTAGTGGGCTAGTAGGTGATTGGACTTTGATGATCAAAGTGAACAAGCTTATGAAATTCGACTTAGAGTTTCGGTACTCTTTAGGAAGTGTGTAACTAGGCCTCTCAAGGGAGAGGTATAGTAATGACAGAGTAGACCTTAGGCGTTAGTGAGAAACTTTCCCTCTTTGGCGTGAGTATTGAATGACAGGGTGTTGATCCAAGAGTGATTTGTGGGTGTTCTGGCCTCCCCAAGTTGTGTGTTCCATGAAGTAAATGAATTAGCTTTGATCATTGGAACTCATCATCCTCAGAGAATTATGAACCCTGTGCTTGCCGACTTGCATGCTAGGTGAGGCTCAGGAAGTGCTTGGCCATAATAGGCATTGAGAGCTTTATCAGCCTGGCCTTGATCGAGCTTTGACATAACGAGCTTCACCGAGCATGGCAATGATCGCCTTGTCCAAGCTCTGCCAGTAGGAGCTTGTCGGCATTAGAAGAGAGTTTTTTCATATCGCAGTCATCCTTTAATCTGCGTTTAAGGAACCCATTGTTAGAATGATATTCATGCCCAATCCATCCCCTTTAAAGTGTGGAAAAAACTCCCTCAACAACAATCTTCCACACCTAACACAAATTTTAGCAATAAGTGCAAAGGAACAACCTCTGTGCCAACTTGTTTATTTTCACCACTTGAATCCCTTCTTGTTATATGAAAACTACCCCAAAATGGTTTGATACTTACTTGTCTTACTTCTAGCTGTGTGAAAATTAACAAACGGTGAGACACCACCAATGATTATGAATACTAATGTTTAAATAATAATAATAATAATAATAAAAAGAAGAAATGGTCATCATGGTGTGAATTGTATTTAAAGTATACTGTGAGCATTAACTAGTTATAAGATATCCCTTTTATCATGTACACTCTCCAAAACCTTTTCCTACAGGTAATGTGTGCGTTGGATAAAACTTACGACAAGCAACAAAGCAGGTCGAACAGAAAACAAATTTTTGGACTCATCACTTAACATCTGAGTATCCATACCAAATATTTATCACTTCTCTTGAAAATTTCAGATCATAGAAAACTTTAGCAGCTGATATTAGGCGTCGAAGACCTACTACTATGCCAGATTTCAGTCACAGTATTCGGTGATGGTGGCAGTTCTTCCATGCTCTTCAATAACTGAATTTCATCACAATCTGGTGAAGATGGTAGCTGTACGGTACTCATTATCACACCATCTAAACCCTTCACTTGATTCTCAGTCGCATTATTTCCACTCTCAATTCTCTTCAGTTCCTTGAGGACCTCATCCATGGAAGGCCTCATTTCCTTGTCTTGTTGCAAACACTGAAAGGCCAACTCTGCAACAGCAATTGTCATCCTCTTAACTTCATTATTTGAGTCAACCCCAAGACGCAGATCCACCAGCTCGTTGTATGCCCCCTTTTGAATCTTGATTATTGCCAAGTTAGATAGATTAATCTCCTGTCTATGCCTAGTCATGTCAACTGCAGGCATAGATGATATGAGCTCAACAAGTACTACTCCAAAACTATAGACATCACTCTTGCTGGTTAGCTGGTAACATTGGTGATACTCTGGATCAACATAACCCGGTGTTCCCTGTGGAGCTGTTGAGACATGAGTGACGTCATTGGGGAAGAGCCGGGAAAGTCCAAAATCAGCAACTTTGACACAGAAGTTGTTGTCAAGTAGAATGTTGTTAGTCTTCACATCGCGGTGGACAATGTCAGAAGCATGTAGATAAACCAAGGCAGTTGCAGTTTCTATGGCTATGCTCATCCGAATTGGCCATGTAAGAGGACTAGTTTGTGCTCTGTCTCCATGGAGATGATCAGCAACAGTGCCATTTGCGATGTACTCGTAAACGAGGAGGAGTTCCTTGCTGCGGCGAGAAGTGCAGCCATAGAGGGAGACCAAGTTTTTGTGGCGCAGGCGGGTAAGTATTTCAATCTCATTGATATACTGTTCAACTCGTTTGTAGTTGTGCTCGTACAAGCGCTTGACTGCAACTTCCCTCCCATCTTTGAGTGTGCCTAGTTATCAAAAGGGTTAGAATTGAGATAAGGCCAAAAATGATGGAAATACCATGCACATATGTTTTTCGTTTTAGTCTCCCATGTATGTGAGTGGTCATTTTTGTTTTTATATAGGAAGTATTTATTGTCACTTACCATGGTATACAGTTCCAAAACCTCCATCTCCGAGCTCGTTTTTGCTATCGAAAAAGTTAGTTGCTTCTTCAAGATCTCTGTAGGCAAAGACATGGACCCCAAAATAGACACTTCCCCCTTCTTGGTATGAAATGTGATATTGATCAGAAATGTTCCTTGAGAGGAAACCCAAAGGAGAGCGTTTCTGTTTGTAGCGGCAGAGAAGAAAGACTACTACACAGACAACAACTAGAGAAAGTCCGATACCTGAAGCAGAATAAGGAGAGAGATCAAATATGAACCAAACTGTGACCTGGAGATAAAAAAGGAGTGATTGGTAAAAGTAAAAAATAAAAAAAAGGGGGCTAAAAGCTACTGTTGTTACAGGTTGCAAGAAGAAAATTTTTAGTCAAATGGATTGAGTCCATTTAGAGGGCGTTACTGAAGAAAAGAGCTTCAGATTTCAATATTGGAGGCACTAAAAAAAAAAAAAAAAATCACTTGGAATCAGTTTCAGAAAGTTACTGCCTCTGTGTACTCAGAAATGTGATTGGATTTCCATGGCTTGTCCAAAGAATTATAAACAAGCATATTTAAAAGTTAGATGTTTAATTAAAGATGCAGCATACCTATTCCCAACTTCCATGCCAAATCTTTATGTCCTGAAACATCATGAATCACAAAGATTAAAGGTACTGTAAGTGAACCGATAAAATTTACATTCAACAAAATCATGATGTGGGGTGGAAAATCAATATACAAACCTCTCAGACCATATCGAAAAAAAACAAAGAAGAAAGTTTTGTAATTCCATATCCATAATAAGAAAGGTATAGGACAGTGGATAGATTCTAGATAACAATAGCAGATTAAAGACGTACGTTTGTATGCAGGAATCTTAGCTGATGTACACATACCTTTAATTGAGCAATAGAAGTTGTTTGTGCTATTAGTCTCGCATTGACCTCCTCTATAGTGACAATCAAAACATTCTCTAGTTACAAACACTTCAACAGTGAAACTAGTCGCAAACAAAAATTCATTGTCCTGAGTTCGATTGGAGAGCGGAGGAAGCTGGATGGTTGAACACTGTTTTGCCGATGGAAAACTAGTATTTAAAAGTCTAGTGTAGTAGATATCATTATCTCCGCAGATAGTACGATTAAATTCGGTCGGGACAGTACTTATTCCTAGACTGTGGCTGCAATTGAAGAGAGTCCATGAATCCGTAAAGTTCGCATAAGAGAACGAGGTGTTCGGAAGAGTGAAACTTTCGATAGATTCGCAACTGCGGGGATCCAAGCGACTCCGCGATGATGTATCATTGATTAGAATTGTCTTTGACCGAGAGATGTTCTCAACAGGAAACCAGTGTCCTCCTTCTTTGAATTGGATCTTCGGAACTGGTTTCGAACAATTAACCGTGTACAGCCCACAATCGGGGTGCTTTTGATCCTTGAAAGGGAATTCAAACTTACTACAAAAGAGTGTTGGACAACTTGTCTGGTTCTGTTTTTTCTCCTCAGCCGAGCTTAGAAGCACAAGATGAGAGATAAAAGAGAGAGCAAAGAAAGGAAAAGGATTCATATTCCGGAACTTACCAACTGAATGACCAAAACCAGAAACTGAAATAAGGATTCTAGTTTTCTAAAGCAAAATAGGATGTTTATCAGAATTAAGAGCTTCTGCTATGCTCAACACGGTAGTTGACTTGGAAAGTTAGATAAAGAGAGACTTTCTAGATAAGAGAGAGAGAGAGAAAAAAAATAAATAAATAAAGGAAGAAAGAAAAGGAAGTGTTGAAAAAGAAGCACAGTGGGTTACCCATCACGATTCATGAACCTTCCCATATGATGCTTTAAAAAAATTTCTAAGGATTATAATGATCGTCGTTCAAACAAGTTCCCAAAACTTCTTCCTCAGCTAATCAGCTTTGACAAGCAGCCGTAAAAGACAAAGACTTGACTCAGCCGCCTTTCAAATTCATTTTCATACTACAAATAATAATAATAATAATAATAATAATAATAATAAGGAAGATCGTCTAGAATGTTAGTTAAATTTACGTATTTTTAAATTTTTACTTAATTTTATATAAATATAAAGGACATAAAATTTAACTTATGAGTTTGTTAATATATCAAAAAAATCTCTAATAAAAATTAAAAAGAAATGAGATTTCTTCAGTTCTTTGTGAAGTACACTATATCATTACAAACAAACAAGATGTTGATTTATCTTATCTAAAATGTATAAAATTAGTGCATGAGAAGTAGTATTAGAGTACTGTAATATAATAATATAACATTTAATGTAATTATCATTTTTAATAAGTTAATACATATAGTAAATTAATATAGTCTATGTTATATTATAGAATACGGTTTATTTTTAACGTATTGTATTGTATTATTTTATAATAGATTTATGATTCATATCAGGTTGGCACGATTAGGAGTCGGGTCGGGGTCAGACTGATATAGAGTGAAATTAAAGTCTATAATTGTTTAAAAATTGAGAGACCAATGCAAATTTATATTTTTTTTAGAACTTATATTTTGGACCCTTCAATTTTTATAAAACTACATTTTAATCCCAAATTTTTTACAAAAATTACATTTTGACTTAAAACTTTTGAAAAATTATATTTTGATCCCAATGTTTTTGAAAAATTATATTTTGACCATAAAATTTTAAGAGTTTACATTTTAACCCCTTATAAAATACTCATGCCACTAATTATAACAATACAGCACAATACTTACACTTTATATAATACAATACAATATAAACTATCAAACATGGTCTTAAAATCAGAGTTATATAAAATAAATCTCTTATTATACCGCTCACTTCTACATGTTACACTATAACATTGCAAATGAGTAATGATTTATTTTATATAACAATAACTTTAAAAATATATATAATTAGTCTGTCGTAAATATTTTAAAAGTCATTATTATATAAAATAAGTGTCCTATTATACCGGTCAATTCTGCATACTGCAGGTTTTTCACGAAAGACTGTAGCTTCGAAAGAAAAACAAAAAAGGTTTACCTAAAACTTTACGGCAAGCCTTTCCTAAAGATGCTTTAACGTAGGTTTGTGTGAATAGGTATATTTCTGTAGCAGCAAAAATATCTGACCTTAATTCACCGGGAAAAAAAAAAGACACCTATAGTAAGAAGGTAATGCTATAACGCGTCTTTTCAAATATAAAAAAGTACCGAGTGGTCCATATCAAAGTTTGAATAGCTTTGGATGTCCACTTGTGGGTAAGTAATAAAAACTGATGTATGACTAGCAAAAAAAAAAAAGATGCGTGAACAAAAAAACATCACATATCGGACCATGACAAGATCATGACGCTTGTGGGCCTTAACGACAGAGATTGATAGTTAATGGTATCATTTCCATCCCCGAATTTCACTACTTAGCAGATAAAAAAGTTTGCACTAGAATAAAGTAAAAAATAAAACCATTTTTTATCCTCTCTGTTGGTCCCAAGTCTTAGTATGAAATGGTACAAAGACAACGCGTTCCCATGGGAGAAAATTTTGGGATGATTAGAGAGAGGTTGGAGAAAGTTTGTCCTGACGACGGAATTTACGTACTATAATTTCAATAAAAGTGGTTTGAGGTTTCACACTTATAAATTCCACTGCCTTTATTTTTTCACTATAAAAGTAGTGCTGCTTTTAGCGGCACAAAGAATAGAGTGTGCGATTTTTCCTTGAACTTCTTTTTCATTCTAATGAACTATTACAGCGGCTGAGACGAATTTATCAGTTTGATTTATAGATTTAAATCATGTGATTTAAATCATTTTTTATTTACGTGTATTTTTTATGAAAAAAAATATTGTAGTGAAACACGAATCATGATTCAAATTAAAGAACGAATTTAAGAACTAAACGAACATTATATAAATTTAATGTATTCTTTTTTTATTTGATTTTTTTTTTTTTTTTGCAATTCTATTGCTCTCAATACTATAAAAAATTTAAATGTCTAATCGTTAACAAATTCAGTCCCTAGCAATCCACTACATGAAACTTTGACCCGTTGTTATAGACCAATACTTAGAGGACATGATTGTTCCCCAAATTTCAGGAAATCTTCTCTGGCTGCTATCATTTGTTTCTTAAAATAATAAATAATAAATAAATAAATGAAAGAAAGAAAAAGACACTACAACAAATAGGAGATTAAATAAGGCATGCTTAACGACATTTTTAGAAAACCGTTGTTTATTGTGCTAAAAAAATGCGGTATGAAAACTTCTATATTTCAAAAATCTATACGCACATTAGACACGACAGTTTTTAAAATTAATATGTGCTAGGGCATGACGAGTGGATGATGTTGTTTCACTTAAGCCTTTTGGTTTTGATCTTTGAAATTTATCTGTGCTAAGGAGATTGGTGATGATTTTTGAGACTCCTTGTTCGATATGTAAAAAAAAAAAAAAAATTCACTAAACAAATGAATGCAGTGTATAAAAGAAATTTCACTACGAAAAGTTTATTATGAGACATACTACATATAAAGTTTGCAAGACAATAAAAATGCATAGGACATGAATTCACAAGGAAGCTGTTTCAATATTATAAAGACGATATCATTATGAAAAAGAATAAATGTAAAACTTTGCAACAAAACAGCACAATCAGACCCAATGGATTTTTAAAAAATAGAAGATCGTAAACGGATAAAAAGCAAAATCAGATCCAAAAAAAAAAAAAAAAAAAAAAAAAAAAAAAAAAAAAAAAAACAAAATGTTAACAAATTCATCAACAATAAACGAATAAACAAAAAAAACAAAGACACGACACCAAGAGAATAACATTCAAACCAAAAGGCCGGTCACCATACCTGATGCACAAGAGCAACTCCAAAAACAAAATCACGAAAGTGCCAATAAAAATTTGAGGAGACTTAAAAAAAAAAACAGCGCTATATCACCAAGCAAAACAGATGAATAGTGAGAAGAATTAGTTGCTATATCTGTTTGAGAGATTGTAATATATCTCGTTCAATATCACACGTTTCGAATCAGTTAGGGGCATCACGTGCGACTAAGTGTCGTGATTGTCTTTGGCGCTACAACACATGATTAGAAGTGTTGTAGCCAAAGGAGAAGCAACATCAGGTGCAGGCAGCAAGGGGCGAGCACTGCAGCGGCCCTTTGAGGTGCTGCAGTGCCTATGCGCAGCAGTGCTGCGCGTTGTAGGACCCATTTGGGGTGCTGCAATGCCTGTGCGCAGCAGTGCCGACAGGCGCGTTGCAGCGCGTTTCGTGTTTCGTTTTGAGAAGAATGCTCTGGTTTGGGCACTGCAGTGCCCAGAAAGTCCCGCTGCAACACCCAACACTGATTTTGTACAATTTTGACACGTGTGATTTGAATCGTACAAAATCATGACAACCATTTGTAATATGTTTTCATAAATTTCTGAATATCTATTAGCAATAGACATATCTATTATAATTGATGCATTATTACATGAAGAGATACCTCAACATTCAAGAGGTACCTTTATTTGAATGGTTGTGATATGATGTGTTCATTCATGAAATGACACCTCTATCTTTTTATTGCCTCTAAAAAATTTACAGATATCATTGATGTTCTGGAACTCAATATTATTGCTAGATATTGTGCTTAAGGGTTTGTTGTATCTTGAGATAATTTGCCATTAAAACTCATTAGCAAACTTTAAAAAGTAATGGAAAATGAAACTTAAAAGGAAAGTATTTTGCAATACGCCTCAAACCCAATTTTATTTGTTTTCTATTCTTCCTCTACACTTAAATTCTCCAGTAATCTTTAAGGTTTTAAGTTGCTGCAATGGAGGTTGAAAAGAACATGGTGACTTTGGAGCCTCTTCCGGAATTGAAGGAGGATGATTATGAAGATTTGAAGGCTGCAAGGAAGAAGAGTGAAGATGACGAAGTCATGTGCCGATGTCACATTCTCAACACTCTGTCTGATAGGCTCTATGATCTCTACAACTTGATAGAGTCTCCAGTGGAGATATGGAATGCTCTTGAATACAAATACAAAATTGAGAAGGAAAGGTACAAACAAATTCCTTATCTTAAGATATCTTGAATTTTTCATGGTTGATACCAAGTCCGTTCTTGATCAAAGACATGAATTACAAGTCATTGTTACTAAACTTCGTGAATTGAAAGTTGACATTTCTGAATCATTCCAAGTAGAGGCCATTATTGCTAAATTACCCCAAAGTTGGAATAGTTATAAAAAGAAACTCCTTCATGGGAGAGATGACATAACTTTGGAGGAATTACAAAAACACTTAAGGATCAAAGAGGAGACTAAGTCTCGTGATCTCAAGGGCAAGATTGTTGATTCCTTTGAAGTTAATGTTGTCGAAGCAAGTAAGTTTTCTAAGAACTTCAAAGTCAATAATGACAAGAAGTTCAAGAAGTCCGGTAATGGCCAAAAGAAGATTTCTAAAAATTACTTCTTTTGTGGAAAGAAAGGCCATCGCCAAAGTGATTGTAGGTACAAGAAGACAAAGGAAGAAGTTAGCACCAACAAAGCCAATGTTGTTAAAGAGAAATCTGAAGACATATGTGCTATGGTCTTGGAGATGCAAATCGACATGGTTACCGAAACCAACATGGTTGCAACCAAATCTTTTGAATGGTGGCTTGATTCCGGTGCCACAATCCATGTTTGTAATGACAAGAAATTATTCTCATCAGACAAAGTGAAAAAGGAAGGACAATCGGTTCTCATGGGGAACAATGATGCAGCGATGGTTGCCGGGAAAGGTGTGCTGGAGATCAACTTTACTTCCGGGAAGAAAGTTATGTTGACCAACTTTCTTCATGTTCCCGATATTAGAAAGCATCTTGTATCCGCTAGTCTTATGTGGAAGAATGAGCTTAAAATTGTACTTGAGGGCAATAATTGTATTGTATTTAAGAATGGTGGTTAGAAGAAAATACAAAACCGATGGGTCTATACAAACTTTCAAGGCTAGATTGGTAGCCAAGAGCTTTAAACAAAAGCGTGGTATAGACTATTTTGACACATATGCCCCGGTAGTTAGATTGACATTCATAAGAGTGCTATTGGCAATTGCATCAATATACAATTTGCATGTGCATCAAATGAATGTTGAAACAACTTTTTTAAATGGTGATCTAGATGAGGAAATCTATATGGAACAACCCGGAGGGTTTGTATTGCCTAGAAATGAAAAGAAGGTTTGCTAGTTAGTCAAGTCGCTTTATGGATTAAAGCAAGCACCAAAATGGCATGAGAAATTTGACAATGTCATTTTTGTTGGTTTTCGAAACGATTTTGGATGCGGAACCGTGTCGTGTTTAGTAGATCGTGTATAACAAAAATTTTCATAAAAGTTTGAAATACTCTATAGATTACATTAATTTATGCATAAATAAATTAATCGAATTAATTTATTTACCTAGTAGATGATTAGGATGATAACTTGAATTCTTTGATCTCGAACGTTCCTTGCTCCAAGCTATTTTAGAACATCTGAATCTTCCTCGACAATTCCTTGAATCTACAAAGACATGTGTGTGAGCACACCTGAAATAAAATGGGATTAGTAAATAAACACTTAAGGTTTCTACGAACACCAACACATGCACTACGTGTAGTTTTTAGAGAATTTTTTCTTCCCACACTTTATAAAAACCGGACACTAATGCTAGGAGAGAGCAAAATTGTGTTCTCAAATTTTCTGCAATCTCCTATTTATAAAGTAGTAGTTAGACTCTCAGAAAAAAGTCTAATCTTTATCTCCAAGATGAAGCTTGACAATTACCTTTAACTTCAAATTTGATTTTGAAAAAAAATCTCTCTCCGTTATCCACATGTTAATTTTGACTCAAATTTAAATTCCAATTGAAGTCAAACTTAAATCAATTTGAATTTCAAATTGGGCAATTTATCAAATAAGTTAATTGAATAACTTGGAGAGCAAGCAAATGAATCCCAATAAGATTTACACTATGCTATGCATTCACACTATTTGAACAACTTCACATGTGTGTTTCAAAATTTAAATTTAAGTTTAAACTTAAATAATCACATTATTTAATTTATAAATAATTTTCAATTAATTATTATTGAGCGTTATTTTTAGAATTCCATAATTCTAAAATTCCTAGTGGTAGTTTACTTCCATACGGACTCATGGACCTATAATTTCAAGCTCAAATAAAATTAATAATTAATTAAACTCTTTAATTAATTAATCTCCATAAATAATTCATAATTAGAGTTAGGCAAAATCCGTTAACTCCTCTAATTACATCTTTATCCTTTAGTACCATTGATTTTCTAATGGACAGTGATTTATAAAACAAATTCATGAATCAGATTTCATCTTGGGAATTAGTCCAATTACTGAATCAACCCTCATGGGAATTATTTATCTACTTCTTTCTCAAGAAGGAATGAATTTCATCTTGTATAATAACATATCTGGCTACTCACTTCATTATGTCTCCAAAATACAAGAAATATGACTCATGATCTCATAATCCATACCGAGTAAATTAAAAGACACAAATTCATAAATATGAGTTTGCTAAGAACACATGATTAAGGCCTCGTTCATTTCACCGATTCAAGTTTTTAGTTTTAGGCTTCTACAGTAAAAAGCTCTCAGAAAATGTCACATCAAAATTTTCTGCTACAGTGAAAAGCTCTCAGAAAATGTCACATCTCAGCTTGAATCGAAAACTCGAATTCGCGAAGTGAACGAGGCCTATGATTATTCTATATATAACCATCAGTAGACTTATTTAGATACATAATGAAAATTATCAGAAATTCATATTGTGTCTGTGTCCATGTTCCACATAATCTCATTATGCGTAATACACTCATTCAATATCTCACCATATTAATAGTGCGGATAACACCATTCTATTCTAAATGGGAATGACATGTATTAGTAATATTTTAGTTAAAGATTTTGAACTTTAATTAAATTCATTATGAATATAATTTTGATTATTATCCTTAAATATTATCCTCTCGCATAAATAATCATGAAATTTTCACTGATATTCACTTACATACAATATTTAAAGTCACATAAATAATCATTGATTTTTCACTGATATTCATAAAATATTCATTAATATATGCAAAAAAATAATGAATAAACTCCTTTATTAAATAAATAATAAATATCATATTACATCTTATGCTTCACGAATTAATGGGCTCTTTGCGCACTTTTGAGATGAATCTGAATGTAAATAAGAAGGAGAAGGAGAAGGAGAAGGAGATTGATTTTCAAGCCGATGTGGAAGATAATGTTAAAGAAGAAGATGATGACGTGGCGAAATCTCTTGCTCAATTGTCTAAAAATTTTGAGAAAATCTTAAGAAAATTAATGAGAAAGACAAATTTTCAAAGTCAAGAAAATTCAACAATTTTTAGAAGTAGAAAACTCCAACAAATTATATTGAATTGAAGCTAAAAAATTGGGTGTCGGGAATGCGACAATTACGGTCACATTAGGTTTGGCTTACTTTATGAATGGTTAGGAAGATGCTGTACAAGAAGCAAATATGGGATATAGCTTGATAGCTTGCGTAAGGGAATTGGTTTAAAATTCAAATGTGGTGATCAAGCTATTGATTTAAAGTTAATTTTGAAATCTGAATAAAGATAGGGGCTACAAGTATATTTAGAGATGAGATAATTGTGAGTAATTAGTCAAGAGAGAATCATGAGAAAAGGTGTAGGATATTCAAGTTGAATTTGAATTAATTCTCAAAGGATGTTGTGAAGCCTTATTTTAAGGCGTCTTTCTGCAGTTCATTTTGAAACGGATTGAATAGAATATTTTCAGAGAAGAAAGTTAGTGAGATTATAAGTTTTCAGGAGGAAGTGCATTGCCAACCGAAGTGATTTCACCGTGCAATTTGAAGACGAGTGGTGCTCGCTGGACAAGGTCATTAAGGAGATTCGACACGGCAACGACAACATCAAGGAGGGAATCTTTGGGTGTATAAGTCCGATTGGTGTTTGTAATCTTGAGACTTAGTGGATTGTTCACTGTCTGGGTGTGACCCCGCAGATGTACGTGTGCGCACTGAAATGAGATACCAATTCTTGGTGTTCTTTATGTTTCTAGACTATTATTTCCTGCTTGATTACTTTGACGTTTCTGCACATAATCGTTATAGTTAATCGTCAGTGTTATAGAAAGTGTTATAACACTCCTTGTAACACATGCGTAAAAAAACAGACTTTTCAGTTTTCATACATTTTTGAATACCTATTAACAATAGACATATCTATTGTAATATATGCATTATTATATGTAGAGATATTCTACATTCAAGAGATACTTTTATGTAAATGGTTGTGATGTTTGAAGATGATGTGTTCATTCATGAAATGACACTTTTGTTTTTTTATTGTCTCTAAAAAATTGATAGATGTCATTGATGTTCTAGAACTCAATGTTATTGCTAAATATTGTGTTTAAGGGTTTGTTGTGAGGGCAAATAAAACATTAAAAGTTACTACCAAACTTTAAAAAGTGAAGGTAAATAAAACCTTAAAGTAAAATATTCTGCAATACACCTTAAACCCAATTTTATTTACTCTCTTTTCTTCCACTGCACTCAAATTCTCCAACAATATCACCACTTGGTACATGCATATAACGTTAGGGAAGATGCGTGGAATAGTAGAAGAAAATCATATGGCTGATATGCGTTTTATTTTTGCTTTAAAAAAAATCAAGAAAAAAAGAAAAGGTAATCTTTTAGGAGTAAAAAACGAGATACAAAAATCGTATCACTATTACATAAACTGATTGTAACATTACTTGTTAGGAAAACAGGTAGGCAACTAAGAAATACAATGCTGCTAAAAACAAATGTTTATTGAAATAATTATATAAGGAATCTATCCAAAATAAATAAAGGGGTACAACCAGTATCATAAATACTCAAATTTAAAAAGAAGATATATTTGTAATTAGGAGGTTCTATTCACATATCATTTTTTACTTTTCACACACTTTTTTTAATTATAATATCTTATTAAAAAAAAGACTTTCACATAAAATGACAAAAAGATGATTATGATAGACTTAATTACATAAGTACATTTTATTATAAAAAATAAACAAATGACATTTCATTTTTTTTTTCTCTTCACACACCCCACGTATTATATTCCTAAATTACAAACAAGTGTGATTTTAAAATCTTTAATAAAACTTTAATTTTTAGCGTTCAGTAACTATTCTAGAAATTTACATAAAGGCATGTTAAATTTTATTTCATTTTTGTTGTATGGTGATTGTTCATTTGCTTTCTTTCTTTTGCCTTGTGTTTATGTTTTTTTTCTTTTCCTAATCATTTCGTTTTTGAAAAGTTAAATCATTTTGTTTTATTTTTTTCGTTTCGTGTAAAGTTAAATTGATTTTGTTTCCGTTTAATCCTTTTGTATGCAGTATGTTTATGCTCGTTTATTTTTTTTTTTTCATTCTTTTTCCATTGTGTCTTTTTTATAATACCACAATAATATAGTGATTTTGTTGTTGTTATTTATTTATTTTTTTTTTATTTTACTTAAAAATTTTAATATTAAAATAATAATTAAAATAAAATGGTGTGTGAAAAGAAAAATAAAATGATTAAGAATTAATAGTTCTATAAAAATAGTTGGGGTAATTTTAAAATAATAAGAGTGTGTAAAAAGTAAATTTAACCATTTTAAAATTATATAGGTTGGATATTTAAAAGGGAGTGTGTGAGTAGAACTGCTCTTTAATTATAATATTGTGTAAAAGTATATATTTTTAGACTTATTTCAATTCTGAATGTAATAAATATAAAGATAAAAAAGGCAGATTATGTAATTTTCTCTTTAAGGCAAGTCTTATTAGTGGTTGCACGATGAGAATTTTTAGTCAAATGAAATGAGTCCATTTAAAGGGAGTTAGTAGAGAGAAGAGCTTTCAACTCTCCAAGAATGGAGGCATTAGAGAAAATTGTCGCTTGATATCGGTATGGAAGTAAATTGCCACTGGGTATTTAGAAGCATGATTAGATTCCCATGCCCTATTAGGAGTATAGGTGAAAGTTTGAGTCGTCGGAATCGGCACGGGTTTATGAAAATTTTAGGCCGTTCTGACCCGACCCTAAATAAGAGAGGGACGACTCAATCCGGCCCTAAAACCTGAAAGACTTGGGGCCAGTCCATAATTTATAGGGTAATTAAAAAAATCATTAAAAAAATAGCATTTAGATCAGGCTGGTCCAACACAAATAAACTTTTAAGCACTAAATTTTAACATAATCCAAACTTACAGCTCTAATTAGGACTGTTACAGAAGATATTTTTACAAAGAGATTTTTGCGTCATGGGTCTCCAATTTTTTTAAGCTTTGGCACTTACATTCCCATTTTAAGAACTTGGATACTCAGATCCTTAAACTCTTAATCTTTTAACACGGTTAGTCGTCAATTTAAGAATTTCAACATTCAGGTCCCCAAACTCTTTATCTGTCGGTACCTTTAGTTCCATCTTTATTTTGATGTTAAATGTCACAGGAGATGCCAAAATTTTGAGGGTGTTTTGTGCCTTAAATAGCAAAAATAAAAAATAAAAAATAAAAAAATAAAAAATAAAACAAACAAACACACCACAGAAAAGTCCAAAAGCTCTACTTTGTTTAACATGTTATTTTTTTGTAAAAAAATAATTTTAAAATTCCCTAGTATAAAGTTAATTATGACATTTCATGATGACAAAGCAACTGATTATAAGTGGGGAAAAAAAAAAAAAGAAATTCACAAATATCATTGAGGAAATTGGCTATCCATTCCATAGTATTTTGATAAATCAGTTCCAAATTACAAAGTCGATGTAACTAATTAATAGCAACGCAACAATTAATTGTTCAATTACGTAATTTTCTTTCCTAAATATCTTGAGGATGGTAAAAAGTTTATATTATTGAGGTAATAAAAAATATGTATTGATTGTTATGTTACCATTATTTAATTATATCGTTATAATTTAGAACTAACTTACCCAAAATATAATGTATGGGATGACAATTTTCTCAATGATATTTATGAATTTCTTGTTCTTTTTTTCAGTTTATAATCAATCGTTTTGTTGTCATTAATTATCAAAATTAACGTTATGTTAGAAGCATTAACATTATATTTAGACAAGAACAAATAACAATGTTACTTTGAAAAAAAAAAAAAAAAAAAAGGTATCGGAGAACTTTCAGTCAAGAAATATGTTTTTGTGTACATAAGGCACAAAACTGTAGAGATACAACAATTGGGCGGGCTCCATGGGCCAGCCCAGGCCCATCCTGAACTAGTGACGGGTCAGACTAGCACGATCCAACTCATAAATATTAGTGAGTTGAGTTATGCCAACATATATTAGCCCATAGGCCGGCCCGGCATGACCTATGAAAAATCATGGACTAGGGTTGGATTGGCCGGCCCAGCACGGCCCGTCTAGGCTCATAATGGGCCAGCCCAACCCAACCCATCTAGGCATATATTATCTTCATTTTTTTTTTTTTTTTTTTTTTATTAATTTTGTAAACATCTTATGTATAATTATCCTGATTATACTTTTTTTCTTACTAAGTTTTTGTCCCACTGGGTTTTCCTTAGAAAAGTTTTCATTTAATGAGACAATCGTAAATAAAATATCTATTTTCATATTTTCATGACTATTCAAACTTTTATATTTGTAAACTTGTTTAAAAATTCAAAAATTAAAAATTAAAAATAACATGTTTAGATGGGTGACTCATCTAAGCTCATGATGGGCTAAATGGGTCTTGAATGGGCTAACCCATTCAAAGCCCATGGAACATCCCACGGTACGGCCCAGCCTGGTCCACATAAAATTAGTCTATGGTGTGGGCTGAATTGAGGTAATTCTTATACGAACCGGCTCGGCCCGGCCCACAAAATTCGTTGGCTGAGCCGGCCTGGTCCACAGCCCGCGTAGGCCTAAAAAGAATGGACTGAGCCGACCCGTTCTTGCATCTCTACAAAACTGCCTCAAAATATTGATATCTCTTATAACGTTCAACAATCAAAAAGAAAATGAGGACTAACGGTGCCAATAGATTAGAGTTTGAGCACCTGAGTTTCTAAATTCTTAAAATAAGAATTAAAATTTTCTACAAATTAGGAGTTCGGGGAGTGTCCAAATTCTTGAAATGGGAACTAGACCTAAAAATGCCAAAATATACAAAGTTTAGAGACCCATCGTGTAAAAATCGCTTTTGCAGATTAGATGTTTGATTAAAGATGCAGCTTACCTATTTCAAACTTCAATGTCAAATCTGTATGTCCTCGTCAATGATTAAAGAAATTGTGAGTACTTAAAGCAGTAAAAAGGAACAGATTGAGATAAAATTTGAATTCAACAAAATCAAGATGTGCGGTGCAGGGTCAATATACAAATCTCTGATTAAATTTTTGTTTTGGTAGCAAGTTCATATTCCAAACAAAGAACGTTTATCAGGTCATATAAATGAGTAACAGCAAAATCATTATTAGAATCTATAATCAAAAAAGCAATATATATATATATATATATATGCATTTATACAGGCATGTTAGTTTAAACTGAGATGTCTTTACCTTTTGGTGCAGTTGAAGTTGAACAACGGAAATTATTTCTGCTACTAGTCGCGCACTGGCCTCCTCCATAGTAGCAATTGAAACATTCACCAGTTACAAACACTTGAACAATGAAATGAATTGAAAACAAAATTTCATTGTCGAGAGTTCGATGAAAGAATGGAGGAAGCTGGATGGTTGAACATTGCTGTGCAGATGGAAAACTACGATTCAAAAGTGAACTAGTGTAGATATCATAACCTATGCACCTAGTACGACTAAAATCGCTCGGGCCAGTAATACCTGGACTATGGCTGCAGTTGAAGAGAGTTGATGAATTCGAAAAGTGCGCTTGAGAGAACGAAGCTTTTCGGAAGAGTAAAGCTTTCGATAGACTCTCAACTGTGGGGATCCAAGCGACTCGGTGACGATGTCTCATTGACGAGAATAGAATTTAACTGAGAGAATGCTCTCAATATGAAACCAGTGTCCTCCGTCTTTGAATTGGATCTTTGGAATTTAACTGAGGATATTGGACAACGTGGTTTGTATTGTTTCTTCTCCTCAGCTGAGCCAAGAAGCACAAGATGAACGAAGAACTTTTAGCTAGGGAAAAAAAAGAAATAAAACAAAGAGTTTGGAAAGAAGCGAAGCGGGTTAGCCATGGGGAACTTTTCCATATCCTGCATTTCTGTAATTCCATGGACTATAATGATCCAGCAAGTTCCCAATTCTTCTTCCTCGCATCGACAAGCATCAAAGACTTGACTTGTACTTGTCAATGAAAAAAAGACAAAGACTTGACTTGTTCACCTCTTAATGTCTCTTAAAATTCCACACTAACATTAATCATGATGACTTTTAACATTTGGATCTGATGGATATAATACGATATTTATTTTAGGTAACAATAACTTTTAAAAATGCCTAACAATGACATGCCACAAGTAAATTTCTTATTGCTTTAGCAAAAAGAAAACTGAATTTCTTACTAGCACACTTTTCAAAGTTATAACAGCAGAACAAATCCAAAGATTCTGTCTTTCATTAATGATTGAATCCTCTGTCAAAAAAAAAAAAAAAAAAAAAAAAAAAAAGTTAAACTAAAACTTTGCAACTCTTCTGAACAAGATCATGAACCCAATAATTCAGAAGAAAAGGCAAGGATTATCTCGGGAAACACATCTCTTGGTTTGGTTTTATAATTTTGGACTGTGAATTTAGTAACTTTTTTTTGGTAGATTGTGTGAATTTAGTACTTGCAAAAACTAACTGGTTATATGATGGTAATGCTATAACGCGTCTTTCCAAAAGTAAGAGTGACCCAGAAGACTTTGAATAGTTTTGGGTGTCAGCTTGTTTGGATGTAAAGGAAAATGATGTGTGAAGAAAACAGGACAAGCGGACCATTAGAAAATCGACACGTTTGCGGGTCTTAACGACATGGATTGATAGTTAATATGGTCACTAGTTTACATTTGCTGAATGTCAGTATACTACAGCATATAGAAAATTTGCATTAGAATAAGGATAGAAACAAAGGCCATTTTTTTTTCCTCAATTGATCTGGTCTTCAGTTTGATAAGTATGAGATATTGATGAGGTTAAAGACAGCGCATTCGCACGCTACATAAACTCAGATTGTCTCTAGCAGTTCATGACAAGGAAACTTGACTGCTTGAAGTAGACCAATACTTAGAGGACTTGATTATTGATCCCTAAAATTCATTTGTTTCATTTTTCTATTTTTTTTTTTTAATTGCTAATATTGTTGATTCACAAAGAATACTAAAAATTGGAAAATAAGTGTGAACACCCAAATTTCATTTAGAAATAATTCTCCCTTCTTACATATTATAAGACTAACATATTTATAGGCTTATCTGCCCAAACCGTAATGGAAAACTACAAATAAAAATATGAAAATAAATGATTCTGAAAATTAAAAATGAAAAAGGAAAGTAACTTATATTTTTTTGACTTGGAAAGTAACTTAAAAGCTCATAAACAGGTTCTAAATTATCTTGTCTTTGCTGTCGAGGGAGAGATAGAGGCTGATTTGCATGCTGGGCTCCTTGTTGTGCCATAATGTTATGAAACTGCTCTGTTTGTTGCTGAAACAGTTGAGCTTGCATTTGCATTTTTTGTCTCATAAACTCATTTTGTTGTCTCTGTTGATCAGCCTGTTGTTGAATTAATGTAGTTAATCCAGCAAACATTTGAGTTATGTCGACATTCGGGGGATCTCTAGCATATCTTTGAGGAGACATTATACTACAACACCCATTTCTAACCTTTATGTTTAAGCCAATAATAATAAATATACTCTCATGTAAATGTAATATAAAACATAAAGATATTATTCTATACATTGAAAATCATGAACATTACTGATTGACTGAGTTTCTTATCCAGCCACTTGACTATATGTACTTTGCTATCTTCAGGAACATTAAACATTGGGCTTTGATACCAAAATTGTAATGCCTCCAATGCTAAACTGGTCTAAGGTCGAATTTAGCGAGGTGGTGCTACTTAAAACATACTTTTTATACTTAAAACAATGTCATTTTTAAGATGCAGAAACTTGTGGTTGATTTCATCACAAGATTTTCATAAAGATTTTTGAACAAAATGAGTCAGTGCGCAAAATAATCACAACCACAAATCTTAGACATTAAACAGTTATTCAAAAGCGATGTAGTAACAAAAAAAACATTTTGAGCCCATCTATTGTTTGGAAGTACATATAAGCAAGATACCGGATATAGGACTTGGAGTGCTCAACCAACCTTGGAATCATTTTTTTTTTACTCTTCGGTAACAACAACATTATCTGCATCACAAGGTAAAACTAATGAGCAAATACTCAGTAAGTAGATTTCAAATAAAATAAGTATCTAAAATCTTTGTGTCTAATTTCTCTTTGTTAAACATTGTTCATAAACTTTCATACTTATTCTTAGTTTAGGTATGATACAGAACTTCGGTTCTAAATAAGCCTCTCTATACATGACCTTCTCTAATTTTGGCCAATTCTCTTCTCTTAAACACTAAGTGGGGTTTTTAGAATCTTTCTCTTGTGATCAACAAGAGACTTCCCACTAGCATTTTTCTCTAGTTGTCTCAAAAAGACAGTTTCTCTAATTTGAGGCCTCAGTCCCTCGCACTCTTACTTATCTAGCCTCTCATCCATATACCATACCATAAAATCTCTAAAAACATAAAAACATAATAAGCAAATATCATAATCTCTTTCAAAATAATTAATCATGAATCTTCTTTGAATATAATCATATAAGAATTTCATAAGAGAATAAACTTGCATAAATCACAATTCTGAACAAATTATGTCAAATAGGTCTTGTGATGCAGTTTTGAAAATGCTTTAACTATACTTACCTGAATTTCGATCACCACTTTGCAAGCACAAACTAGCTAGCTGTAGGGAGCCTTCAATGTGCTAATTAACCTTTAAAAACCATAGCTTTCAAAAATCACATTCATATCATCATTTAACAAAACACATAACTGTGCATTGTTACGAAAATATTTATAATAAATTCATCAAAACTCAAAATATTATGAGACCAATGGCAAATAAAAGTAGACTCAAAACCCTCTTTTTAGAACTACTACATGATAGGGTTCAGATTTTTTAAACTAACCAAAAACAATCCAAAATCCAGATTGAAGTATACTCTCGTATGGAAAATGGCAGCTTTTTAGCTGAAATTATAAAGTTTTAAACTTGATAACTAAATTTAGAAAAATCCGTTTAGAGTGATTCAAAAACTCACGTAAAGCTTGAGATGTATAATTTAATAGAAAAATATAATATCAATAAAAATCATAAGTATATATAGCACAAAAATAGAATCTACATAGGCTATACAGAGGACTTATATTTGAACATTTCATAAAATACCTAGCATGCAGATCTTAATCTTCAAAGATCACTCTCAAATACATGAATCATCATCCTAATAAGAGTTTATGTTCAAATAATCATCAATAATATCAAGCTAAAATCATTAATTTCACCCATAAACTAATATTTGAAACAAAACCTCAAGAAACTCATATTTAAGAGTCTACAACCAACATTCATGATAAGCCCCATCAAAAATCTGAATTTCAAGTAAGATTTCAACATTTTAATCTCTGAAATCTTAGTTTCTAACATAAGAAAGAAGTTACCTCAAAGAAAAATTTGTTCCCAAGTGAATAGAACCTCAAAACCTTGGTGGTTATTTTTGGTTCTAGGTTGAAAACGAGTTGAAATGGGCTGGTTGAGTTTTTAGCTCATTCTCTCTTGAAAACCTAGGTTTGATTCTGAGTTTTGGGTGAGAAAAAGAGTGAGAAGAGAGAAGAAAATATTAGGATCAGAGTTCTAGTTTTTTTTTTTTTTTTTTTTTTGTTGAAATAGACCCAAAAATGAAGTCTATACATGATATAGACCAAGCAAAAGTAAAGTGACATTATAGTAGGACAAATGTCTAGGTTTTTTTAAGTCTCTAACATTTGTCCTAATCTCATAAAATCAGCTCTAAAGTCTTTATTTTTCTTCTTCATTTAGGTGCCTAAAGTTCACTCAATTTGCTAACATAACATTCTCTCACAAAAACTCAAAATAACAACTAAGTCCTCAACATATTTACATAAAACAATATAATAAAAATATAAAATAATGATTCATCATTAAATTAATCATAATAGAGGTAAAATATCATATCAAATAATCATAATAAATATCATTTTTTCTTCATAAGTTTAGCACATTGAGTTCTCATATCAAGCTAGTTGCACTACACATTAAAACTGAAAACTCGATTAGCAAAGCTATAAGTTTAATAAAATCATATGATAGCTATAATAATAAAATATAATGCCAACAAATAACTTTAAGGTAAATGGTAAATGTGATGCATGATTTTAATTTACTAAATTTATTTATTATTAGGTTAAGGCTTAATTAAATCTCGGGTATTACATGTTTTGTCTCAGGTGTGCCCACACACATGTCTTTATGGATTATAGAAATTGACGTGAAAGACATTAGTTTTCTAAACACAAGGCTTTGGAGCAAAGATTGCTCAAGGTCACAGAACTCAAGTTATCATCCTAATCGACTGCTAGATATTATTACTAATTGAGTTCTTAATAAATAAATTATCGTGATTAATTTTTTTGTGCATAAATTAATATAATCTATTGAGTATCTCAAATATTTTTTGATAATTTTTGTTATACTTGATCCGTTATCATCACGCCTCCGCATCTGAATTCAATTCGGAAACCAACAAAAATCAGTGTCCTCCTTTGAATTGGATCTTCACAATTGACTTAGAACAATCAACTGTGTACAACCCACATTCCGGGTGCGTCTTATCGTTATAAGGGAATCCAAACTGACCAAGGACCCATTTAGTTTTCTGATTCAAATTTTTAATTTGAGTTGATATATGACTTTATGTGAGAACATTTTACTCAGTAAAAAAAATTAAATGTAACTATTTTTGAAAACTTTATAACAAAACTTGAATTCTAAACTCAAACACGTAGTCTAGTTCTTTAACTTCTCCTCACCCGCGCAAATAAAGGGAAAGGAGTCATGTTCGGAACTTCCCAACTGAAAGACAAAAACGAGCAGCCAAATAAGGATCTAGTTTTCTAATGCAAAGTAGGTGTTTATTAAGAATTGTAGCTATTGCTCAAATCAACACGGTAGTTGACTTGAAAGTTGGGTAGCCAAAGTCTTTTAGATAGAGAGAAAAAAAAAATGAAGAAAGAAAAGGACAAGTTTAAAAAGAAGCAGAGCGGGTTAGCCACGGCTAGAATTCCAATGACTAAATTGATCAAGCAAAACCTTCTTCCTTGCATTGACAAGCAACGGAAGACTTGACCAATTCACCCTTCAAAGTCTCTTAAAATTTCTTAATAATTATGCGTAAAGAAGTGGGCCATATTTGGATGCTCATGCCACATTTATGCACTCACTTAAAGCTAGCCTTCTAACTGATCATAATCAATAGAAAATAAAAAAGAAATGTGTATACATACACATTACACATACACTTTTACGGATGCTTGCATATGTACATTAAGCGCGACTACCAAAAACTTTGAGGCCACAATAGCATGCTGCAACGCCCTCAATGTAAAAGGATAGCTTATGTCGAGACCAGTACCGCAGTTTTTACGCTCACAAGCACGTAAATATCTGCTGATATAGCTGACTCTACTAATAACTACCTACTGAGTAAGTACATAAATCAGAACATGGTGGGAGTATTTTTTTCAAAGAAGAACAAATTCTGCTAAGAACATTCCTCTTTTTAGTGAAACTGGTTTGAAGAACAAGGAATGATAGAAGCTAAGAACATTCCTCAACATGGAGAGGAGCAAATAAACTAATGTCTAATGGCTTATCTTCTTGAACAATTCAACTTTCACTCAATTTCTTCACTCTATTTTGCATTGGTTTGACTTGCTATTATTTTTTTTCCTAGCGTCTTTTAGAATTTCTCGCGCTTAAAGAGAAGGCGATTGGGTTACTGGGAGGTTGGCAGCTTATGCGACTACGACTCTGCATTTTGAGTGGTGTAATTCGCAACCTAATTTTGTTTAGAGTTTTATTGTTCGTGATGGAATTGTTCGGCCGTGTTTAAGATCACATAATTTACACTCCTTTTTTATTTTTTCAAATTTTTATTTTCCTGAAAAAAGTTTTCAACGAGTCCTTGAGGATTTAGATTTTGCATTTCGGGTAGCTCACCCAGACTTTTACTTGTTTTATGTTTGTTACGTCGGTTTATTAGTAAGTGCCAATATCGTTGAAATATGCTAATAAAGCTGAGAATATCTCTATTCAGAGTTCACATCTTTGGCCACAAGTCATATATAATTATATATGATCCAAACATATATGATTATTGCTGCAAACTATTGGTTTGGGCCATTCAGATTTTGAAGACCTTAAAGACCAAAGACTAGCTACTTGGATTGCTCAGAAGACAGCTTTGTTCACCATTAGATATTTGACACCATCTGTCAACAAATATCTCATATATTGAAATCACTAAGATATTGACGTATAAAACAAGGTAGTTGATAAAGAACAAGAGAAAAGGGAGGAGAAATTAAAAGGAAAAAAAATGCTACTTTTGACTATTAGTAATACAATACGTAAACGTATATCAAAATTACTATATAACAATGCCAGAGTATTTGTCTTTTTTACTGTGTGAGATTACTATTCCTGATGCAACCTGCCGTGACATACATGATACATAGTAGCGGAGCTAGGATTTTTCTTTTCTTTTCTTTTCTTGTTTAGGGGAGTGTGAATTAAACCAAAGTTCTACACAAAAATAACTATACAACTACATTTTTTGTAACTATATTCACAATTCACAAAATTGTAAACATGTATAATAATTTCGTTGATTTTTAGCTTAGTTGGCATATTGAGGTTTGAAATATGAGGTACTTAAAAGTTTGTGATTGAAAGATTTAAAAAAAAAAAACTCGCATATAAATGTCATAATTATAAAAGGTCATGCGAACAAACTAAGAAAAAAAGTGTCAAGAAATATTTGTTGGGATAAAAACAAAGAAGACCCTTGGGGCAGTTGCAGCTGGCGCAAGATAGCTCCGCCACTAGATATACACCAGCAATGATGAATAACAATAAAAAAAAAAAAAAAAAAAAAAAAAAAAAAAAAAAAAAAAAAACAGAGAGAGAATGGTCATCATTATCTGAATTATGTTCAAAGTACGAACGTAAACTATAATACATTCCCTTACTCTGTATACTCGCTCAAACCATTCCTACTAGTGTTGTGCGCACTGGATAATGGGTAAACAGCTTATAACAGGCAACAAAGCAGGTAGATGATCATGAGAAAACAAATTGGGACCCATCAATTAACATCAAGTTATTTCATACCAAATATTGTTCATCTTTTCTCATGAAAAATTCGGAATGGAAAGGAAACTTTAGCCACTTATATTAGCTGTTGATGAAGACCTACTACTAGGCCAGTTTTCAGTCACAGTATTCGGTGATAGCGGCTGCTCTTTTATTCTCTTCAATAACCCAACTTCATCACAATCTGGTGAAGGTGGTGGCTGAACACTAGTTGTTACACCCTCCAAACCCTTCACATGATTCTCAGACTCATTATTCCCACTCTCAATTATTTTCAGCTCCTCCAAGACTTCATCCATGGAAGGCCTCACTTCCTTGTCTTGTTGCAAACATTGAAAGGCCAACTCTGCAACGGCAATTGTCATCCTCTTAACTTCATTATTTGAGTCAAACCCAAGACGCAGATCCACCAGCTCGTTGTATGCCCCTTTTTGAATCTTGATTATTGCCAAGTTAGATAGATTAATGTCATGTCTATGCCTAGTTATGTCAACAGCACGCATAGATGATATGAGCTCAACCAGTACAACTCCAAAGCTATACACATCGCTCTTACTGGTTAGCTGATAACACTGGTGATACTCGGGATCAACATAGCCTGGTGTCCCCTGTGGAGCCGTCGAGACATGAGTGACATCATTGGGGAAGAGCCGGGAAAGTCCAAAATCGGCAACTTTGACACAGAAGTTGTCGTCAAGTAGAATGTTGTTAGTCTTCACATCGCGGTGGACAATGTCAGAAGCGTGTAAATAAGCCAAGGTAGTCGCAGTTTCTATGGCGATGCTCATTCGAACAGGCCATGTAAGAGGACTAGTTTGTGCTCTATCTCCATGGAGGTGATCAGCAACGGTGCCATTCGGGATATACTCATAGACAAGGAGGAGTTCCCTGCAGTACCGTGAAGTGCAGCCACAGAGGGAAACCAGATTCTTGTGGCGCAGGCGGGTAAGGATTTCAACCTCATTTTTGAATTGTTTTACTCGCTTGTAGTTGTGCTCGTATAAGCGCTTTACTGCAACGTCCCTCCCATCTTTGAGTTTGCCTAAGTTTGAAAAGGATAGAATTAAGATAAGGCCATTCAGCAAAGATGCTGCAAATACTATAAACATATAGTTATTTTATCTCCTTTTATGTGAGTGGTTATTATGACTTACCGTGGTATACAGTTCCGAAACCTCCATCTCCGAGTTCTTTTTCACTATCAAAATTGTTAGTTGCTTCTTCAAGATCCTTGTAGGAAAAGACATGGACTCCATAGTAGCCACTTCCCCCTTCTGGGTCTGAATTCACGCATGGATCAGAGATGTTCCTTGAGAGGTATTTTGCGGATCGTTTCAGTTTGCGGCGCCAGAGAAAAAAGAACATTACCAAACAGACTATTGGAAGAGAAAGTCCGATACCTGAAGCAGACAAATGAGAGTGGTCAAATATTAATCAAATCACTTTCCCGGAGAAAAACAGTGATACATAGAAAGAACTATCACTGTAACAATAAGATGTGTTTTAGATTAATTAGTATTGGTAACAATTTGGATGTTTGATGGTAAAAGGAGTATATATCTTACTTAGTCCCCACTTCAATCGCGAATTCTTATCTTCTGCAACATTATGAAGAAAAATGTTGTTAGTAGAGGTAATAAATAAGTAAAAGATATAGATAAAATATGAGGATGAAAACACAAACCTACCCGGACACTTACAATCTAGAATTGCTTGCGGAAAAATGTCAGACTTTTCACAATCCAAAAGAAAACAGAATTAATAAAACAAAGATATGTTTTCATGATGAATGAGTAGTATAGTTGAACTATAGAGGATGAGCAGAGTGAAGACTCCAAAGAAAAAGACGTATGCATGTATATAAGCAGGAATGCTCATGCACTCTGATATAGATAGATACCTTTCTTTTTTTCCGTATTAAGACAAATGAATTTATCTTTGTCCTTAGGTTTGCATAGGCCTTGCTTACGGTAACAACGACGACAAAAATTGTTGACATGCACTTCAAGAATGATGACAGGTGAATTTGAAATTCCATGTTTGGGATCATGTTTGGCAGTTCGAAAATAGCCTGGGAGTTGGATCATCGAACAGTGAGGTGTAAAAGCCGAGAAACTATTATTTGAAAGAGTATAGTAGATATCATAAACTCCGCAGGGAGTATGATCAAATTCTGCCGGGACAATAATGCCAGAATTGTGGCTGCAATTGAAGACGGTCAACAAATCGGTTGCGGACAGGTTAGATATCATGGAAGGACTAGGGAGAGCAAAACTGTGCATGGATTCACAACTGATGTCAGCAGAAGGTGCGGGTGGCCCTGCGCTGATGGCAATATGATGTCCACGCCGAGATATGTGATCAAGTTCATACCAGTATCCTCCTTCTTTCAACTGTATCTTCGGAACTGGCTCTGAGCAATCAACTGTGTACAACCCACATTTAGAGTTGGAGTTATTTCTAAAGGGGGGCAAGATATCCCTAAATTTCCCACAACGAAATGGTGGACAAGCTGGGTGATGTATCTGCTCTTCGGCCGAGCTAAGAAACAGAAGATGAGCAAAAAACGAGACAAGAAACAAAGAAAGAGAAGCCATACTGAAGTTCCCTCTGTAAACGACCAAAACAAGACCACTCCAAATAAGAATCTAGTTTCCTAATGTGGCTTCTTAAGTTTTAACCAAAACAAGACCACTCCAAATAAGAATCTAGTTTTCTAATGAGATTTCTCTGGTTAACGCGGTGGCTGACTTGGAAATTTGGACACCGAAAGACTTTTAAGAAAAACGGGTTAGCCACGACGAAGCTACCAAACTCTGGCTATAATAACACTGTTGAGAATTCGGCTGGGCCACCAAGGACTAATTACTAGACCGACTTAGAAAGACTTGACTCATTGACCTTTCAAAGTCCCTCAAATTCCCTCCAATAAAAAGTAGGAATTTAAATAGTAGGAACATGTCCTTTTCGCTACTGATAGAAACTATTGTTTTAATTGTTCTACTAATGTTTTAATGGTCTTGACTCTAATTTATAAGTACCCACCTTCAAAATTTGTAACGTACAACACAAAATTGTTCTTATTTATAAATTATTAAAAAATTAACTAAATCACTTAAACAACAGTACCTACTGATGTTGAAAAATGACAGTGCTTACTTTAAAAATTTAATAATAATAACAAAAGTAAAATATTGATCTAAATATTTGTCGCTTTTCCCAAAAAAAAAAAATGCGGCTCTATGAACAATTTAGCTCCAAGGAATACGGTAAAGCAAGATCTCGTGTAACGTGTGTTAGTGTATTTGGTTATTAGCTTATTTTTAATAAACTATTTGAAAAAATCATTTTTAGGCAGATTGGTTGATTGGTTGTAATTGGTGATAACTTTGGCTGGCGCAACATTTTGGGAGGCTCTTAAGGAAAGTTTTGGTGGCACAGCAAATGGATTGATTTGGTTGCTGAAAGTTGATAGTTGACTTAGTGAATTAATGTCTGACAGATTTGATGGTTGGTGATGGTCTTTTGATTGTGTAATACACGGTAGAGGGTAATGGACACTAAATGAGCATTGAGAGTGATAGTGTGCTGTTATTGGAAAAACCGTGTAGGTGAGAATTAGATTGTAAGGCCAAGAATCACTTGATGCTGTGTGAAAAATTGTGAGAACATATTTTTGTATTGGTTCTTCGGAAGAAGATTTCGTTGGTTTCGGGAGGAACCTTTCAAGACGAGTGGTGCTCGCTGATCAAGTCTTCTAAGGAGATTCTAGGCAACGGCAACATCTTCAAGGAGGGGGTCGTTGAGTGTGTAAGACCGTTTCGGTTCTTGTAATCTTTTGAACTTAGTGGATTGATCACTGTCTGGGCATGGCCCCGCAGAGTAGGTGTGCGCACCAAACTGCAATACCACTTTCTGGTGTCCTTTACGTTTTTTGCATTTAGATTCTTGCATTTCTGATTTACTGGCTTAATATCGAAACTTTCGTTATAACAGTGTTACAGGAAAGTGTTGTAACGCTTTCTGTGACACCAGTAACCAAAACAGACCTTTCAACGTGTCTTGGCTTTATCTTGGTTGTATATCAAAACGTAATCTGTTTATATTATGGCAATGTTATTACAGGTATGTCTGAGAGTGAAATAGAAAAAGGTACGAGTGGTGGTAAGACTTTGAATAGCTTTGGTTCTACTTTGTTATAGGGGCAAGGAGTGGAAAATGATTTATATGAAGGAAAAAAGCACCTGCCAACCATTAGACAATCACGAGGTTCTCGTGTTATCACGACATAGATACATAGTTGGGGTCATTCTCATGCCCTTAACTTTTCAACGTATAGAAAATTTGCCCTAATTCTGGTTAGAAATTTTTGTTGGTCTTAAAGTCTGATAAGTAAGAGATGGGGTAAAAGGGCAAGGGTTTCACATGGAAGATATTATACCACGATTGTTATTTGTTGAGCAGTGAGTCCCGGGTTTGTCACCAGCTGCTATAAATACATCATTGTCCCCAGATTTACCACAAAAGAGCTTGACTGGCTGTTGTGATGGTCCAATATATAGACTCTGTTAGGAAAAAACGCACCCTTACACCCATATAGCAGAAAAAATAAATTGAAATAAAAAAATAATAAAAAAATAAAGAAGATAAAGATTTAAGTAGTTTAGAAAATTTTCTTACATCCACAGAAGAGAAAAAAAATTTACTAACAATTTTAGAATTACACTCATACAATTTTCTCACTTTTTCTCTCTACCTAAAACTCCTTATACCCTTTGTCTATTTCTCTTTTCACTTTTCTCTCTTTCTCTCAAAAGTAGAGACTCTTTTTTTGTACTTTTTCTTAGCACACTTTTTTTTTAACACACATAAAACCTTATAAAAAAAACTTATTTATAGACTCTTAATAAATCATAAAATAACACTTGCTTAATAACAGAAAACAATAACTTATCCAAAAAACATAAAATAGTAACTTTCTCAAAACTAATTTGAGGTATTTTTTTTAACAATTTTCACATTGACTCAAATTCTCTCAACTCACTCATTTAGGTATCCAATCTCGACACCTGTCATCGCATCCCTCGACCAAGTTTAAACTCTCATCAAACTTGACACGAGAAACTGTCCTCTTCTTTTTCAAAGTATTTTCACTGCCGTAAGCCTTCACCATCTTGCCTTTATTATCTTCAACTGTCATCAACATCTTGTTGCACTCTTTTACTTCTGTAACTTCTTTCATAACAGAAGAAGACTCTTCGTGGCTTGGCTCCACCTTCATAACTCCACCTACAACTGTAGTCTCAATCTGTTTATACAAGTTTTTCACTTTTTCACCTTTCATGGTCACTAAATCACTTCTCTTGACTTACATAAAACCACCATTCGCATAATACTCACAACCCAAATTGTCCAAAGCTCCCAAAGAAATCAAACTTCTCCTTAGTTGAGGAACATGCTTAACATTTGTCAATTTCCTCACAACACCATCAAACATTTTCACCTTAGCAGTACATATTCCAACAGCTTTAGCACTAGAATTATTATCCATCAACAGAGTACAAGCATCACAAGGCTTATAAGAATCAAACCACTCCTTATGAGAACACATATGAAATGGACATCTAGAATTTAAGATCCAAGAGTTAGAAATATTTTCATTAGCAATAACAGAATATACATCATCTTCACTATAATACTTGTTGCCAACAATATTTACAGAATCAGAAGTCTCTTGGGATTCTTGCTTTCTTTCTTCTTCAAGGTGATTTGTTAGTTCTTCACAGTTTCTCCTAATAGTAGCACTCAATATCCTTCCTTGGATGAGATTGGAAACGATCATCTCTCTTATCATAACATCTCCCTCGTGACTTGCTCCTACCTCTATTCGAATCTCATTGTGCCACTAAAACTTGTTCAGTATGAGACGTACTACTTGGCTTCTTTATATTTGTAATCTCTAATAGAGCAATCGACCCATCATCCACAGTCAACATTATCTTTCTAACTAAAAGTGTAGTCAACAAAGTCTCATATGATTTGGATAGGGAGACCAACAAAATTACCATTTTATCTTCCTCATCAATTTTGACCTCCACACTTAACAATTGAGTTATGCACTTATTAAAATTATTTACACGGTCCCTAATATCACTTTAATCATCCATCTTCAACTCATATAATTGCTTCTTCAAATATAGTCTATCTATTAGGAATGTTGACATATAAACCTTTTCTAATTTTTTTTATAACTCAGCAAGAGATGTCTCATAAATAATACTATATTTCAGTTCAATAGCAAAACTTAAATGAATAGTGCTTACCGCTCTCACTCCTAGTTCTTCCCAATCTTCATCTTTATATTTTCTGACTTTTTTTTTTCTTGCAGCGTTTCGGTAATCATTGTTGAGTTAGAACATCTTTCATTGTACTCTTTCAGATACTGAAATTACTATTTCTATCAAATCGCTCAATTTGTTTAAACTTTATCCCAGACATCATCTTAACTTTTTTTAATCTTTATCATAGCTCTGATACCAGTTGTTGGGAAAAAACACACCACTATACCCAAGTAGTAGAAAAAAATAAATTGGAATAAAAAATAATAGAAAAATAGAGAATGCAAAAATTTAGGTAGTTCAAAAAAATTTCCTACGTCTACATAAAAAAAAAAAAAAAAAAAAAAAAAAAAAAAAATCATTAACAATTTTAAAATCACACACTCATACAACTTTTTTACTTTCTCTCTACCTAAAACCCTTTGCACCATTTACAAATTCTGGGTCTGAATTCATGTATGGATCAGAGATGTTCCTTGAGAGGTATTGCGCGGATCGTTTCTCTTTGCGGCGCCAGAGAAAAAAGAATATTAACAAACAGATTACTGGAAGAGAAAGTCCGATAGCTGATCAAGCAGAGAAATGAGAGTGGTTATTAATCAATGCACAATCCCGGAGAAAAACAGTAATAAATAGAATTATCACAGTGGCAATTAGAAGAGTTTTATATTAGTATTGGTAACAATTTGGATGTTTGCTAGTTAAAGAAGTATCTTACTTAGTACCCACTTCAATCGAAAATTATTGTCTCCTGCAACATTATGAAGAAAATGTTGTTAGCAGATGCAATAAATAAGTAAAAGATAGTTAAAAGTTGGAGGACGAAAATCCAAACCTACCCGAACATATACAATCTATAAAACAAAGCTATACAATCTATAAAACAAAGCTATGTTTGCATGCTAAATGAGTAGTATAGTTGAACTATAGAAGATGGCCAGAATGAAGAGTCCAAGGCAAAAGAGTATGCATATATTTAAGCAGGCATGCTCATGCACTCTGATATAACTCCCAATATACTTTTCTCTCTTTTGAGAGAAATAGATGCTTTTCTCTGCACTTTTTCATAGCGTATTTTTCTTTAAGCACACATAATATTTTATGCAAAAGAGACAAAAAGAATTCGAATCACCATACTCTAACAGTAACTTTCTCAAAACCAATTTGAGACACTTTCTTAACAAACTTGAGGTCATTATTGTTCCCCAGACTTCAGGAAATCTTTTATGGGTTCTACCATTTGTTTGTTCCCCTTCACTCTGTTAAGGAAAATATACAGGATTCTAGGAATGATTGATCATTGACTTTTGTATTATTATTGCTCCGATACTTTCCTTGCAATATAAGATAGCATAGAAAACTTACCATACTGAACAGTTTTTTAGGCTCTGAAATAGTTTCTCTTGTGTAAATATATCCCTTACAGCTTAATGGAATATACGTTTTCAGTGCAAACCAACATATTATGGTATCAAAGCAGTGAAATACATCTCACACAGCAACTTAACCCAACCAAAAAAAAAAAATCTAGCCGTCACACCTCTCACCATCTCTTCTAATGGCGAAAAATGACGAGACGACATCGAAGCAATTGGAGGAGTCCAAACTTCAAATGAACAGGTTCGAAGATCCAAGCAACCCCCTCTATCTTCATCATTCGGATCAACCAGGCTTGGTCCTTGTGACTCAAACACTGACGCAAGAAAACTATCTTATTTGGAGCCATGCCATGCTCATGGCTCTCACCACCAAAAACAAAGACGATCTCATCAACGGTACCATTATCAAACCACTCTCCGGATCCGCAGCGGAGATCAAACAGTGGACCCGCTGCAATCTTCTTGTTAAGGGATGGATTCTCAATACCATTTCACCCAACATTGAACAAAGCGTAATGTACAATGATAGTGCCTTTACACTTTGGAATGAATTGAAGGAGCGGTTTTCTCAAACAAACAGTGTAGACCTTTTTCATGTTGATCAAGAGATTCAACGTTGTGTACAGAAAGGTATGAGCATCAATGAATACTACACCAAACTGAAGGCTTGTGGGATAAACGAGATGTTTTATATTCTCTCCCACCTTGTGATGGTGACATAGCAAATAAGTTACAAGATTACCAACAGAGGGAGCAAACCATAAAGTTTCTCATGGGACTTGATGGAGTTCATGCAACAGCCCGTGGACAGATCTTACTCATTGAGCCCTTACCTCCTGCCAACAAGGTATTCTCTCAAATTGTTCAAGACGAAAAACAACGGGCTGTTTCTTCACAGGTGATAGGAAAAGCACCAGCTGTTGCTGCATTTGCTATCAAATGGGTCACAAAGCCAGAACAAGAATCATCTTCCGAAGAATGCTCACCTCAAGTGTGACCGCTACAATATCACGGGACACTCCACTGAAAACTGTCGAGCCCATCTCAAGTGTGATTACTGCGGTTACAAAGGTCACACCATTGATGTTTGTCGCAAACTAAAGAGGGCTACCACTCATGGAGATAAAATAGAAAATTCAAACCTGCTTCCTAAAGCACACTATTCTGAATTCAAACCAAATAAGGCTGAAGCATCATCATCCTCACCTTACAGTCTTACGGCAGAACAATATCATGATTTACTTGCTCTTATTGATCGAACCAAGTCAGACAGCATGGCAAATCAAGTGAGTTCAGCCTCAACAGTTAGAAATCTTTGATACAAGAGCAACCGATCACATGGTCTGCTTATCCAAACTTATGACCACCAGTACGCCCGTTACCAATCGCTCTGTGCATCTACCAAACCATGCTCTTGCTCGTATAACACATATAGGCACCATATGTTTTTCTGATAAACTCATAATTCACAACCAGTTAAACTATATTGTGGCAATCAAGCAGCGCTTCACATTACATCTAATCCCGTGTTTCATTAGCGTACCAAACACTAGAAATAGACTGTCACCTTGTAAGGGAAAAGATTCAAGACAGAACAATCAAAACTTTCCATATATCTACATCAAAGCAGCCAACAGACGTCTTCACCAAGTCATTGGGTCTTCCACAATTTTCAAATTTACTTCACAAGTTAGGAATGATTAACATCTATTCTAACTTGAGGGGGAGTGTTAAGGAAAATATGCAGGATTCTAGGAATGATTGATCATTGACTTTTGTATATATTATTGCTCCGATAATTTTCTTGCAATATAGGATAGCATAGGAAACTTACCATATTGAACAGTTTTTAAAGCTCTGAAATAGTTTCTATTACTTGTATAAATATATCCCAGCTTAATGGAATATACGTTTTCAGTGCAAACCAACTTATTAACTCCCTCTTAAAAAAAGTGAAGGTTACTTTTTTTTTTCCCTACCTGTACCGGGGCAGCTGGCAGAAGATAGCTCGGCCGCTAGATATACACCAATAATGATGAATAAAAATGCTAAAAAAAAAGAGCCAAGAAAAAAAAAAATAGAGAATAGTCAATCATGGTTTGAATTATATTCAAGGTATGAAAGTAAATAATAATAGATTCCCTTACTCTGTACACTCGCTCAAACCTTCCTACAAGTGTTATGTGCATTGGATGATGCGTAAATATCTTACAAAAGGCAATCAAGAAGGTAGATGATCATGAGAATACAAATTGTGACCCATCACTTAACACCACGTTATTCATACCAAATATAGTTCATCACTTCACATGAAAAATTCAGAAATGGGAAAGAAAACTTTAGCCACTGATATTAGGCGTTGATGAAGACCAACTACTAGGCCAGTTTTCGATCACAGTATTCGGTGATGGCGGCTGCTCATTCATTCTCTTCAATAACCCAACTTCATGACAGTCTGGTGAAGGTGGTGGTTGTTCACTAGTAGTCACACAATCAAAACCCTTCTCATGATTCTCAGACTCATTGTTCCCCTTCTCGATTCTTTTCAGTTCCTCCAAGACCTCATCCATGGAAGGCCTCATTTCCTTGTCTTGTTGCAAACATTGAAAGGCCAACTCCGCAACAGCAATTGTCATGCTCTTAGCCTCAATATTGGATTCAAATCCAAGACGCAAATCCACCAGCTCGTTGTATGCGCGTTTTTTAATCTTGCTTATTGCCAAGTTAGATAGATTAATCTCATGCCTATGCCTAGTTATGTCAACGGCAGGCATAGATGATATGAGCTCAACAAGTACAACTCCGAAGCTATACACATCGCTCTTACTGGTTAGCTGGTAACACTGGTGATACTCGGGATCAACATAGCCTGGTGTCCCCTGTGGAGCCGTCGAGACATGAGTGACATCACTGGGGAAGAGCCGGGAAAGTCCAAAATCGGCAACTTTGACACAGAAGTTGTCGTCAAGTAGAATGTTGTTAGTCTTCACATCGCGGTGGACAATGTCAGAAGCGTGTAAATAAGCCAAGGCAGTCGCAGTTTCTATGGCGATGCTCATTCGAACAGGCCATGTAAGAGGACTAGTTTGTGCTCTATCTCCATGGAGGTGATCAGCAACGGTGCCATTCGGGATATACTCATAGACAAGGAGGAGTTCCCTGCATCGCCGTGAAGTGCAGCCATAGAGGGAAACCAGATTCTTGTGGCGCAGGCGGGTAAGAATTTCAACCTCATTTTTAAATTGTTCTACTCGTTTGTAGTTGTGCTCATACAAGCGCTTTACTGCAACGTCCCTCCCATCTTTGAGTTTGCCTGGTTTTTAAAAAAATAAATAAAAATAAAAATAAAGTTCAAAAAAGGCCATTCAGCAAATATACTATAAACATACATTTTGCATTTTAGTCTCCCTTGTATGTGAGCGGTTATTTTTTCTTACCATGGTATACAGTTCCGAAACCTCCATCACCGAGTTCTTTTTCGCTATCGAAATTGTTAGTTGCTTCTTCGAGATCCTTGTAGGAAAAGACATGAACTCCATAGCAGACACTTCCCCCTTCTGGGTCTGAATTCATGTATGGATCAGAGATGTTCCTTGAGAGGTGTTGTGTTGTTCGTTTCTGTTTGCGACGCCAGAGAAAAAGGAATATTGACAAACAGATTACTGGAAGAGAAAGTCCGATACCTGATCAAGCAGACAAATGAGAGTGGTCAAATATTAATCAATGCAGTATCCCAGAGAAAAACAGTGATAAATAGAAAGAATTATCACTGTGACAATTAGATGTGTTTTATATTAGTATTGGTAACAATTTGGATATTTGCTAGTTAAAGAAGTATCTTACTTAGTCCCCACTTCAATCGAAAATTATTGTCTCCTGCAAAATTATGAAGAAAATGTTGTTAGCAGATGTAATAAATAAGTAAAAAACTGTTAAAAGTTGGAGGACGAAAATCCAAACCTACCCGAACATATACAATCTATAAAACAAAGCTATACAATCTATAAAACAAAGCTATGTTTGCATGATAAATGAGTAGTATAGTTGAACTATAGAAGATGGGCAGAATGAAGAGTCCAAAGCAAAAGAGTATGCATATATTTAAGCAGGCATGCTCATGCACTCTCATATAACTCCCAATTTTAAAAATAAAAATAAAAATAAAAAAATAACCAAAATTCTAACAAGGGGGATTAAGGTTTAAGGCTTGAATGTGAAATAGAAAAAGGTATGGGTGGCTGAGAAGACTTTGAATAGTTTTGGTTCTACTTTCAGGTTGTGGGGGGGCAAGGAGTGGAAAATGATTGTATATGAAGGGAAAAAAAAAATTCATCTGGCCACCGTTAGAAAATCACGAGGTTCCTGATTGGTCATTTTGATGCCCTGAAATTTTCAACGTATTGAACTTTGCAGTAAAGTCAGGTTAGAACTTTTGTTAGTCTTAAAGTCTGATAAGTAAGAGATGGGGTAAAAAGGCAATATTTTCACATGGAAGATATTAGACCGTGATTGTTATTTGGTTAGCAGTGCGTCTCGGGTTTATCACCAGCTGCTATAAACTCATCGTTTTCCCAACATTCACCACAAGATAGCTTGAGCAATTGTTGTTGTATATCAGTAGATACTTGATTGAGGTCATTATTGTTCCCCAAACTTCAGGAAATCTTTTCTGGGATCTGTCATTTGTTTGTTTTTCTTCACTCTTAAAAAAAGTAAGGTCTCCTTTTTTTTTCTAACTAGTAGACCTTTACTGAGTTTTGTCGTGTTTGGCAAGAGGGAAAGAAAATAGGAAGAAAAAGGACTTAACGCTTGGGCGGGGATAATGGAGAGGAATGGGAGTATCTTTCTTTTATTGTGTTTGATATGGATTTATTCCTCCAATCGTTCAACTTTGAAGGATCAAAATTGGAGTTCTTTGAGGAAATTTGAATCTCTCACTCGATCAACCAAACAACCTTTTAAGTCTTAAAATCCATCCGGTAGTACTCCCACTACCGCCTTAATTACGTTTGATCTCGAAGAAACCAGAGAGAGTTTGAGGATGGGAGTTTACTAAATAATTCAACTAAAATCGGTATATCAGCTCTTTTTCCCCTATGGTTTCTAGATTTTGGATCTAATTCATTTTTCTTTGACCTAGAGCTTAAGCAGAAAAAACCAAGCTGAAAAACAACTCCCTGACTACCATAAATATTCGTCATTTTTGCTTTGAACCTAGTTTTAATGATATCTTTAAAGACGCATAATTGGTATTGCTCTGAATCTTATTACTGGATAAACCAAAATGACTAGTGGAGCATTTGATGCCTCATATATTCTCTAAGCTTCTGACACTTTCTTAAATCTAGCCTTCTAACTGAGCATAATCAATAGAAAATCAAAAGAAATATGTGTGCATGCCCATATACATGTACGGCTTCTTGCATGACTAGTAGTGGTAAGTCACCTTAAAGATGAATGTACATTCATCGACATTCATCTACATTCATCTACCTCCATTGCCAGCATAACTGCAGGATGCGGGATGGGGTCCGTTGGGACAAAAACAAACACTAATGTCGTTTCGAAATCTGAATCTCCTATCGCTTGTTTTACAATTAGCAGACGCATCATCCCCGTCAATAACAGAGTGTAGTTAACAGTTTTTATAGTTTTATTGGATTGCCAATGTCCCTCCAAATCAACAGGTACTGCAACTCTAGTCGCACAGTTCTTAGCATCATCCAAAACCCCTATGGTTAGGGAATAGAGCAACAAATGAGAGACTAATATCATCGGAAACACAACGAAACAAAGATGTCTGAAACTCGGGTTTAATGATTTGTTGAATCTATAAAAGTATTGAAGATTGGCGTGGTTGAACCGAAATCCAAGGGAAAGGCATCAAGTGAGAAATTGTGTCTAGGAGAAAATCGAGTATCATTGACAACATCCAATCTCATAAGAGATATCTTCAATGATGTATGGACCTGCAGAGTGCGAAAGACGGGTTTCTTTTCATGACAGGAAATTCTAAGGACTTTGAGGCTGCAAATGTGAAGAGGGTAGCTAATGTCGGTATCAGACCAATACCGCAATTTTTAAGCTCGCAAGCTTCATAACTGGGATTTGCTGATATAACTGACTATTACTCAACTAGTAACAAGCTGCAGAAAACGACACTAATAGTCTAATCCAATCCAAACATGATGGAGTACTTACTCATCGAAGAACAACTTTTTCAGCCTCATTTGTGTGAAACTAGTTGAAAACTAGAATATTAACTAACTCCTAACTAGACCAATAGAATTATTAGAAATATTCTTGTTTTGGACTCTTATTCCTAACTACAGTCAATATCAACAGCATTGTTACTTGTTATTTTGGCAAGTAACATCAGAGATTTTAACATAGGATTTAAAATGCATTGTTACTTCCAATTGAGGCCCTTTTTCTTGGTAAGAATTTTAATTTCGTATGAATTAATGTCCTTTCAGACCAAACAAACAGTAATGACAAGATGCTCCTTATTAATGCTCAAAATATTTGGTACTAAGCATGAAGATTTGTCTGGTGGGGATGTTTGAAGAATCTCAACTCTCCAGACTGTCAAAGTCTATCTTCTACAATTGGATTTTCTATGATTTCTGATATGTGCTATATAAAATAGACATTGGACCATTTGGCACTTCAGAAAGAAAAAAAATAAATAGTAAATTCTCTAGTATATTCCTCCGGCAAGTTGCAGTTATATATATTCTATTGCATCATTTTCTGGGCCTGTAACATACGACTGTCAATGTGAATAAACCTAAATTATTCTTTATTAAAAATATTATAATTAACCATTCATTTTTATATACTTTTGGAGACATTTCAAACTGGCCAGATACATTCCTTAGTCCTTTGCTTTGTTAAATCTTTTTTTTTTTTTTTCCATACCAACTAATATGATCTAATCCTTAGAAAAGTCAAGTCAACAATAGAATTAGGAATCATTAGAAATAGATGACTTAATTAATGAGGCTTTTTACTTCTTAGGATTAATTTAGAAGTTGAATGACCACCAAACACCTTGACAAACACAGAAGAAAATGTAGCCTAATACAGCGGGCACAAAATAGTAGAAATTATGGATGACCCTCATTACCAAAAAACTTATCATGTTTTCACTTGTGTGGTTAATTTATAGGTTACTAGTGCTGTTAGTCCCTAAATTAGAAACATTGTGTCACTTTTAGTTCTTAAAACTTTTGACAAATTACTCCCTGATATTAATTTTTTTTTTTCCCGTTTTGCTCCCTGACACAGACACTAAAATTGATCAAAGATTTTGAAAATTTTACAGAGATAATCACACCACGGTAGTATAATGATAGAAATTTTTTATAGATTTAATTATATTAAATGCAAAATATCCTCTTCACTATTGTTAAAGACCCTTAAAAACTTGAACAGCTTATAGTAAACGTTAATTTGTCTTACGCCTGTTGTGCTCAAGTATTTGATTATTATTTACTTTTTTTTTTGCGTGAGGAAGTATTTGATTGGTGAAGCATAGTTAAATACTTATTGACTTTCAGGAACCTTAATTTCATAACAGTACAAGGTACATAGTACACAATACGTAATTAGTTATCAAAAATTGTTATCTATTTCCTCTTGCTATAATTGTTTCATTTAAATTCCAATTACATACTACGTGTTCGTCGGTCATATTTTTTTTTTTTTTTTTTTTTTTTTTTGCAGCCCCTTTTGACCACGTAAACATGCGAAAATTATAGAATTGACCAATGTTATGTGTGTCTTACAAAGAACTGCCATTACTGTTTTATGAGGACGTATATCTTAAATAAATCACTCCTCTACATAAATATTTTCTTGAAGGACAATTAATAGTACTTGTTAGGTATTTTTACTAGTTGATAATTTATTAACAATCTTGTAAAAATTTAAAAAACAGGCTTAAGAAGATTTCGGATTACAGTTTCAGAATTAGAGTTGATGGAGGATTTGAATTCAAGTTGCAGATTACGTGAAGATATTTTGTGTGGAGATGAAAATAATTCAAGAAGAAGATGTGGAGTTAGATTCAAAGTTAAAAAGAAGATAATGCTCAAGTTAGTGTTGAAGTTCAAAAAAAGGAGGAGATGATTACGTGCCTTGCCGATTTTGTTATATATATTTATAGCTTGTGCATGTACGCGGAGGTGTGTGCGTGAAATGATGTGCCCAGGTGATGGTTTTTTGGTTTCTTTAGTTTTAAAGTTCAAATGGGCTGTTTTTGGAGATAATTTATAGAGCTATCTCGGTGGGATTTATATTAAGAAAATCATGGATATATTTGGAGTGCAGCAAATCGTGTTCTAGCAAGATTTGAAAAATTAGACACGGGATGATTGTTGAATATATCCGGATAATGCAGATTGATCAAAGAGAAAAACTGTGCAAGAATTGTGGAGATATTTCGTTAAGGAAATATTGCGTGGAAAATCAAGGGTTTCGGATTTAGAGATTTTGATACACAATTCTAATTTGAATTTGAAGGATTTTATTGGTGAGTTTGAGTAGATATTTTGAGGAGAAGATTTTGTGAAAATAATCTAAGAAAGAATTATGGATAAAAGAAAAGATTTTTGGGGAGAGATTCTCAAGTAGCTTTAAAACCTTATTTTAAGGGCTTGCATTCAACTCACTTGGTACGGACTTAATAGAAGAAAATATTCAAAAGATTATCTGTGAGTATGTGAGCATATTGAAGTATTCATTGTCTTTTGGGAGAGAGATTTGTAGGTTTTAGAATGAAGTGTTCAGCTAGTCGAACTAGCGGATAGAAGACATGTGGTGCACGCTAAACAACTATTGTAGAGATTCGTAACAACGGCGTCATTATCTAGCAGGGAGTCATGAGTGAATAAGTATATCGTTGTCTGTAAATCTTTAGAACATAGTAAACCGTTTACTGTCTAGGCGTAATCCTATAAATGTAAGTGTGCGTACCGAACTGCGATATCATATTGTGTATCCCCAAATGTAAAATCAGATCTAATAGTAATCTTTTTTTTTTTATATATAATTATAGTACTCTATTTTGGTAAAAGTAATCACTACAACTTTCTATTATTGTGTAAATATATTTGTCGTATACTACCTAAAAACACTACATATTTATGCAAATTAAATAAACAGTGCTCTTTTTTTTTCTTAGAACATTTGTAATTCGATGTATTTATATGTTATTTTTGTTTGAACGTGTGACAGAATCTTGTGCTAGAGACTCATAAAAAATATCTCGTTCTGTTCCCTGTGTCATATACATTATATGTATGTATAACACGGCTAATTCTATGACCAAACGCTTATAAAATATTATAATTATGTATATATACACGCACATAGATATATATACATATATATATATATAGTACATTTGTTAATTATATATTTGATCTCAATAATAGAGGTGTGATGGGATACGTATCATGTTCACGTAACAACGACACAGTTAAAAAAAAAAAAAAAAAAAAAAAAAAAAAAAAAAAAAAAAAAGTTGGTTTACTAGATAGGTGTATCCCCACCAAGCACCACCAGAATAAATGGACGTGGTTGTGAAATGTTGTTATGTCCTATAGCTAAGCCGCCCCTATCGTGGTGCACTGGATAACACAAGGGACGACTATTCAACGATTAGGAAGCGCACAGATAAATTTACTATCTTGCCCTCAGACGCTAGAGTTTTAGTATTTTTTGCATGATTTTCTTCTAAAATAAAATTATTTTATACTTTGTATTATAATGAAATATGTTTTTAATATCTTAATTTTTTGATAATATTAAAATAATATCTCAATATTTTTAAAAATATCTTTTTAATACCTTAAAATTGATTTTCAAAAATATAGTAATTTCTATTTAATTAATAAAAAAAATTTAGACATTACATATTTTAAAAATAAATTTTAAAATATTTAAAAGATGTTTTCAAAAAGTTAAAAGGTAATATTTTAATATTATATAAAATACAGAATACTAAGTGCATTTAGTACTGAAATGATTTTATCCATGTTACTAATTATAATCAAAGATAAGAGATAATAAACTAACTTGAAAAAATAAAAAGGAGTAGTTGAGCAAGAGAACTAAACTGACCCGGTGGATCACATTTCGCGGAGTGAGGCCTATCAGAGCAGTAGCACTTGAAATGGTGGGTGGTGTAATTGAATCCGCACTTGCCACGGGTTTTGTTGCAAACGCTACAGTCACTCGCAATCCAGTTAAGCAGGAATCCTCTGCTCAACACCTCTTCCATTTCTTCATTGTCGCTATCATATTTCATCACTGGCAAATCCACCACTGGACTTGATCCATTCCCACACTCTTCAGATGCCTTTGCCACTTTGTTCTTGTCCTCCTCGGAAAACGCCAAAACTGAATTGTTGTTGTTTTCTGCAGAGCAACCGATCCTATACTCTAGGAGATCAGAAGATGAGTTGCAATTTTGAAGCAAAAATACTTTGCTAGTTTGATTGGAAGCAAGAGAAAACTCAGAAGGAAGAGATAGGTTCCGGAGAGTAGGAAAGCAGGAGGTACTGCTTTGACGCGAAAACGCGGCGTTTGAGACGATAAGTGACTGGTTTTCGTAGAAGATGTTGCGGACGATGTGGTTGTCGTCGTAGAACTTGACCTCGAGAATTGTGCTGGAATTACCGTTATTAGCTTTGCTTTTACAGAAGAGTTGAAACCCAGGGAACCCACAGTGCTTGTGTTCCTCTTCGGTATAGAAGGGGAAACTTATTAATTGATTGCCGCAGTATCTGGGTACGCTGCAGTTTTGGAACACTGGGTCTACAGCGCCCACAAAATAATTATCTGAAAAGAGGAGTAAGATGATGAGGAGTATGGAGATCAATTGTGGTGAGAAGGCTGATGTCGGGAGATTGGAGAAGAGGATTTTCATTTGGGGCTGCTGAAACTTGTGGTGTAGACCGTCAAAATATATTGAGAGGAGAGAGGAGAGAGATTGAGCTCTGGAGGATTGAATATTGAAGAGTGGAATTTTAGAGATTTTCGAGTACCTTCCTTATTGAGCTCTAGAGAGAGAGAGAGAGAGAGAGAGAGAGAGAGGAGAGAGATTGAGCTCTGGAGGATTGAATATTGAAGAGTGGAATTTTAGAGAAAGAGAAGATTGATAGATGGCTTATTATTATTATATCGTTATTAGAGTGTTTAATTAGAGTTGTGATGCCCATGGGTTTGACTTGGTAATTCATAATATTTCATATCTGCCTCCTATCTTAGACGGTTGAATTGAATAACGCAAGCCATTTAGCATATGCCTAAAAAGTCGTACAACTTGACCAAAATATAACATTCAACCTTTTTTCCTTTGTACTACCAAAAAAAAAAAATCATTCTTCCAAAATTCAAGTCAAAACAATGTATGCATCTTCTTTTGCAAATTGTTGAGACGATGTATCCAATTCGCCTTCAAACCCCCTTCTAAACGTTTTGGAGCATGCTTTTAACTAACCATAAAATTACGTACATACATTTTGCTAATGCAGGTGCTTCCATTATTATTATTACTAGTTTAATTCACGTGTGAACGCGTAAGTTCTTTGTGGAGGTTGGACTTTAAATAACTTTATGTATTTTTAAGATATGATAAATATTTATTAATTTTCTTTAATAAAATGTTTATTAATTTTGATATTCTAATATTCTAATCAGATTTATTTTAAAAATAAATTCTTAACATCTCATCAAAAATAGATACTAACAAAGTAATGAATTATTTTAAATAGAGAAAATAATGAATTAACATTTACACTGTAATTTATTTTGTTATATGCCGCGGTAATTTTATGCATAAAAGATCTAAAATAAATATTCTATACTATTTGGATTCATATGTGAGAAAAGAAAAGAGAGAATTTTACAAGAGAAAGCAATTTCAGAGAAGAAATAAAACAAAAACAAAAAATCATGATCTAAGAAAAAAAAAAAAAAAAAATGATAAAAGAATTTATGACAATCTTGTTGAGTCGTAATGGCCAAATCAATATTTTTAAAATTTCAAGTGATGTAAAAAGAATTAAAAAAAAAAAAAAAGCAAATGATGACAGAATAGAGAGGCCTTCTTTTTTAACGATAAAAAAAGGAACTCTCATTTATATAGTCAAAAAAATTAATTACTGTATACTATTAAAATATATAAAAAAAGAAATTTTTTGGTGAATTATATTTAAAAAGTTACTAATTATAATTAATGGTTATATATGAAGGTAAAGAAGAAGAAGAGGACAAAAAACATAAAAATACAAAATAGATGGACTAAATTTTTGAACAGTGCCCAAAAAAACTCTAATTTATAATATAGTATAGTTATAGGATAGATGATAGACATTGCCATTTTGGGCTCCAAAAGGTGTTTGGAAATGTTGGAATTCTGTGTAGCCTTTTTTCCCAACACGTAATTAAAGTTAATTGTTGGAACTCTGGAAATGACATTCTGTGCATTTCCAGCAAAAGCAAAAACAGAGTCAAATGTCTAGCAAAAAAAAAAGAGTCAAATTGATTACCAACTTGTCTCTAGCCAATAAAATAAGAGACAAGAGAGGGGAAAAAAAAAAAAAAAAAAATCATTGCCCACTTGCAGTGGGCCGTGTACCAAACCAGTAGATGGAAAGATCGAAAGAGATATCACTAATACTTTTCAGCCTGTGGCCAATAATTTAAATGTTAATTAAAAAAAAAAAAAGTTGAGACCCCATGTCCTATGCAATGTGTCAAAGTTGAATACAATCAAACATTGAAATTAGCCTTTAGTGCCATGTTAAAAGCTGGTCACTAAAGATTACTACATTTTCCTCTTATCTTAATTGTTGCTTCATTTGCGCAAGTCTTAAAAGGGGTAAGGAGAGGTTTGAATTGAAGTTCTTGTCAATGGTTCCCAAACCATAGCTATGAACCTACCCTCTAAACCTTATTAGCCCTAGTGAAGGGCAATAAACAAACTTAGGGGTGTTTGGTATGCAGTAATCTTAAGGATGGTAATGAAGGATCTATAATATTATCATGTTTGGTATAAGAATTATAATTTTTAGATTCCCAAAAAAGTGATTACTATGGGATTCAATTTTTCTTATTTTAAGATAATTTGAATACCACCCAACATGGTGTTATTCAAATTTCTAAAAATCATAAAATCATGAGAATCTTATTATTATTATTATTATTATTATTATTATTATTATTATTATTATTATTATTATTATTATTATTATTATTGTTGTTGTTGTTGTTGTTGTTGTTGTTGTTATTATTATTATTATTATTGTTATTATTATTATTATTATTATTATTATTATTATTATTATTGTTACCAAAAACACAAAGAATGTAATATTTTAAAATTTAAAAAAAATTCATATATGAAACTAAATATAGTAATGTATTATTTTTAAGAATTATATTATTCTCTATCACTTTTATTTGAATATGATTCATACTGATTCCTACGTACTAAAAAGAGTTTGGCATGTCTTTGTACTTCCACCAAACGGAATTTTCTTCTTTTTTGACTTTGAAAAGGGGCTTCAGTGAATTACCTCAGAAGAATTGAATCAAGCAAAAGGGGTTTGACAAGTCATAAATCAAATTTATTTTGTTATCCCTTTTACTGTCTTACTAGAATTGAATAACTTCTTATTTTTAAAACACAATTTTAGACTAGTAAACTCGTTACCCCCATAGAACTTTTTTTTATTTTTTGTTTGAACAGTTTTTGAAGAAAAATAGGACATCATAAATAGCCATATATTCAAAATCAAATTCCTCTCTAAATCAAAATGAAAATTTCATTTAAAAGGTAAGTAATTAAAAATCACAAACAATTAAAAAACAGGGGACGAGAAATTCTCGTTAAGGATGCAGTTTTTAAAACATTTCCAAACTCCTTTCCCTACCTTTCAAAAATCACCAATTGTACAATTCTCAAGGATGCATAAGACTTTTTTCTCATGAAAAAAAAAAAAAAAAAAAACCCCAATTATACCACTTTCATAATTTACCAAGTTACAGGAACACGGGTGGAACAAAAAGAAACTAATACGCATGCATAATACTTGGCTTAGAGTTAAATCCATCTCTATAGTATTAAATTAATCTTATCTAACACTTGCAGTTAAATCTAGCATCCCCTGTGACCTAAAAAAAAAAACTAGCGTCCTTATACACCATCATAGATAGGCGTGCAATGAAAGCATGTTTGAGGCATGTAATTCAACACCAAAAACTGAAGAACAAGTTAATTGTGCAAAAGATTAATTAATTCACAGGTATTCATGGAAAATACTCTTAAGTACATACCTGGGCGTGAGAAGCACACAAATTCGTGTGAAGTTCTTCTGTACCCACATTTCCCTGCAGAATCAATACACTCCGTGCAATCTCGTCCAGCATAAACATCATTGTATTTCAAATCAAAACCTTTCTTCAAAATCTCTTTTGCCGCCGAGATATTATGCCGCAAATCCGAATTATACTTCTGAAGAATCGGAACATGGATCCTAGTACCATTACATGACAGATCTCTGTGATCATCGGGTTCAACTTCATAAAAACCGTTGTAAACTGGCATAGTATTTCTTTCACATCTCAACTCAGAAGGTATTGTACTGGAAATATTCCTGGTGCAGTTATAAACATAAGTCAGCTTGGCATTATTGGAAGCACACTCAAAAGGACTATCACTAAATGCCATGTTTGAAATCCTGTCAAGACAACCATCATCCATAATCTCTTTGTCAACAACTGTAAGAGTTTGGTCCAATTGTCTGATTCCCGAAATGGAAAATTTTCTTGACACAATCTCTATTACAGTGTAAGTACTATTATGGCACTGTAGCTCGAACTCGGGTCGCCCGCAATCTCGGATTCGATCACCTCCCCAAAAAGGGTATCCAATGTTTGTCACATTCCCACAGTTGAATTCTTTGCTACAAGCTTCAAATTTTGCCTCATCTTTGATAATTCTGTAAGGAGTAGATATCTCCAAGGAAGAAAACACTACGGCCAAGAAGAAGAAGAAGAAGAAGGAAGATGAATGAAGTAAATGGTGCATCGGGAAAGTTTGGTATTAAAACTGCAGAGAAAACTGAAGTTTTGATCAGAAAGATGGAGATTTTGAAGATTTTGAAGATTTTTCCACATGGGAGTCATTTAATAGCTCATTTTGTCCCTTTTGACACGTTCAACTCTTGGAATATATGATAAGAAGGAAAATTTCATAACTTGCTCTTGCACGTTTTTTGGCTTCATGTACATTTGGTCGGACTTGTGGCCCCTCTTGCATGTACAAATAGAAGAGATGACCAATACTAAACATTAAAGTGGCCTTAAAAGAGTGATAGAGTTGTCCATTATATTTTGACTTCCAAGTATTAAAACGATGGGTATTAATTTTGCTTAGAAGAAAAATCAAAAGGCTCAACCTATTCAAGCCTTGATGTAAATCTTTGAAGTTTGAATACCAACAACCGTTCTAAAAAATTTAGACCAAGTTAAAATAAATAGCATGCTATAGGTTTATAGATCTTAAAAATGCGCCCCGCAATTTCTTTCATAAGTAGCGTGTGTGTAAGAAGAAAATTTACGTGAAAAAAAATATTTTTATTAGTCATAAGGCGATAAACAATTCATTTACTACATAAAGTCTTATTTATTTTAAATAATTTTAAAATCTTCTATTTACTTAATTTAGTTCAAAAATCAGCTATTTACTGCATATTTTAGTGGACCTGAATGTTGGTTCTGTATAGCTTTAGGCCTATAAAATGGAGCATAAAGGCCGAAAACTAATTTGGGCCCAGCATCTCCGATGGCCGGCCCATTCTGTGTACGATGACATTCCCTGCGCACCATTTTGCACTTTTCTTTCCTTTCTTCTGTTGGAGCTCCACTGAGGTTCCGGCGAATCAGCACCGAAAACCGGCATTTTACTATAAAAAAATTGCTCATCTTTTGTGGAAAAAGTATTTTCTCTAAGTTTGTGATTCTCATTTTACTTCTTTTAGCTTTTAGTTCCCCAACTTCTGGGCGTAAACATCAAATGTGAGGTACACTTTCTTCTCCGATTTGGGTTTCGTTAGTTTCTGGGGTTTTTGTGTTTTCTTGAATGTTCAAAAACACATACTTAAAGTGATCGAACAACACATGCATGAACTGAAATGCGAAAATAAATATTAAAGTTTACAAACATTGAAGAATGGTCTGTCTGACTGTTATAACTAATTTGGGTTTTCTGGTGTTGATATTTTCTGATTGTTTTATGGACTTTTTAACAGGTCCAAACACCATTTGATGAAATTTCTATGATGGGTATTTAAGTTTTCTTTGTCTCAAGGTTTTTCTGATGAATTTCTTGTAAATCTCAGGCATATAGTTTTATGTTCTATTTTCAATTTCTTGCAATTTGTATGTTGAAAAAGTTTACTCTTACTATGTGGAAAAACAAACGGCGAAGATGCTTCAATTGACCCCCTTTATGTCTAACCTTAAAGCCTTTTATTCCTCAGCCAATGTTTTAAACAACCAAAATATTTACTCTCTTTAAGTTTATTCACTAATCACAGGTCATTGTGTAACCTTTTAGCTTAGCTGATATCATTACTTAAGGTTTTTGGCTTTCATTGCTACAGAGGGCTACATAATAAAAGGTCAATAAGTGACACGAACATTTGGTATGATTTTGACAGTACTAGATGGCTTTTATGTCACTTGATCATAAACAGAATTGTGAGTTGTAACTATTTCCCTTCACATTCGCTAGTTCTATAAAAGTCATATATTCATTGCTTATCTATTTTGGTTGATATCTGTTCTCCCATTAGGAGTTTCTTAGTTTAGTTGATCTGTTTTACTTTTTCGTTTCTTGTTGAGGGAGGCTTAACGAATGGACTTGTTTTATAGGACAAGTAGAATTTTGAAGTTGAAAGATGCCATCTCAAAGAAAAAGAAATCGTAAGCAAAAGAAGCGGACACAACTTAATGAAGAGAATGATGGGGAGGTAGTCAGTGTCGATTGGGCAGGGCTTCCTAAGGGTATCCTTGAGATCATTTTCGAGCGACTATCTCTAATTGATTGTATCTCTGTTAGCAATGTTTGCAAGCCTTGGAGAAAAGTTTTTTCACGGGAACTTTCTTGTTGGGAAAGGCTTGGCTTCCCGTCACTTTTGATGTCTGGTCAGAAAGATAGAGAGAAGAGAATTTGCATTAGCATGCTAGAGAAGCGAGCTTGGGAGATGGAGATGCCTGAGGCTCGTGGAAAATATTGTTGGGGATCATTTCAAGATTGGTTGATTCTAGTGGATGTAGAATGTTATTCCCTGAATATTACCTTGTTAAATCCATTCACTAGAAGCAAAATCAACCTTCCAAGAACATGGGACTTTTACCACAAGATGGTCCTCTCAGGGAATCCCTGTCGAGAAAACTGTGTGTGCATGCTTGTACACAGTCAGCGTCAGGAGCTTGCCTTTTGGGTCCCAGGAGCTCAATCATGGCATGAATATAAACTCGTTGGTGACCCATTTGAGGATGCTATCTTTTGCAATGGAAGCTTCTATCTTTTGAGCAAGGCTAACAGCATTTTCCAAATTGATACGGCTAGTGTTTCTGCTACCCTTAGCAGGGATGACTCTTCCGCTTCTGCTGTTGCTTCTGAATCTGAGATCAAAACTGAATTCCATAAAGTAATCATGCCGGAGTCAGAGAACCATGTAAACGATGGTGTCTTGAGGTATCTTGTGGAGTCTTGCGGCGAGATTTTGCTTGTCTGTCGGCATTTTAGTACTTTACCAGGTGCTGTACTTGAAACACGGAATTTCAAAGTCTATGTATTAGATATTGGCCAAATGTCCTGGAAAAGGGTTGAGAATTTGGGGGATCGAATACTATTTTTAGGTAAATGCAGTTCAAGATCGTTCTCTGCAGTGGAACTCGGGGTCGAGATAAGAAATTGCATCTATTTCTCCAATGATAATACTGCTCCTTGGTGGAATGAGTGGCATTCCCTTCATCTTAAAGGAATGTCAGCTCGTCTCGGTTTGGATAATTCTGGCAGGAAACATTGGGGTATTTTCAGTCTTGGAAATAGAAACAATATACACTTCTGCTTCCGGGGCGATCGAGATAACTGGGGTCCTATCTGGTTCACCGCACCTCTATGGTGGTACTGTAACAATTTTCTTATCAACTGATAGTAATTTTGGCTCATGTACACTAATCTTCGCAGGGTATCTCTTGAAATAGAAGCCAATGCACTACTGCGCATTATTAGCCTGACTCGAAACGGGGGAGCTTGTTTCAGATTCGGAGCTAAACTATGCAACCATGGGCAAACAAGTTAGGCGTACGGGATAGTTGGTTTTGCACTTGGCATAGTTTGGCCCTTTATATTTTGAATTGGGATTTTAGCGCTCTCATTTTTTGAGGTTTTGCTTGTATAGGCTTAATCCAGATCCTTTGACTTTTGACTGTTTGCAGAATTTCTTATATTTTTACTTGTCCTTTAATGTATTCAGTTGTGTGTGTGTTTTCCATGTGTATCACCGGGAAAAAAAAAAAAAAAAAAAGAGGGTGTAGCTCTTCTTCCCCTTTCCTTTTGGTGTGACGGAACTTGCACTAGGTAGTTGTGGTAGTAAGTCCGCAATAATAGGCTGAATTGACCTTTTTTGTGGACCAGAAGAACTATTTGCTATCGGTTGAATTAGAAGAATACTACTTTTAGAAAATTGACATTCGAATATATCAATTATGTGGTTAATTTTATATATTAAAGTTAACAAGAGTTGAAAGTGTTACTCAATTTACACATGTTGTGATATGTTTGCAATGAATGTCAGTAGGGTCGTTCAGTCCTGTTTCACAACTATCACCACAAGGGAGAAAACATTCATTTCACTGATTCGAGTTTAAAATTTAAATTTTCTACAGTAAAAAATTTAAACTTAAATCAGTAAACTAAACGGGCCTTGAGAGTGCTAATAGATTAATCTTTCAAATGTTTTTCTTTTTTAAAAAAATAGAGTAGACAGTCGATATTTTAACTTAATGTGTAGTTTACCGCTTGTTTTGCAGTTTAAAAAAGAGCATCAAGAGAGAATTTGCCAAAATCGATTGCTAATGACAAGATTGTCTGTTTCTAGCATTCATAAACATGGATTTTGTCATGAAACTTGCTTATGTTAATCAACGATTGAAAATAGATAATCGAAACGATTTTCCTTAACGACTCTCAAAGAAAAAGGATTGTTTCTTACGTCTTTGCTTCTTGTGTGTAATCTGTTTATCCTTGGCGATGCTCAAAGGCAAAAAAAGATGGCACGCAACACACTAATTTCTCACTTCAAAAGTAGTTTTGCGGGGCCTCATGCTAAGGGCTTGCAATAAAACAGAATGGAATGGCTTGTCCTAGCTCTTTGGACCTCAAGTCTTTGCAAGTCCTTTCTCTTCAAATCACATATCTTATGAGTGAAAATTTCTATCTTTAAAAAAAATAATAAATAAATAAATAAAAAGTGTACGCTCCAATACAAAATATCTGACATTGCACAAACTGAATGTTGTAACAGAATAACAACATTATTCACATTATATGGCCAAAAGTAACTTAAAAAAAAAAAAAAAAGGCAAGAGAACAAAGGTATTGGCCCTATTAGGGGTCTCCCTCAAAACCCTTGGAACCCTCCCTTTTTAACATGGAAAATTATATGGTTAAACTGCCTTTTTTTCTATATTTCCATACAAAAATTTCCTTTTTTATTATTTTTCAAAAAGGCTACCTTTTGCTTGTATATAGAATTATTATTTTTCTTTCTTTCTTTCTTTCTTTTCCTTTTTGTGGTGTGGAAGTTGCAACCCAAAAGATGATCCTTTTCAACCACCGACTTTTCCTGTGTCTACTCACCCATTGCATTTAAATATTAGACTCACCACCTAATATTATACAATTTATGGAACCTCTTTTAGCTATGTTATTGAAAAAGAATTTATGGAACCTCTTTATCAAATAAAGGTCGGTGCTTGCTTAGCAATTTGAAGTCGCCACCAAGCAACCCCAACGTCAACATTTATCCACGTTGGGTGGCTAGCATAACACATTTATGATAACAAGGTGTTTAGAAACTTAGAACCATATATGGGTTTTTTCCTTTTTAAAGATATTTTTCTCTGCAATTCTACAATTCTTTTTTAATGGGTTAGGTCTCGATCTGGTCAAACGATAATGCAGTTATGAACAGTTGACACGTTCATGTTTATGGTTCCCGAATCCACCTATTTTTATATATATATATATATATATATATATGAAAGAGAAAAAACTTTTGACTTGTTTATCTAATAAATAAATATTCAATGGATTTTAAATTTTTCTTCTTTTTCTTATTCTTTTTTTCTTCACATGGCTGTTTTTCTTTTCTTTTTTTTTTTTCCTACTAAAAAAGAGAATCTAGTAGTGCACTCCATGTCCTTAAATCCTTTCAGCTATAGTAAATAATCTCAAAAACCACTGAATATGTAAAAAGGGTCTGAATTAATCTCTCACTAACCATCTAATCAGTTTTCACTCACTTCCATCTTATTGAGTCTACGGAGGCCCACTTAATTTCCCACAAAAAGCATGACAGCAACGCATAAATACAGAATATCAAACCCTTAAAATATGAATAAAAAAATCTAACAAAAATGTCTTTACCACTGCACTAAGGCTCTCAGTGGTCACATAGTTGTTTTTCTAATTCCTTTTTTATTTATCAAGAGTTCATTTAATTCGCTGATTCGAGTTTTTAATTCAAGTTGAGATGTGACTTTATGTGAGAGCTTTTTACTGTAACAAAAAAGTTAAATGTGACTATTTCTGAAAGCTTTTTACTGTTATAAAACTTAAATCATAAACTAAAATCAGTAAAATGAAATGGGGTTCAAATCTTAACCATGGGCTCCATTAACTTCTCTCTTATCCATTTTCAAGACAATAATAATAATAGAACTGTCTATGTATTATAGAATGGCACTCTTTATGAATAAAATAAAAGTTTTTTTAACCATCAATTAAATTTGAAGAGTTTTTCTTTTAATCTAATCTAATGCATTTAAAAAAATCCATTGTTAGCACCAACACCAAATTTTATATTTTTTAAAATGATCGTTTTTATAATTATTCTCTAAATTATGTATTTTGTTTTAAAATACATCTTAATTTTTTAAAACAGTTTAAAATACTCTTTTGATATATAGAAAAAGACTTAAAAAAAATACCCCTTTTGTCTAACTTTGTCTCTAATTTTTAACCGAATTGTTGATGTTGCACTCATTTTAAAATATTAAAACTTAATTAAGCTCGAAAAAATTGAATTAATTACTAAAAATTATTAAAATTTGTTAAAGGTCTGTTTAATTTATTAATTTAAATTTTTTATTTAAATTAAAATGTAATTTTATATGTGAATTTTTTATTATAATAAAAGATTAGACGTGACTGTTTTTAAAAATTTTTATTATTTAAACTCTAAATTTAAAATGAAGTGGGTCTCAAACTTCTAAAATCATTTTTTACGAGAACCCACCGAACAATGACGAACCAAACTCTCTCTTCTTTTGGGATCTTCGCTTGGAGGTCTTTGCCGTCGGTCCCTCCATGGCAACTTCTTTACCTTCCCTCAACTTCTCTCTCTAAAATTCAGCTTGTTAATCAGATCTGTGCCAATATCAATGAGTGAGAGAGAGACTTCTTGTGCCTTTTTTTCCTTTATACGAAACAGAAGTGTCTTTGGGGATGGGTGAGAGAGAGAGAGGGAGAGGGGGAGTGAGAAAGAGAGAGATGAGGGACACCCTAAACCAGTTGGACAAAGTGCTTCAGCATTTGATGTGTATTTTAAAAAAAAAAAAGTTTTTTTTTAATTTATTTTTCCTTATTTTTTATTATTTAATTATGTTTATATAGTCATTTGAAATTTAATGGCTTTAATTAAGTTTTAATGTTTGTCACGTCAGTATTTTCGTTTAAATTATAGACGAATTTAGATGAGGAGGCGTGTTAGACTTTTTTCTATAGATGGGAGGTATGTTAAATGGTTTAAAATAAGAGACACTTTAAAATAGGGTTATAATTTAGAGAGTAACTACAAAAATAATCCTTTTAAAAAAGTAAGGCACTCTTTCAACTTTTTACACAAATATAAATACTTTCTTTTTTAATAAAAAAAATCCCAATAAATTTAGTGAGTTATTGCTACAATTAAACGTATGTTTTTTTTTTCAAATTTTCTCTCATAATTCTTGTAAAAATAGATTATTATTATTATTTACTTATTTTTTGATCGTTAAATTAATATCAAAATTTATTTGTTTTATATATTATTTAATCTAATATTATGTTAATTATATCTAACAATTAAAAATTCAGACCATTAATAAAAGTGGATTTTTTTTATTTTGTTTTGTTTTTTGTTTTTTGCTTTTATTTCTTTTTTTTTTTTTTTTTTTTTTTTGCTCAATACAACTAGAAGTATGTTGTTGACACGTTAAGGACATCTGGTTTATAGGCATTGGGGCCAATTGACGTGTGGGCACACACGCAAATTGGTAATCGGTTTCAATTCTAGAATATGTATCAACAAATAGAAATAGGTATAATTTTTCTTTTTAGCAAATACTTTCATCTAATATAAAAAAAAATACATAATTTCATCGAAATATAAACTTATAAAGAGACTGGTCGCTTTAACTTTTATGTGAGGGCATCTTGTTGTTGTCTCTCTGGTTTTTCTTGTTCTTTCTCCCATCATTTTCTTTTTTTTAATAAATTTTTTAATACGTTTGTGCATTAATAAATTAAATTTTTTAATTTTTTATAAATTTATACACATTTAACGAATAAAAAATTTAATCCATTAATATACTAACGTATTAGAAAAGATCCTTTTTTTTTCTCTCGTCTTTTAAAAAGATTTTCACTTCTTAACCACGTATCCGACTTTTTGTCACTCTGCCCCTATTCCGTACAAAAGAATGGCATATCTGCAAGTAAAATATTCACGAGTAAAAGGGAAAAAAAAATCCCGCCTCTCTGATTGGAATTGAGGGCTGGCCTCTTTGACTCGAGCAGGGGAGAGCGCGAGCTGAAACTACTCTTTCGAAGGCGACAAAGCAGCACGCAACGGCTTCATCTCGACCAGTCAACTGGCATGGGAGAAATCGTTCTATCTATTAGTTAGGCATTCGGACACTTTTAATAAGGCGGATTGGCAGAAAGTAGTACTACACTAGGTAGGTTGTTCCCATAGTAGCTTGTTGTTTCGGACATAGAATCAAATTGATATCTGCAAGTCGTAGAGTAGTAGTTTCCCATGGAAAGCGAGAGAGCTATTGATGGAAGAGGAATCCTTGCTCACACCGGTCTAATGTAAAATTCAGTTTCTTTATTGAACAAGGATTTATATATTTGCTATTAGCTATAGCTCCACCGAAAAAAGAGAAATCCCAATCAAGAAATGTGATAGGAAGAAAACAACCTAGATGGTCTTATTATTGGAGAACTTTACACTACTTAGAAACCTTAACTGGTAGACCTTGAAGTTTTATTGGATGAGCTTATTTTTGAGTTCTTGGCCTCTATTCACACTTACACATTATATGCTTGTGTGTATAGTTGTTGTATGACATGACGAAGCTTTGCGACTATGCCATTTTTTACGACGGTGATCGCCGACGAGAAGGTGGCGGCTGCTTACCATAATAAAGAGTTTTAGTGTACTATAATTATATCTAAAGAAAAGTGTCTCATTTAAAACATTTTTTTTTTTTTTAGTCTTTGGAGTTTGTCAAAAGAAAAAAATGTTTCACCCATTTTGGACGATGGCTGTTTTTTTTTTTTGGGCAATAGTTTTGATGGATATTTGCTGTTGGCTGGGTATTGATCTAAGCATATTATTAGTTTTCTTTTAAGTGATGATAATTATATTAAAAATTGGTAGTATTTATCTAAACTTCGCCAATTAATGTGATAGTTCATTAGTATAATCATATAGAATTTGTGACTCATAGTGATAGCTCTTAATGATTACCACCACGCCATCTAAAACATTAACCACTAAAATACAAAATATAAAAATAAACTAAAAAAAATTACGCGATGATTAGCTCTAATGGTAAAGCAAGGTTTTCAGCCGTGGTATTAATATTACCTACTTTTCAAGGTCCCTATAATCAATCTGTGCGTCAAATTTTGTGTTTTTTATTATTATATGTATCATTAAAAATATTAAGAGACGTTTGGTTCATAAATTAAAATTATGTGATTAAAATTATTACGTATTTTTTATAAGAGAAAATACTGTAACGAATTACGAATTATGATTCGAATCAAATAACGAATTTAAATACCAAACATCCTCTTAAATTCTAAAATTCAAAAAAAAAAAAAGAAAAAAAGATTATAACTGATTCAACCTTATAGTTAGAGTACTACGTGCTACTTTAACGCAAAACTCATTGTCAGATAATTAAAGTAGAATCAAATGGTTAAAAAATAAAATAAAAAAAAAATAAAAACCTACTTCTACCCAATAGGGTAAAAAAAAATTGTGTTGCTCAAGAACTTTCCCTAAAATATTTACCACTAGATTCTAAAGGGCATTATTTCTTATTTTCTCCCTATCACCACATGAATTGCGACACATGTAAGGCGGTATCATATTATCATTGATTTTAACATTTTGTGATGTTATTGAGCAAATTGACAAGCGTTACTACATCAAACACTACTTTAATCACACCATTATCATCATATAATAAATATTATATAGTATCAAAAGTCACATTACCTTACCCACATTAATTGACTAATTAAATTTAAGTCTGAACCACTGACCCCACGATTTCCGCACTCCCATCGGCGTGGGCGTATTCCCTCTGTAGTGTTCACAACAAGTCCGTGGCTCAAAATTGCCGGGGAAAAAAAAAAAAAAAGCTCAAAAAATAATAACCATTAAAAATAAGGGAGTAATTAAAAATAGCTAAAAATAAATTTGGAAAGGACCTTTATTGTTTGTTCTCGAGGAAATCGAATGGGATAAGAAAAAGACAGCTCTCCTTCAAAGACTTTTTAATCCGACCGCACACGTGTAGCATCTGTGTCCTTTTTCCACAGTGTAGACACGTGGCTCCTGATCGTTTTTAGTTCTTCTAATCCAAATGCCAAAACTTTCTACCAATCACAGCGAGGTTCAGATCGTTCCTTCGATCGGATACTGGTCACATCTCGCAAATCTTGTTTGATATGGCCACTCAGTTTTATGATTCGCGCACTATTCATTCGGTATCTGTTTTACCAAAATATCCCTGATCCGGTATTCCTCTCGGTTCTCACCATGTCGAAATTTCGACAGGAAAGTAATTTCGCTTAAAAATAAGTGTGTAATTTGCTATAATAAAGAGCGCCCACAGAATGTCATAAGATTCGAATGTAATTTTTTTTTTTTTTTCAAAAATTGATAACCTTCCTTTGAAAGGGCAGTTGTTTGTAAGCTTAGACTAAAAACAAATCCACGTCATCCGAGATATCGAAAGTCTAGTATTCATATTTTCTACAAAAAACGGTGTCGTATAGAAAACTCCCCCAATACCTCCAAATTTAAAAGAAAAATTCTTCCGAAATGCTGAACATGAAAATAATACAATTTTCTACTAAAAAAGGAAAATAAGAATTTGCAAGATAAAACTTTCATAATTAGAAACAATTTTTGAATAAAGACACTCAAACAAATAAACTTACTTTAAGTGAATAATTTTTAAATTTACAAGATGCAATTTCACATAATATTTAATTTTTGAGAGATGTAACTTCACATTTTTTTTTTTTTTTTTTATAGAAATAACACTATTCTTTTCTCAAAAATTGAGTTAATTAACCTCTACTTCGGCTAAAAAAAAAAAAAAGAATTGAAAAATAAAACTATCAGTAATTTTATTTTTGAACAAATTACATTTATACTTTTTGAACCACTAATTTTTTTTTTTGTTTTTTTAGAAAAAATTTTATGTTTCAACTCCTGCTACATTATTTTAATATTAAATTACTGTTGAATAACTTTTAATTAAAATTAGATACATTTAATTAACCTTTTAACGACGTGTTACGTCCATAAGCTGTTAAAATTATACACAAAAATTAATAAATTAAGTAATTTAATACGTAATTTATAATGAGAAGGTGTTTTAAATGATTTTAAAAAATTAAAAAATATTTTAAAGTAAAGTACATAATTTAAAAGATATTTATGAAAATAACTCATATGGTGGCGGAGAAGGTTCCTTATTTTCTGGTTTAAAAAATACAGAAAATAAAATTTCCTAATAAAAGGAGAAAGATAATCTTCCTACGTATGTCTGTGTATCTGTTGTGATTACAGGACAGAAACGTGGAGACTAGACCACGTATGTATTATGTATTATGTAATATGTTTGTTGAATGGCTGCTCCTTGCATTATTTAAATATTTCTTTCTCCGAATTATTAAAATAAAAATAAAAATTTAAAAATTGTTTTCTTCTTCCTCTGCCCATCCACTGATTCAGAGACTCTGCTCTCTCTCTCTCTTCCACCATAGCTTCTTTCCTTTGATTTTCGCTTCATCTCTCTCTTCTGCCAACTGATTTTACAACTTTACCCTCTTCAGATCCATTTCCCTTCTCTTTCTTTCTTTCTTTCTTTCTTCTTCAGGGTTTTGTTATATTTATTTTCTAAGTCCACACTTCAAATCCTTTTCCTTCTTTTTTTCTTCCACCGATTTCTCTGCTTCAAGCTTGCTCTCATTTTCCCCAATCCCAAACCCTCAGATTTCCCCCAATTGAATCCCACATTTCGATTTCTCCTTCTCATTTTTCCGATTCGAATTCGCAACTATATAAAAAAACTCGTCGATTTGACCTGTTTTCCGTGGTTTCTCCGCCGATTTGCGATCCCGTTGATCCTGATTTAGGGTTTTACAGCAAGGAAACGAGCCAGATTAGGGTTTTTTTTCACCCCCTTCTTCTTCGTGGCGATGTTGGGAGCGGGTTTGCAGTTCGGTCGTGGCGGCGGTCGCGGCGAGGATCGGTTCTACAACCCCGCCAAAGCGCGTAGTAGGGCCCACCAGAACCACCGCGCCGAGCAACTCCGGCGAGCTCAGAGCGATGTATCGCCCAGCCAGGCACAATCCTCCTCCTCCGAGCCGGAGAGCCGCGAGCCGCCGCCAAAGCCGATTGCCGCGCCGGCGGCGGCGCTCGAGCCGACCCTTGTCGTTTCCCCGCCGTTGAGCAATCTCGAGCGGTTCTTGCAATCGATAACGCCGTCCGTGCCTGCTCAATACCTCTCCAAGGTTTTCTCCGTTCAAGATTGTTTTACAAGAATTTTCATTTTATTTTTGTCTTAAGAGTTTGTTGTGGTTTTGTAGACGACGATGAAGGGATGGAGGCCTTCCGATGTGGAAATATCTCGGCCGTACTTTGTGCTCGGCGATCTTTGGGAGTCGTTCAAGGAATGGAGCGCTTATGGCGCAGGAGTGCCTCTGATATTGAACGACGCAGATTCGGTAGTTCAGTACTATGTTCCTTACCTTTCTGGTATTCAAATATACGGCGACTCTTCCAAGTTATCGGTAAAGCCAAGGTAATTCTACTGGCAATTGGGTTTCTCTTTCAGCTCACTAATATTATGTACATTTACATTTGCTTTATTTCAAGCTAAGTATTTGGCTATTCCGTGCCTTTTGTTCGTTAATTTGATGTAGGTAACGTTGTAATAGTTATTCTGAAGAATCAACTTTTCGTTTCCTACTTGGTATATTAATTTTTGGAGGTCAATTTGATGCGACCTAGTTTCTAGACTGTGGTCCTATAACTTTATGCTTGGCGTTTGAAGTAGTCATGTTAAATATACCTGTATTTATTTTTTGGAACCACGTTCAATTAACTTAGCATGCAAAGAAATGCAACTGACTGAGTTTGGAATTTTTCTACGTGGAGGAGGGTGGGCAGGAGGCTTAATACTTTGAATTGGGGGTTGATTTTGAACCATCATATTGCGATAGTACTTGTGAGTTTCGACGGATGGTTGGAGGAGGCATTGATTATGAACCATACTGCTGAAGTTTTATTTTTAATATTTAATTGTTTAGATTTAATTTTGGTATTCGTTTTAGAGCCCTGTGCCAACAACCATTACCTGAATCAGCTCAACTCGTTTTGAGTATGATGTTTATTTGTTGAATTCAAGTTGTTGGAGCACTCCTTGTATGGTTATATGTTCTGATCTCTGGTTCGTGCATGTTGGTTTTACGGTTTTCACTTTTCAGGAGTAATGTTGCTTTCAGTAGTTTGTTTTACGTGCTGATCATTCTTTCTTGTGATAGGCGACCAGATGAGGACAGTGATAGTGATTTCCGAGATTCAAGTAGTGATGGTAGCAGTGACTGTGAACCTGAAAGAAGATTAAAATACATGCAGGAGCAACCTGGTCACAACAATCTGTTGAGTGACGTTTGTCGGAGGATAGATAGATTATCTTTGAGAGACAATCCTATTTCACTTCAAGAAGATTTTTCTAGTGATGAAGGGGAATCTGGAAATTCTCAGGCTTGCTTGATATTTGAGTATCTTGAACGAGACCCCCCGTATGGTCGCGAACCATTGGCTGACAAGGTTTGATATTCTGGCTGCCTTTTCCTCTGTCACTGTGTTAAGAGGAGAGAAAAGATTTCACTTCTCTTTGTACACTTCTCCACTTTGAGGCTTGAGCCTTATGGCGTATTTTGTTTTTACAGATATTAGATCTTGCATTTCGTTTTCCTGAGCTGAAGACACTAAGGAGTTGTGATCTTTTATCTCCCAGCTGGATTTCTGTTTCCTGGTACTGTTAAACTCTTGATTCAGTTTGATGGTTTATCCGCGGTCATTTTACTAATTGATTTTGGTGCTGGAATTGATGTAGGTATCCAATATACCGGATTCCTACTGGACCAACTCTAAAGGATCTGGATGCTTGCTTTTTGACGTATCATTCTCTTCATACGCCCATGGGAGGTAATTAAACTTGTTTTTGATTGGCATATGCGCTTACGCACAAGAGTTGTCATTTTCTATATAAGCCAACCATTCTGGGAAACAATTTCTTAGTTAATGTAATTTGTGTGTTACATCATTTGGATATATAAGGATGAGCAAGAAAGATGGCAACGACTTGGGACTGACTATTAATTCTTTATCCCTTGAGAGTTCTACGAATGAATTCTAGAATTTGGCAATTATGCAGTGTATTTGTTTGTATGGTTTTGGTTAAAGGACAAGTAGGAAAGGTTAACATCTTGGGCAATTGGTGTTATACCATTTTGAGTTCTAGAAGGAGATTCTTGGATTTGTAATTATGTGACTCATGTTTCTGGTGTTGTTTGAACGATATGGCAATTAAGAACAAGGGGAAAAGAAGGTTGAACATTTTTGAATAGGTGTTATACCATTTTGCGTTTTACAAATGAATTCTAGAACATGGTAGTTTCCAGGAGCTGAACATGGTTGTTGGTTGACATACAACTAATGTTATCATTCCTGGTTGAATTTTTGTTACGCTGCCAATAAATCTTTCTATCATTTCAATCATATAGCTAAGCTACATCAGGTTGATTTCTTTCAGGATTGCAGAATGCTCAGGCTCCAGTTATAACACGTCCATGTGGGACAGACGGTGTTCCCAAGATTCCCTTACATGTTTTCGGTCTTGCTTCGTACAAGTTCAAAGGATCCTTGTGGACCCCAAATGGGGGATTTGAACGGCAATTAGCAACCTCACTTTTGCAGGCTGCTGACAACTGGTTAAGACTGCTTCAAGTCAGCCATCCGGATTTCTTGTTTTTCAGCCGTCGGTGATATCAAGATACAAGGTTAACACATACCCCCTGCCATTCTAGAACAAAGCCCCATGATGCAGCCCTCAGTTCTGTAGAAGGCAAGATGCCAAGTTTGTTTGTGGTTCTTTGATTTGGTTTTGTGTTCTTTTCGTTGAAAGAAAGATCAAATGATAAAGAAAAAAGAAGAAAAAAAAAAAAAAAAAAAGAAAAGGAAGATGGAGAAATAACATAAAAGAGGTTAAAGCATTGAATGAGTGGAAGGGCTGCCTTAAGAAGGCTCAACAGAGAGAATGAGTAGAGAATAGTTAGACAAGCTTTAGAAGGGGTAGTTTGTGCTTAGTGTAGACAAATCTCATCTTGCTTGTTTTCTGTATCTCTTCTTAGTATATTATGATGATGATGATAAACCAGGCTCTTTTTATGTCCTGATGATGTTAGAATGTATTTTATATTTATAAGGGGATTTTGGCATAGAGGTTATATAAGTGTCAACTTTTGGGTTCCCCAGATTATTTAACTTTATTACCGTTTTCTCCACCAATTTCTCTGCAGTAATGCCCTTTTTTATTTGTTGTGAATTAACTGATGAAGACCTCGGATACCAGATGTGATGGAAGCCCAAGTTTTTTTTTTTATTTTTTTTATTTTTTTATTTTTTATTTTTATGAAGTAATCCTATTCTTTGCCGCACCGGACTGCCGGTCGTTGTGGTTCCATGCTAGCAACCTGACCGCCAACATTAGGTAACAGTCGGGCTTTGGCATATTGACTGAGGTTGTGTCCGTGTTAGCAACCTGACTGCCAACATTAGGTAACAGATGGTGGCGGCATATCAACTGAGGTTGCCTAACCCAAGTATTTTTTCCTCTTTTCTTCTTTCTTTCATTGGTATTTTTTATGCCGTTGCTGCTACTTAAGCATGGCGTGTATCTGTTCTTTCAAAAGAACCTGAAAAACCCTAGCTTTTACCCCGCCCTTGACACGAGTGGTTTGTGATTCCGTCACTCACAAATCACACCAAAAGATTTCTCGGACTGGCCAACTTGCTTAGTTTTGCAGCCCCTGTTAAGTTGCACAGAATTGTCTACTGCTGTGTTAAACTAATTTGAGCTTGATTTAAAAAACAAAAACAGTAACAAAAATTTTGTTTGGATTAGGAAAAAAAATCTCCTTTCTTGACGGCTACACATTTCTTCCCCCTTTTTGGATTGTGTGAAACCTACTCGCGGTTGGTGTCATCGTCTCCATTTATTGGACGGGAGGGGCTGGTGTTCTTTGGCGGATGTCTTGTGATGAAAGTGTTGATGAAAAGAAATCCTTGAGAACATCTTCAATTGCAAATCGAAATTAGTGTGCACATATGAAATGTTGTATTGAAGTACGAAAATTACTCTAATGCAATGTTATTTTTTGTGATAAATTTAACTAATATTATACTTGCTACTAAATTTAGTATCAAAGCACAAAATATACCGAATTTGGTTAATTAATTGATGTTGATATAATAACTTATTTATTTAGAAGATATTTGTTTCTTGTATTTATTTTTAATTCTAAATTATGATTCATGATTTTCTATAGTATTTTTTTCTTATAAAAAATACATGTAAAACGAAAATAATTTTAAATTATAATTATGAATACATGAATTAAATGTCCATTTAGTCATTAAACCAGTGACTTTTTGATATTGAAATTTCACTTTAACAAGTTTCCAAGCTTCAGAGAAAAAAAAAAAAAAAAAAAAAAAAAAAAAAAAAAAAGAGTTCTGAAGCTTAATGATTATGACAAGAAGAAGATAACTTAAATTTTCATTGTGTATCTGCACACAAAACAAAATAGCAAATCCATTATTGTATTTTCACACTTCTAATGGCAAATATCACATTGAAGGTGGTCTTGAGTCTGGTCAGATACTAATCCGTCTCCTCGTACCTAGTCGGTTTGCTCTTTTTAGGTGGTCCGACCAACCTATTGTTTTACGAGGTCTGACAAGACACAAGACCTGATCCGATCAGGATCACTTGGCTCCGAATCAAAACAGAACTACTCGGAACCAAGTTGCCAAGCAGGACAAGTGGCAAAGCAACCATTTGACTGCCACATGGCATCGTCTTCGCGAACCTTGGTGATTACCTCGGACGCTGCACATCATGTGTACCTAGAACCTAGTACAATCAGACACCGGGTGCCCCTGAGCACCACCAAGATCTAGGAATGCTCTGTAAATACCATGTTCACATAAGGTATGTACAAATCCTTCCTTACCTAGGCTCTGCTTATCCACTTGCTCTTTCCTGACCAACCAGCTGATTTGAGCATCATAGTACACCCGATGTTGTCCCCCTTACTCTCAAGCTATCTACTTTCCAATTGCAGGTTAGGACAAGTGGTTCAACCCCGACTAGGATAGACGAAACAAGGAAGCCCACTAGAAGATGTATCTCACCTGGACAAGTGGAGCAAGGAGTCCGACCACCGTGCACCGTCTTTGTGTTAAAATTGGACAAAAACAAATGCGTGGTGTTTAGAATTATTCTTATTTTTATTTTTCACATTTTTTTAAAAAAAAAAATAAAAATAATTTTAAAACAGTTTTTGACATAATTAAAGATAAAAAAATAAAAATGAAAACGATTTTTTAATTAGTATAAAATTAGAGAAAAATAAAAAATAACTTTTAGTCGTTTTTTATTTTTTATTTTCATTTTTTCCTCTCTCGAGTAAAGAGAAAGTGAGAAACATTAATGAATTTTTTATATTAAAAATAATCTCTTAATAAAACTATCAAACGCATTTTTAAAAATAATTTATGTCTGAGATTAAAAACGTTTTCATTCTCATTTTCATATAAAAAATAAAATTATTTTAAAATGAATTCTAAAAGTGCATATAATATTGATATTTATATTTGTATTTGAGATGGTCTAAGTTACGATAGACTTAGTCCAACCTCATTAAAATTAAAAAAAAAAAAAAAAAGATAAAAGATAAAGTAACTGAATAAGATTTTGAAAACAAGAAAAAAAAAAAATGTGAATCGAAACCTATTTTCATAACTAATTTTTCTACACGAGTATTATGAAATTTTTGTTTTCTTAAACGTTTTATGCAATCGTAATTACCATTTCTTCAGGCAGTCGTTTCTCACATGTTTTTCATTATGATTATTTTATTTCTCCAAAACGGTTTGTAAGATTGAAAGAGGAACGATAATATTTGGATTGAAAACAGAGAAATGTCTCAAACACCCATCGTCAGTACAAACTATACGGGTCGAAGATAAAAACAACCAATAAAGTTATTTTTAAAAAATAAATAACAAATCAACCCAAAGCGGAATACAACTTTTTTTTTTTTTATATAATAAATTTCATTTAATAATTAAGTTAATACAACTTTAAAATAATTACAAATGACCATCAAATACAAAAAATATTTAACTACAGATAAAAATTAGATCTATCAAAAAAGATAAATGAGATATAAATATAAATATAAATGTCAAATTTTAACAGCAAAAAACCTACTCGACACATTAAAAATTGAACACAATAAAAACTCATTTAACAAAACTATTACAACTAATATCGCTAACTTCATGATAAAAATGTCTATTAAGAAATGATGGCTAAACGATACATCAATCTATAAATAAGAATTAACAGCTAATATCGAAATATATATTTCGATAAAACAACAAAAAATAGATATTTATTTAGAAAGGACGGGTGGAACTAGAACAGTTGCGGTGCAGCCCATTAATGGCTTCATTATATTGATACTTTTTAAAGGGAAGCATAAAATATTTGATATTTTTTAAAGACAAGCATAAAAAATAAAAAGAAATAGTAAAAAATAGATAAATATGAAATGTTTAAAAAAGTATATAGATTAATTTTTAATTATAGAAATTAATAGGTCATAACTCAAGTTATGTTATGATTCATAACCAGATAAGTTATGGACAAACTTATGTTCATAACCGGACAAGTTATGGACAATTATGAATAATAACTTATCAAGTTATAGTTCATAACCAGACAAGTTATGGATGAAAATAATAATTTAACTTATTTATTAACTTATATAAACTATTGACCAATTAATTTTAATTCATCTCAAAATTTAGTCTATTTTTCTCTTTCTCCCAAAAATAAAAGAATTCATGAGATTAACACATATTCACCTGGGTGGGGTTGTGGGGTTATATATATATATATATATATATATTATAGTCCTTATGTTCTATTAATAAGATGATGCATTTCATAACATGTGTTGATTAAAAAAAAATAAATGGAGGAAAAATTGTGAAGAAATTAAACTTAAAAGGGCAGAGAAGAATTTTTGGGTTTTAAAAAAGAAAAAATAAATTACTGAGTCTAAATTTTGGTATTAGAGCTAAGAGAGTCGAGAGAAATTTGGAAATTTTAATTAACTGCAAGGGACAAAAAATGATCAATTAATATTATACTGGCAAATTTGAGAAAATCACTAAAATTAGGACCATTTTTTCAATTACGAAAAAGAAAAAAGAAAAACAAAATTTGCATGTATGAGCATAACTTCATATTATTTTTCATAGAACTTTGGTTTTAAACTGAAATTGCAGGAGCTTCCCGAGAGGAAGCTCTCCCAAAAATTAGCGTATGCCACTAAATGCGGCGCTCACACGGTATTCTTTAGTAAAAGGCGAAAGAATAGTTCGCTTTGTGCTCACCGCGTGGCTGCGTGAATTTTTACCAACGTCGAGTCATATTATTATAGCACCAGATATTTCGATAGTTTCACTTGCTTTCTATGTGGGACTTTTGTTGCGTACTTTTCAAAAGACTAACGCATACATAGACACTACTAGCACTAGCTGGCGGACACCTATCACTGTCAATTTAATCTCTTGTAAAAATGATAATTCAATAAAATAGATTACTACTTTACATTAGACTGATTATTTCGAGTTACTTCTACTTGTACAAGACAAAAACTGCATGGCAGGATGACTTCCAAACATCTCAACCGTTATGGCTAACACTAATGATATCACATCACTAAGTATTCATTTAGTGTATTAATTTGAGTTTTTAATTTAAATTAAGATGTGATTTTATGTAAAAAAAATTTATTATAATAAAAAAAATTAGATGTGACTGTTTTTGAAAATATTTTACTATAATAAAACTAAAATTAAACTTAAATCGGTGAAATAAATGGAGTCTAAATCTCTACTACTTTGAGATGAAGAGTTGCCCTTTCATTTTTCCGTATAAACCAGTGTCAGATGCCAAAAAGAAACGAGATAGAAATATAAATATAAAGATATAAATCAGATAGGTATAGTCTTTTTTATTTGTATTTTATGTTTTCATTTAATTATCACATGGACGAATTTATATGCCATAGCAAATTTATGGATATGGATAGAGTTACTTCATAAGGGAATGTTGGCGGTTAATTTTCGTCAACAAAATTGGGCCGGATCACCTCTAGGTATCTCGTTGGATTACCGGCTCAATATAGACTGTGTGTAAGAGTTTATGCTGTAAAGTGTTTGTTGTATTTTGTTTGGTGTTCTTAGAGGGGTGAGCAATATGAGAATAATGCTTTAAAGTAAAAGAACACACGAAATTTTAGAGTGGTTCGCTCTATAAATCAAGAGCTACATCCACTGTGGTTTTATATCCCTTTTGAGATTATTACAATTTACATCAATTGCTCTCTCGTTTCTTTTATCCATGACGTGAACCCCTTTCCTGTATGGGGCTTTGCCCCTTTTATAGCCGAGCTTCCTTCGTTGGGTGGCTCTCCTTTGTAGGCAGAAACACTCAAGTGGTCTGCCTTTTTAGGCCTAGACTGTAGCCCACTAATCACTTTGCGAACTGTTCACGCAACCAATTAGTCTCCTATTTACGGCTCGGTGCGTACTTGTAACCCTTTTCTGTCCCCCGTAGGGTGGTTTAAGGGTTTGTAATTAATGCATGCATTGCATACATCCCCCATTTCTGCACGCAACTTACAATGTTAGGCTTTCCCCTAAGGAGCATTCCTCTCGTCGTCAGTGTTGTTTAGCCCACTCGTCCTTTTTGGCAGTCGATTGTATCGCGAGGGATTTTTACGTCGTAAGGTTGACGGTACGACCTGTCTATTAGAGAGAATCAAGGAAGATAATTGAAGATAATTCTCCAATTAATGCTTGATTTGTCAACGATATCATTCATATATGATTTTTCACATTTATATGTAATTTGCTGTAGTCAACTTTCCATAGATAGGATTACTAGCCTTGTTCTCCTTCATTTCACTTGTATATATATACATACGTTGTACTCATGAAATAATATACAGAAATATAAAACATTTTACCATCTTTTATGGTATCGAGCTACCCTCCTCCGAGAAAAACGATCCTCACGCTCCTTTGCTCAAATGGTCAAGCTTTTGTAATCCTAAACCCGGTGCTCCTCAACCCAATCTCATAGCCATTAATGTTGCCGCCCAACTTTCTGTCAAATTAATGACCACCAACTATCCATCATGGCGTGCCCAATTCCATTCCTTGTTGTTTGGTTATAATCTCTTAGGCTATATAGATGGCACTACCCCATGTCCTCCGGCTACCATCACTCAAAACAACTCGAAGTTGAAAATCCAGATTTTGTCCATTGGAGACGACAAGATCAATTGCTCCTCCATGCCATTCTTGCCTCCCTCTTTGAACCCATCATGCCTCTTGTGGCTTCCTCCGTGAACTCGAGAGATGCTTGGACCCGGTTGGCTATGCTCTATGCCAATCGTTCTCGCTCGCGTGATGCACCTCAAAGAATGCTTGCACACGATGACCAAAGGCAACAAGACAATTGCCGAATTTCTACAAGGCCTTAAATGTACTCATTGATGAACTTGCTATCGCCAACTCACCTATCGCAGATGATGATCTCATTTTGTTCACTCTCAATGGCCTTGGTCCCGACTTTAAGGAAATTGTGCGCGCCATTCGTGCTCGTGACATCGTCATTTCGTTTGAAGAGCTCCATGACAAACTCGTGGAACATGAAACCGCCATGAAACGTGATGAAACAAGGTCTCGATGTCTCCCCATCACAGCCAATGTTGCTCGTGACCGGCTCTAATCGTAGCGGCTTCAACCGCAATGCTTCCAACTCTTCAACAAGTCACAATCGACCATTCATTCGGGACCAACAAAACCGCTCACGAATTCCACCGCTTCCCCAACAACGACAATAGGTTTCGTGCCTTCAATCCAAACTCCAATATGGTCATCAAACTGTGACAAACGAGGACATGTTGCCAAACAATGCCGGACACTCAAGGCCAAACTTTCTCTTGCACACTGTTGCCAATCACACCTTTATGCAACAAGGTGATGCGAATTAATTTGGTTGACTCGGTGAAAGTCATCATGTGACGAATGACCTTGCTAATCTCTCCCCTACACGATACCTATGAAGGAGGCGATGATGTGCTTGTTGGTGACGGCTCACGGGCTTCCAATCACCCATACCGGTTTTTTTATCTCTCCTCTCCCTCATCTAATTTTCGATTATCTAAAGTTTTATGTGTGCCTTCCATTCAACACAATCTTATTTCCGTTTCTAAATTTTGCCACACCAATAATACATCAATTGAATATTTTCCTTCTCACTTTATTGTTAAGGATCTCACCACGGGGGCATGTCTTCTTCAAGGTCCGAATAATAAGGGAGTTTATGAGTGGCCCAAAGGTGTAGGCATGACGGAGCCACGTTTGGCGATGGTGAGCATCAAGACATCATTGAAGACATGGCATGATCGGCTTGGGCATCCCTCCTTACCCATTCTCCACCAAATCGTCCGAACAAACTCTCTTCCTGTATCGTCATCTTTGTCCACTAAATTTTCTTGTGTCTCGTGTCTATGTAATAAAAGCCATAAACTACCCTTTGGCGTGTCATCTTTAGTAAGTCGTGGTCCTTTGGATTTGGTCTATTCTGATGTTTGGGGTCCATCTCCAATTACTTCAAATGATAATTTCAAATATTATGTCATATTTATTGACCATTTCACCAAGTATATTTGGCTTTATCCTATGCACTTCAAATCTGATGTGATGCAAATATTCACCAAATTTAAAGCTCTAGTTGAACGTTTTTTCAAACGCAATCTGGTTACACTATATTCAGATATGGGGGGTGAGTACCAAAAACTAAGGGATTTTCTTGCCACTCATGGCGTCCAACACCTAACAACACCACCACACACACCACAACACAATGGGTCGGCCGAACGCCGCCACCGTCACCTTGTGGAAACCGGACTCACACTGCTTCACAATGCTTCTATTCCCTTATCTTATTGGTCTCACGCTTTTCAAATTGCTGCCTATCTAATTAATCGTATGCCCACGCGTCTTCTTGGTCATAAGTCCCCCTATGAAGCACTTTTTGGTACAGTCCCAAACTACTCAAAGCTTAGAACATTTGGGTGTGTGTCGTCGCGTCATTGGTTCACTTCAATATCTCTCGCTCACACGACCGGATATTTCCTTTAGTGTTAATAAGCTTGCACAATTCATGCATGCACCTACTGAACGTCACTGGTCGGCAGCAAAACGGGTGCTACGCTATCTCAAGAACACAATTCATCATGGCCTTCATCTACTGGTAGCGACCAACCGCTCTCCTTGCATCGTTCTCCGCGCCGACGGGGTGGTAATAGCTCGGATCGCGGATCCACCACGCATACATTGTATACTTGGGTGGTAATGCAATCTCTTGGTCCTCTAGAAAAAGAAATCAGAGCTCGATCATCTACAAAGGCGAGAATATCGAGTCGTTGCATCAGCTCTTCTTTGAACTCTCATGGGTGCAATCATTACTACAAGAACTTGGTGTTCGGGTTCCGCCGCCAACAATCTATTGCGACAACATGGGTGCTACTTATCTTTGCGCAAATCCAGTTTTCCACTCTCGTATGAAACACGTTGCAATAGACTTCCACTTTGTTCGTGACAAAGTTGCAAAGCGGATTACTACGTGTCTCTCACGTTTCCACTCATGATCAATTAGGCGACGGTTGACCAAACCACTACCCAAATCACGTCCTTTGTCTTCTTCGGTCCAAGATCGGGCGTATCCGATGGATCCTCCGTCTTGCGGGGGCATATTAGAGAGAATCAAGGAAGATAATTGAAGATAATTCTCCAATTAATGCTTGATTTGTCAACGATATCATTCATATATGATTTTTCACATTTATATGTAATTTGCTGTAGTCAACTTTCCATAGATAGGATTACTAGCCTTGTTCTCCTTCATTTCACTTGTATATATATACATACGTTGTACTCATGAAATAATATACAGAAATATAAAACATTTTACCATCTTTTACTGTCGACGTCATATGAAATCGGCGCCTTAAGTTGGACTTCTTACTTGGATTTTTTTTGTAGTGGAAGGAAAGAGAGACCCAAGCGTCGAGGGTTGTTACCTCGCGAGGAGAAGTTAAGGTCACGTGTCACGCTGTCGTCCTTCCACGCGTCATCCACATTTTCCCATATAACAGGGAACTTCTGTCTTTACATGCTTCTCCAAAAATATTTGCTCTTTATTCCTATTACCCTCTTGCTAAGGGTAAAAAGAAATCTGAATCCCAACTTATCCAAAATTTCTACAATTTAATTTTATTCCTTAAAAAAAAAAAAAAAAAAAAAAAAAGAGAATTGATAAACGGCTCTGTATTTTCAACTCCCTAATGTAATTCCGAATGACGTGGCATGGTCTTCTATTTGAAATTACTTCACGAGTGGGACCCATTACCTACCACTACTCCGCATTAGAATATTTGATTGGCAGTTCTTGGCAAACTTCTTCCTATATGGGACGAGTAAGAACTTGAGTTGGAGAGCTTGGGGAGCCTTAGTTGGACGTTCCTCGCCACTTGGCCACCACCACCGGTGGTACTTCGGGCTCTTTACTACCACAAATTTTTGAAGTTAGAATGACTAATGCTAGAAATTAAAAAAATATTTGCAGATATTACTACGGTCAAGTCATCACACAATTTATATATATATATATATATATATATATTAAATACACTTTTAAGGTACAATACCGATTAATATCTGGCTATGATATCGGTATTCAGACAAGATACTAACTAATTTTCGATCACGATACATGCCAGGTGATAAATTGCTGGTATATTGATGACGGTCTTCTCACCAAATACTAAAAAATTCACTCAAATCATACAAAACACAAAAAAATTCACTTTCAAAAAACAGAAAATCTCCGTAAAAAAATAACGCAAAAAAACCAAAATCCGTTGATTCTATAGATGTCCGATGCCAGTGACACGGTGATTGCAATAATGGTTCAAGGTGGTGGAGCTTTAAGAAAGGCAGGTGGTTGTAGTTCTCCCCGACTTGTATACACATCAATCTGCTTCTGTCAGGGTCCTTGACACTCATAGAGGTGAAGGTCGCATTAGAAAAAGAGGGATTCCCAGAGGCGGCAACAGACCTCTAACAGGAGATCTCCATAGAGGTGAAAATATCCTCCATGATCTGTGCGATCTCATACGACGATGGATGCGGGAAATATGGCGGTGGTGGACACCACCAGAACTAATGAAGGAGTTTCGTTGGATCTTCTCGCCGGCAAGGCTATGGCGACATTGTTGAGGAAGGGAGACTGGTATGGAGGTTGGCTGTGACGAATTATACAGTAGCTATTTGACGGGGTACGGAGATCGGAGAGAAATGAGATAAAAGGAATGAAAAAAAAACTCTTAAAATCAGTTATATTTATTTTTTTAAATAAATAAAAATGTGCCCAAAAAATAACCCAACTCATTTGAGGGTACTTTAGTCTTATTGGTCCACGTGTTAGAAAAACTGCCAATTTTTTCTTTTTACTTATAGTGTCTAATCAATTAAAAAATTAAAATATCTTTTTAACCAATTTTTTTTTTATTTTGATATTTAGATTTATTAAATGACATGTTCTATTATATTTAGCTAGATACTAATTTTAATACTAAAAGTTAGACAACAAATTTGAGTTGTATAAATTGATCCTAACCTAATTTTCTTGGCATTAATTATGAGAAAATATAGCGAATAGCATATTTTTTATGTTGGTTAATTATAGTATATTTTCATTCTAAAAACTTACTCATTTCTAAATTTATCCATACATGTAAGGTTTTCATTTATTTTGTTTCTCACTTAGCCAAATGGCCTTTCTCAGTTTCTCTATCTCTCTCTTTGTCTCTAATGTCGTCGCTGGTGCTAGCGACTGGTAAATACCATATTTATGAGTAAGTAAACTTATAAAAATGTTACAATATACCTCATTTTACTAAATTTTACTAAACTTGTTCAAATTTTGTTGTTAGATTTAAAAGATTAAAAGTTGTGAAATTGAAAATTTTATGTCACATTTTAATTAAGATGTTGAAATTTTTTGTTAAACGTACTTTTTTATATTAATTTAACACAATTATTGTCAAAATAAGACGTATTAGAACAAGTTACAAATTGAAAGAACAACTCGTCAAAATTAAAAATTTAAGAAATAAATTACTAAACTATACAAATGTAAGGGATAAGTATGTAAAACTCCTAAAAAATTATGCGCCCTATCAAATATGTTATTTAATTGGGAGAAAGAGGAAAATAGGCCAAAATTTAAGATGAATTAAAATTAATAGGCCAATGGTTTACATAAGTTAATAAATAGGCCAAATTATTATTTTTATCTATAACTTGTCTGGTTATGAACCATAACTTGACAAATTATTATTTATAATTGTCCATAACTTATCCGGTTATGAATCATAACTTGACAAATTTATCCATAACTTATCTGGTTATGAACCATAACTTGAGAAGTTATGGCCTATTAATTTCTATAACTAAAAATTGACCTATTTACTTTCTTAAGCTTTTCATATTGACCTATTTTCTACTATTTCTCTATTTTTAATTCTCCCTTAATTTCCCTGGGATAATCCGTAATTATCCCACCTGCTTCCTAAACAGTTCATGGGTTGGCCCAAAATTGATATGGACTAATGAAAACGAAACAGCCCAGGACTTAGCTGTGCTATTTCAGGCGGTGACCTACTACAACCGGTAAACGGAACCGGAAAACCGGTGCTCCGACATACCAACCGCAGTCCAGCGCTCGAGACTCATTTGTCAAAATGGCAGTCGGTTCACGGTCCCACAAAGTAGTATAAATTATGCGGACACAACTACCAAACTCTACAAAGCTCAACCAACCAAAGCACGCCACGTTTTCAAATCACGCTTTCTCCCGAGCTCGTCGGCTAGTTCTATATACTCGAATCTGGTCCGGAAAACACGAGAACCAAAACCTCACTAATCATAACCATGTAACACAAGCATCCACAAAAGCACCACCCGAAAGCAAGTAGCTCAATTAAGCTCACTTAATTCTAAGAAAAAAGGAAAAAAAAAAAAAGTTAAAATCAAGTACTAGCTTTAGCTTTAGCCGATTTTTCATACGAAAAGCCAGGCTTAAGTCTAAAGATATTTCATGCTTTTACACACACAGAGAGAGAACAGAGAAAGGAGCTAGAGAGAGAGAGAGAGAGAGAGAGAGAGAGAGAGAGAGAGAAAGAGGGTAATGGCGGTCTCAGTCCCAATCTTGGCCATCGTCGTCTCGCTTCACCTCATAGCCTTCGTTCTCGCCGTCGGAGCTGAACGACGTCGTAGCTCGGTTTTTTTTTTTTTTTTTTTTTGGGGTCTCATTTCTCTGTTTTTCAGTGTGAATCTACTATATATGTATCTGAAGTTTATAGACGCTTTTTTTTTATTCTTTTTTTTTTTTTGGGGGGTGAAGGCTAAGGTTGTGCCTGACGAGTATGACGAGTACACGTACTGCGTGTACGACTCCGACGCGTCGACGGTGTACGGACTGGCGGCGTTTGGGCTTCTCTTGCTTAGCCAAACGGTGCTTAACGGCGTCACCAGATGTCTCTGCTTTGGAAGGGGCTTAATCACTGGGACTTCCACCACTTGGGCTGTCTTCTTCTTCATAGTTTCCTGGTAATTTCAATATTTTCTCCTAATCTCCCATTTTTTATTTTTTTTTTTTTTTTTTTTCTGATGGGGGTTTTATTTTTTGGTTGATTTTTGTTTTATATCAGATGGGTTAGTAGTGAATTTGACATATCATGGTCCCATGTGTGGTTTTCTTATTGAATATATCCCACCTACTGAATACAGCCAAATATAAAAGTATTATGCGACTGAAACTTTGTTTTCTAATGGGAACTGAAAAAGGCACATGGTTCTCCACATCTACTAACATGATCCTAGAGAGGACTGAAATGAAGCAACTTGGTCACTTCTCCAATTCACAAAAAAAAAAAAAAATCAGTATATTTTGAGGTTTATTTTATGTGGTTAAAAATGTTGGGTGTTTTAGAAAAGGGATAAAGTAGCATTGTAGATTAGATTATCCTATTGAGTGATTAAAGGTGTTGGGTGGTGTTAACTTTTGGTATTGATCTGGAATATGGTGAAAGAAAAGTGGGTCTGGCATGATTTAGGTTTTAACGCATTATGAACAACTGTATGTTGGCTTTACTTTGCTTTTTGTTTCCTTGTCCTTTCTATGAAATTCTAAATTAGTTGAATGGGAACCTAGTTTGTCCACCTGTCATCTACACCATAATCAAGCTGTTTAAGATATTTTGGTACTCTAGACGAAGTGTCAAACCTATGGTGACTTTTTCTTACAATATTTTGTCGTTTAGGATACTGAAAAGGCACTTCATATAGGTTTTGCAAGTAAATACTATTTTACATGCTTCTATTCCATGGTTAATATTAAACAATAATATCACCACTTGTGTGACTAAAGTAATTGAAAAACTGTCCGCCATCACTGGTTATTTAGTAGAGTGGTAAGACTGCTCGTTCTCTTCAACTTGGGCGGGTATATGAGCAATCCTCTTTGTGAGGGATCTATATGCCACCTGAGGATGCACTGCCTTGCTCGATTGGCCATCCTCTATCCTTATAACACTTAAAACTTCTACCAGAAACATAAAAGAACTGCTTTTTTCGTTAGAAATGCATAGGCCTGTGGCTCCAAATGGCCGTTTGTTAAAGTTTATATTTCATTCTGATAAATAAAGATTTGAACTGATATACTAGGACAAGCTTTTTGGGAGCTGAGGCGTGCTTATTGGCGGGATCAGCAAAGAATGCATATCATACCAGGTACAGAGGAATCTTCAAGGTGGATCACTTGTCGTGCTCCACCCTACGAAAGGGTGTTTTTGCCGCCGGGGCTGCTCTTACTTTGTTATCACTTCTGGGGTCTGTTCTTTACTACTGGACGCATTCTAAAGTCGATACTGGTGGATGGCAAAAGCACCATAATGAAGGCCTTGGAATGACCACTTCTGACTCTGGACAAAATCAGCAACACCAACAGCAAGCAAATGAATTCCAGAAAGTCTAGATATGGTACGATGTTAAGTAGGTTAGTTCCGGCAGTTTTGGAGATTTCTGTTGAATGAAAGTTACACAGATCCTATGTTATCAAACGGTCTGTTATGAGGTATAGATGAAAAAGTATGCTTGCAAGCTTGCCATATAATTGGATACATAATATTTTGCTGTCACTGTGTTTAGTGCCCTGTCTTTGTTCGTGCTTTGTATTATTTTCAATTATAACTTCTTTCTCCCGCTTGTACATGCTAGTTGATATATTGCTTTTCTCATTTGCTCGTACTGTAGCAGGACTTGCCTTTGGAACTGGGTCTTAATTGGTTAAGAAAATGAACCTATTGTTCTTTAGCTTGACACATTTTAGTGATAACCATTTCTAGTGATGTTAATTTTTCAGACAGTCATCTAATTGGTACCGCTGAGAAGGGGAAAATTATCAGGTACGGTAATCATACGATTGATGTACGATGTTATTGTGGTGAAGTCGGGTGTAGATTTCCTGCTAAGTTATGCCTGCAACCACATTAACTAACGGAGTTTTTGTGCCCTTTGTTGAATTCTACAATGTCTATGTTCAGCCTTGTTTATCTTTTATTCCGTCAAATATTTTATTTCCTGCAGTAACTGGTCTTGCAATTTGTCAATTTACTCTAGTTAATCATTTGGTCTCTTCACATTGCCTTTTATCACAATATATATGCTCTTTGCAATTTTCAATTTCTGGTTTTAAAACAATTAGATGTAATGACCAAAACTTTAATGAACTCACATAACGACCAATTAGTAAATTGTTTTTAACTTAAAATGGAGCTTTCTCCGAAGCATCGCCACACAAGACACTAATAGTATTAGTAAACAATTTATTCATCAAAACTCAGATACCAAAACGTGTTAAGACGCCAATAAAAACCAGAATTGAGGTTGAGAATTGAACAATATTATCACTTGTGAAAACACATTTTCTCATGAATAAGAAGAGAGAGTACTAGTGTTTTGGAAATGTGACGCCACATTTGGAAAGCGTCTTCTTGACGTTGGGAGAGTTGATTGACTGGCCAACGCTTGGGTTTTTGACGAACTGGCAAGGGCAGTTCTTGTGTTCCTTTAATTTGCTGCAACAAAGGGCCGTCACCGGGACGTTTCACCTCATTGAGTCGGAGTACGCGTTCAGATTGCGAAAGCTTCATGGTGCTGCTACTGCTTTGGAAACCTCTCTTCTTCCAAGCAGCGCAACAAGTACAACAAACAAAGCTACAATGTATGATGTCTTCATTTTCAGACCATGCAAGTTTTTGTTTGTTGACAGAGAGGATAGTGTTGGTTGTGTTTGGGGAGAAAACTATCTCGAGTCTTTGAAATTTATAGAAAGAGCAGCAAGAATTGGTCTTAAGCAACGCATAGCCTAAAGGCTAAAAAATTAAAAGATACTAAAAAAAAAAAAAAATTATGGTAAGTTACACGTCACATTATAATATAATCATATCATATTAAAAAATAATAAAAATTTTATGTAAGGAATTTAATAAAAAATTGGCGTGTTTTACCATTAAAGTAGTTTTTGGTACCCCTGAAATTCTCCAAATACTAAGGGATAATATTTTTGCGGATCACATGACGTGACATTTTGACAAAGAATTTTTTTTTTTTGGTACAAACATTTTGACAAAGAGTTGAAATGATCATATTTTACAATCTGTAGACTCGACTTTGGATGTGAACTTTCCATGCTAAAGGATTGTCATGTACCAACAGAGGAGTAAGTAATGTTCTCAATTGCTTACAAGAATAATGTTAAATCTCATAACGTGCTACAATATTATTTTTCTATTTGATTTTTATTTTTTTTTGCTAAGATATTTTTTCTATTTGATTGAGGAGCTATTTTACTGTTTGATAGAGGAAGCTTTCCAAAAGAAGATATAAAAATCCGAGAGATGAAGGTTCAATTTATTTCACCGATTTGAGTTTTAGTTATTACAAGAAATAATTCCTAAAATTCTCTCTAAATAATCTTTATGAAATGCAAGTCATTACATTTAATCATTTTTTTTATTACATTCGCAAATCATAAAAAAAACTCTTTACATAAAGTCATATTTAAATTTGAATCAGTAAATTAAATAGACCCATAGATTAATAGAAAGTAAAAAGTAGCAAGACTAGTTAGAATTATGATTTTAATTCTGATTTTGTTTTGTCTGTAATCAGGGAAAACGAATATATTCTTCGTACAAGTTCTATTTTCATCTTACCCAATAGAAAGATGGCGTGGTTTTTCCATACATGTTTTCAGCATAAGATTACCAATTACCACGTACCGACAATTGCCTCGTTTGATAACCTTTTGGCGATGTGATAAGATGCAATCTATACTAATTGCCGTTTGGCAAAATTATTTTGACTTTTTTTCATTAGTTTGACTTTGATTGTAGTTTTTTTATTCCCTTTCAATATGGATGTAAAGTATTACAAGGTAGAGCCTGGTAGGTTAGCTTAATGGGTAATGCCTCTAGTATCATACGTAAACCCACCTTATGCCAAAAGAAGGGGGACAAAAAAAAAAAAAAAAAAAAAAAAAAAAAAAAAAAAAAAAAAGAAGAAGACTCAATGGAATCATAATGTTCATTTAAATCATCTCAGCCAGTTTTGATACATACTAATAGTCAACCACGCCAAGCTTGTGATCACTTCCATAATGTATATGCATATGTCTATAACGATTTCATCAAAAGTTACCCATCACATATAAAAATTTGATGACATAACGTGATAATAATCTAATCTCATTAGTTGTTATACATAGAAATAATTCCTAAGAGCATTGAGTATTCTTCAACACTAAATAATCTTTATGAAATGCAAGAAATAGCATTATCTCACAAGAGTTTTTAATCATCATTTTTTTTTTTTTTTTGAAAAAAAAAATAGTCATTTGCAAATCATAAGAACTATCACATTTTCTCAAATAGTTTTTTTGTGCATTCATCAATTTCCCTAAGCAGATATAATTCCCACCATCATTAGTAAACTAAACAAGGCAAAATCCAAAACCATAATCAAAGTCGTATATAATTCCCTTTTTTGCCGTGTCTGGTCGTGAAGTACTTAATACTTTCAAATCTTTCCTAGTCTATGAGCAACACCTAAATAAAATTACTCTTACAAAATAGTGAAATATGTTTCAAATTCCATTTGCTTTTTGAAACCAGTTTTCCTGTTGCTTGACTCAACTTTTTTGGAACATAAATGATCTTACATCTTGCTTCTCATATCCTTTGGTGATTATGCAAATGCAATGCATATTGTTCTGTTAATCAAAAGGAGCTACCTATAATCAAGGCCATCGCAGAAGATATGGAAAAAGAATCAAAGAAAAGAAATCATATAGTTGATCTTTTCTATCAGTTGCACTAGCCGTTGTATATAAACTTTCCTACTTCAAGGAGATTGGCATATCAAATATTGATAATCTCTAACTTGTTTGTAACGGCTAATTGTGGGAAATCCTTTTTACTTTTGCATACTGATATATATTGTAGTCAAGATCAGTTGACGTTTATTTTCAAAATAATAGTTATTCATTTTCTTTTCATGTTCAGTTTTTTCTTGTGTTTGCTTTTAATAACACAAAGAAGCATACCCCTTGATCCTTCAGCCATAATCGCTTGTTTTTCCTTATGTCCTCGGTCTACTATTCACGATCAACAATCCAAGGGCTCCTTGTATGACTGTTTCCAGTATAGACTAGAGTCAATTATTGGGCTATACTGTTAGTATAGGAAGAATTTCTTGGTGGGCTGTACTGTTAGAGTTTTTTTATGGGAGAAAGAGGAAAATAGGCCAAAATTTGAGATGAATTAAAATTAATAGGCCAATAGTTTACATAAGTTAATAAACAATCACTCACCCAAAATTATTATTTTCTCTTTCTCCAAAATAACGGTAGTAGTTTTACAAGCTAACAACTCTCTTATGTTATTGAACCATAACTTGACAAGTTATTATTCATAATTGTCCATAACAAGTTGTCTTTTCTATAATTGCCTTGCTGTTTTGATCAACCACTTTAACAGTTTCAAATTCCACTTTTTGAAACCAGTTTTGTCTTTTTGGAACATAAATGATCTTAACTTATCCTTTGGTGATTATGCAAATGCAATGCATATTGTTCTGTTATAAACCTATAATAAGGCCATTGATATGGAAAAAGAATTATAGGATCTTTTCTATATTACTAGCCGTTTTTATAACTTTCCTAAAAGATGGCAATCATATTGATAATCTCTAACTTATTAATTCTTTTTACTTTTGCATACTGATATATATTTAGTCAAGATCAGTTGACGTTTATTTTTTTCTTTTTGTTTCAGATCAAATTGGCCATTTAATTTTCTACTATTTCAGTTTTTTTTTTTTTTTATTGGGCTATACAGAATTTTTGAATTTTTGGTGGAATTTTTGTACCTGTTAGAGTTTTTTTGGGCTATACTGTTAATTTTTTTTTTTTGGTGGGCTGTGTATTGTTAGAAAAGAAAATGTACTCAATAGCATATTTTAGAGGTAATTTTAAAGTAAATAACATATTTTAAAAACTTCATAAATTATACCGTTATTAACTTTTGACTCTAAAAAATAATATTGTTTTCTAAATATACCCATCCTCCTAGGGTTTTATTTTGCCTCCATTCCTTTTCATCAGATTCTCTCTTCTTCCAAACCGTCCCTCTCTCTTCCTCCACAATCTCTGTCTCCCCTCTGTGCAACTCTCTCTTACCTCTCCATCTCTCTCTCTTTAAAGATAACTCGGCCGCAGTAGTCGCAGGAGATTATAGACGCGAACTAACATCGCGATTTCTGTCGTCTTTCCTTTCCCTTGTCGCCATCGTCGCCGATCTGTCGTGAAAGATCAGAAATCGCCCTTTCTTCGGCTCTCTCTTCACCGCCGTCGTCGCCGATCTGTCTCGGAAGTTCGAATCCGACAGCCACGACCAGCGACGGAGCAGTGCTTCGCCGTCCCGTCGATGCGACATCGTGTTCAGTGTCACGATCTCTTTCTCTCTCTCCCTCCCTCTCCAACCTCGCAACGCCGTTTGGAGATTTCCGGCCTTACGACGGCGTATGGTGATTTCCAGCCTTACGACGGCGTATGGAGATTTCTGACCTTGGGATCTCTAGTACGTCTAAACAAAAAAAGTAGTTGTGATGTTGATCAAAACACACACACACACACACACACACACACACACACACACACACACACACACACACACACACATATATATATATATATATTCATGGTGATGCTCTCCAACTCTGCAAGCCATTGCCGTTATATTTTCTTGAAGGACCAGAAGATGGTATTGGTATTCTTTTGGGCAAATAATCTTAAAAAGTGACCGGAAAGCTCTAGCTTTGGCTTGAATTTAAAAATTTGATTGTTGATTCTTGTGGTGTCAAATAACTGGCCTAATATGAAGATTACTATCTCACGAATATGAAGATTACTACAAATAAGAGCCAAACTAGAAGGTCTGAACGACGTAATTAAAAGCGTGTATATATACATATATATATATTGTTGATTTTTGTTGGATTTATTTTTGAATTTTGTGTTTATTTCTTCATTTTTTTGGTTTCTTATTGTAATTTTCAGGAAAAAAAATATTGTAATTTGGTTTCCAAAACCGGTAAAGAGAAGTTTTGGATATTTGTGTTTGAAATATGGTAAATATGATATCTAGTAAATATAGTATTTGGATTTTTGATAAATATGATATTTACTAATAAATACGGTATTTATTGGTCATATAATATCTATCGGTAAATACAGTGTTAAACGGTCACCAAAGTCAGTTGTTAAATTTTCAGATAAATATGATATTTACTAGTAAATACGGTATTTACTGATAAATAAAGTATTAAATAATCGCCAGAGTCGGTGACCGAATTTTCATATAAATATGATATTTACTAGTAACTATTGTGTTAAATGGTCACCGGAGTTAATGGTTGATTTTTTAGATAAAGATGATATTTACTTGTAAATACAATATTTATTGTTAAATACCATATTTACTAGTAAATGCAATGTTAAACGGTCACCGAAATCAGTGCCCAAATTTTCAAATAAATATGATATTTACTAATAAATAAGATATTTACTGATAAATACAGTATTAAACGGTCACCGAAGTCGGTGCCCAAATTTTCAAGTAAATATGATATTTACTAGTAACTATGATATTTATTAGTAAATACACCGTTAAACGGTCGCGGGAGTCGGTGATTGGCTTTTTAGGTAAATATGGTATTTACTATTAAATACAGTATTAAATGGTAAATATAGTATTTATCAGTTGATATAGTGTTAAACGGTCGTCAAAAACAATCACAGATTGCTGAAAAATACTCTCCGGTCGTCGGCTAGTCCCGGCCATGTGGACTTGACTATAGTCTAATTATTTTAAGAAAATATGCTATAATTTACTATAGTTTAAGGGTAGGAGTGAAGTGAAAAAAGAAGTTTAGAGTTATTTTTGAGTTTTTAATAATGTTTAAAATTTAAAATATAATTTAAAACTTAAATTATCAAATCATCCTATAATTTAGTATTTTTAAAAAATATGTTATAATTACTATTCACTTTGTCAATTATACTATTTTCCTCCTTATCCCTGGTTAGAATTCATATTAATAAAGTTGTTTTGATGTTCATGAAATTAATTGGTATTCATTGAAATTGGGTATGATTAATTCGGTATTCGTGAAGTTAATCGGTGTTTGTTGAGATTGTTTTGCTTCTTTGTGTTGTTGCCTTCTGGTGTTTGTGTTGCTGTGTAGCTGCTTTGTTGGATTGTGTTTTTGTTTGTTTGTTGTGCTGCCGTTTGCTTTTTCTTTCATGAAGCTCTTACTAACAAAAATGTTCTGATTTGTTATGTTGATTTATAAAATATATTTAATTTTTAGATTATTTTGACATGTTTTGTTGATCAATTCTTCTTGGAAAAATTGTTTTTACCTAAAAATAATGATTAAGTTATTTATTTATTTATTTTTTGAAAAAAATGGTTATGAATGTATCAGAATCATCTAATCGCTAATTTTTGGCCCTTCTTAATATATAAAGTACACATATTATGTACTGGGGGTTCTATTATTACTCTAATTTTAAAAATTAAAAACACATTAACCCAAAAATATTACAATTAGCAAATTTGAAGAGAAAAGAAACTCGAGTTAAAATTATTCATATAAGTGTGCACATTTTGAAGAAAAAAGGAAATTACAGTTAAAATTAGGGAGAAAGAGGAAAATAAGTCAAAATTTGAGATGAATTAAAATTAATAGGCCAATAGTTTATATAAGTTAATAAATAGGCCAAATTATTATTTTCGTCCATAACTTATTTGGTTATGAACCATAACTTAACAAGTTATTATTCATAATTATTCATAACTTGTTCGGTTATGAACCATAACTTAATAAGTTTGTCTATAACTTATCTGGTTATAAACCATAACTTGACAAGTTATGGCCTATTAATTTCTATGACTAAAAATTAGCCTATTTCCTTTCTTAAGCTTTTTATATTGGCCTATCTTATACTATTTCCCTTAAAATTATGCTCATAAGTGCATAAACGCAATTTGCAAGCCCAAAAAAAATGAAACAGGAGTCTCAATATAGTGGGGTTTGGGACATTGAGCCGGGACTAGAGTTTGCTACGAATGTCTTGTCTTTTGCTTCGATCTAGTTTTTAGTTTTGTTGACTCGATTTGTATGATTTGTTATTTTATATTTATTGACCTGACATTGGCATTCTCATTTTTGTTTGAAAAAATTGCTAAAACTGACTCTTAATTAAATACATTTTTCTGGAGTTTTTTTTTTTGTTTTCTCCAAAAGGATAAAATTCAATAGGCCAATGTTGAGACCTAAAAATCCTTAATAGTACCATTTTAAGGGATATTTGTCAAATTTACCCTATTTTTAACCAATAACACGTTCATTTACTATGAGCCCGTTTATTTTGCTCATTCGAGTTAAAATGTAACTTTATGTGAAAGCTTTTTAATGTAGCAAAAAAAAAAAATGTGACTATTTTTTAGAGCATTTTACTGTAGTAGAATTTAAATTCTAAACTCGAATCGGTGAAATGATCGAGACCTATATTTTCAACCAACAACACAACATGCGTCAGATAGGCCATCCTTTATGCTTTGCATATGAGTTTTTACTTGAGAAATAGATAAAAAGATAAATACATTTAAAAATTAGTTGCAATAAATAGTTACACAGTGGCCGACTAACTCATAATATAGCTACACGATATCTCGATGGTTTCACTTGCTTTCTATGTGAGACATTGTTCCATACTGTAACAACCATGCTGAGTTGACCATTACTAAAACTAATTTTTATATATAATTTCTGAAACTCTCAAAATTTGAGATTTTTTTTTTGAAATGCTACTTAGAATACTGCAGCATTTTTTAAAAATGTTGTACGAATGCTGTAGCTTTTTTTAAATGCTATATTAAATGCTGTAATATTTTCTTTAAAATGCTATGGTATTTTCCTTAAAATGTTGTATAGAATGCTATAGCATTCTAAGCATAAGTTTCTTTCTCTTAAAGAACTATATATTTTTAAAAAAAAAAAAACTTACTGTAACCACATGAATTCTACTAGCTTTCACAAACTTAGCATTTGACTACAAACTTCCAAAACACAAGTTCATAGACATACTCATCAAAATCTTTTAAAACCTTAAACTACTGCAGAAATGATTGCTCATCCGCTGCCTCGCCATCAGTCCATCAAACATTATGTGCAGGTTGCTTACCTACAGTCTAAACACTTTGAAATGAGTTTTCACTCAGCAAGTAGGAACTATTACTCGCAAAATAACTGAAAGTTCACATGACTATATATGCATGAATTGTTTATGCTATCTTATGATGTTTTATCATAATTTTACTTTATGAATTTATCTCACTTACTGATGGGCCCGAGTGCTTGTACCATTGCGCATAATCATTAGGACGTAAGGGTTTGCAAGTTCCCTAACGATACCGTGATTTAAACTAAACTAAGTACCTCCCTTGTGGAGGCTGGTACAACACTCAACTGTATTTCTTCTTATAAGTTCCTCTTGACTTATTAAGCTTTATGCAATATGACAAGGCAAAGTACATTATTACTATAACATGAAATATACTTAAACATATATAACTTATGTGTACTATTTATTTTAAAATCTATTTATACTATAGGTGAGATTCCTACTTACCTGTTCTAGGAAGTGAAATCCTCTATTCGTCAAAGAGTTTGTTCTCTTTCTTTCTTGTTTTTGAGAATGAACACCCATTAAGAGTGTGAGATTAACCATCACTTACTATTCTATTTTAGCAAGCTTGAAAGAAAGTCTAACTTCTCTATTTATGGCTCGCTTTCTCTTTTCCTATCTTAAGGATTAAAAAACCTTGTTTCTAATTTAAAGATTAGGTTTATTAAATCGTATTACCTTATCTTTTATTAGCAAAGTCTGAAATCGACATACTTTACTGAGATTATACCTCGAGTTCTTAAGCGAACTCCTCTGTTCAACACTAAAATTGTTTTAACAGTTATGTAGTGTTTTTTAAGAAAATAGTTTAGAGCTTCTATTTAGAATTAAAACCAAGTTTAGCCCTAAATTCTAGAACCAAAACTAGGTTTAACCTCAAATTCCTAAACTAAATTTTGGCAGAGTTTCGTCTTATTTTTCTATATTTTCTGAGCTAACTTTAGTTCGCTTTATCCATTGTTTTCACCTTCAAACACAAACCATATCCTTTCTCTTTCAAATACACCATCATTCATCACATGGGTCTAGGGTTTCTTAACATTTCTATCAAAATTCTCTATATCAAGAATTGCTAGAAATAAAAGTTCAATAACCAAAAATCTATCCTTAATTCACTAGATTTCAAGTTTTTTAACCACCAAAAGCAAATCACCATTTCTAGTAAAGTTTTTTCCACACTTCCCTACATATCCACGACAGCCAAAGAAGAGGAAAATAAGAGAAAAACTTGAAATCTCACCTTAGGGAATGATCGTTAAGCTCTGGTTACGCTATGCCTCGGTTACTCCGTCGATTTTAGCCTAAATCCCTCTTTTCTCATGTTGGAATTTTTTTTTCCTCTCTATTTCTCTTGGCTAGCTCTATGGTTTCTTTCCACGTGAAAGTGACCATTATATGTGTCATCCTTCTTGTATCTTATTTCTTAAACTTGCTAATCATATTGACTAGACGTCGTCAGTTTTCTAGTCCTTACTATCTATACTCTTATCAGAGAGATCGTATTAATGTTCCCAAAAGAGATCAGTCGTTCATGTTTATCACTTCTTGAAGGACATATCATAACCTTGTAGTTTCATCTTTAGAAATTCTGGTATCAGAGCCGGTATCCTACCATCCTACTCCACATTGTCACGTGCCTACTCTGCCCCAGTCTAAGTAAGTAAAAATTTATGTAAATAGTTGAAATATGAGTTAATATTAATGTTAATACCATTACGCTATGATAGAGTATGGTTGTGTCGATAGGCCCTAGAAGGATCGAGGAGGATTGTAGAGCTACGATCGCATTTGTAGACATGAATGTCCACAGATTCTCCGGACGCTGTCAGCCGTACTTACTGACAGTGAATGGATGAACGATGTGGAGATCAGGGACTGGATACATCTTGCAATTATTTTTGTAATCAGTTTTATGATATAAATAGTTTTGCTAATTATGATTATGAAACTATATGTTAAATGGTTTTGTGGATTATGACTGTAAGTAAGCAAGTCTTAAGAATTCAGTATGTACATATAGATATATCTATATGCTTTGAAAAAAAATGGATATGTTAAAGTATGAATATTTTAATCAAGAAAGCAATTCGAAACTTATGTCTACTATAAGACTTTAAAAAAAAATGTTCCGTAAATTTTAAGAAGTTCCAGCAAGTACAAGTTAAATTCAGCTACAGTGACAGCCACCTAGGAGGGTCGTCACACATACCTTCCATACACACACACTACTAGCTCACAAATAACTATCAATTTAACTTTAAAAATCCCGGTAGATTGATCTTATAAATCTCTTGTGAAGATGAAGATTTCGAAAAAAATAATATTGATACTTCCAACCTTCTTGAGTCTGATTTGTGGCGAACTACTACTTGCAGTTGAAATGATGATTAGTTAATTATTCGACTTATATAATTAACATAAGATTGTCGGTACATTAAAAAATATAAACTACTATTGTGCTGAAAAATTGGTTCAAAACTCAGAGGAGAGACTTCAGAAATTGCATAGCATTGACCAAAACCTAGCCATTGTTTTTTTCACCGTTTCCAGGTCAGCAAGGTTTTTCGTGTGATTGCATAAACTTCATGAATCGAGATGAAAACGAATATGGACATGGAGACACCGCTGGGTATCGAGATCAAGCCACTGTTGACCATGAGTGATGGAAAAATCCACATGTGTCGATGTTATAGAGAATATTTTGGAAAATCTCTTCTCAAAGCCTGAGAAGTAAAATCTCATAATATTCTACTGATCATAATTAATTGTTGAGGTGGACCAATTAGAAAATGATGTTTTTCTATATATATTTTAACATGTTTTTCATGGATTTTTTGTTTCATTTCTTTTTTCTGATTAGTTAATTATTGAACTTGTATAATTAACAAACAGATATAACAGAAGTGAATTTGTCTGCCAAAAGAGTACATTGCATTTATCAGCATTGGTTCTCTTGTACGTTAAATATTTATCCTCGACTAGTTGATCAGGATGCAATTTCTCAATTTAATCTAATTCAGTTTTGGTGCACTAATTTTGCTTTAAGATCAAATCGATGAGATACTAATTTGAAAGTAAATGAGATCTGATGAAACTAATTATTGTCCTGATACGATTAGTACATGATGGATTTCTCTTGTAATCTTTTTCTTTATGATATAGTGAAATTCGCGATTGGAAAAACAACTTTCATATTAAGAGTGAGTACAATAAATTTTATATGTGCTTATCCATTTGCCTGTTGCTTTTCTTTAATTTTTATCGTTTTCTGTAGCTACTATAGAATTAGGGTGTCTAATTCCTAATAATAGAAAAATTCATATTGCTTATAGTTTTTTTTTTTTATCAATATTAGTCGGTCATTTCAAAAGTGAGGCCGAATTTCACTAACTAAACTTGTGAATTAGAAGGAAAAAAGAGTTGCTTTGACTACGACAACAAAATGGTTTTTTATATAATAGTCTGTAAAATGAGCCGTAAGCTCTACAAAAATAACAATAGATAATATACAAGACAAAACACAATGTCACATAAATGTAACTTTCCTGAGAAATGGATTTCTCAGAACCACCACCTTATTTGAGACTCTATTATTGAAAAAACAAGTAATGATAGGGCATCAATTTTATTTATCAAAAAATTCAGATATCAATTGATGCGTTGATCAAGACTATATATTAAGAACCAAAAGACGCACCACACATAATTGATATCCAAAAATTTTGATTTAATAAACTAACATTACTTGTTAAAAACACACAAATAATTTTTCCATGCATGCATAATTTTGCTACGTATTAGCACGTCGGATAAGTAACGCCACAACTGGAGAACACCTTCTTGGCGTTGGGGAGTTGACAAACTGCTCAAGGTTTGGGTCCTTCATGTACTGGCAAAGGCAAGGGCCCTTCTCCTTTAGTCGGCCGCAACACTCGGCCGTCGGGGGGGCGGTCGACATCATAGCGTCGGCGCATGGGGTCAGTTCCAAAGGGCTGCAATTGACGTCAACAGCTTTGGCTGTTTCCCCGAGGAGGACAACAAACATGACAAAGAGGGCAATGCATGATGTCTTCATTTTTCCACCAGAGTGTTGTTCTTTTTGATGAAGGTAGAAAATATTAATTAATAGGAAGAGAGTACGGATATTTGTGTTTTGGGAGAACTGACTTGAGCCGCGGCAATTTATAGAAGAAAAGAGCGCTTACTTTTCGCCTTGGTTTGGGCATGATCTTGGCGACTCAACTATTTCAAAGGTCGGGTTTTAATTAAGTAGTTTCGTTGCAATAAATTTTCTTTACCAAGCACGATATTAAATAGAATTAAGAAAGATTTCTCTCTCGTTAATTTTTCTTTATATGTATATATAATATTGCTTTTACTGCCCTGATATTCCAAAGATGAACGTGAGTAAGAAAAGATAAACGTACGTACTATGAAGAAAAAGAAAAATAAAGATTTGTAATTTTTACCGCAGTACTCCATTATATATAGTTTCTATATATTTAATAGCAATAACTTAAAGATATTGAACACCGATAATTTGAATATAGAAGTTTTAATTTTATATTTTTCAAAAAAAAAAAAAAAAAAAAAAAAACTGTATTTAGCGTATGCCTCTAGCCCGTTGAGCGCATGTAGCTCGTGGTTCCTGTAATTTGACTTTTACAGTGGCTTTTATAGCAACTCTAAAAAATATTACGTTGGAGCTTGAGCCTTGAGTGTAGCCATAAGGCCGTAGAAACAAAGAAAGGACATCTTGCTCAAATAAATAAATAAAAAATAAAATCTAGTAATTACTTGCTTGTTGCAAAGTACATATCATATTCTTCTTATTAATATAATTTGTTAAGAAAATTGCCAAAAAATAGAAATCATTTATCTTTTATGTTTTTATTAAAAATTTACACGCATGTACAAACTAGTGAAAACGTTTGAAAGTTTTTTTTTTCCTCTAAAGAAAAATACTAGTACCAAATTGTTGGTAGACAAACGAGTTTTTCCCTTGTTTATTATTTTTCAACCGTTGTTTCAAGTAGGATGAAATAACAACGAATAATTGGAAAATCTAAAAGCTCCCCCTAAGTTTTAGATAAATTCTACATTTATCACCGTGTTTTCTATAATTCAAAAAGTATCCACTATTTTTTAGACTATTCAAAATTGTCGGCTATGTTTTTCAAAACTGTAAAAAAAAAAAAAAAAAAAAATCTGTTAATTGCTCAAAAGCTTTGAAATACCAAAAATAACTTTTGTTAGGACTTTAGTTGGCAATTGTTGGCATTGGTTGTAAAAATTCAAAAACAGGTACTTTTGGCAATTGGCAATTGTATACTGCTAATTGTTCCGGATTTGGAAAGTTGTTGGACCTAGAAAGTAGAATTGGGCAAGTTTATTTCAGAGTTATTTGTGGAGATATTTGTAAAGATTTGAGGATATATGATTGTTGCACGAAATCATGGAGATTCTTGCATATTCGGGATATGATCTATTTGAGGAAAGAAAAGATAGTTTTGATTTGATTTGAGATTGAAAGATTGATCCGCTTATGGAATAATATATAATGCCAAGAGGTGGATGCTGTGCAAATCAAGTGGAAATTCAGATTGAATTAAATGAGTTGTTTGAAATTTAAATATGGTGTTTTTGATTGAGATCAAATCGATTTTTGTGTGGGATTTGAGATCATGGTGAACACAGGAGTAGAGATAATGTGGAGATTATTTGGGAGAGTTTTTTCGAAATAATTTCTGACGGGATTTTGATGTAGTGTACAAGTTCTATATAGAGGTTTATTTTGCAGTTCATTTTGGTGTGGATGGAATAGAAGATCTTTAGAGAAAACGTCTATGAGGGAGAGCTTTTGATTGAAATATTCTGTAGAAAAAGCTGTTTGAATGTTCTTTGAGAGAAAATAGCAAAAGGTGGTTGATAAGTACACAAATTTGCACTTTTAATGTTCATAATTGTCAAATTATTTTATCAAATTTGTGATTTTAATTTCAAATATTCCTAAATTTAGAGGATTTAATTTTAATCAGATTTATTTTATTTTTCAGGTTTTTGAAAAAAACAATTTGATTTGGGCTAGTTTACCAAGCATAACCCAAAAGTTGAACCCAAAACGAGCCCAAATTCAGCCCAATTCAGCCCACTCAGAAGCCCAGTCCGCCGTCCGAGCCGCGCCGAGCCGTCCAAGCCGCATGCCCATCCCATCTGCCACGTGTCACAGACTGCACGAACCAGGCGCGGGCCCCAGTTGCTCCCCGTTATTTCCCCACGCCAGAAAGCGCGCTTGGCGCGCACCGCACGTTCCCCGGGCGAGTTTCTCTCCACGCGCGCGTTAGGCGCTTTTTCACTTCTCTCCGCGCGGGCCCAGCCATGTTTTAAGCTTCCAATGCTGGTGCGCCGCGTGTCTCCAACGGAATCAAATTCGGCCGCTCTTCTTCTCCGCAAATCACAGCGCGCCACGCGTCCCACCGTGCAGCAGCTCTTCCAATCTCCACGCGACACGTGTCCGGTTCTTTTGGGCTTCTTCTGCATACGTTTTTCTTCCGTTGCCTTCTTCATTTATCAATTTTTACTCACAAAATTAAGTATAGTAAATTTTCATGCAACGTTTTTGTTGTTATTAATTTTATTTTTCCGTTGTAATTTTTAGTTTGGCCCAAGAACTCTATAAATAGGGGCATGTCAAAGAATTTAGGTTGTTGATTCTAGAGTCTAAATTTTTATATATTTTCTCTTATCTTTTTGTTCTTATTCTCATATTTTCTTTTTAGAATTTTATGAGAATTATGTACAAGTTAGGCTAGAGTATTTAGGTGATGCTAGAGATGATCCTATATGTGTAGTGAACTTGTTTGAATTTTGATTCTCCAATGATTTGTAAGTTTTATACATTTGAGTAAATAATTTTCTTTTATCATATTTCTTCCTCTTATCAATATATCTTATTGTCAACTTTCATATAAATCTAGTCAAGCTCTTTTTATGTGATTGTTGCATTATATTATATATTGATTGGTATTGTTTTATGAGTAGTCTTTTACTGCAATATTGCCAGCGGTATATTGTCGCTCTTAGATTTCTCATAAGATAATTTTTCCTAATTCTAAACGTTTGATTTTTATTTACTCGAATACATTTTTATTTCATATGTTCTTCAAATATTTATTTTCCGATTGATTGTTTGGGATGTGAAACTTTCAATTGAGTTAATTTATGAATCAAAATCCAAATAGGTGAACAAAGCATATGGAGGATTCTCAAAGCCTTACCACTTTTTATTATTAAATTTTCTCCATTTAAAATTATTCAAAAAAACCATCAAAAACACTCATTCTTTTTCTTTGTCTCATTGCTTACTCTCCTAACGCTTTTTATTTGCTAGTCATTTCTTGTTCAATTTAACACTTCCTTGTGGGATCGACCGTTCAAATTGTATTACAATAGATCGCTTGTTTTTGTACACGTTTGGGCGTAATCAGTGGTTCTTCGGGAGAAAGACAAATTGCTTTTGGGAGAAAGTTTTCAAAGACGAGTGGTGCTTGCTGGACTAGGCCTCTAAGAAGATTTTATACAGCAGCGACAACATCAAGGAGGGAGTTTTTAGGTGTATAAGTCCAATTGGTGTTTGTAATCCTTTGATCTTAGTGGATTGTTTATTGTCTGGGCGTGGCCTTACAGATGTAGGTGTGCACACTGAACTACGATATCAATTCCATGTGTCTTTTATGTTTCTATTAATCTTTATGCACTTATAATTTGTTGTTGTTGAATCAAAGCAAAAAAATATATCCATCTATATGTATCTGTTATCAGTGCTACAACAAGTATTATAACACTCTTTGTAACACCCGGTTAAAAACAAGCCTTACAACTTCAATAATTACTATTTAAATATTATTTTATCTATTATTCATGTAAAATTTTTAAAATGTGAATTATAAAATAAAGAAAAGAAGAACCAACATATTTAGATGACTGGAGCACAATTCGGTATTGTAAGGGATAGATTTGACAAGTCTAAATCTACTAATCACGTGTTAATGGCGAGGGCGTAAGATGCGTGGGGTTAGACTAGTCTAACTTGTTAAGTTTTGATTATTAGTTTTTTAAATAGAATCTTTTTCATTGAAAATTTGACCTTTTTTATTGAGATAGTTTAAAAGCTTGATGGATGTGTTTTGGATTATCCAAAACAAATTGGTATTTCAATAAAAATATAAAATAAAAGTAGGGGCAAATGTAGATTTACCTAAAACTCAAGGAGTGCTTTTTGGATTTTCTCTAATAACTGTTGTCATATTCCACAAGTGACAGCCCTACAACACTAGAGAAAATACATATTTAACTGAGCTTTGGTTGTGCTCCAAAATTTGGTAACTTCTACATGGAATTTGTATTTTAATTTGATATTCATGGTACTGTTTTCTGAAATATGTAAAATACTAATAGGTTTTCATATGCAGATTACTTTTCGGGTTTTTTTTTTTTTTTTTTTTTTTTAATGATGATAATGTACAACCTTTCCCCAGTAGGAAAGTAAAGAGGGCCGGAAAGTATTGAAAACCTTCCCCTGTTAGTTCAACAAGAAATATTGTTGGGGGCAAGTAAATTACTATTATATCCTTGCCATAACATCTGCTTTTTTGATGATCTCTTGTAACATGAGATGATATGTGAAACTTAGAAGTTTAGGGGAATATGTGTAAGTGTGATTTTAATGGTTATTTTAATATTTATCAATTAATGAGTATTATTATTTTAGCCGTAAGATATTAATCCAACGGTTATAATAAATTATATAGTTGATTAAAAAAGTTTATGATAATTAATAAAATTAAATTCTTATCACGTCACGTCATTAAATTTTTATAGTAACTATAAATAAAAACATAACCATTGAAAATTCGCGCATATATATAAGAGAGAGGGCACAGAAAGAGTCTAAAAAGAAAGGTTTTACAGCGACATTAAAGAAAGGGCTTTTCACATGGTAAGGTTGAATATATAGGCAAGTGCAAAGCAACCTTCTGGGAGATGCCAAAGCCATTCCTTTCTTCCTTGTATATTGTGATGATCAGTTCCTTTGCCACTAAGTTTAGAATTATGTTTCTCTAATATATAGCTAGGTTTAGTATATCGTGGGCATAATTATACGATTAAAATAATATCAATTATTTCGGAAAATAGGAGAATATTATTTCTTGGAACATAATCATGTCAACCTATGATTCTGGAATTTATCATCATCATCATCGTCGTCGTCAAAATGATCGCCCTGGACATCCAGTAGAACTCTTTGGTCGTGGAAGTTCCCTGCATTCCACTTTCGGAGGAGGCAAAGGTAAGATATTCTTATGTATATATATAATTTCAGAGAAACATATATTTAAACAAAAGAAGTATTTACATTTATGTGATTCCTATGATCTACGATTATATAGCATTTGATCACACATAAATATAAGTCAAGCCTTCTTATTTCATTGACCAAACCAAATATAGCTGATAATTTCATTGCTTTGACAAAAGTTGTTGCCTATTAATTCCATTACAATATGGACATTAATTGTGATGGACGTGGTCCATGTTTCCAAGGTACCTAAATATTGGAAAATTGTTGAATATCATTTATAATGATCACTAACACGTCTTTTTAATAAATTGAAAATTTCTATTTAAGGATCTGTAGGCAGTGACGATGTTAATTAGTATAGGATACTAGGACATGAGGACTCAAGTCCCCCTCAACTTTTATATGCAGTGACGATGTTGCATATATATTGAAATTTTTTTCAAGGGGACTAATAACTACAACAATAAGTGTTTACTAATTACAACAAAAATTTAATTGAACACAACATTATTAATATACTACAATTGTTCCGACGAGTTTTAATGCCTTTAAAATGTTGCATATAAAAAAATTTCTTACTTCGTAGTGTGTAGCTCATGAATCATATGCTGCAAGTCTTAGAGTTGCCAAATTAATATTTATATTTGTTACAATATAAATAACTGTAAAAGGTAAAAATAAATCCGACTTTCATATCTTTTAGATATTAATAATCTTAATTTTATAAGGACATAAGTCCTCCCATTTAATAGGTTGAACTTTTTAGATGGAACCCCAAACTCTTAAAATTTCTATTATTAACCATAGCAATATGTGCTGCATAACATTTCTCTAGTATATTTCACTTTTCAAGCAATAGTATCTGTTGCACCATGGTCGAAATTTCCGACCACTCCTATAAACAAAGTCGTTGAGGGTTCCAGGAGCCAAGATTGAATTTAGCTGTCAAAAGGTATCGATTAAGGAAAGATCTTTGGGTTGAGGAACTCTTATGCAACTGAGCGATTGCGGTTGAGAAGTCTCAAAAGGGTCACGAAGATATCTACATGGATGAGTTGACAAGTCCGGGATAAAGCCCAGATTAACCCAAAACCCGCAGAATCAAGAGAGGATAACCCTCATCTCACATTTAAATTTAAATAGAAGATCATATATGGATTATCATCTACAAACATATGTTTAAATAATTAAATATAGGGATAAAGCTACCAAAATTCTTATATGGGGATGAAATAGGAAGCTTATCTCGTAATGTAATTTAGAAATAAAAGATATCGCATACATGAGAACCTATAAATAAAGGTTAAACTCCTCATTTAAATTATACGCATAATTTTCTACTCTAAGAGAGATCTTCTGTACTCTTGAGACTTAATGCATTCACAAATGGATGTAGGCAACAATATTTTGCGTAACCACTATAAATTTGTGTATTCTCTTTATTTTCTGCATTTATTTTTAAATCAATTCATGAGAATCATAAAGTGAGTATTTTCAAAGTGATAAATTTTGAGTTGACGAATTTTCACAGTCAACATTATCTCTATTAATCTCGAGTTTTTAGTTTTCCAGATATGAAACATCAGGCTTGAAGAATATTATAACTATATTTCCTTTGATTGAAAACATTACTAAGAGAGATATTGATGCCATTGGTCTAGCAAGAAATTTTGCTCATCTTTTATATATGTTCCATAACAACAATTGTATAAGTTGGTTGATTTTGCAGTTGCTGACATACTGCTATGGAGGAACAAGAAAGTATCGGCTGCAATCTTAGCCGGGTTAATGACTACGTGGTTTCTTTTTGAAGTAGCAGAATACCACTTTGTTACTCTTCTATGTCATGTTCTGCTTTTCTCAATGGTTGCTATTTTCGTCTGGTTTCGAACCGGCTGGCTAATCAATTGGTAATATGTTACACAAAATTTGTGCATAGAGCTTAATTTCAAAATCATCTTTTCAGTTTTAAAACTGCAACGCTTTTTCAAGCGTTGAATGATAGTTTATGAAGATCTGGACCGTTGAAATCTTTTATTGTTAAGTTTCACCTAACATAAACAGCTCAAATTTCAACGTCTCACGTCAATTTTTCCATCATCCGTCGCTTCGAAACTTGTTTATTCGGCACAACTAAAAAAAAAAAAAAAAAAAAATTTGATCGTGCCGTCGTGGCAAAAACTTTAAAATTGTTGTTACTTGACCTGGCCTAAGCTCCTATCTTGTTCTTATGCTATAGGAATCCACCAGATGTAGATGCAATTAAGCTGCCAGAGTCCACCTGTAGATCTATCTTCACAAAAGTCAACTGGTTTTTGTTAACGTTTTATGATATCTCAAGTGGGGACGACTTCAGATTATTCTTTCTGGTATGTACCTTGAACGCACTTTTCTCCCAAGCTAGTAAAAATATTATAAATCATATGACCATTTGTACTTGTGATCATCATGCATGATCACATACAATCATATGATCATATATAATTCTACCAAATAATTCATGTGCTAATTAATGTCCAACTTTTTGTTAACTTAATTATTTCACTCATCTTCTTAAATAACTTGATTGCAAAAAAATGTAATATTGCAGGCAATATGTTCTCTCTGGGTGATTTCAGTTATTGGGACTTTTGTCAGCACTACGAATCTTTTTTTCATTGGTAAGAATATGCACAACTAAATTCACGTATTTTAACTTATAATCCAATGCAAATTTAATAAGCTGACTTTGTTATTGTTTATTATTGGTACAAAGTCGTCCTTTGCATGGAAACACTGCCAACTTTGTATGAACGACATCAAAATGAAGTGGACAATGTTGCTATCAAAGTCTACCGACAATTAAACAACTTTTACAAGAGTTTCGAGCACACAGTTCTTGACAAGATTCCAAGGGGACCGGTAAAAGAAAAGAGATTCTACTGAGAAAGTCAACGGATCCAATCAATAGAAAAAGTTGTGAATAAGCTAGCTAATTAATGAGTGAAGTACAAAAATTCCCAAACCACAATCTTAATTATGCATAACACGTGTTCATTATATCTATATAAACACATGAGGTTCATATATATTGTCAATAAAAAAATTTTCAGCCATGAATGTAAAACTCACGCGTGAATTTAATTAGTCCATTCATTTAAGTTACATCTAATATTAAGCAGAACAAGAAGCAAATGTGGTCTAAATACAGCCGAGACCAAATGAAAAGATAAATATATGACAAGAATATTGGAATAATTTAGATGATATTACAAGAGTTCCAAGTGTGTTAAAATTGAACTTGGAAGCTTATAATAAAACAATTTGTATGATTCAATTACCAATAATACAATTCTCATAGTTTTGAAGATTTGCAGAAATCTGATAACTTGCAACTGGTGCTTGTGAGGCGTAGCTTAAGCATAAAAACATTTTCTTATCGACCGATCACCACTTACAAGCTTGCGTTTAGCCTTTATAATTAGAGCTTGTTTAGTAAGAAGAAGAAAGATGAGAGAATTAATGTAAGGATTTTCATACTCATGCTTGTTTCGTAGGATAGAAAAGAGGAGGTAGTGCATTGCGCTAAAGATTTCAACACTTACAGTTCTAATATCTCCAATATGGGAGTGATTTGATAAGGAAATCCATATAGCCTTAGCTTTAATATCATATTTAGCTCATGAATTATCGGCCAAATTTCATTTAGATCACGAGTTTCAAATATCCCAAAATGAATCCCCAATCTACTAAATCGTTTCAAATTAATCCTTTTATCCATCAGACAAATAAAGTCTTGATAAAAAGACTAATTTTGTGATTTTACATGTGTCATTAGAAAGAACACGCGTTTATTTTTATGTTGAGATTTTAACAATCGGTTTGAGGAAAAGACTATTCGACACAATATGAAAGATTGAGATTCACTTTTAGATCTTTTAAAGATCATGGATCAAAATGAGACATTAGCCTATTAAAATTTAGAAACTAAAGTTAAGTAAAAAAAAATATAAATATATATATATATATATATATATATATGAGTTCAACCCAATTTTTGGCTTGCCGCCGCGCCCTGACACTACTTAAAAGCTTGCTTTTAAGCTCCATACATACATACATACATATATATATATATATATATATATTGTATTACTAGATTGAGGAGGAGTGTCAAAGTTGTGAAGTTCTTTTCTTTTCTTTCTTTTTTTTCTTCAACTTTGCTTATTAAATTCACCATATGGACCTGGTCGTACATGCCTTTGTACATTGTACATTTTTTATTTAGTAGAATTGTACATTATTGTACATTAGTTGACCTGAAGCAAATTGGCATGGCTATATTTGAGAGCTTTAACTAAAGCTAAATGTCAACCCTTTTCTTGATGGCAAAAGACTAGAAAGCTGAAACATAACATGGAATATTATGAACCTGAAAGAAATAAATTAGCAGTATACCTTAGGCATTAATCAGGTCCTCATTGATGTAAAAGGATTCTATATATATTTATATATTTCTATTTATGTATACATATGTTCACTTTATCAGGCTCAAAACAATTTAATTAGCTGAAGCCAACGACTTCAAACTTCATCTCAAACACCTTTGACTCTGATCTCTATAAATATAGAGAGATCCTAGGAAATGGAGGTTTCAAATTGTAACAATTACGGATCATCACGCCCTTTGCTATTTCTCATAACTTTAAAGAAATCAATACACGTTTGCATTTTCTTAAACGAATCTGATAATCCATACTCAAAACTGCTTCCTTTTCTCTCTCCTTTTGTTCTAAATCGTCAATTAATTTGTATGACCATTGCATTTTTGTTTTAATTTCTTTTATCAGGACTTTCTCTGGTAGGCCTCTCTATTAGTAGTTCTAATTTTTGATCGTCAAATCTAATTAAAATCACATCAGATTAAAAATATATAGAACAGACAGTTTTTAATACAGATTTGATGGTTAAAAAGTATAAAATTACTAGTAATTCATATTTTCTGGTGCTACCAGAGAAATTTCCTTCTTGTATCCCAATAATTTGTTTTCTAATTGTTTTATTGGTGGGAATTGTAATGAGAATTTATGCTACTGTATCATAAATTTTTTGTTATTTGCAAATTAAACTTTTAGTTCTTAAATTGTAACTTTTAAGAACCTTAATTTATCAAGTTCTACAATATGGTCCAATCAATAATGGGCGCCAAATGCCAATTAATAGAAGTAGTCGTAATGCTAAAGTTTAAAAAGATGAAGATCCACTTTCATAACCAATTGAACTTTTCGAGTGCCTTTTGTACAAAATTTAAGTCGTCGGATCACAATTGCAACCAAATTTTAAAGTTTAAAGTACTAAATACAAAGAAATTCGAGGTGCAACAGCAAAAATAAATAAATAAATAAAAATACATGCCAATTCTCTCGTCAACAAAGCCGGCTTTGAAAATTGATTAAATTTTTTTTCTTTTTTTGAAAAACAGGGTTAAGCTTTAAAAAGGATAAGATAAGGAACTTGAAACTTTGGACTAGTAGGTGGTTCCCTTCTCATCTTTCGACTTTCGTTTGTTGTCGTAGTTTTAACCTTTTATTAGTGGTCCCTTCTCTGTTTAATAAATATCAAAACGCCACTTGATTCACACCTTTCGCTCCGCTATATATAATTACGCGGCGCATTACCATTGGTCGCTTCAACGACCAAAAAAAAATAATAATAAAGGAGAAGAATATAAAAATAAAGGAAATTCCTAGTTTGACGTCAAAGAAAACAAAGAAAGGGAGATGGAAGAATAGTCACGGTTTCATTACACCAAAAATAAATAGAAAAAGAAACAGCCTTATCAACTCACACATAAGAGAACTTCAAAACAAAACAAAAACAAATTCACACTTAGAAGGGTCATTTATCAACCCTTAAATGTGCAAAAGGGTCATTTATGTTTTTGCTGAATGGAAAAAAGGGTCATTTATTAACCCAAAAAAAAAAAAAAAAAAAAAACTAATTTATCCACCCTTAAAATAGCTAGTATATAGGTTTAGCCGTCTAGCTATCAATATATAACAAAAAACAGTGTCAAAACACACACAAAAGAAACAGTTAGAGAGAGAGAGAGAGAGAGAGAGAGAGACCGAGTAAAATAATCGAGTTTAATTTATAGTAATGGTTAGGGAATATTATTGGAGAGGCTCGAGCGGAGTAGGAGAGAGGGGATCAGTACCAGAGAGCTTAAGCGGCGTCGTTTTGGTGTTATTGGCGGCTCTGGTCAGCCTGGCTTTGATATTGGCGGTGGTGTTCTCCTGCGCCGACGGAGCGTCCAAAGACAAGGCCTCCGCCACGCAAACCGACACCTACGGCGGCACGACCTGCGCCGCCGGCTGCGGTGCCGCTTGCGGCGGTTGAAACCGTTGGAGCCTCTTTGAAATTCCGATACACCTTTGTTGGAGTACGTGGATTATTATTACTTTCTCAATTTCGTCTCCTCTCAACTGTATATCGTTAGAAAAAGAAAATCTTTTTTTTTTTTTTTTTTTTTTTTTTTTGTTAGTTAGCAAAGGAAGGAATAACTGAATGGAAATTAGCTGGGGAGACAAGGTAGTTAATGTAACAGTTTACTTACCAAAAAAAAATCAGAAAGAAAAATCTCCGCTTTTATTATTGTCTCTCCTTTTTTGTTTTTTGTTTTGTTCTTTGTTATGGTTAGATGGTCATTGGTCAGGTCTATGTATATCAAAAACTTCTTCCAAAAAAAAAAATGGAAGTTCTGATGGGAAGTTGGTTTGGTCTTATGATCTGCCTTTTAAATTTTAACGTGTGAAGTGGTTATGGGGCATTTGGTATACAGTAATCAATAGAAATTAAATACTTGAAAAAGTAATAGTAGGTAATATGATTATCTAAAATTTTACATTATCATGTTTAGTTATATCTATGAATCTTTTGTTAGATTTTTAAAAATGTTATTTTATGATGTTTTAGTTAAGTATAGTAATGTAATCCTTCTTATAAAGTTAGAAATTTTAAAAAATTTAAAACTAATTAAATCCTATTATTTTTATCCATTTTACTAACTTATAAGATTAATACTAATTGGATTTTTTAAATATTATGAAAAAATACAAAACTCAAGAATACTCCCTCTCTCTCTCTCACCCCTCTCGATCTCTCTCTCTCTCACCCCTCTCGATCTCCCTCTTGATCTTTCAGATCCATACGAGATTGGACTTTGCCGGGCCTGGGCAGACGAAGGCAATTCAAGGCTGGTCTCGGGGCTGCGCGATGGTCATAAGGCGATGGTACGATGGTCACGGGGCTGTGCAAACGGAGGCGATTCAGGGCTAGGCGAACGGAAGCGACTGGTATAGGGATGGTGGGATGGTCAAGGGGTTGGGCGGATGAGGAGATCGGTGACCACTGTTGAATATGAAGATTTAACAGTGGGGTAGAGCAGTATTGGATCGGAAGGCGGATTTAACGGTGGTGGTTGCACAAGAAAGTCCGATGATGAAAGGCGGTGGTGGCGTGGTTGATGGAAGAGCAGTGGACGAGAGAGGCGGTTGGGTCTGGGAAGAGATAGGTGGGAGAAATGTGGGAAAGTAAATAACACCCATTTTTTAACTTTCCCGTTATATTAACTTTCCTAGAAAAAGTAAATAACACCTTTCAAGATGGGTTTAGAATTACTTTAAAATGTGATAATGTGAAACCCATGGGCTTCACTTTTCTGAATTTTAAAAAAAAAAACTAATAATTGTACCAAACATGAGAATCTAAAAATTTTCATTCTTATCTCTGAGATTACCCAATACCAAACGTCAAGTAAGTGTAAAGGTGTAAGGCAAATGCTACACAAATTTGGTGTCATTCAATTGGTATGTGACCTAACAAGTACTATTAAAATGTATCAAAAACTAGCATGTAATGTAACATTAAAATACAATAAATGCTTGTTAGTTCAATTAACAATTTAATTTAAGGGGCTCGTTAATAAATTCGACAAAGTTTATAGACATCTAATTCAATATTCATTAGGATTGGTACGGGAAAGATAGAGAATTATCTCCAAATCCAATAGTGCCACCCAACAATTAAAACAGTAACATTCTTGCTTTTCTATTTTGGTATTTTTTGTTATAATGAAATATCTCATTAATACTCTGTATATTCAATAATATTAAGAGAAATACTAAAATTACTTATTCATTACTCTCTTTCTCACTCTCTACCTTCTCTTTTTGCCACAAAGTATCCCACTTTCTAAGAAAAAATAAGCAAAACTATAAACCATTATTTTTCCAAAACTCTGCCACCCCATTCTTTTATTACTAAAAAGAGATATTGAAGGTTATTTTTATAATTTACTACAAAATTATTATTTTTAAAATATTACAAGATTACTATTAAGACAAGAAAGACTTTTTAAAGAAATAAAAAAGGAAACATTTATATACAGAAATAAAAAAGGAAACATTTATATACAGAAATAAAAAAGGAAACATTTATATAAACACTTAGTATATAAATAATGTCCAAACTGTTTTTTTATTATTAATTAAATAAAATCTAATAACTTTAAAAATATTTTGTAAAAACATTTTCACTTTTTTTAAAATTTTTAAAAGTTTAAATTTTTAAAAAAAAATCATTAATTTGTTATTAATTAGTGATAATGGTAGAATGAACATTTTTTCTTCTAAAAATCAGTCTCAAAATACCAAAAAATGTTTCTTACTGTTTTAATATTATTAAAAATACGGGTGCTAATAAAGTATTTTGTTATAATAAAAAGTACCAAAATAATTTATTCATTTTATTTTTAAAAGAACAAGTAGGAAACAGTACCAACCATCTTTTTGTGACCGTTTCTTTGCAGCACACCTCTTGTAGTCAACTTAGGTGTAACACAAATTTCAACTCCAATATTCGCGGCATAAATCTAAAGATGTCCTCAGAATTTCTCTTGAGATTGGATAATTTTTTTGCTTTTCAAAGAACTGTATCCTCATTTGCAGCACAACCCTTGTAGTCAATAAACCACATTCACATGTTCAACTCCAATATATATTGGCGGCATAAATCTAAAGATGTCCTCAGAATTTCTCTTAAGTGATAATTTTTTTTTTTTTTTTTTGTTTTCAAAGAACTGTATCCTTATTTGCAGCACAACCCTTGTAGTCAATAAACCACATTCACATGTTCAACAACAATTTTAAATATTCTAAAGTTAGTTTAAAAAAAAAAAAAAAAAAAAAAGCCAATTACACGTTTTCTAGATGCTATTAGTATTTGCTGACTTGATTTTGCACAGCCCCAAAGCATGTAAATTTAACCAGGATTCATCAATTGATGATTTGTATGAATATTCATGAAACAACAGCCCCACGTACACTGTAAAAGACTAAAAAAAAAAAAAATGTTTGGTACTCTTACACAGCCTTAATACGGATATTATTTTGCTCATCAATCTGTACACAAATAGAGAATTCTTCCTTCCATTAAAAAAATCACAGCTGATATTATCCTTTATTTTTCTCTGTTCTTGAATGATCCTCCTTTTCAGCACAAATGCATAAACCAAAACCCAGTATAGCTTTCTCTGCCTTTCCTGTCCCTTCTTTATGGCCTAAAAGCGGCTATGGCATTCACATTCCAAGCTTTTTCCTAATTTCAGTGGAGGAAATATCCATGCGGAACTTCTCTTCAGGTATCGAGATGAACATGTCTTTCAACTCCTCCGGAATTTCTAAATCATCGAGAACCTGCAGAATGTGCCATGCAATAGCGACGGTAAGTTCAACAAAGAATAATATGAAAGGTAAAAAACAAGAATGTGCCCTAACGAGTTTCTGAAACGTGTAACCGACCTTGAAAACACCGTCTACGTTACGGCCTGCCACAAGAAAAGTGCAGCCTGTTGCCTTGCATCCAGTTAGAATCTCCAGCATCTTGTTATAGTTCCCATCGTAGTACTTGTGCTGGAAAAAAAAAAAAAAAAAAAAAAAAAAAAAAAAAAAAGTAACTTGTAAAAATAAACTAAGATTTACTTAATGCTCTCATTTAACAGCAGTTTATAGCTACATAGAGAAATCACAAAAGTCAAAGATTGTATGATTCATTCTGGACCACATTTGTATTATGCTTTTGTTGCTTGATTTTCATTTTTATTCACTTATTTATTTTTATGATAAACAAAGAGAAAGGATTGACTATAAATTTAGTAACATACATGAACAAGCCTTGCTGCTGTGTCAGCGCCAATTACAAACGCACTGCCTGGAAATATTTCGGCTTTCTTATAAAAGTAAGGCTGATTTGATATGATCACCGTCTTACCTGTCATATAAAAGATGATATGGTTAGATATGAAGTTTTTTTTTCTTTTAAAGGAAAAGAGAAAAGTACTCATATAAAATATACAAGGACTGTCATACAGGACACCAGGGAGACCAGGACAAGTTTACCTAAAAAAAAACTTTTCAGTAGGATAAACTTTAAGAAAGTACAGTCAAAGCACAAAAATAAAATAACCAAGCAAGTGAAGCTCACGATAAGCATCAAACTTCTGGTGAGTGATATAGAAACGGTATCACCGTGACAAATTTAGCAGAGCACAAATCATTGATCTTCTTTGACTTATCATTACGATCTCCTACTTTTTTATTTCTTGCATTAATCCAAATAGAAGATTAAGATATGTTCCTTCTAGCACTAACCATATTAGATATTAGTACTCCTTAGATTAGGATACAGCCACATTCTCCAAAACAAATTTATTAACACCACAAAATGGTGAAAATAAAATCAAGTCTGAAAGCTACTTTAAATTATCTCAAGTGCTCAAATTTATTAACACCAAAAAAAGTTGAAAATAAAATCAAGTCCGAAACCTACTTTAAATTGTCTCAAGTACTCATCAGCATATGTAAGATAAGGCATGAGATAAAGCAAACTATCATTAGATTACTAGTTCTTCTCAAAGCTTAAGCCATTAGAAGATAGGCTTATATTAGTAATCAGATATTAGATTCTAATACTTTCCCTCCGTGTGTGAGTTTAGAGACGAGAAAAGAAAATTGCTGACCTTACCCTTAAAGTGCATGAGTCTGGATTTTTACTCCTTCCTCTTAATAATATCCTTTTGACTATTATAGTTTTTTAATTAAAAAGAATCTTAATTTAGATAGTTTTTTTTATTAAAAAGGATATTAATAAAGAGTAAGGGTAAAAATTCATATCCAACATTTGTCTCTTTTCTCCTTTAGATAATGAGCAAAAAAGTTGGTGAACGAAATTGGGTATGCCCAATACAGAAATACTAATGAGGGCCGGCACCTACTAATCCAAACTTCCTCCCAGGTTTAATCCACATCAAAGAAAGATGAAGTAAAACAACAACGACGTGGACAAACAATCATGCTCACCAACTTTTTCAAACTGCTTGACACGATCTTTAATCTGTGATACTGAAAGTGGAGGTTTGTCAGCATTGACTGCTGATATTTCAAAACATGGATACGCGTCTTCACAAATGCTGCCCAAAAAAAAAAAAAAAAAAAAAAAAAAAGAGTAATTGGTGAGAAAATATGACTTGACTTCTGATTACAGAGCTTATGTCTCAACCATGAAAGCCACATAAATGCAGCAGCTTGAATTTAAAAGCTTAGCATTGAAGGTCTTATACATTAAACCTAATTTCACTTTTAACTATATTTATACATGATTTTCCACTTTAAAAGTCCAAGTTTGAAAGCAATGGTATTTTAACAACCATTTCTGTAGCACTCTCCTAACCAGAGCTCCAAATTCTTCTGATGTGCATATATACATCATAACAACAATGATGAATAATTGATGGACTTTAAAGGGAACTGTCACAGGTTTTAAGGTTGGATTGATATATGCCAAGAAATATAAACTATTATAGAAAGTATCACAGGCATGTCATCACACTATATTTGGAATACTAAATATACTCTTAGGATACCAGTATCCGACTGAGATACGCGCCGGTATCCGACCTCAAAACTGGTATTCAATTGAGATATCCAGCGGTATCCAACAGACAACAGCCAGTATTGGCGGCAATAGTCACCGGAATACCTAGATACCAATATCTTGCCGTGAAACCGACAAGTATGCACCACATAAACTGTCCGATAACCACTAATACCGGTGGTACCATGACCGTTCCTGTTGCTAAAACAATTTAAAAATCACAAAATTTACAAACACAGACCATTGAAAAAAAATCACATACAGATCATGAAAATAGGAAAAAAAAGTGACAAATAAATTAACAAAAAATGAAAAAAAAAAGTCAATGTAAACGGGATATCAGATGCTTACTAGCCGGTATCTACCAATTTCTGCCATTGTCGGCAGCGACGGTGATACTTGATTGGTATCATCTGCCATGACAATTAGTATCTAGGCGGATACCGGACAGTATCCGCCTGAATACTGGACAGTTACCAACCGGTACCCGTAACCACAATTACTGATGGTGGCACTGCTGCCGGAATACAAAAAAAAAAAAAAAATTAATAAAATCCATCAAAATAACTGAAAAAACATGAAAAATCAGAAAATCACTTCACAAAGTCTCTTTTCGAAAATTTCTCTCTTCCGCTCTCTTCTCTCATGCGGATCTAGGATTTGTTCCCATTGCTTGTGCCGACAAGAATGGTGACGGGGACAAACGAGTGATGATCTCTGCGCGTTCTGTTAGACCCCTACTAAAGCAAGTTTACACTAGGAGGGGCAAAACGGGTAGAAAACACAGAGTTAGGGGTCTAAGGGAAAATATTGAAAGTGGCTAGGATGGGCTGACGTGGCAAGAGGGCTAATCTGGTAGTAATTTGAATGGGGGAAGGGTAGTAGGTTTTGGGGTGTGAGTATTTTCATCTTCCGAGTGTTGGGTGTGTTGCCGGAACGGTGGGAGTGTCGAAAAGCTCGAAATCTCCGATCTATCCTTTGTATTTCAGTGTAATTTGGTGTTTTTGGCCAATTAGATTAATAATATTCCCTCCGATTACTCTCATTTTCTTGTTGTTTCTGGTGTGTGTGAGTGTGGTATTGGTGTTTGGTTGATTTTCTGAGCTAGGTTCCTAACAATTTGGTATTAGAGCTCCGATCCATGGAAACCAAACCAGCGGATCCGGAGAGGGTTACTACGGTGGAAAAGGGGATGGCGGTGGTCCAGGAGGCAGTCCACGCAGTGGTGACCGAGAATCTTCCGCAGATCCGTGAAGAAGTGGCTGGGCTGCGTGGTGAACTGGGGGAGGTGCAGACTCAGATGGAAGACGTGCAGGCGGCGCTGCGGAGGATGGATGCATTGTTGGCGCACCCGATGGCCGGAGTGGCCGATTTGGGTCGCAACAGTGAGCGACGGGACGGGGAGAGGCGAGATCGCGCACCTCAAGGTGAGGAGAGCCCAAATCGCAACGACCTAGGCAGAGTGGAGGTGCCAAATCAGGCAAATCTTTGCCGGGAAGCACCGATTTGCGAAGATTGAGGCCACGCGAGAGGGAGTTCCGAAGCCGGAGAGACGTGGGTCTCATGGAGGAGCGCGAGATCCGTCACAATTTGGGGCTGGGTTGTCCGGATCTGCAGTGCGAGGGTTTGTAGGACGACGGGAGGAGGGCGGAAGGAGGTCACGACCGTCGGGAGAGGGCGGCGGAGCTTGGTCGGCGACGGGAACCGGAGTTAGAGGAGGATAGGCTTGTTCCGGGGCTGGGACGGCATGGGCACCCTTAAAACAGGGAACCCAGCCCTGATTTGGACGTGTTTGGGGCTCAACGAGGTGGAGATCAGAGGCTGCACCGTGGAGGAAGAAGGTGGGAGGACTAGAGAGTCCATCGCCAAGAGACTCCGGCGGTACACCGGGGAAGGGGAGAAATCCGTGGAAGGAGGATGAATTTGCCAATAGTTTTTATGACCATTAATGAGCTTGCATAGAGGGTTTCAAATGAATTGATAAACTTTGTGGTTGCTTTCTAAGATACCAAGAAGACAGAAGAAAATAATTAATTGGCTCCAATTGGAAAATGTTATTTACAGGGACAACAACAATTCAGACTCTCCAATCAAGGAATTAGCAAAGTCTTTTGTTCTTGATCATTTAGATGTTATTTTTCAATTTTATTTTTTGGTTTTCACCTTGAGGACAAGGTGATTCTTTGGGGCGGGGGTAATGTTAGGATCCGTTAACTTGGGAACTTGTTTGGTTAGTGGGCAATTAAGTTAGTAGGAATTAGTATAAATAAAAAGCTCAGTAGCTCACTAGAGGTATGTTGTGATTTTGAGAGTTTTGGGAGACTGAGATTAGGGAGAGCGATGGTATCTCGAATACCACCAAATTAGGAGTCCCCGGAGTACTCGAATTCTCCGTTCTATCCTTTACTTTTCCAATTTCAGTGTACTAGGGTGTTCATAGTTTATTATCTAATAAAATCTCCCATGATTGTGAGATTCCGGAGTGAGACAAGGTGCCGGCTGCCTCAATGTGCATGGAGGGCGGGCCTTGAATTGGTTTCGGTGGACGAATCCGCAAGATCCATTTGTGGGATGGAGGGACTTGAAGGCAGCGATTTTGAAACGGTTTAGTAGAGCCAAAGAGGGCGATCCGATGGAAAGATTGATGGCGTTGAGGCAAGTGGGATCTATAGCAGATTATTTGGACCGTTTTGAATTGCTTTTGGCTCCGGTGAGAGGAATGCCAAATGCATTTTACAAGAGAGTCTTCCTCAATGGACTTCGAGAGGATGTTAGAGCGGAGGTGAAGATGCATAAACCGGCTACTCTCCAAGAGGTGATGGAGATAGCACAACAAATCGGGGATCAAAACGAGGCAGTGGTGAGAATGGGGCGGTGGAAGAGTGGACGGATTGGAGGATTGGGAAGGTCCTATTTGTTCAATGACAGTACCACCAACCGGCCTTCGTTTCCGGGAAGCTCCAGATGTTGGAAGGAGACAAGCTTCCCTGTCGGGGCTTCTAGTCCGTCGAGTGGTGGTCGGGGGATACCGCCGGATGTCAGAGGAGATGCAACAACGACACGTCCGTGGGCTTTACTTTAAATGCAATGAGAAGTTTAGCCCCGGGCACCGTTGCAAGAACAAGCAACTCCAAATTCTGTTGGCAACCGAAGATGATTCAGAAATAGATGGGGAAGTCAAGGAGGAGGAGGGCTCCGATGAAGACTCATCGGTAGAGAAGGTAGATCTCTCTCTCAACTCTCTAACGGGAGTATACTCTGCGAAAACCATGAAAGTCAAAGGATGGATTGGTTCACGGGAGGTGGTAGTGTTGATGGATAGTGGAGCTTCTCACAGTTTTGTGTCGAATTTGGTGGTCAAAGATTTGGGGCTGCCTTATGATTCCTCGGTTAGGTGTGGTGTGCAAGTGGGGAACGGAGCGTGTATCACAAGGTGTTTGCCGGGGAGTAGAGTTGATGACTCAAGGTTATAAGGTGGTGGAGGATTTTTTCCCATTTGAGTTAAGAAGTGCCGATGTGGTGTTAGGAGTGACGTGGTTGCGTAGATTGGGAGAGGTGAGAGTGGATTGGTCCCGATTCACAATGAAGTTTAAGGAGGGGAAAGAGTGGGTGAGTTGGTCAGGAGACCCATCTTTATGCTACACGCCCACAAGCTTACATTCGATGGCTCGATCTCTCGGGCCTCACCAAGTAGGAGTATTGCTAGAAGTTTGTGAGGTAGTGGGAGATGGAAAGGAAGGGGTGCCGAAGCAATTCCCAAGGAGCTACAGGGAGTGTTGGCTGTGGTGGAGTTTTTGAGGAGGTTAAGAGGCTGCCCCTAAGAGAGCTCGGGATCACCGTATCGTATTGAAGGATGGGGCGGACCCTCCCAACGTCTGACCCTATCGCTGTCCACATTTTCAAAAGGGGGAGATTGAGCAATTGGTGACGGATATGTTGACTTCGGGGATAATTCGGCCTAGTTGTAGCTCTTATTCGAGTCCGGTGCTCTTGGTGAAAAAGAAGGATGGTAGTTGGCGTTTTTGCGTGGATTATCGGGCCTTGAACCAAGTAACAGTCCCGGATAAGTTCCCTATTCCAGTGATCGACGAGCTACTTGATGAGCTCCATAGAGCACAAGTATTCTCGAAGTTGGATTTGAGGGCGGGATACCATCAAATTCGGGTCCTCAAGTGTGATGTGGAGAAGACGGCCTTTCGGACACACGAGGGCCATTATGAGTTCCTACTGATGCCACTCGGCCTCACCAATGCCCCGGTGACATTCCAAACATTAATGAACTCAGTATTTCGACCATACCTTTGTCGATTCGTCCTTGTGTTCTTCGATGATATTTTGGTGTATAGCAAAAGGTTGGAGGAGCATAGGGAGCATTTGACTAAGGTGTTAGAGATTTTGGAAAGAGAAAAGCTATATGCTAACAAGAAGTGTATTTTTGGCCGATCAAGTGTAGAATATCTCGGGCACATAATTTCGGGAGAGGGAGTGGCGGAGGACCCCTCCAAAGTCACGGCCATTTCTACTTGGCCGACACCTCGAAATGTGCGTGATGTGTGCGGATTCTTGGGCCTCACCGGGTATTATCGGCATTTTGTGAGAGGGTATCGAGAGATAGCTCGTCCTCTAACCAATTTGCTCAAGAAAGGAGGGTTTGAAGAGACTATGACTACCCTTCTGGTATTGGCTCTGCCCGATTTCACCAAGCCTTTTGTAGTGGAAACGGACGCGTCAGGGGCTGGTATTGGGGCAATGCTCATGCAAGAAGCCAAACCAATCGCTTTCTTTAGTAAGGCACTCGCTGAGGCAAGCCGGGTGAAATCGGTTTATGTGGAAATCCGGATTCTTTGTGATCTCTAGGATCCGGATCTTCTCGATTCTGAGAATAGTGCTTTTAAAGTGATTATAATTAGTTTCCTAGAATAGATTAATTGTAATTAGTTTCCTAGAATAGAGGATTTGGTATTCATTCACCGTTTCCTATTTTAGGTAGTTTCCTTTTTTGTTTGTCCTTGTAATCCTATGTATTGGTGTAATATTGAACCAGAAATAATGAGAATTTCATTCACAATTTCTCACATGGTATCGAGCCTTCTTCTGGGAATGGTGAAAAGTTAACCGAGCCCTCCTTTGAAAGTTCATCGAAACCGAGGCCATTAGAGGCGACCATGATGGATCGAGAGTATCCAGATTCCCATTACAGACACAAACTAAATGGGAATAACTATCTCCAATGGTCACAATCTGTCAAGATGTTCATCTGTGGGCGAGGAAAGGACGAGTACCTCATGGAGAAATCGTTCCTCCAAAGAATGCCGATCCAAGTTCGTAACATGGAAGGTGGAGAACAACTTGGTAATGTCCTGGTTAATTAATTCTATGACTAATGAAATTGGCGAGAATTTTCTTTTCAAAGACAAGACAGAAACTGGGAGGCGGCAAAGGAATTCTATTCCAAAGAAGGAAAACACCTGAGATATTTGAGACCGAGGCGTCTTCTTGATGATCTTGGCAAGGGATCTTAATGTTACTCAATATTATGGCATTTTAACTCGCCATTGGCAACGATTGGATGTATTTGAGGAACATCATTGGGAATGTCCTAATGATGCAAAAGAAATTGAGGAGAGATAGTTGAAAAGAAAAGGATATTCAAGTTTCTTATGGGACTTAATAAGAATCTTGATGAGGTTCGGGGAGAATTTGGGAATGAAACCCTTGCCCAAAGATCCGTGAAGCCTTCTCCGAGGTGGTAAGAGAAAAGAGCAGGAAGAAGGTGATGATGGGGGATGTTCGGGTAATCCAACCGCAGATCAAAGTTCAATTTTCATCGCTAGAGGAGGACAATCGGGGAAAGAAATTGTTGGGTGAGCATTGCGTAAAACCTGGCCATAATTACCGCCGGAAGATCCATGGCAAGCCCGCAGATTGAAACCCTCAAGACCAAGGCCTCGACCAAGAGAAAGTCTTGGGGCTGCAGAAGAAGGAACATCTTCCATCGAATCAAGTCCTTTCAACAAAGAACAACTTGAGACCCTACAAAAATGTTCTCACAACAGATACCAACCACAAATCATCGGAACAGATCAAGAGCGCAAAAAGGTAATCACATTAGTGCCTTTTTTCAGAAAATCCAAAATCCAAAGTCATGGATTGTAGATTCGGGAGCCTCCGATCATATGACAGAGATATCTCAATGTTTCACAAGTACAATCCATGTCAAGAAAAACGTTATGGTGACAATAGCCGATGGATCTCACTCTAGAGTAGCCGGAACAGTTCTATTATTATTTCAAAGGACCTTAGTCTAAATTCGTCCTCTATGTCCCGAATCTTGATTGTAATCTCTTGTCCATCGCCAAGCTAACCCGAGAACATAATGTGTTGCTAAGTTTTCTTCAAATTTGTGTGAATTTCGGGATTTGACGGGGGAGGACGATTGGCAATGCTAAGGTGGAGTCCGGACTATTTCTTCTTAAAGCGAGGGATCTCCTAGAGGACAAACTCATAGTGCAAAGACGTGTTGAGTCAAATAAAACTTTTTTTCCTCCAATGAAGACAATATTATTATGTTGTGGCACTATAGATTAGGGAAGGGTTTCCAAAGACTTTTCGTAAATAAAAAGCCAAAAATGTTTGAGTGTGAAGTGTGCCAATTCTCTAAACATACTCAGATATCTTATCGCAATCTTCCATATAGAGCATCACAACCTTTTTGATGATTCATAGTGATGTGTGGGGGCCATCTAGAATAAAAAATATCACGGGTACTAGGTGGTTTGTGTCATTTGTTGATGATCATACTAGAATCACATGGTTGTTTCTTATGAAGGAAAAATCAAGTTGGTCCAATCTTCAAAAAATTCAATACCATGATTCAAACCCAATTCCGGACAAAAAAATACAAGGATAATGCAAAAGAATACTTTGAAATGAATCGGGTAGTTACCTTGATAGTCGTGAATTGTTCACCAAAGTTCGTGTGTTGACACACCCCAACAAAATGGGATTGCCGAAAAAAAAAAATAGGCACCTTTGGAAGTTGCTCGATCTCTTATGTTTACCACACACGTTCCAAAATTTTTTTCGGGGTGAAGCGGTGTTGACAAACCGCTTATCTAATAAAAAGAATGCCCTCTAGAGTCTTGAATTTCCAAACAAGACACTTCTCCATTCCTTTCCAAATACACGTCTCTTATCCAACCTTCCCATGAAAATCTTTGGTTGCTCCACTTTTGTCCATATATATGCCCAACATAGAAGTAAACTTGATCCAAAGTCACTAAAATGCATCTTTGTTGGGTACTCTTCCAATCAAAAGGGGTATAAATGCTATTCACTGTCACAAGGAAGTTCTATAACACCATGGATGTTACATTCTTTGAGCAACAACCTTTTTACAAAATTGGTATCTGTGGGGAGAACTATACTCAAGAATACCAATCTTGGGATATTGGGAGGAATCACATCAATTCCGATATCTCGAATCTTCAATTCTTCAATCCGGTCAACTTCAACCCGTCCAAATACAATCCACCTCAACAAAGTCGGGACTTTACTTGACTACTCAATTTGAGTCTCATTCCTGCATGTAATTCCAAACACCTCTTGCAACAAAAGAGTTCCATGTTTACACTAGGAGACCCAAAGCTCAAGAAGGAAGAGAAAGGCGGACACCTTATTTAACCATGAATTCAATCCGAATCTTGAATCTGAGAATTCACAGGTAACACTAGTTTCGAACTCACAATCAATCCTCCTATTGATGATAGACCTGCGGAGAAAAGGAAAAAGGTCATGCAATCGATCATCCAATTTACAATTTTTTGTCATATAAAGGATTGTCACCTAGTCATTGTGCCTTTGTTAGCAATCTTGACAAAAATGATTCGAGCTCAATACATGAAGCACTCAAAGTTGGAAGGTTGTTTTGGAAGAAATTCAAAAGCACTTGAAAAGAATGGAACTTGGGAAATATTGAGTTGGACAAACGCCCGGTTGGTTGTAAATGGATCTTCAATCAAACACAATGCCGATGGCGGTATAAATGATTTAAGGCTCGACTTGTTGCTAAGGGGTTTACTCAATCTTACGGAATTGATTACTGAGGAGACCTTTGCCCCGTTGACAGATTCAGGTGTTACTTTCTCTTGCTTCCAATCTAGACCGGCCGCTATTTCAACTTGATGTGAAGAATGCTTTTTCAACGGGATTTAGAAGAAGAAGTGTACATGGAGATACCACCAGGATTTGAGAGTGGAACAACATCCAACAAAGTGCAAACTCAAAAAGTCGCTATATGGCCTAAAGCAATCACCAAGGGCATGGTTTGACAGTTCACCAGAAAAGGATTTGGGTATGATCAATGTCGACAGATCACACTATGTTCGGTCAAACATGCAACCTCGAAAAAAAAGGCAATCCTCATTGTGTATGTGGACGATCGATCGAGGTTTGGAAGAAATAACCAAATCAAGAGTTTTTTAGCAAGGGAATTTGAGGTCAAGGACTTGGGGACACTTAAGTACTTTCTAGGAATGGAGGTAGCCTGTTCAAGAAAGGGAATTTTTTCAAATGAAAGTATGTGCCGGACTTGTTGAATGAAACAGGGATGCTTGGATCCAAGCTGTGACACCCTATGGATCCCAAACATAAAACGGGAAGAAAGGATGATAGTGCACCGGTTGACAAAGGAAGGTATCAAAGGTTAGTTGGGAAACTCATTTATCTCTCCCACACTAGACCCGGATATTAGTTTTTTTGTTAGTATGGTGAGCCAATTTATGAATGACCCAACAGAAGAACACATGGAGGCATACAATGTGATCCCGAGATACTTGAAAATGACACCGTGTCAAGGATTATTCTTTAAAAGGTCCGAAAGGAGGGAGATTGAGATCTACATCGATGCAGATTGGGCCGGGTCCGTTATGCATGTAAGATCAACATCCGGATATTGTACATATGTCGGGGTAACCTAGTTACATGGCGAAGCAAGAACCCCATAGAGTGTCTCAAGCAAAGGCGGAGGCAGAGTTCAGGGCACTAGCTCATGGTATCCGTGAAGGAATGTGGTTGAAGAGGGTACTTTGTGAACTAAGGATTCCCATTACAAAACCTATGAGTGTTTATGCGACAATCGATCGACTATTAGCATAGCAAAGAATCCATTCATCACGACGGAACAAAGCATGTCGAGATTGATGTGACACTTTATCAAAGAGAAGATTTGAAAACGATATCACTCCAATACATTCCTACCACTCAACAAATAGCGAGATATTTTAACTAAGGCCATACCCAGAAAGTTTTTTGATGAACTTAATTCCAAGCTAGGATTGCTCAACATCTACAACCTAGCTTGAGGGGGGTGTGGAACCGGATTCTTTGTGATCTCTAGGATCCGGATCTTCTCGACGGAGAATAGTGCTAGTTTGTAAAGTGATTATAATTAGTTTCCTAGAATAGATTAATTGTAATTAGTTTCCTAGAATAGAGGATTTGGTATTCATTCACCGTTTCCTATTTTAGGTAGTTTCCTGTTTTTGTTTGTCCTTGTAATCCTATTTATTGGCTGTAATATTGAACCAGAAATAATGAGAATTTCATTCACAATTTCTCACAGTTTATGAGCGGGAGTTGATGGTGGTGGTATTTGCCATCCAAAAGTGGCACCATTACTTGTTGGGACGCCACTTTGTGGTTCGTTCCGACCAACAAAGTCTTCGATTCCTCATGGATCAAAGGATGCTTCCACCGGAACAATTACGTTGGGTTACGAAGCTTTTGGGCTATGACTTTTCAGGTCCAATTTAAACCAGGGGCAGCCAATAGGGTGGCGAATGCACTATCAAGGAAGGGAGAGGAGCGAACCTTGGACCTAGCGGCCATTTCCGTGCCCCAATTGGTGGATTTGGCAGATGTGAAGCGGGGGTAGCGGGCGGATGAGTGGTACTTGGGGTGATCGCCAAGTTGCAAGACGGGGAAATGGTGCAAGAGGGGTTTCATTTGAAGGAAGGGCTGTTGCTCTACAAAGAAAGGGTAGTGTTGCCAAAAGCATCCCCTTGGATCCCTTGTTTACTACATGAGTTCCATGATTCGGTGATTGGCGGCCATTCGGGGTATTTCCGCACTTACAAATGGAAGGCAAGTAACCTCTTTTGGCCGGGAATGAAGGAGGAGATTCGCGATTATGTGGCCCGATGTGTGACGTGCCAAAGTGCCAAGAGTGAAGCGTTGTGCCCCACGGGCCTCTTGCAACCTCTTCCGATCCCAAACCAAATTTGGGAGGACATCTCGATGGACTTCATCCACGGGCTGCCTAAGTCGGAGGGCTAGGATACTATTTTTGTAGTGGTTGATAGATTATCCAAGTATGCCCATTTTTGTGCCTTCACACATCCGTTCTCAACAAAATCGGTGGCCGAATTGTTCGTCCGAGAGATTGTGTAGCTTCATGGGGTTTCCTCGATCGATTGTTAGTGACCGTGACCCCATATTCATGAGTACATTTTTGCGGGAGCTATTCAAGCTCCAAGGGACCAAGCTGCACACTAGCTATGCCTATCATCCTGAATTGATGGCCAGACTGAAGTGGTGAACCGTTGTCTGGAGACTTATTTGAGGTGCTTTGCTGGTGTGAAACCAAAATTGTGGCTGAAGTTCCTTCTGTGGGCGGAGTATTGGTTCAATACCACATACAATGCTTCTACTATGTATACCCCTTTTCACGTTGTCTATGGTCGGACCCCGGTGTTATTTGGTTCCAAGATACTCCTTCCTTGGATGTTGAAGGGCCTAGATGCAACAGAATCCATGTTGGAAAAAGGAGCAATTGGAGAGGGCACAACAAACCATGAAAAAGTTTGCCGATGGCGATGTAAGGACCTTGTTCTTCTCAAGCTTAGGCTCTACCAACCGAAATGGTCGCCAAGAAGCTCAACGAGAAGTTGGCACCCCACTACTATGGTCCCTTGATGTGAAGATTTTGAATGGGCCCGGAGGTTGCTCGGATTTTGGATGTTCCATTTTTCCCAACTCAAAGCCTTCAAGGGAGACACCCCAGCTGCCCACCCCTAGCCGCCCTCCACCAACAATTCCCCAACTTCAACCTTGGGGACAAGGTTGCTCGGGGGGTTGGTCTTACTATTAGACCCTTCATCAAGCAAGTTTACACTAGGAGGGGCAAAACGGATAGAAAACACAAAGTTAAGGGCCTAAGGGAAAATATTGAAAGTGGCTAGGATAGGCTGACTTGGCAAGAGGGCTAATCTGGGAGTAATTTGAATGGGGGAAGGGCAGTAGGTTTTGGGGTGTGAGTATTTTCATCTTCCGAGTGTTGGGTGTGTTGCCAGAACGGCTGGGAGTGCCGGAGAGCTAGAAATCTCCGATTTATCCTTTATATTTCAGTGTAATTTGGTATTCTTGGCTGATTAGATTAATAATATTCCCTCCGATTACTCTCATTTTCTTGTTGTTTCTGGTGTGTGTGAGTGTGGTATTGGTGTTTGGCTAATTTTCTGAGCTAGGTTCCTAACACTTTCTCTCCTCCGGCGACTTCAATCTTAGCGGAAGATCAACAAATGGAACTAATTAGAGCTCCTTGTCGGTCTTGAGGACACTATTCCGCCAATTCCTTGTGCAAACGTGCAGCATTAACAAGGAGAAGTCACCATGCTTCGAATCTGGTGGCGGAGCTCTTCATGACGACAATGGCTCACTACTTGGTGACGGAGAGCTCCTTGGCGATGGTGTGGAGAATGAGAGGTCGCCGAGAATGGAAAGGTTGCTAGAGCTCACTACTTGGTGGCAGAGAGCTCCTCAACGTCGAGCTTCGATGAGAAAGCTTGGTGATAGGGGTTGTGTATTGCGTGGGAAAAGAGGCGAGAGAGAGAGAGAGAGAGAAAAAAGAGAGACCTAAAGCTCACTAGAGAAGAAGAAGAAGAAGAAGAAGAGAGAAAGAGGAGAACATGAAATTAAAAACCCTACTAAATCAAAATTTCAGGGTATTTTAGACTTTTTGGTTGATTTTTGGATCTACCACATGGCAAAAAATTTGATAGTTTTAATCACTCTGGCAGAAGTCAACCCCACTTAATTTTTGCGTCATATTGCCTAAATATCTCCAAATTGATTTCTAGTTCTCAATTCATCTGACAATCAGGTATTTCCACAAAATAAAACTCACCAATCTCCAATTCATAACTAATGGGCACTTAAATCTTATTTCTCTCATTATAGCGTTAAATCACATACAAGGCCAGGTTCCCTAGGTGGCAAAGTTCCACTTAATAGAAATTTGAACACCTTACACAACATGTATTTAGGATTGTATCAAGGATAAAAATTTAGCACAGAACACAGTTTATATACACACAATTGGCAGCAACTGCTACAAGAGAGTATGCAAATATCAAAACATGTATGGACAAATGCAAATCATTAAGTCAATTCCGATTTCTCAATAACGAAATTCTTGTACCTAGTAGCAACATCTAAGAGCTTGAGGTGACCTTCATGCAACGGATTAAAAGAACCAGGTAATACTACCCTCCTTTCTGCATTTAAATTATGCACCCCTGCAAAAGGTCCAACAAATTATAAGCACGCACACACGCGCCCACACACACACACATAACCAGTGTGGTTGATATAACCAATTGATATAACCAAAAGACTATATAACCAATTGATATTACCAAAAGACTAAGTCATACCACTTGAAAATGGATAAACCTTAAAGCATATTTGCCCATCTATAAGCTGCTGTAGCTCTTCATCTTCACTGAACTCTTTTTCATACTCCTCAGATACATCAGATTCAGTTAAATCCGGGACAAATGATCCTGGAACTTTGCAAGCACACGCAATTGCCTGTAACCAAATAACACGGCTGCATAAGAAAGAGAGTTAAATATAAGACTGAGAACATGACAGATGAACATATTTAAGTACCTTAAACTTTAAAAATCGGTACTTTAAAAATCATTTTTGATGTTATCACACACCTTGAGTAAAAGTTGACTTGACAGGAAATCTTCTTGCTCCCTGGTTCGCAAACCCTAAAACAATGAGAAATGCATAAGGTAAATATTGCAATAATTAAAAATTCCATACTTTTAGAGAGAGAGAGAGAGAGAGAGACAGGGAGGGAGGGAGAGGGATTTTGGGGGAGGGGGGGTGTTTTGGGGCAATCACCTTAGAAAGGGTAACCGTCGATACCCAAAGTCTGTTGGCCGTTCTTGTCGACAAGTGAAACCTTTTGATAACAGAAGGGGGAATTAAGACCACTGTGAAACTCACAGAAAGAGAGAGATGGAAATGTGGCCAACAGTGTAAAGGGGAAACTGGCCAATATTATACAATATGAAAGAATAGAACACACATGTGTATATGAAATGAATGAAAACTGACTCAAAAAATGACACAGAAAACCTAAGCCATCCACGATGGTTATGGTAAACTTGCATTTCAGAGTCATGAGCATCCTAGTTAACAACTAGCCAAACTAACCACTGAGTGCATAAGCTGAACCAAACAAATCAGAAACCTAAAATAATCAATACAACTGCTTATAGTTCCACATAGCAGGTATCAAAACCATAAAACAAGGCGTAAGAATACAACTATAATAACAGGTTGGATCAACTCGAGGGGGTAAGAGGATGCAGTCAACCTTGTCCACCAACCATCTTTCCAATAAAAAGAAACAATAAAAACACATCTTTTACGTAATTAAACCGATTTCTCTTCTGAAAGAGCATGTGGTGCTTTAAATTCTTATGTGATGTATTCCCAAGAAATTTCCTTGTCACATAACAAGTTGTGTAAGTTATACCTGTGATCCCCGAGTTTCGGACGCGTGCTACCAAGAGAGCCTGTAAAACCGACGCCAAGAATTGGGAGACCTATTGCAGAGATTAATGAAGCCACATAAATCAGAAAACAAGAACATTGTATTCATTTTTGTTTCTTATAAAAACGAAAATATACATAAATTCTCTCCAAGTGCCTGCCTATATTACACTGATGAGCTTATCTTTTCTCCAAACTGAGTTTAAAAAGAGTTCAGAGTTCAGACCTGATCTTAAGTTCCTAATAAACCAAGAATCTGAAATAGGATAAGCCATACATACAACTGTGGAAAAAATTTGGCTCATAAAAAAAAAAAAAAAAAAAAAAATTGATAGACATAACTGCATTATATTGTATCACTAATGCAAATTAGTATCTTTCAGCTTTTTCGGTTTTAAATTACCGACATACGGGACAAACGTAAAAAGATAATTCAATCACCAGCATATATGCAAACAACTTAAACAAACGACCCAAAAAAAAAAGGAGTATAAGTAATACATTGACGATTAATAACCTGGTCTGGAGAGCTTGAGAGCGCGATTGTAGGCCACCAAAGCCATTTCTTCAGCAGTCTTCCCGCTACAAAATTGGGTCGGAATCTGAAAAACCCCCCAAAAAAATAAGAATTTGACACGCAATTGAAGGGGAGAGAGAGGGAGAGAGAGAGAGAGAGAGAGAGAGAGAAACCTTGCCGAGTAACTGAATCATGGACATTCTGGAATAGGGGACGAGGGCTTCAAGGACAGTGTTGGAAGCTCCGGGAACTGATATTAGCCACCCCACCGCCTAATTAACCAAGTATTATCATGAATCGATCAATTCCATCAATTCCATAGCCAAAAAGTTTGTATTTAGAGAGATAGATATATGTTCGTAGAGGACTAAAGGTTATTAAGCGTCAGAATTACCTGGGAGGCGCCGCCGGCGAGGTAAAGGACGCACTGGGTCGGAGAAGCGTGAATAGCGTCCACTGCTACTCTAATCCAAGCGTCCGCCATTGTTGGTCAATTTGCTTCTTTCTAAGATCAATCAATGATCGTCGATCTTTCTTTTTCTTTCTCGTTTCCGTGTTGAATAGATAAGTGTATCGAACGGTGCCGTTTTCCTCAGCGTGAGCGTGACGAGTCCCATTTTCTCGGTTACCATTTATTCACAATTATCTCCTATAAACTATTATTACCCCTATCCCATTTTGGACCCAAACTTCAAAATTATAGCAAAAACTTTTGAGTTTAAATTTTATGACCTCCAGCGCGCGCCCAAGCGCAGAAGAGGGTCACAGCCTGCCAACAGGGGGCGGCCGAGGCCCCCAGCACGCGAAGGGACTCAGCCAAGGTGTCCCGGGTGCGGAAAAGCTCGACTGAGGCTAGCAATAAAATTTGAGTTATAATTATGGAACGTTTGGTTAGATGGAAAGGAATGAAATAAAATAAAATGTAATTCTAATTTAATGTTTTGTTAGATTTATAAGAAAATAATTATTATTTAAAAGAATAGTCATTTATCTATTTTGGATAAATCATCATTCCTTTCTCATATAAAAAGAATGGTCATTTTAAATTTTTTTTTATTTTTTTTCATAATTACTCTTTTCAATATTAATATATTTAAAATATATTATATAGTAGTTATATATTAGAATATAATATAATATAATATAATATATAATAAAAACATTATAATATAATATAGTTATAATAATATAATAATTAATTTATAATATAGTTATAAATTATAATATATTTATTTACTATTCTATAATAATATATAATATATTGTAACATAATTATATCGTATAATATAATATATAATAATATTACAATATAATATATATATATATATGATATAATATAATATAGTTATAATATTTTAACAAATAATACCATAATTATATTAATAATTTTAATATTATTATTTTATTATATAATATAATTATTTTTTATTATATTAATAATATAATAATAATTAATATAATTAAATATTAATATAATCTTATAATTCTAATATTATTATCCATTATAGTGCATTACACACGACTACATTATAGTACATTACACACGACTACATGATGTATTAATTATAATATATTTATTGTATATAATATAATAATTATACATTATATTGTAATTATATATATATTATATTATAGTATAATATAATATAGTTGTAATTTTAATTATATTATAATTGAATTATTATTGTTTATTATATAATATTATAATTATATTAATAATTTTAATAATATTATTATATTATATATCATAATTATATAATATATTATATAATAATAATTTCATTATATTATATTACATTTTATATATTATATTGATAGATAAAATATTAGTGTTATATATAGCATAAGAGTAAGTTTGTCAACATGAAAATATTTATGTTTCATTTCAGAGAATTCTTAAAATTATAACCAAATAAATGAATCAACTTTTTTTTCCATCTCATTCCCATTACCATTCTCAATCACATTCTCATTATCATTCTCTCACTGTAACCAAACGCAACCTTAGAGTTGTGAAAAAAATGATGTCAATTTAGTCATCCAATTTAGCCATAATAAATTTTTTAAAAAAAAAAAACATAGGGGAAAAATAATAATAAAAGCAGAGATTTTTTCAGTTAAAGAAAATGTTACACATTTCTAACAATTCCGTCATCAACATTTAAAAAAAAAAAAAAAAAAAAAAAAAGGTTCCACATTTTTAGTCCTTCTATCGTTTAAAAAAAATAGAGAAATTGAAATGACGTTCTGATGGTTTCTCATAAAAATACACGTAAAGAAAATGGTTCAAATCACATGATTCGAATCCCTGAACCAAACGGATAGTAAGTTTAACAATTATCAATCATGTTTCATGTTTAGAGTGAGGGTTAAAAATGTCTTTGTGGGAACTGTACTAATTGAGTAATTGACGTGTACTTTTAAGGTTGTTCTTTTGTATTTTTAAATTAAGGTAATTTGAGTGATGATCTTGAGTTGAGTTTGAATTTGAGTTGAATAATTTGAGTTTGTGTTTGGATGTGCACATTTGAGTTATGATTTAAATTGAGAATCTTTTTAAGTTTGTGTTTGAATGAGTCAAAATTTAAATTTAAATTTATATAGTATTTTAATAAAAACTCAATAGTGATGAAAAATTTTAATAGGATATATGGGTAGGATTTTATTCGTCTTTTCGTTATGAATGCATAGAAAAAAATCATCTCAATAAGAATTAAAATGAAAAAGTTATGACATTTTTAAGAATAGAAAAAATATTGTTCATTAACTTGAGTTCGAGTTTATAAACTCAAGTTAAAAGGGAAACCTGAACTCGAGTTTAACCTCAAACTCGAATTCAAACTTGAGTTCAAACTCAAATTTTACAAAAGAACATGCACTTAAATAAAGTTATAACTCAAGTTTAAACTTTTTGTGAATTTTGTTATAAAAGAACAATCCCTAAATCACGTCCAATTACTACTAATGATAAAAATGTGTCCTCGGCTACTGGAAGAATTCTGTTAATTTTTTTTTCCTTTTCTCTGATACGAGGCATCTAGTGGCAGAAGGCTATCAATAGCAAAACTAATGCACTGAGATATCTAGTTGTAAAAACCGTTTTGTTTCAAAGAACCAAAAACATCAGCAATGTGATCATGAGACATATAACATGGTGGGACAATTAGAAATCGAAAATGAAAGCTTATACCACATTCATTTCACTTATTCAAATTTAAAATTTAAGTTTTGTTATAATAAAAAATTCTCAGAAACAGTTACATTTAATTTTTTACTACAGTAAAATACTCACATAAAATCACATCTTAACTCAAATTAAAAACTTAAATCAGCAAACTAAACGAGCCCTCTACATAATAAAGAACCTGAGTCAGGTTTTTAAAGCAGGGTGGCAAATGGTACTACCAAATATGCTACTACCGCCTATTAGCGGTGAAGAAGCAAGGCAATGGACTGAACACATCAATAAGTTACACAGCCAGACTTGTTATAATCACCCACAGATTCAGTTGAATGTCTTTAATGATCAAAATGAGTCGGGATTAAAATATATTTTGAAAGTTCACGAGCCAAAATAATTGTGATTTGAAATAACTTGAGAAATACGTGTTAACGTAGAAAAATCTAAACAAAAAATACACAACCCGTACCATGTAAATAAAGAGGACAGAACAAAGAAGAAGAAAAAATAGCAAAAAAAAAAAAAAAAAAAAAAAAAAAAATACGACTTATCCGGTGACGAGCAAATTAAGCACTTCCCAGTCACCCGACCATGTTACTGTCTCCATCTTCATCCTCACTAAGATCAAGATCAGCCAGCAATTCTTCCAATGGAATTGACGGTACATCTTCTCCATCAGTCATAGATGTGGTATCTGATGGCTGGTATTCCTTGTTCCGGTATAATGAAACATTGAACCTCATATCAGGATTCTCCTCCAAATCCTTCAAGAACTGCTCATACTCAGACCTCATCTTGTCTTGCTCAGCCTTACCCTTGTCTTTAATTTCTATGTCAAGGGATTTGAGCTTCCACGAACGGGGCTTCCCGCGCTTTTTTCCGCGTTTTTCTTCATAGCTCTTCTTTATCAAAATCGCATCAGGGAGGACCAAATTCTTGTGCTTCTCTAACTCACTGTCATTGAAGTTAGCTCCATATAAGTCATAACCAAGAGCATAATCACCACGTTTTAAGATATGGCCAAGGTGTGTTCTTGTGGAAAAGATGGTGTCATTATTCAACCGAGCAACACGCGCGTCTGCTAACGCGTACTTTGATCCGCCAACATTAACGACATGCGAAACGATCTTCACATCTAGGACGATGTACTCCACTAGCTGCCTACTAGTAAGCAGAGATTCAAAGGAAGCCCTCCAATACTGATCAGACTCCATGAAACAATGACTCAGGCTCAACGGGTCAAGCAGAACAATGTTGCCGGTTACTTTAGTGCAAATCACCAAAGGACGAATATTTCCAAGACTTGCTGCAACTTCCGGAGGCAGACAAATCAAATCCTCGCGGCATATAGGCGAAATTTTCGCAGCAAAAGCACAATTGTAATTGTAGTTATAACTCCTGCTATCATGGGACACGAGGTGTTTGTTGTCCTGCGGATCACGCGGTTTTACCGGAGCAACTTTCCCCAGAAACTCCAAAAATCTCACGCCATGACTCCTTTTACCAAAAAAGAAGTCGATGCCCTGCTTAGTCTGCACAATCTTGACGGCATTGGTGGCCGCACCATGCTTCAAAATCACCTGCTCCAAGAAGAAAAGAGTCCGCCGATGAGGAACGTGTTGGCGGAGCTGCACAACCGCAACATATTGGTCGGGATTGGCCTCAACCCTCATGCAAGATTCACACATAAATTCTTGCACAAAAAACTCAACCCCATGAAACTGCTCAAGGACTGCTCCTCTAACAACCTCCTTCTGAACTTTCAACCTAACTTTGATCCTCTTCGAATGCGGTTCGGTCCAAATAAACTCGGCATTTACCAACCTCAATTTGTTTAAGTTCTTCAGCCTCTTGACACAAAAGATTAAGAGCTCCTTGGATTCTAGTTCGGCTTTGATCCACGTCCTAGGCGGCTGCAGATAGCGATCGCATTCGGGGCAGTGTCGAATGTCGACACGCTTCTGCAAAATGTCTGTGATATTGACTTTAAAACATAAACAATTCTTGCACATATTGGCATCGTTGTGCACCCGTTGAAGTCCACATTCGCAACATAAAACTTTGCACATGGTTTGATGCACTGTGAACATGTCATTTTCAACAGCCATGGATGATGATTGATATCTGAGAAAATAGTGTGTTTTAACTTTTAATTAGTAATTTAATAGAGAGTCTATAGACAAAAAGAAACAAAAACCAAACAAACGCAACTTTTTTTTTGTTGAAATAAAAATTAATAAATAAATAAACGATGTCAATATTTCTTGAGCAGTTATATTTAAAGAACAGAATTATAATCTTGGTTGGGTACAAGGCACATATCAAAAGTTAAGAAGAGGAATACCTTTTTTTTGGCTGAATAAGAAGGGGAATACCTCGAAAAGAAGAGGAGGAATTGAGGGGCGGCTGAGAGTTTGAGATTCTGAGAAAATAAACTTTGGGCTTATATAGGTTGAGGTTGGGAAGGAAGAAAAGCCTTTTGGTAAATTATAGAAATGATTACACAAAATATCACAATAGACATTTTTTAAAATAACCCTAATACCCAATCAAATTTTAATTTTGGTCTTTTAATTTTTGACTCGACTAATTATTTTGTCATATCTTTTTTTAACTTTTTAAAATTTTACTTATTTTGTCACTTCTTGCTTTTTTTTGAAAAAAAAAAAAAATGTCATTGAAACAATTTTTCCCTTATAAATCCTACTTAAATTGGTGTATGCAATCATCGAAAATATTCATTTAAATTTGTCTTTAAAATACTTCTTTACTAGTGCCCTAATAAAACAATATTTCCTCCTTCGTATGTACAATCTGAAACACCGATTTAATTAATTGAGATTAATTAAGGTAATTAAGATTATTAGTGTGCCCTGATTTAATTAATTGAGTTTAAATAATTCCAAGGTATTTAAATTATTCACAGTAATTTATTTTAATAAATGTGTATATGGGCATTTTCGGACTATTTTAGTGCACATGTCATTTTTTTTATTTTTATTTCCCTTTTCTTTTTTTTTTTTTTTTCTTTTTTTTTCCTTCCTTTTCTTTTCTTTTTTTCCGTTTTCCTTTCTCTCTCTCTCCTTCACTCTCCCGCTCTCTCTCCTCTCTCTCTCTCATTTCCATCCCAAATCGAACGAGTTTTGAGCCAAAGTGTGATTTCAAAGAGTTTTCAACATCAAGAGAAGGATTCAAGGTAAGATTCTTGAAAGAACCTCTCTTGAATCTATGTTTTTCGGATTTTAAAACTTATTTTTGGTTCAAAACGGATTTTGATGATTTTCGAGTAAAACTAGAGTAGAAATTGGAGATCTTGGGTTCTTTGGACTTGTTTTAGGACCTAGAACCCGGATCTAGTGTTTTCCTTTGAAAAATCTGGATTTGGGACCTGGATTTGCGGGTTTTGGACCGATTTCCGCGAGTTCTCTCAAGGTCGATTTCAACCGGCCGACTGCGGCGGGTCGACCGGATCTGTGCCGACCGGTCGATCGGTGTGCACTCACCGGTCGAAGAGTTCATCCTGTCACCCTGGTCGATGGACACGGGTTTGACCTGTTTCGAAATTGTCGTTTTGACCCATGTTTTCGGGGAGAACCCAAATTAGCTTCATTTGGGGACTTGGGATGAAAGGATTAGTATCCTAATCGATTTGATATTTAAAACCCTTGGAATGGAATTTAAACATGAAAATGGATTAGGGCACACTAATTGAGAATCTTGGTATATGATTGAAATTGGATTACTTTAGGACCGAGGATTGATCCTAAAGTGGTGTTTTGTATAATGCTCGTTGTGGAACAGGGGCTTGAGGAAGCGAACGGATAGGGCAACGCTAGTCCTAGGTTTGAAGGTAGGATTTCTATCCCTTTTCCTTGTGAGCCTGTTTCAAAAAAAAAAAGAAGATTTTGGCCTTGAAAATGTTTTAAAGAAAGGGATTGATTTGCGAAAAGAAAACGCTTTTAAAAACCATGGCTTGTTAGTTTATGGAATTCCTTGGCTTGTCCTGTCCTTGAATCCATAGCTTGTCACCATGGAACCTCATGGCTTGTTCACCATGGGGCCCGGGCTTGAGTAGTTCGTGGGGTCATATGAACGATTTCATAATGTTAAACGGATGATTTCTTAAGATAAGAGATCTTGTGAACTGTAATAGAGTCTATTGTCAGAATCCAGATAGGATCGCAAACCGGGTCAGGCGAGGCACTTGGTGAGGTGAGTAATTTGTACTAATTACTTTCAAGCCCCGTAATCTGGTTAGTTTTCATTATATTTCCTTTGAGAAAAAGGATGTGAGGTTCCTACTGCTTCACAAGAATGTCTTATTTATTTTATTATCGCACTTATTTATTTGTTCGTTTATTTAAATTATTTCAAATTATATCCCACTGGGCCTTTCGCTCATGTTTCAAATGTTTAAACCCCTCCGTGAGATTCGAGGAGCGGTGCATCGTGTCAGTTGTGCTACGGATCGAGCAAGCGAGGATTGTGTTATCCTCTTGAGCAAATGTAAGGAATTTGAGAAATTCGTAAACTTAACTAATATTTGGATTTACTAGACTGTGGATGATGTCTGTTGTAATGATTATTTACGTAAAACGACATTCAGGCTCCTGGATTATATTGTTTATTTATTTATTTTAATGCAGTCGGGGGGGGCCGGTTGGGGCGCTTTATTAATCCCAATTGAGCTCCACGCCACCCACCCCGTTTGGGGGCGTTGAGTGGTATCGAGAATTAGGTTAAGAACCCCGGGATTGTACATACATGTGTGTCGAATAGTCTAGTTTGATTTCGGTTGAAGGAAATCCCGCCAGAGAACTAACCGGAACAACGAATCAAGGATTCTTCGATGCCATGCGCCTTTCAAGGCATGGCCACTAGAAACGGGGATCGAAACAGAATATTTCGGGAATTGCCTATCCCTCGTTTAATAGTGAGGAGGAAGAAGCGGAGTTTTGGATTGACTCCATAGTTAAGCATTTGAGTACTAAGGAGTTCCAAATGAATCTTGGGTGGAATTTGCGGTGTACAAGATGGAAGGATTGGCAAACACTTGGTGGAAACAGTCAAGAGGAGGATGAACAGTGGATGACCCGGGAACAATTCGAGGTGATGTTCAATGATCGCACTTCCTCCGAGTTACTGGAAGAAAAAGGCACTGGAATTCATGCCTCGCGGCAAGGTGACATGTCCGCCGAGGGAATATGAGGCTAGGTTTAATGACCTATCCCGGTTTGCGCCATCTCTAGTGGAGTCTCAAGACATGAAATGTCTCAAGTTTGAGGCCTCCGTGAGGAGATCCTTGGTGGCTCAATTTCAGAAACAACTCCTGCTATCATGGGAGTGGTAGAAGAAACCGCAATCAAGAAAAACAAGGTGTTACCATTGTGGGCGTGTGGGCCATATTAGGAGGAATTGCAAAAGGAGCCCAAAGTGACGACGAATATCACCCGCAACATTGCCATCCTGCGGACCACGCTGCAAGTCGCCGAGGAGACAAATCAAACCTCCGCGGCATAACGGCAGAAAAGGACAATAAAAATCACGCAGTGGGTTGAGGGTATGATTCTAAATTCTTTTTTGCTCACCTGCCATCATCTTATATCAAGTTCTTTTGTTCGGACTTTGAAGAACCAAAAAGAAGTTTGTTGATTGGGATGTGGAGGTGATGAGTGTGTGTAAGTCGTGTGTGAAATCAATTGGAGATCACTTGATTATCCTTCCGATGACCCCGTTTGCGGAATGGATTAGTTCTGCACGGTCTTGACCGGACAACCGCTTATCGCGTAGATGAATCCTTGGGGAACCAAGATTCTAAGAAAATCACCTGCTGCCATGGAAGGTGAATTTGAAGAAAATCCACGTGGTGGATGAATTTGTCATGCCGACCCCGGAACGTGTTGGCGGAGCATTCCTCCATACCGGACCGCGAGATGAACAACATATTGGTCGGGATGAAAAGGCCTGCATTGAAAAGATGAGGAATCGTGAATTAAATACTCTAAGACATTTGCAATTGAAACAAAACCGTATGGGGATTGGCGGTTTTGATTGACAAATGATTCATGCATTTCAACATTGATGACATTTGTTGCTAACAACTCCTTCTGAACTGGAGCAGAGATCCCTTGAAAATCCTCTTTTGTAAAATGCGGTTCGGTTGACCAAGAAAGGCGATTTAAACTCGGAATTGAAGGTAAGGTTGACAATGCAAATTATTCTCGTACCATTCCTTGAACATTCGGGGTTCTTCGGTTGTGTCTTGACACAAAAGATTAAGACGCTCGCATGAAGGAACTTGCAAACCATGTTATTTGGAGCAAGGTTTTAAAACATAAACAATTCTTGTTTGCAGATATGGAAGGCATGGAAAAGCTAATTATGCCCTTAGGGCGGTGAGTGTCGAAGTCGAGGATTGGAAAGACATAAGTGGCTTATGGCAAAACTTGTGCAACAAGTGCAACCTCCGAGGAATTTGATTAATGATGATTGAATGGAGAACAATTTGAAGATTGGAGAATCCGGGAGGATTCGAAAATATAATGAAAACAAATCGAAAAATCCCAACCAAGATGTACCAACTTTTTTGTTGGAAGGCATGAAGAGAGATGTGAAAGTTTGCAAAAAAATAAACGGGTGGTGGTTGATGGGTGGATTTAAGTCCGCCGCGACTTCATACCATTGATACCGAGCACATCATGGTTTGATGCACGCTTTCAATGCAAGGTTGAGAAGTTTTTTCAAAGGAAATTTCATGGAGACGGATGGTCGGAGGATATCTTGATCTAAGTGAGTTTGCATACAACAATGTTTAAATGGCACCGCTTTTTTGTATGGTCGCCTTTTAGGTCACCTGCTTGTTGGTTGGAACCAAGGATAGACTTACAACCGGACCGGATGTCATTCAAGAGAACAATGAAAAACAAGTTTTTTTAATTGTGTTTAATTGAAATAAATCGCAAGTATGTGGGACTATTCGAGACAAAATGGTTTGAGAAGAAAACCAAACAAAATGGTTTAACTTTTTTTTTGTTGAAATTAAAAATAAATAAACGATGATGCAGAATATCCGCATTTTGCACTTTTGAAGTTTTAATTTCGAGGAGAAATTAAAGGGGTGGAGTCAGAATAATCGATTTAATTAATTGAGATTAATTAAGGTAACTGATTTAATTAATTGAGTTTAAATAATTCCAAGGTATTTAAATTATTCAAAAAATTTATTTTAACCAAATGTGTATGGGCAACGGACTATTTTAGTGCACATGTCATTTTCTTTTATTTTTATTTCCCTTTTCCTTTTTCTTTTTTTCTTTTCTTTTCTTTTCCTTCCTTTTCTTTTCTTTTTCCGTGCGTTTTCCTTTCTCTCTCTCCTTCACTCTCCCCTCACTCTCTCCCCTCTCTCTCTCATTTCCATCCCAAATCGAACGAGTTTTGAGCCAAAGTGTGATTTCAAAGAGTTTTCAACATCAAGAGAAGGATTCAAGGTAAGATTCTTGAAAGAACCTCTCTTGAATCTATGTTTTTCGGATTTTAAAACTTATTTTGGTTCAAAACGGATTTTGATGAAAGTAAAACTAGAGTAGAAATTGGAGATCTTGGGTTCTTTGGACTTGTTTTAGGACCTAGAACCCGGATCTAGTGTTTTCCTTTGAAAAATCTGGATTTGGGACTGGATTTGCAGGTTTTGGACGATTTCCGAAGTTCTCTCTCAGTCGATTTTCAACCGGCCGACCTTGCGGTCGATCGGAATTTTGCAAACTTTGGGCGATTTAAAATTGTCGTTTTTTCATTTGGGGACTTGGGATGAAAGGATTAGTATCCTAAATGATTTGATATTTAAAACCCTTGGAATGGAATTTAAACATGAAAATGGATTAGGGCACACTAATTGAGAATCTTGGTATATGATTGAAATTGGATTACTTTAGGACCGAGGATTGATCCTAAAAATATCGATGCTCGTTGTGGAATAGGGGCTTGAGGAAGCGGAACGGATAGGGCAACGCTAGTCCTAGGTTTGATTTGCGAGGTAGGATTTCTATCCCTTTTCCTTGTGAGCCCTGTTTTCAAAAAAAGAAGATTTTGGCCTTGAAAATGTTTTAAAGAAAGGGATTGATTTGCGAAAAGAAAACGCGTTTTAAAAACCATGGCTTGTTAGTTTATGGAATTCCTTGGCTTGTCCTTTTGGAATCCATAGCTTGTCACCATGGAACCTCATGGCTTTTTTAGTTTGGGGTTGAACGATTTCATAATGTTAAACGGATGATTTCTTTTTCAGATAGGATTGCATCCCCGGGGCGTTTTTAGGCACTTGGTGAGGTGAGTAATTTGTACTAATTACTTTTTTTTTTTGTTATATTTCCTTTGAGAAAAAAGGATGTGAAAAAATGTCTTATTTATTTTATTATCGCACTTATTTATTTGTTCGCTTATTTAAATTATTTCAAATTATATCCTATCGGGCCTTTCGCTCATGTTTCAAATGTTTAAACCCTCCTGGGAGATTCGAGGAGCGGTGCATAAATGAAGTTGTGCTACGGATCGAGCAAGCGAGGATTGTGTTATCCTCTTGAGCAAATGTAAGGAATTTGAGAAATTTTAAACTTAACTAATATTTGGATTTACTTGGATGATGTCATTGTAATGATTATTTTTACGATAAAATATGTCTGGGTTGTTTGGATTATATTGTTTATTTATTTATTTTAATTGGGGGCCCGGTTGGGGAATTCCGCTTTATTAATCCCTAATTGAGCTCCACGTCACCCACCCCGTTTGGGGGGCGTGACATGTACAACTAATTATTTTCTATTGATTTGACGCGATTGATCAATTTTTAAAAAATTATATACCACTTATTTTCTTATTTTTTTTCTTTTACTTTTTCTTTTTTTTTTTTTTTTTTCTCTTACGTTCTTAAATATTTTATATTTGTCTTATCTATTTTCTAATTAATTTTCTATATGGTTTGGTGCTCATAAAAATCTTTTCTTCTTAAATATAATCTATTTATTTATGTGTATATAATATTAGAACAGGACACACATTCTAATTGAAACGTGTATTTTGTACTTTTTACTTTTTATGAATCTTATAGTTTATGTCTCATTGAAAATATATTTTATTTAATAAGCACTATTGATTTTTTTTTCAAATACAAACCGACTTAAATATTTTTCTCTTTAAATTTTTTTTTTTTAATGTGTTATTTATAAATATTTATGTTACTTCAACGTCTTTTTATTATTTTTCTTATTCTATGAGAAAATAGTATTCCAGACAACCAAATTTCAGAATTTGTTTTCTCGTTTATTTATTTTAGGGATCAAAATATTCAAAAATTAAAATCATGTCAAGGATCGAAACCGTCAAAAATTGAAGATCAAGTTTATTTATGTTAAATTTCAGAAATCAATTGTTAATTTAGTGTTAGGGATCAAAACTGTTAAAATTAAAAATTCAAAAATTAATATGCTAAATTTAAAAAGTCACACTCAAAGTTCATAGACTAATAATATAAATTTTCCATAATCCGTATAGTATATAGATTTTGCAGGATTTCTAGAATTACCGATTTAATTTCTAGGAGGACCTTGAAATGTGAGACTAGAGACCTCCTCAACTGATCTGTGGTGTACACACTCACACCCAATAACCTTTTTCTCTCTTTTTTTTTTTATGCCAAATTTTACAATGAACTTTTATAAAAAAAGGGAACTAAATAACCACTATGAAGATCAAAAAAAAAAAAAAAAAAAAATAAATAAATAAGTGAGAAAAAGAGAAATAAAAAATTAGGGGTTAATCGAATTTGTCAATCCGTTCAATCTGCATAATCCAATCTAATCTGACGGAATAAATTAAATTAAAAAAATTTTAGATTGGTAACGGATTGTGATTTTCTCAATCAGAAGTTCTATAATGGATTGTGAATTTAAAATTTCTTAGTTCGCATGATGCTTCAATTCAAACTATATATATTACATATATTTTTAATATAATATTACATTACAAATTATTTTCAAAGACTTTACTTATTGATGTTTATTTCCTACAATTGGTTTGAATCTTAGATTTTAAATCATTGTTAAAGACTTAAATTTTATATTAGATCGTGTGTTGTCATGAATTAGATTTTGTGAAACTATTTTAATATTATCACGTTTACGTTTAATTTTATTATTAATTTTATGAGAATGTTAAAAAAAAAAAAAACAGAGAGACTATCAGAGTTAAAATTTAAAATATAGATCAATTCACAAATCTACATAATTCAATCTGCAAATTTCGTTATTTTTAGATTATATTAAATTAGATTAAAAAGTCTCACTAATTAAAAACATATTGAGATTTTTTTAATTCGTAATGGCGGATTAAATTACGAATTTGATCTCTAATCCGCATAGTCAGATCCGGAAACACCCCTATAAAAAAATGACTACTTTATCTGTGTAAAGGCCACGCTCAATCGAACTGTCAATAAAGTAGGTTCCCCCACTGACAAACGGCTATCTCCGTAGTTCACATGCCAATTTAGCTCCAATTTCTCGCTTTACCATCAATACCACGATATTCTCAATTATTCTCGGTATAACGCAACACCGCCAGAATTATCAAAAAAAAAAAAAACTCAACATCGCCAGTGTCTGTGTCACCACCATACGACATGATGTTAAAATGGTAGACACGTTTTTATTTTTATTTATTTATTTTCTTTTCTTTTACGTCTAATATGGGGGAATGGTAAGTTTCAACACCATTAGACAATATCAGAAGGGTAAACACCGGTGAAGGATCGCCCAGCTAAAATAGAATGTCCAACATATTGTTCAAATCAGACTACAAAATAAAAAATAAGTAAATTAATTAGTATCACCCTCAGGCGATCTCATTGCTTAAGTTTTTTAATCTTATTTTTTTAATTAAACAAAAATGACTGATAATATTCTTACTCGTAAATTAAGTTAATAGAATCCAGTGTTCCATAACAAAACAAAGTACATAGAAGTTAAATATAATTTTATTAGAGAAAAAGTGCTCAATAGGTGATTAATATAGAGAAAGTTCTTATAGAAGAGAATCCTGCAAACATGGGAATAAAGGTGGTAACACTTAGTAAGTTTAAGTATTGTCTTATACTATTAGGTATTAAAAATGGATGATAAAGGAAAAATTCGAGCAAGGATCCAGAAGAGATAAGTTTAGATTTGCACTAACTTCATCATATGGGAACTAAGGTGGAGATTGTCGAATCAATTCTCATATAATTAAGGATTCAATTACAAGTGATCAGTTCATTCTCTTATTAACATGTACTGCAAGTCATTATATAAGTTTTGGAAGAATGCAAATTTGTGTACAAGCTAAACGGCAGCGTTTCAATAAATGAAAAGAGAAGCTAATGTGACTGAGCAGAAGATACTAGAAGTGTTGACTAGAGCACCATCGACATCCTCTATAGCTTTTATATTTATTCAAATATAGTTATAACAGAGTTAGTTTTTGCTAGAGAGATCGAAGAAAAAAAAATAGAAATAAATTTTTTTTTTTCTAGGTTGTGAGATTGATGAGTTGAGAGCAATTCTATAACAGAAAAAGCCTAAAATAGAGCAATTCTATAACAGAAAAAGCCTAAAATAGAGAAAAGGGTTAAAGCAAGAAAGGGAGAGAGAGAAAAGGCAAAATTTTATCGTGAAAATTTTTTATGATTTTTCTCTAGATAAGGTTGTATTTTCTGAGAGATTGTTCTTGGTGAAAACTCTTGTAATTGATCATTCTTACAATAGTGCAAATTGAACTTATTCTAGGAAGTTCACGGTGACCTAAGTATCAATATGTACCGAACCTCGATAACAAATTTTGGTGTTCTTTTTTTTTCGTTTTTTGTTTGGTTGATTCAAAATTAAAACTGTTGTTGGAGAAATTTCCAATAGATAGAATTCACTTAACATCATGACATGCAAAAACCTCTCTAAGTTTATAGAAGTGCACAATATGAATAGCAAGTTGTCAAAGCTGGGGGTTGGGTCCAACACAATTAAGGAAAAGATCAAAGCCATAAGTATATTATAATATTCCAAGCCGAACATTATTGGTCAAACCTGGGATTTTGTATGATGAATGACAGTAAAGAGTAGAGAATCAAATAATAATAGAAATTTCTATTTGCATTCCCAATGATATTAATATATAGGATCACTGTTGGGACACGTTGGTGACCCTAATCATATTATGTTCCCCCAACGGTTCATAAGCAATTGGGAATAATCATGACTGTTTAATGCATGAATCCAAAATAATAATAATAAATTATCCCTCCAATTTTTATGAAAAATGTTTAAACTTCTTCTATTAATGAATAATGCTTGACACTACACTATAACATTATTCGAATTCTAAATATTATGTGATAAGAAATTTTGAAATTTACTTATCTTAACAATAAACTTCGGAAAAAATATGATAACCATAATTAAAATTTGACGATAAGATAAACAATAATCATAAACACAACTCTGTTATAAATTATACTATGAAAAATTCATAACCTCATAATATTCACATACATTATACCGATTAGATTCATAATATTCACATACATTATACCGATTAGATTCATATATATGTAAACAAATAACTCATTATATTTGTAGTCGTACATTTTGTTGTTTTAATGATATTCATAGTTCGACGTTTTGTTACTAATCCCTTACAGAGCTGTTGTTGCATGCAAAGCAGCCAACAAAAAGAACAAAGAAAGAGTGGGTTTCAAAGGAAACAATAAATAAAAATGGGAATGAATAATGGTCCCATGAAAGCGAAAAAACTTTCAAAACAACGTATCGCGATAAATTGCTCGAGATGGAAAAAAAGAAAACTGAAGGAATTTCTCAACGCCAATGTAAAAAAATTTGATGTATTTATTCAAATTTTAATTTGAGTTGCGATTTAATTTTAATTTAAATTATAACTTTTATTTAAATTAAAACTCAAATTTTAAATTCAAATAAGCGAAATGACTTTATTAAAAATTTTTTTAAATTATATAATTTTAAAATTTTTTTAAATAAAAAAATTAAATATGATTTTTTTAAATTTTTTTTTATAATAATAAAATTTAAATTTTAAATTTAAATTAATAAAATAAAGGAGACATTTTTTTTCTCTCACCAACTCTCTCTTTTGTTGTGTTGTCTCTTCTTTTTTCCCACTCCAACAAACAATTTATCTATCTTCCCAAGGCGCTTTACCTTTAGTTTTAGCTAGCTCATCAACACTTTTTTTCCACTCCTCTTCTCCATCACTTTCAAAGCTTTCACACTATTCCCTCTCTCTCTCTCTCTCTCTCTTTCTCTATAACCCTTCACTGTTCTTCTCAACTTTTCCTCTCTCTCTCTCTCTAACCCTTCACTGTTCTTCTCAACTTTCTTCACTTGGGTTTTGCTGGTTTAGAAAGGTAAGCCTGTAAAACTAAAACCCTTTTGTTGTTTTTGCCAAAAAAATGCTTGCTTTGGTTCTTTTTTTTGTTCTGCTTCTCTGCAACTCCCATGGACTAGTTCGTTCATTAAACGACGAGGGTTATGCTTTGTTGTCGTTTAAGCAGTCCATAACTGAAGACCCAGAAGGGTCTTTGAGTAACTGGAACATTTCTGATGAGAATCCTTGTACTTGGAATGGTATAACATGCAAAGAGCTGAGAGTTGTCTCTCTCAGCATTCCAAAGAAGAAACTTGTTGGGTTTCTTCCTTCCTCTCTTGGGTCAATCTCTGGGCTTAGACACCTTAATTTAAGGAACAATAAGTTGTACGGAAGCTTGCCAGTTGAGCTCTTTCAGGCTCTGGGGCTGCAAAGTTTGGTCCTTTATGGTAATTCCTTATCTGGGCCTTTGTCAAATCAGATTGGGAAGCTTAAATATCTTCAAGCTCTAGATTTGTCACAGAATTTCTTAAATGGGTCTTTTCCTGCTTCTATTGTTCAGTGCAAGAGACTTAGGACCCTTGATGTTAGTCAGAATAATTTCACTGGTTCTTTGCCTGATGGGTTTGGAAATGCTTTTGTTTCCATGGAAAAACTTGATCTTTCTTTCAATAAGTTTAGCGGCTCAATCCCTAGTGACATTGGAAACTTGTCTAGCTTGCAAGGCACAGTAGATTTGTCTCATAATTTTTTCTCTGGTGCAATCCCAGCTAGCTTAGGAAACCTGCCTGAGAAGGTTTATATTGATCTTACTTATAACAATCTAAGCGGTCCAATACCCCAAAATGGTGCTCTAATGAATAGAGGACCAACTGCTTTTATTGGGAATCCTGGACTCTGTGGGCCCCCTTTGAAGAACCCTTGCTCTTCGGAAACTAATGGTGCAAATTCACCATCCTCATTTCCCTTTATCCCGGATAACTCTCCGCCTCAGGATTCCGATTTTGGAAAGAGCAAAAAGTCCAAAGGGTTGAGTAAGAGTGCTGTGATTGCAATAGTGGTGAGTGACATTATCGGTATCTGTCTTCTTGGCCTGCTTTTCTCGTATTGTTACTCAAGGATTTGCGCTTGCAGAGGTCGAAAGGGTGAAAATGGTCACGGGTTTGAGAAGGGGAGGAAGGGAAGGAATGAGTGTTTGTGCTTCAGGAAAGATGAATCTGAGGCATTATCGGAGAATGTCGAGCAGTATGATCTCGTGCCATTGGATGCTCAGGTGGCTTTTGATCTTGATGAGCTTCTCAAGGCGTCGGCTTTTGTGCTCGGAAAAAGTGGAATTGGGATTGTTTACAAAGTTGTGCTTGAAGATGGACTGACTTTGGCTGTGAGAAGATTAGGGGAAGGAGGGTCTCAAAGGTTTAAGGAGTTTCAGACTGAAGTGGAAGCCATTGGAAAGCTAAGGCATCCTAATATTGTAACTTTGAGAGCTTATTACTGGTCTGTTGATGAGAAGCTGCTCATATATGATTACATACCTAATGGAAACCTTTCCACCGCAGTTCATGGTAAGTATCAGGCATATATATCCAATTTGTCTTCATTTTAGCCTGTGTTTTTATCTATATTGGCTTGCAATTTTGCTTTAGGATTTTGATTCTGGGTCTTGTGTGTTTCATTACTTGACTATTTCCATTATTTTCAATTGGCATCAGGTAAGGCTGGAATGGTTTCATTCACTCCGCTATCGTGGTCTGTCCGGTTAAAAATTATGAAAGGAATTGCAAGAGGTTTGGTCTATCTCCACGAGTTCAGCCCCAAAAAATATGTCCATGGTGATCTCAAACCTAATAACATACTTCTTGGACAAAATTTGGAACCCCACATTTCTGATTTTGGACTCGGGCGCCTTGCTAATATTGCGGGAGCATCTCCAACCTTGCAATCTAGTCGAATGGCTTCAGAGAAGCCCCAAGAAAGGCAACAAAAGAGCACGACTTCTGATACTACTACAGTTGCTTCGTCTACTACATTGGGATCGTGTTATATCGCACCAGAAGCTCTGAAAGTGGTGAAGCCATCGCAGAAGTGGGATGTTTATTCATACGGGGTGATCCTACTAGAAATAATCACCGGTAGAATGCCTGTAGTCCAAGTAGGTTCCACAGAGATGGACCTTGTTCATTGGATTCAACTCTGCATTGAAGAGAAGAAGCCTCTATCGGAAGTTTTAGACCCGTATTTAGTGCAAGATGCCGATAGGGACGATGAGATTATTGCGGTCATTAAGATTGCAATGGCTTGCATTCAAACTAGCCCTGAAAAAAGACCAACAATGAGGCATGTCAGTGAGGCTTTGGAGAGGTTGGCAATATCTGGATGATTGAGAAAACCCCAAAAGAGCTAGTGAATCATTTCCTTCATGTTTAGCCTTAGTTTGAGTCTCAACGTGATCACATGACCACTTTTGCAAATGTCTTCTTTGTTTGACATTAGATTTTCATGACTCCAAATTCCAAATTCAATGTAAAATTCTCTGCTTTGTCACTCTATTAGATTTTCGGCTGGCTAGACTTAGGTCTGCAAGAAGAGCATGCTTTCAACTTTGAAGTGGTATTTTAACTTGGTTTTCCTGAGCTTGTATTTGGTATATACACGTGTGTAAGGATTTATTTCTTTCACTTGCTCTTGTTGCAGACCTTTTGTATTCTTTTTTTTTTTTTTTTGTCGTTTTCCTTTTTTGGCCTGGAATTTCATTATTGGTGATTAATTATTACCACTGCTGAATTTTTTCCTCTTATAGAATCATGACCTGCTACTGACGATTTATTTCACAAAAACAAAATCAAATATTACACTTCTATTTGCCAAAGAAAAAAACCTTAAAAATGAATTGTGAAAATAAACCATGAATATCAGTGACATTAATCCAATAGTTCACACCAGAGGCCTTATCAAATAAAGGGCTTGTTTGAGAGAGTTTTTTAAAAGTTATTTTTGGCTTTTTACGTTAAAAATTATTTTTCAAAGTGTTTGGATGATTTGTTAAAAATATTTTATCTTTTCAAAAGAGCTTTAATTAAAGTTAAAAATTGTAACTTCTAAAAAAATTATTTCTGAATAGACTTTGAAACAAATAGACTTTAAAATTTGCACTAGAATTTAATTAAGGCAATATAAACTTAATTTCAACACTTTTCTTGTTTAATAGAAAATTTAAAGATTATTTTGACCCATTGAGCTTTTTATTTCAAACACTCATAATTTTTTTTTCTTTTCTTCTATTAGCTAAAAATAAAAATAAAAACTCAACCGAACCGGCCCAAATTCCTTAATAAATTATTTATTAATGTGAAATGTTGCAAATACCCTATGAATTTGGAGCCGTATAATAATTATTTTTAGTCCTTTTGTTACAAAATAGTACGGCTGGTACATTGGATTTTATACGAATGAAAAATCAGTCTTACCAAACGATGTTGCGTGAATGTAGGAGCTGATGGAGGAAGTGGATTCCAACAAACTATTATATGGAATTTTACCCACCAAGTCAATCTGCAAAAGAGGTTCTTAGCTGTCTCCTCAGTTTAATTTGTAATTAACTAATTAAGTAATTAATTAAGCTGCCCATAATTTGACTCTGACAGAGCTTCTTGTCGCTTCTATTTGGCCAATGAATTCCGACACTATAGTTTGCTTTAAGTTGTCTGATCAGTTGCAATAAAGGGAAAAAGTGCTATAATTTCATCTTCTATTTCATGCTTTGAAAATCCTACACATTGGCTGATTTGTTTTGACTCGGTTTCGGGTGCCACATGAGTGGTCTAGGCCATTTAGAATCCTGGAATAATTTTTATAGAAAATATACAAAAGAATGTTTGTCCTCCATATGATTAGCAATAATTTTTAATTTTTTAATTTTTTAATTTTTTTTTGGTTTTGAAGTCTCTATGTGCTCACATGGGCTCAAAGAAGATTGGTTAATGTTTTTTCAACGACCAGCTTGATGTTTACCTTATTTTTAAGGCAGCAAAGCACATGATATTAACTATAGAATGATTGACACATTTTGTAAAAGCATCTTAGGGTTTACCTGCTAGTAACATGCCTTTTTGAAGGTTACGTGACATCCAAATCGAATCTTACCCAAGTTTAAAAAAAAAAAAAAATCGAACTGTTTAGAATCGTTCATTGTTAAATCAACTTGTAACAATACATTTGGGGTAAAATGTGTTAATTTTGTTGTTCTAACAGAAATTTAATCGTGTGCTTGTGAGAAAGGGTTACCTAATGGTCATAATGCAATGATTTGACAATGCATGTCTTAATTGTAATGGTTATGGTCCCACATTCCAGCCACCAGTAGTACTATAGTCTGATATATTCTACCATATCGTTTCAATATCCATTTGCATGACAACAAAAATTGACTTGGAATTATGTTTTTACACTTGTTTACAGCATCATTATAGATCACTCACACTCACGTCATTGCCAGATATTGAAGAATTCAGAACTCTGGTTGTTTGAGATACTTAGGCACCAATAATGTGCAATAGTAAATTTATTACCACTAAAAAAAAAAAAAATGGCGGTCTTCATAAATTCTTACCATACACACATAAGAAGATGTTGAAGTAGAAGTCAATCCATGACAATTCTTCATGTCTTTTTCATTCACCGTAAAGATGGGCATCAGAGTATGCATACTTGCATAAAACACTTTAATGCTCAAATTAGACAAGTACAGTAAATAAAAGTTTGTTTTAGTAGGGTATAAAGAATGAGAATATGTTTTCTCAAAAACAGAAACAAAAAAACAAAAGAATATGATTCATTGACTCATTTATATGAAAAGGTGGCCCATCATCGGGTTCCACTCTAATTGGTACACTTCATTAGTTAGTTATAAACGAGAATGTTCAGTAGAACGACACTTGTCAATTGTCATCATTTTGATTTGAGACTTTGAGATCAAGCCTTGAGTTTTCAAGCCTCAACCTCGAGCATATAGTTTTGATGATTAACATGTTCAATGGCATTCTCAATCCTCCAATTGAGTTGTTTGAGATCAAACCTCAATGTGTACATGTTAGGACTAAAATCAACATAACAATTGTCACTATACACGTGGATAATATTTTGTGAAAAATATCAATTGGAGAAATGTAACTAAAAGTCTCAAAAATGAAGACCAAATAAACTAAATTAGATCAGTGAGGACCACCATGGATGAATTGGAAAAACTAGAATTGAAGACCAAATTAAATTTGGCAAGAGAACTAGAATCGGATTAAATTTGGAGAGCAAGCTTCCCCGAATCAAATGAGAAAATAAAAAAGAAGAAAGTCAACTGAAACCATATAAGGAAATAATATTTTCCTTCAATCAATATCGAATCCACTCAAGAAGTGGGTAACTAATGAGGCTCAAACCATCTCTTATAAATATGAGATTACTACACAAATTAAGTGGATCACATTTGTATATTTACTCCCTCTCTCTATAGATTCTCTCTCTAAATCCACTTCGCCTCTCTCTCTCTCTCATCCTTTCTTTTTCACCATTGTAATTATACTTTTGAAAGCTTATAATGAAATTCTAATACACTATAATGGATGTAGCCTTCATGTTAAAGATGAATCACTATAAATCTATATATTCTTTTATTTTTTTACATTTTACTTTTTTATTATAATATCCGATTGACTCGAGATCAAATGGACCAATCAATCCCAACCGACGCCCAAAAGCAACATTGGTCTTCTACAAATTTAATTATAAAATCCGACCTCTACAGTACATATGTTAGTATAGCATCAAAGGTAACCTTTGATTTTCAATCCATATTTGCCGATGTCAAAGTCTATATCAAGGTCTAAACTCAAGAGAAAAATATTATTAATATCGAAGAGAACACATGTCACGTGATTCAATCCTTGAAAAAATTCCGTAATAAAGAGAACTTGTATGTTATTAGAAATTAGAGCAACAATTCAAGTTTAAATTGAGGGTTTTTCTTTAACACTCTTTTGGATGGTGCTGGCTGACCAACCTTTTATGGGATAGTCATTACACTGCAAATTAATTAGCAGGAACATGATATTTTTTTTCCCAATGAGGCATGTCAGCATAGAATGTGATTAAGTTTCATTGAACAAATTTACGACATTAATTAGCCGTGTAATAGTGGACCCACATAATGGATCAATAGTTAATTGCGAATTTCGATGTCCATCATTTAACTTATCATACATAACATCCAATTATGGTGTTTTCAAGCTTCAACTTCGTATGAACTTTTATTCCTTAGTTATAATGTTGGTTGAAATAACCACGCCCAATAAAAACAACTGACATGCTGTGGAAAGCGTGGGAAAATCTGATGGTTTATTCAGTTATATTTTTAAATTATAATGATTTAAGTGTAGATTTTAAATTAAATTTGAGTTATAATTTAAATTAAAGTTATAATTTAAATTTATATTTAGTTGTGTATATTTGAGTTATGGTTTGAGATGAAAATTTTTTTGAGTTTATATTAGGATGAGTCAAAACTTGAGTTTGTATTTAGATAGTATTTTAATAAAAACTTAATGATGATGAAAAATTTTAATAGGGTCTATAAGTGGAGTTTTATTCATCTATTCATTGTGAAAGCATAAAAAATTATCTCAATTAGAATTAAAATGAAAAAAATTATAGTGTTTTTAAAAATAAAAAAAAATATTATTCATTAATTTGAGTTTAAGTTTAGAAATTTGAGTTGAAAGGGAAATTTGGACTCAGATTTTAATTTCAAACTCAAGTTAAAATTTAAATTCAAACTTAAATTTTATAAAAGAATGTGACCTTAAATAAAATTATAATTTGAGTTTAAATTTTTTTTAAATTTAGGCGGAAACAAACAAGTTTTTTTTTTTTTTTTGGTGGTAAAGAAAGCGAGGGGAAACTTATAGTTTTAAAATTGTGACAAAAATTTCTCACGTAAAAAATAATAAAAAGAAATTGAGACAATAATTTAATTAACTGATTTGTGGACATGGAAAAAGCCACTTTCGGAAGTATCAAGCAAAGAGAATATCATCTATAACACCTGAAGACGTTTGGTAATTTTTTTTTTTTTTTTTTAAAAGTTGAATGTAACATTTTCTTAATTTTTTTCTTTCCAGATATTGGAGCTATTATTGAGAATCCGAGGGATCCAACGAACCCAGGAATGTTTATTCCTCTGATGCTGTTAACTGTTATAAGGCATTATGAGAAAGAACCTGTCAACTTGCATGCCTAATAATTGACATGTTTATCTCCTGATTATTTCTTAATTTTTAAAATTATTATTTTTATAATTATGTGATTAAAATTATTTCTAATTTATGTGTATTTTTTATAAAAAAAAATATTGTAACAAATTACGAATTATGATTTAAATTAAAAAACGAATTTTCCTACCAAACATCACATTAATAACAAGAACATCTACTATTTTGTTGTGTCTTTGTTCGGATTGTGGGGCCCAAATAGTAATGAATTGTTCACATAACTATTTCAGTAAAAATGAGGTAATAAAAACTAGATGAAAAAATATATTGAGCATGGGCAATTACAAGGACAATGCACCCAACTTCTCAAAAGTTGAAAAGTGATGCCCATTGAAATTCAAATGTCAATTTCTTCAGAAGGTGTCATATTTAAGTTCGAGTAGTTCAAGTTCAAGTCAGAGACGCTCCAATAATTATGAAGAATAACAGGAAAGAAAAAAAAAAAAAAAGAGGAGAATTGAATTATTAAGAAAGAAGAGCTGATCCACTAGTACTCTTTCTTGCAATCCTAAGCCGTTTCACACATTCCACAAATTCCCTGTACACATACCAAAGAAAAGTCCTTGATCAATATGGCTTGATTTTTCACATAATAGGAAACCCACTTTAATACTTTACCAATATTTAAGTTCTAGCAAAAATATCAAACATTCCAGTATTTCATAAAGTTGTAGATAAAGAACATACTTCCATGGGACATCTCCAACACTTCTCCAATTTTCATATCTGTCCTTGTAGAACAGTGAGAACTCGGACCCGGATTGGAACAACCGTAACCCGGATACGGATTGTCTACCTGCATGAACAATCAACAAAATTCAATTCACGATTTATTATTATGACACAACAAAAGATTCTAACTAGCTCCTCTATAGTTGGTATGTCTACTTACCAAACATGTCTTCCAGTTGAAGTGCCAGACTTGAGTAACTACCGTGATCAAGTATACAAACTTTTCTTCCAACAATAACACCATCCATGTTAACCTTAACATAGGCCCACCTCTCTTTGCTTTGGATTCCCTCCCCATCTTCCTCACAATCTTCTTGAAAATTATTTCTTTGTTGTATAATGTTTGAACTTTTCAAGTTTAGGTTAGATTGGGGCCAATCTATTAGGTCATCATATCCCTCCAAGCTCACCACTATTCATTCAAGCACAAACATTGGTCAGCAAATGATGTTACAAAAAAAAAAAAAAAAAAAAGTCTACAAATTTTAGCATTGCTATGTTATTGCCAGTCAATTTCTAATCAATCACATATTTATGTGCACATTTTACAACACATGATCTACACACAAAGTTTTACTTAGTAAGTTTTTAACGATCATCAAAGGTGATTTAGCGTTTTTCTATAAATTTTGCTTAAAAACCCTCAAAAAGCTTTATGCTAACAAACCCGATTGTTATTAGGACGAATTAAGTTCCTATGAGATCAACCCTTCAATATTTAAACCTCTCACCTCTGTCACAATGATTGAATTAGCTTTGTACCGTAATATTTTCCATTTTTTTCCTCTCCTTTTTATCTTTATCTTTTCAGTTACTTGAAACGGAAGCAAAGAATATTTTCATTCCTGTTCTGGGTCAGGCGCACTAGTCAATGCCATGGCGTTCCCTTCTTCCTCCATAGAAGGCTATCTATTTATCCCCTCCACAATACTAACCAATTAAAGAAAGAAGAAAAAATTAAGAACAAATGATGAGTAAGGAACATACAATGTCCCGACGGATGATAAACTTCGGGTTGCAAAGTTCGCAGGCTAAGACCGAGATCGATCACACCATCATGATCCTCCTTGGCTTGATAATAAACTGACTGGACAGTTGAAGGGTTCAAAAGAAAGCTTGAAGATTTAGAATCCATAAAGCTATATTTCAAATACAATAGTACTATAGCACAACTAAGTGATCAAATGGCAAATGTAATAGTACTATTGAGGGCATAGAAGAAAAGCATTAGTTGAGACATCTATTTATGTAATTCCTCCTGAGGAGAGGTAGTACAATTTGTGGGGCCATGTTATTTAACATGGAAGACATAGAAAGCCATCTCCCACAACTAATCATTCAATGTTGCTTATCCTCTTCTGCTACATGGAACATGGCAAGTACGTACACAAAGTATGCAACAACACGCACAAGAACAAGGGATGGCCATGGTGATCTTGGCAGGAGTTGGTTTAGATTCTGCAGCCCTGAATCGCTACAAAATGTCCCGACTTTTCAGATCAGAATCCAATGGTGACCAGAATAATAAGGCATATAACAAAGCGATAATAAGAAGGGTTGTGACCTAGCTAGCTAATTCCACTATATCCAAGTTACAACGGCTCGCTTAAATCTGTACGCAATTTTGCAAAAAAGATTATGGATAGGTAAATCTATGACTAGAACAGTTATGTGTAGGAGCTCTCGCGCGGTGATATATTGTCACTAATTTTGTGCACATATCTAGGAGTAATGGCAGTTTTAGCAAACATATAGGGCCCGTTTGTTTTATGCATTTAAACCTATAATTTTGATTTTTTTACAGTATTTTTCTCTCATAAAAAAATTTAAATAAAGAATTTTCGCCAATTGTTTGCTCACAAATTTTTTTTTTCAAGAATCAAAATCATTGACTTAAACGCGTAAACTAAATAGGCTAATAGCAAGCTTTATGAAGAAGTAACAATAAGATAACTTTAGTAAATATTTCTAAGATAGTATCCACAAATTTAAGTGCTTAATTCAAATAAGAAGAGTATAATGTATTTTCCCTGATTACTCATGAAAGATCAATCTTTTTGGGACAATATTTTCTTGCACATTTTTTCCTCAAACATCCAGACACATATACCTCGATATTTTCACGAATATATTTATGATAGTTTGGATTTAAATCACCTATATAATTTTTGGTATCTTGAATGAGGTCCGACCAAGTAAATTATGTCATGTCATTTAATGGAATCAAACATTAAAACATTAAAAAAAATTAAATTTTTAAATGACATGACATAATGTGATTGGTCAGACATCATTTAAAACATTAAAATTGAACACATGATGAGTCATGAACAGGCAAAATATTGAATAATATTGCTAGTGCATATGAGAAAATACATTTAAAACTAAAAAAATATTTTGAGATGTTTAGTGTTTTTTTTTTTTTTCCTTTGTTAAATAATTTAGTGAATTAAGTTGTTATTTACCAACATGGTTAACATTTTTGAAATTATAACCATGCTTCATAACAAGAATTTTCGTAAATCCGGATCCTCAAATTTTTTTTTTAATTTTTTATCAACACCAACATTTTCATGGTTGAGCTTTACAACCATCTGGAGGGAAAGTTTTGAAGCTTATAAACTCCAAAAACAAATCACGGGGACAACAAAATATTGCCTTGTATAATCAAAGATTTATGATTTTCATGGCTTTTTTTAATGAAGAAAATTGCTCATAATGTCTACAACGTCCAAAGAATTTAGTGATATATACGTTTCATTGCGAGAGTGACCAAAAGCTAGCAATATATTTACTTTTTTTAATGTCATTTATTTATTTATTTATTTTTATACACTAAGCCTAATTGGACCCACAAATCCCCATCCAAACTCCCAGTACCACTAGACCAAGAGGTCTTCAGCAATGCCATTTATTTCTTATCCCTCTACTGTTTGGTGAAAAAGCCTTCTTGATCTGATGAATGTCTGAATGTCAGTTTGTCTTCTCATTAGTGGAACAACAATCTGAATAACCATCTGGGCCACAACCCTACATCCCATTCCACCCTGCCTTTTCCTTCATTTAATTTGTTAACGTGTCTTTTAAAATTTTGTGGTAGCTTACCTGACAATTTCCATTCCTCGCATTTTGGAATTGACCAAATCAACAACAATCCATCTATCTACAAACGTCAAAACCAACGGTGGAAATTTCAACTAAAAGCGATGAACTCAAATTATATAGACAGATTAAATTCTCCAGCCACAAATGTTTTAACAATGGGTCTCGATTTTCTAGTTTTTTCTTTTAGTTTAAGGTAAGTTAGGAAAGAATCGCTTTCTTTTTGGATTGAAATTTAAAAATAGCAACGGTGTCTTTTTTATTTGGAAAACGTGAATTTTGATAAATATTTGGTAAAAAAAACCCTCACAATACAAACTTCATTTATTCTTATCACCCGAGTGTCTGATCATTGATGATATTTTTCATTGATTAGTTTGCTGCGAACCATACCACAGTAGGTAGAGACCAATTAAGGACCGACTATAGTTTTGAGCTCAGGTTGCCAAGGCAACACTGAGGCTAAATCCAGTTATAGCCTTTTGATTGGTGTAGATAGAGACCACTCAAGGACCTACTAGGTTGGTGAGGCCGGCAAGGCTAAATCGGCAAAATTGTCACAAGTTCATGTCGCTGAGGTAGCACATGACTAGATCCTGTGATGGACTTTTGAGAGGTGTCTGTGGCCTTGCGGAAAAGCTTGCAAGGCCAAGGATTGCCTACTAGAATGGAAACACCCCTTTAACAAGCAAGCAACGCACCTTTGAGTTCGCGGGGTAAGGTGCAAAGCTAGTTCCCAAGTAGCTAAACCAGACGGCTAAAACCATTGGCCAGGTCGATCTTTGTACAAACCCCTTGACTAGAACTAACCACTGAAAATATAAACCCACAACACTTCATTCACCCATACCACTTCTACACTAGAACTCACCCTTTAAAAATCAACCTATGATACTTCATTCACCCATACCACTTCTACGTATAAATTAAGCTCAAATTTTTTCACTCCTAGAGGTAAATATTCCTACGCAAAGTGACTAATCATAACTCGAGCGAGCCCAACAATGCATGCAAAAAGTAGAGAATTATTGTTGATATATTTTTTCATTTTATGAGGACTCCGACATTGCATATCTTATTACAGTAGTATTGGCTCAAATAATAATTAATAATGATGATGATAATAATCTTAACGATCATATATAATGTCAAGTCAACTTCGTTTCAACATTTTCGTGTTCTGAGAGGTGGATTATAAGGACCTGATCAAGGATGCACCCCACATAAAGTTGGTGGACCTTTTCTCTTCAATTGAACGTCCCCACCCTTTCTAAAAGCAATCAGAGCTGTTCAGTAGTTGTTCTTGGGTTGGAGAAAAAAAAAAAAAAAGGCTTGTTGTTCTTAGGAATAATAACATACATTAATCCCGTTTATTTTATCAATTCTAATCGAATTTTGCTAAAGTAAAAAAAAAAAAAAAAAAAAAAAAATCACATTTAACTTTTTTAATACAGTAAAAAAGTCTCACATAAAGTCACATTTCAATTTAAATTAAAAATTCAAATCAACGAACTAAACAGACCCATTATTATTCCAAAGCCAAAATCACACGGGCATGACTTTCCGTCTTGTACCATTCCACAATCCATTGGAAATACCCGACTCTGTTCTTTCCAACTAGCAACATGATAACCCCAAAAGGCATAAGCGTTCTCGTAATGCATTAAACACACAAGGCTAAAATTAGAATTTCTTCAGGCGATTGACAAGTAGAAATAGAAGCAACACTCCCCGTCCCAATTTTGGGATAAAGAACATAAATTTTCGCTAAAAATTCCATAGAACGACATTTCAGCCATCGTGGTAATAAGCACTAGGTCATTTTTAATCAAATCCTACCTATTATTGATCCAAACTGAGATGCCTCCAATTGGAAAGGTTCAAACTATGAAGCCATTAACTTTTGAAAGTAACAAATGACCCCTTTCAATAACATCACAAAAAAAAAAAAAAATTGCGTCATCCTTTCCTTGTCTGTTTGACATTAACCTCTGTATCCATATTTCCTCGACACTGATTTACTCTGATATGCAAAATTTTCTCTTGACATTTTAGTTTCGGCTCAGCATTTTAGAATGGCCAGCCGTTTTTTTGTAAGGGTCCAGAGGACTATGTACCAGTTAAGAAATCAAGTTTGCTGTGGTCACGATCTGTAGGCAATGAAGTTTTGTCTTGCGAATCAATGAATTAGGTTGAATCATGACGACTAAGAAATTCGACTATACAGGGATAAACCTGCTCCACTGCCTACAAATCAAAAGTAATCCATGAAACAAGCTGAAAGTTGAATAAAATAATCAGCAGAAAACATTATGCTAAATGCACACATTTACATGAAACGAAGTTCAACTATCAGGCATCGACTCATGCCTTAATTTCATAAAGGCCTACCGCCTATCTATGTTGAGAAGAATTTCTAAAACTTGGCGTTATAATGGTCACTAAGTTAATGAGATAACCACCTAGAAAGTGTGCTCAGGTCATTACTATCAAATATGGCAAAAGACGAATTAAATAAAGTGCATCTCATTATGCTAGTTCATTATAAGCTAAAAGCAGAAAGAATCGTCTCATACCAATCGTCCTCCCACCAAATCATAATGAGCATAGTGTGGCCCACCGGGTTCTCCAAATACTTTATAGGTAACAAGGTGCTCAGGAATCAACTTCACAGTTTCTGGTACATGTCAAATTGTCAATTGTGATAAGAGATAACAAGCACATGTATTACATGAAAATATTACATGAAAAGATAAAAGCACAATAAGATATACCCTCTACAGCTTCAGGTGGGCATATTAGATCGAGGTCTCCCGCTATTGCCAGCACAGGGACATTGATTTTATTTAGATGATCTTTGTAAAAGAATGTACAATCCCTGTTGCATAGTCCACCCTCTTTAAATGCTGTTGTTAGCTGCAGAATAAGCTTTGCTGGTATTGTACCTATCATTGTAATTGGATAGCTTTTCTATCAGTGAGTACCAGTGTGAAAAAGTTAAGTAAGAGACAAGCAAAGTGACTCTCACTCTCACAGTGGACAATTTCCAAACTCTGCATGTCTGTGCGTGTGCAAACAAACTAACAAAGTTCACCTTCTTTTATGTGTTCTTAGCAGCCTTCCGAGAAATTTTAGTGTGTAGATTCACAAGAAAAAAAATAATGATGAAAAAAGAAGTAGAAGAATACACATCAGTTCTTGCCACCTATAAAGCACATAATACGACCAGTGTACTCATTCGAAATATGTTTACTATATTCAATTCTTTTATGCTTACTACTTTTTATTGTTTTGGGCCAATAAACACTCTAGAGAAACACAGCAGCAATCGATTCTTACATATGCCTCAGCAAAGGTACTTACAAAAATTGTTTAAGACAAGCTTCTTTAATAGTTCTGGATTCATCATGTTTTCTGCTGAAATCAGATGATTAAGCCATGCCAAGACATAAGGAGGACGGGATGAAAGAGGATAAGCAGCAGCCAACATTGCCCCTAAAGGAACAACAGGGACACTGAGAGCCTGAGCAGGATCAGCCTGCATGACAAGTTCTTGGATATTAGTTTCACTGCATATCCAGCCAGCACTACGATTAAGCAGTTAGTCAACCTTGAGTTCACGATACGAGCAAATTAACCCACTTACAAGGGGCAAGAGTAGCTTGAGCATTGATTTCGAAGATGTGTAGTCAAGAGATGATGCCAGAGTAACAACAGCTGCCAATCCGGGATCCCTGCCTTCAAAACCTGAGAACATAAAATAAATAGATGCATCCGTTGCATATGTTATCCCAAGAAAAGTAAATAACGTTTTCTGCACAGTAAGAACCAAACTTGAGACACTGCATGGAGAGCTGCCATTTGCGCTATACCATCGATCAATAATTTCAAAAATCCATCAGCGCACAGTAAAAATTTAACAGACAAGGATAGATGGTCTCATCTTCTGCTCATTCCCTTAAAAACCATGGTTGGCTATCCTTTTTGGCCTTTGGGTCCTCTTTTTTTCCTTATCTAACATCTTGATTAACATAAAAAATGAAAACTAAAAACTAACCCACAGGACCAAGATACTATAAGGTAGACCCGTCAGAAGAGTCGTTCCATCACTGACAAAAGCAAAAAGAACCAATACAGGGAAAGAACCTTACCACATCGTGATAACAATGCACAGAGTAAGATGCCGCCCATAGAGTGTCCAATTGCAAGCAATTTACCATCCTTTGGGTTACTTTCAGCCCTTATATATTCGATCTGTATCGATAACACGAAAGGTTATTCATTAACCATCAATAATAGCAGAAAAAAATACTTAAAACACTAAGTAGAGAAAAGATACTAGGAATGTTCTGTGAGATTATAACAAAGACCAAATCTCAAAAGCAGTAATGAAATGATAGCTCCCAGAAAGTTAAAATGTCACCTCACCACAGCAGGAACGTCCTGTTCAAGGTAATTGTCGAAGTCCCAGTCATACTTCACTATCAAGTCAAGTTGTTTCTGAAAATCTTCCAGAGTTGAAGAAAAACGCTCTTGCAAATCAAATAGTGGAGGTGAGACAGATCGCTGACCCTCTTCAATGATATTTACAAGCCCTTGACTCAGTTCATTGATTTGGCCAGCAATACCAGAGTTTTGCCTTGCTTCCAGCAAGTTTAAAATTTTTTCCCTTACCTCATTAAATCGCTCAGATAGTTGAGAATCTACCAAAAGTTTTGAAATTTGATCAAAGAACTTAGCAGACATGATCTTGGATTGCCCATCACTAAGAAAGCCAGAGAGTCTTTCTGACAAACGCATAAAAGTTTCTGTCACCCTATTAACCAGTTTTGATTCATCCCATACTGTCGCCAAAGTTTTCATGTCTTCTTCAGAAATCAAAATATCGGTGTCTTCTCCTTCGACAGTATAATTCTCAGAAGCCCAACCATTGAAAACATTATTTGACTGATGTTTCGAAGAGAAAGCTCCCTTAGTCACAGTCTCCGAAACAGCTTCCATCTGCTCAGATGTTGCATGAGCAGACTGCTTAATTTCTTTGGTAAAAGCTCTCTTAGTTGCAGTCTCCAAAACAGCCTCCATCTGCTCAGATTTTGCATGGGTGGACTGCTTGATTTCTTTGGTGTTTGATCCATGTACACTCAAGCCAGCACCTCGAACTTCCAGTATCCATGTGTCAAATCCTTTTCCAGACATGTAACGTGCAAATGAACACTGCAGAGATGCCACAAGCATTTAATGGGATACACAACGTACATTAGATTTGCTCGTCAAGATATCAAATGTAAAGATTATGACTCAGTTTCTCTGAATTTGCATAGCCCTTGGTGATTTGGATGTCGTTTTCATATTCAACAGCACATTATGGAATATTAGGGATTAAACCATATCTAAAAACTTTCTTAAGGTGGAACATGCAGAAAAAAACACAAATTAAATTATTAAACACCCTTGGAACTGATTTATACACAAAGTTGTCATTTGTCAATATGACTCTTCATATGTATGACACAGCTATGCAAACATATTCCGCACGAAAGGAAAAACAGGATCCAACCATCCTTTTCTTTTTTCTCTCAGGCTCAATCATAGGCAGGACATAACTCATACATAGTAATATACAGCATGTCCATTCCTTAGTTTGTATTTTGTAACAGGACTTCAGAAAAACAATAAAATTCCTCATAAAGTTTTATAAAGTACATACAAGTTTGAACTCTGTAGTTTGTACTACTCATTGTGTCAATAGACTATATTTTAATGCTTAATCGTGTTGAATGTTCGTCCCCATCCTCTGTTACACCAATTTGGATAACTTACTTTTAGTGATCTATTAATACAGTATACAGTAAGAATACATGTTATGGAGCAGCATACTCTATAAGATTGACAAAAGCCTTGGTATGATTTCAGAAAATAAAATGGACTAAAATGTTTATCGTACGATGTCATATTTGAAGAGGGTCGACGCTTTGAGTATACATGATCAAACATTATGAAAAATCCCAAAAGCTCTACACTCTTAAAACTAAATTTTGCATCAGTGGGTCAACTAGAAAAGGACACTTCTTGCCTAATTCAAACACCCAATAAAAACCATTTAAGTTCCTTCTAGAAACTGCTCTTACGTCGTTTGATCATAGCTATCATGTTGTTTGTGTTGCTGCCAATTAGAAACGAACAACTTTTCACCAACAAGTATGACTTGCACTAATTAACGAATGAGGGAAATTGGATTTGCTTTGTATAACCATTAACAGTTGTTCTACTCTCTCTTTCCTAAGAGTTCTACTCATTTCTTGTAAATGCAAGGCATTTTCAAACTCATGGCTGTTATGACGTTTATAATTTTGCACCCAAACATAGATAAATAAACCAAGCATTAAAATGGAAAAAACAAAAACCAAAAAACAAAGCATATTTTTCTCCATAACTGAATGAAAGTCCATTTTTCACATTCAACACATGAATATTTTTGTAGTGCAACAAAATCAAGAAAATCACAGTACAATCAATTAAGCTTGTGAGAATAATTCACCTCTGGAGAAAGATCATATCCAATGGCATTAGTCCCAACTCCGGACAACAGCAACAGCGGGTGATTCCTCTGTGGCGCCTGTACATCCATTTCCATTTTCCAATCAAAATCAGATCACCAAATTTCACATTAAAAGGAAAAAAAAAAAAAAAAAAAAAAAAAAAAAAAACAAAAAAACACTTTAGCCAAAAATTCGAAAATCGAAGCACGAATCGATTACCTTGGGCGGAGGGTGGTAGCGCCAGAGAGCGAGCTTCCAATCGGAGTTGGGGACGGAGACGTAATGGAGCTCGTCGGCGGTGCAAACCGACGGCTTCTCCGGAATCTTGACGGCGTCGGTGGAGAAAGCTCTCAGCCTAAACGACGCCGTCGAAGACGACGGCGACAGAACACGGCGCACCGCGGCGGCGCGTGAGAACATGGAGTTTGTGCTAGACCGAATGGCGGACGACGAAGACGCGCAAAGAAATACCCACCGAACGTCGGATTGGATTGTCGGCATTTTTGTCGGCGAAAATTGGATAAATAACTACGAACAATTTCCTCTCTCTCTCTCTCTTCTTTTTTTTCTCTCTAGAAACTCGAGGAAGCGGTAGTATACGATCGTTTGTGTACTGTATTATTACGGCCTGATTTGTTTGTGTTCGAATGATTTTTTATTTTTATATTTATGTGCCAGAATTGGAAAGAAATGGATGTGCTTGGATTCTGGGGTGGGTCTGGTGTTTACACTTTTTGCTTTTGGTTGAATTGAATTGAAAAATTGAAAAATTGTGAGCCAAGCTTTGTTGGACTTTGCTTCCCTTTGCTTTGGTATTTACGTGGATTCACGACAAGCTATGGGTTGGATTGGTTATCTGGGTTTTTGGATTTTGTTTTGTTTTGTTTTTAATGCTAAAATTCTATTATCGTCCTTTAATTTGTAACTTTTGTAATTTGTAATTTGTAATTTGTAATTTAAAAAAAAAAAAAAAAAAAAAAAAAAAAAAAACGTTTTGTAATTTGTATCTCTATAAAAAAAAAAAAAAAGTTTTGACCCTGTTATTACTCAAATTATCTTGTTATTACTCAAGTTACCTGGAGTTGTTATTTTGTATTTTTGAGTTAGGGTAATTTGAGTAATGATCTTGAATTGAGTTTGAGTTATAATTTAAGTTAAAGTTGTTACTTGAGTTTGTGTTTGGATGTGCATATTTAAGTTATGATTTGAATTAATAATCTTTTTGAGTTTGTATTTAAGTGGGTCAAAACTTAAATTTGTATTTAGATAGTATTTTAATAAAAACTCAATGATGATGAAAAATTTTAATATGGTATATGGGTGGGGTTTTATTCATCTTTTTGTTGTGAATGCATAGAAAAAAAATCATCTCAATTAGAATTAAAATGAAAAAGTTATGACATTTTTAAGAATAAAAAAAATATTGTTCATTATTTTAAGTTTGAGTTTATGAACTCGAGTTGAAGGGTAAACTTGAACTCGAGTTTAGCCCCAAACTCAAGTTCAAACTCAAATTTTATAAAAGAACATGAACTTGAATAAAGTTGTAATTCGAGTTTAAATTTTTTCTGAGTTTTATTACAAAAGAACAACCCTTTTATTATTACTCAAGTTCTATTGTAACAATATTTTTTTCATATAAATTTAAATTTAACTTTTTTATTGTAGTATTTTTTTCTTACATACACAACTTAAATTCTTAATTTGAGTTGTAAAACAAACAATACCCTTGTATTGTACTGTAAAAATAATCGTACATACCTGTTGGTACCTATTATGAAGTTTATATTTTATCATTTTAGTATCGAATCGAGTGAGCATTGAGCAAAATTTAGGGAAAGCAGTCAGTGAAACGGTAATCATTTTTTGGGAATCAGTGTTAGTCAATTTTATAAGGTAAAAGAGACAAAGAAAGAGTAAAGTACTAACCTTACATGTGTGGCGTTCCTCTGAACAACACAATATTCTATTTACTTAACCCTATGTTTTGCAAAGTGTTTGAACCACAATTTAAATAATTTCACTAAAGTGTTTTTTTCTAATGAAAGCTTTTATTTTTATTCAAACTTTTTAGTTATATGATCCAACCAGACCACAAGTATATACAATATATGCTATAATTTTTATAAAAAAAAGGCAATAAATCAATTTGGTTCCCATCGATTCACAAGTTTTTTTCCATATTAAAGTTGCAAGTTTAAGCCAGATAAAATGACCTGAAGGCTACCCCTATTGGTTCGAGCTCACCCGACCGTTATTTCGAGCCCAAAAGCTTGTTTAGAAGCGGTACGCTCTAAAAAAAAGTCAAGGATAAGCTTGCATTCCAGAAGCGGTAGCTTCCCGCCTCCTTCAGGCCTGCTCAAACGTCATCTTTTTAAAGATTTTTTTTCCTTTTACACACCTTATAAAATTATGGAAGAAAGAGATAAATAAGCCAAGACTTTAGATGAATTAAAATTAATAGGCTAATAATTTACATAAGTTAATAAATAGGCTAAATTATGGTATATTCAAATTTATCTACACATAAGATTCCAAAAATACCATTTCCACTCAAAAACCCTAACACCTCTCTCTCTCTCTCTCTCTCTCTCAGCTCTCTTTCTCTCACCGACCTCATCTTTCTCTCTCTCTCTCTTCCCTCCGGCGCTCTTCGGTGAACTGTTTCTTCCCTCTGCCGCTCTCCCACGATCACTCTCTCTTCCCTCCAGCGCTCTCCGACGAACTATTTCTTCCCTCCGTCGCTCTCCCACGATCACTCTCTCTTCCCTCCAGCCCTATAATGCAATCTGTCTCTCTTCCTTTTGCATCTCTCTCTCTCTCATCCCTTCACCAATCTAAGATTCTTGTCCACTAGCGTTTCTCTCTCTTTCGTCCACCACTCTCAGAAACCTCGCGGGTGTTGTTAGACGAGAAATCAAAGATGGACAACAAACGTCGAAAATTAACAAAAGAACAAGATAAATCCATTAATCACTAACTAGTAAACCACTAATTCATTTGAATATGTTAATATTGACAAACTTTTAGCTTATGTTTGAGATTGACACTTGAATGAAAAGATTGTAAACATGTAATTATTCAAAAATTAAGAACAAAAGCTCGTTACTTTTTGTTTCCCTATAATTGGAACCTATTGTATAGTAAGGCTCTATTCATAACTCGACACAACTTCAAAAATCAAGTTATAGTCAAGTTATGATCATAACCTATCGAGTTATGTCATTATTGAAACTGAAAATTACAAGTGCAGGAACACTGTCAAGTGACGGTCATTTTGAGAGAAACAAATCATGATGAAGTTCAAAGAGAAATGCCACCAGCAGCATCAACAAAACTCGACAAGATGGAAATTGATTTAAGTAATCTGCTTAACAAAGTAAAACATTTTGGAGACAACCAGGTAGCCATGAAAGAGGATTTGAAAGAAATAAAGGCAATGGTTGTGGATTCTATGGACATTATGAGAACCATTCAACAAGATGTGCTTTTATTTCTCAAAGAAATACAAAACAATCTAGCTTTTGAGGTAATGAAATAACGCAAATTGATGTTGAATTTATTTTTACAATGTTTATTTAATGATATACTAATTTGTACCTCAATGAACAGGAGAACAGAGAAAAAGAAGTATCTGCAGAGCTAGGAGAACATGAGGGAGAATTCGGTTATACTCCACTCACAGACTAGTTTGATATCAGTCAACAAATATTGGACAGAACATTTGAAGAAGCTGAAAAGATATTATCAATGAGAAAAGCTATTGCTCAAGGAATTAAAAAAGTATGAATCTTCTTAATACTACATTAATACTAGTTGAGAAAAAAAAAAAAAAAAGTTTCTTACAACTAATCAAAAACTTGTTATTGCAGGATGAAGATTATGAAGAAAGAGAAAATGAGGAAGAAGAAAAAACAATGAAGAAATATAAAAGAAAAAGTGCAAATGAACAAAGGGAAAAAATGGAAGAGCTTGGCATTCCTTCATTCATTCTCTTGACCCAAAGTTCTAACGACTCAAACTCGTAAAAATAAGATGATATTAGAATACAACCTTTTGGATGATATGACTACTATTTCTAAAAACTAGTCTTATATTTTAAATGATGACTTAAGATTTACACTACGTCTTACAATATTTTGAATGCTAATATTTATTGACAAGACTTTTAGCTTATGTTTGAGATTGACACTTGAATGAAAAGAATGTAAACCCAGGATTTATCAATTTCATGCTGTTGAATCTGAAAATTACAAGTGCAAGAACACTATCAAGTTATGGTCAGGTTATGATGATCAAGTTATGATCATAACCTTTTGACTTGTGTCATTATTGGAACTGAAAATTTCAAGGGTAGGAACATTGTCACGTTATGGTCAAGTTATAGTAATAACCTGTCAAGTTATGCTGCATAACTAGACAAGTTATGTAAAAACATGTCAATTGTATACCATAACACGTTAAATTATAGTCCATATCCAGACAAGTTATGAAAAAATTGTCAATTATTGACCATAAACAGTCAAGTTATGGTGTATAATCGCACAAATTATAAACAAAAACTGTAAATTATGAATAATAACTTATCAAGTTATGGTTTATAATCAGACAAGTTATGGACGAACATTACATGTAAAAATATGCAACATAACTAAAATAACTTGAAACTTGTTTACTTACTAAAATTAAAAACCAATCTATCACAAATGTTAAACATACTAGACTCTAAAAAACCAATAAACAATATAATATGTGCAAAAACTAGAAATATACAAGAATCTAAAAACCAACAAGTCAAGTTAATCAATATAATCATCCAAATCAAACTCAATTGTATCTTTTGGCGTCATAAAATGCATTTTTAGTGCATTTTGACCCCTGTTATCATCACTTTCATAGCCCAAAATTACTACTTCCGCAAGACATAGTTGAACAACTCAACTGCCATCTTCTTACGGAATAACATTCCAGCCCCTTGCTTTCTCAAACAATAATCACATCTGACTTCTATTAAGATCTTAGCCATCTTAAGCATGAATATTCCACAATCACCACTACAAAAAAACAACAACCAAAAATCTAATAATTAGAAACAACAAACATAAATGCAAAAATGAACGAAGTAAAGGAAAAAAAAAAAAAAACATTTAAAGAGATAAAAAAAAAAAAACGAACCCGTTCTTTGTCTTGGACAATTGTCAAATATGATCTCAAAAGGGTCAATATGACAAATTGACTAGTGAAATACAACTGTGTATGAGAATCAAAATAGCCAACAGATTCAAGCAAGTGTGGAAGAATGACTGCCAAAGATTCCATAGAAGCATGAACTTGCTTCTTTACCCTCTTTGAAAAAAGAGAATCATATATCCTAATACAATGATCCTTAAACTCAACATAACCCAAAATCCAATGCTCCATACGCTCAAGAAAAATAGGTACGAGAAGAATGTCAACTTCACAAAAAGGCAAGTTACAAAACAAATAATCTCCCAACACATAATTTTAAAGAGCACAATGTGAAGAGAAATCAAAAGTAGACCAATTAAAATCCTTTTGGTTTTTAGAGCACCATAAGCTATTAATCATCGTAAAAAAATGCATGTCCAAAATCATGCACCTAATATAAGGCTTGTTTGTGTAGCACACCATCCTTTTTCGCAAGTAATACGCGGCTACATCAACATGCTATCAAAAAAAAAAAAAATGATCAAATTTGTTCTAAAAAAACCTTGCACAAAATTTAAAAAAAAAAAAAAAATGGCATAATCTTACCGAGTCACTTAGCCAACACTTTGGGGTCCATAAAGTTTGAAACCAATGCTTTGAGTCAACGGTGTCAACTTTGAAATCAAAAACAGGATTTATCAAATGCGCATCCTTGGCTGGTCCCCACCCTTTTCTAGAGATCATATTAGTCTTATACTGTGCTTGAAACCTTGTCTTGTCTTATTCTGATGCATCGCAATCAACAATTTTAGAGAATGGACAAATTTTTTTTTTTTCATCTACACACTTAATAGGTTCTTGTGATGTTGTCTCATCAAACACAACAATCCTTTGTTTAGTAAATCTATTGCCTTCCATAGCAGCATCATTGACAAAATCCCTCAAAACTGAAATAATTGTTTCTTCAATTTTGTTAGAAGAAACACTCACTTTCTTTGCAATTATTTCTTCAATTGCTTCTTCCTTTATTTCTTCAATTGCTTCTTCTTCCTTTGTTTCTTCAAATGCTTGTTCTTCATTCCTTTGCTTGTTCTTCTTAGAAGAAAACGCACTGTCAAACTTTTCACCAAGCATTATCATTGACTGAACCACATAAGAAATTTGTTCATTGAAATCTCTTCGAAGGGAAGAAACTTTAACAACTAATCTATCAGTTTTTGCCTCCAAGGAAGCAAAGCGTGCCAAAAATTCAGAATTACCAATAAGACCCTAAAAATGCAAAGAAAAGAAAATGAAAAAAAGTCAAATCAAATGAAAAACACAACGTATCAAGCTATGGAACATAACCAATTAAGTTATGTGAAAAACCGCCAATTTAGAGCATAACCTATCAACTTATTGACCATAACCTGACAATTAATAGACCATAACCTGACATTTTATGGAGGATAACCTGTCAAAGTTATGGTCCATAATTTATGAAGTTATAAGATTCTAATGGTAAAGAAAGCTCTAAGATCCCGCTGCACTAACGGAGCTACTAACAAAATCTATTACTAACGGGTATCCAAGGGCTTCCTTACTATGTCGAACCAAGTTTAAAAATAACTTAACATCATCATCCCTTTTTAGCTCCGAAACCATTTCAATTGGGTCTTTCAACTTCCTTCCCACAAAAAGTAATAAAGAATGAACACCAACATTAAAACCAATCAACTCAAGATGCAGCTCCTCACATAAACAGATTGTATGCCTACAAAAACCATTAAATTACAAGAGCTATACTCAATCCTAAAAATATTAAAAAACTGAAATAATTCAAAATGTGAAAACAAAATTATAAAAGAAAAAACTAGAAACGAAGAATGCACAAACCTGTTGTTCGGTAAAAATCACCGGAGGACCTGCTCAAAAAATGATCGGAAAATAGCAAAAAATACAAGATTAACAAAAGAAAGAGAGAGAGAGAGAGAGAGAGAGAGAGAGAGAGAGAGAGAAGAGCAAACTAAAATAATGCAAAATGTGAAAACGAAAATACAACAAAAATAAAACTAGAAATGAAGAATGCACAAACCTGCTGTTCGGTAAAAATCACCGAACACCTGCTCAAAGCGACCGGAGAAGAGCAAATCCAACGAGAAAGAGAATGATCGACCGACGAAAAATTGATCCACTAATGAGAGAGCAAATCCGAGCGCAGTTACAGAGGATCCGCGCTTGTGAAGATCTGTGTGAAGCTAGAGAGAGCTACGTGTATAATTAAGAGAGAAAGATAGAGAGGATCGAAAGAAAAAGGAAAAAAAAGAGTAAATTTAAAAATTCAAAAATTATGAATACTTAGGCCCTGTTCACTCCATCGATTTGAGTTTAGAATTTAAGTTTTGTTACAATAAAAAGTACTCAGAAATAGTTACATTTAACTTTTTTACTACAATAAAAAATTTTCATATAAAATTATATTTCAATTCAAATTAACAAAGTGAATGGACAATTAAGCTTTTCGGCCGACTCTCTACTATTTCCCTTCCATATAATCCTCCTTGGACGGGAAAGATTGGACCTAGGCATCATACAAGGCCTCTAATTTGTCCTCAAATAACTCACTTCGAGCCCAGTCCAACTAGTGACCCAATTTCCAGAATCAAAAAAATTATCCCCGTCGGCATCTTTCTACTAGCAGAAAAACAAAAGGAGTTCAGTAAATGAAAGTTCACAGCGAAATGGGTACCAGCGGCGGCGGAGACGGCGGCGTGGAAGTAAAGAGAGCGTTCATCGGAGCAGGATGCAACAGAATAGTCAATAACGTCTCATATGGCGCCTCTGATTTCGCGGCTTTCGGCTCTCAAAACGCCGTCGCCATTTTCTGCCCCAAGGTCCCTCCTTTTCTTCTTCAAATCTTCTTTTATTATTCTCTACCATGGTTTCTCGCTGAATTTCTCCATCAAAATTTTTCCTTTTTTTCCCCTCTCGAATTGCAGAGTGCTCAGATTTTGACTACGCTTCCGGGTCACAAGGCTTCCGTGAACTGCACTCACTGGCTTCCAAGTGCTAAGTTTGCTTTTAAAGGTTTTTTTTTTTTTTTTTCTTTCTTTTTGCTTTTCGCTTTTAGTCCTTCGTTTTTGGAAGCTGTTGCTTGAATTTTTTATTTGTGTGTTAATGGTTTTTGCTTACTCTGTTTCATGAGCTGAGAAGTAAAGAGAATTTGAAAGAAGAGAAAAGAAAAGAACATGGAATGCGAATATTATTCTCAAATGTTTGCTTCTTATTAATATCCAAATTGAGAATAACACTTAGGCATGATAGGTTAAGTAGTTCGTTAGTAAGGATTTGAAAATGGGAAAACAAAATAAGAAAAATTGATTTTGTTGATAGTTGGTGAATACTTGCTGGTTTTTTAATGAGAATTTTCTGTTTATCAACAGCTAAACACTTTGAGCGGCATTACCTGCTTTCTGGAGATGCTGAAGGCGCCATTATTTTGTGGGAATTATCTGTTCTTGAAGGAAAGGTATTTTTGGATTTTCTTTCTTTCTCTGAAAATAGGGTGTAAACGATTGCTGAACATGTTGAAATGTATAAGTGTTATTCACTATTTTATACCATGCATTTTTAGTCATCAAAAGTACACAAGATGTCTTTTGGACATACTCAAAAGTGTACCTGTGAATTTTAGTTTATGTCAATTTACACCATTTCAGGGTCAGCAATTGATTTTTGACCCCCCTAAATTGATGAATTTCACCTTGCAGCTTAATGCTTATAGATACTTGGAACCCGTTTCCAATTTGAGGTTATGGTAAAAATAAAAACAAAGGAGAGAATCGTAAAAGTTATATTTTCAAGCTAAGCTGCAAAGGATAAATTTGCCAAGTAGTGTTGGATTAGTGGTTATCCCATAAGGTACAAAGGGTAAATTCATCAATTAGGGATCAAAATCAATTGTTGACCCATTAAAGGTACAACTTTATTTCGAAGGTATAATCTTGAGACCATGCAAAATACATGGTATACTTTTTTGATAAACTCAAAATGCAAGGCATGAAACTATAAATATCCCAATATATAATTTATTAGTGGCTTCATTTTATTCTCTCTTTATGTTTGCTTGCAGTGGAGGCATGTATTACAAGTACCAGAATCACACAAGAAAGGTGTCACGTGCATTAGTGCAATTATGGTTTCTGAAACTGAAGCAATCTTCGCATCAACATCTTCGGATGGTACAACTTACATATGGGAGGTGGCTTTTCCATCTACTAGTGGAGGTCAGCCAAGCTTTCTCTTGCATCAGCAAGAACTGTTTCTCTTTTATGCCTTTTGGATTTAGTATTGCATTGACCTCAACGCTGCTGTGCATGTAGCCAGGCCATTCGATATTAATCTAAGAAAGTAATAAGTTTTACTGCTTTAATTTGGCTGAGCTTTTGCACCAAAGTGACACTTTGTTCCAAAAGAAATGATGATCATGTACCCGTGTTCCGTATTTTGATTGTTATCTGTTGTTTTTAACTTTTTTTTTTTTTTTCTTATGTTTTTTTCCCTGCCTATACTTCTTTGACAGTATCTATTAAGGATAAATGAGTTTTTTCTTACGCGGCTATTTATTTTTCACTGAATCCGGGGCAAATCAAACTAAATGTTGGTTGTTTCAGGTGAATGTAAATTGTCGTGTTTGAACTCTATCTCTGTTGGTTCAAAACCTATGGTAGCACTCTCATTGGCGGAGCTGCCCGGAAGTAATGGACGTATAGTCTTGGCAATGGGAGGATTGGATAGTAAAATACATCTTTATTGCGGTGAGAGAACTGGACAGGTATGTAGCCACGAACAAATCGACCTAACTTTTCTCCATCTTTTATGCAGATTTTTATTTTTTTGACTTTCTTTTTCTCATTGGTTCCTCTCAGTTTGTTCATGCTTGTGAGTTGAAAGGGCATACAGATTGGATCCGATGTCTGGATTTCTCATTGCCTATACATACTGATGACAAGACAGAAACTATTCTCCTTGTAAGTTCTTCTCAGGACAGAGGCATTCGGATATGGAAGGTTGCACTATGTGGAGACACAAAAGAAGAAAATAGTTTAGCATCTTATATAAAAGGCCCTGTACTTGTTGCTGGGACATCCTCATATCAAGTATCTTTGGAGTCTCTGCTAATTGGACATGAGGATTGGGTATATTCGGTTGAATGGCAACCCCCTTCTTCTGCATATGGAAAAGGAGTTTCGTACTATCAACCCCAAAGCATCTTATCCGCATCGATGGACAAGACAATGATGATCTGGCAACCAGAAAGAACTTCTGGCATCTGGATGAATGTTGTTACTGTTGGGGAATTAAGTCATTGTGCACTAGGGTTTTATGGGGGTCACTGGAGCTCAAATGGAGATGCAATTTTAGCACATGGATATGGTGGATCGTTCCATATCTGGAAAAATATTGGTGTTGACTCTGATAATTGGCAGCCACAAAAAGTTCCATCTGGACATTTTGCAGCAGTAACAGATATTTCATGGGCTAGGTTGGGTGAATACTTGTTGTCCGTTAGTCACGACCAGGTAAATATTTGATTCGTGGTAGAGAAATTTCTTTATGTGTTAGTGTTTGCATTTTTCTTTTTAGATTCTAGATAAAATTATGTATATCTAGTAAACTCATGACCCTGTTGAAATGTGCAGACAACTCGAATTTTTGCTCCTTGGCAAAATGAAGCTTCTCTTAGTAATGGGGATGCTTGGCACGAAATTGCTCGCCCTCAAGTCCATGGTCATGACATTAACTGTGTTACCATTATCCAAGGAAAGGGGAACCATCGATATGTCAGTGGAGCCGATGAAAAAGTTGCCAGGGTATTTGAAGCTACTCTGTCTTTTCTAAAGACGTTGAATCATGCCGTGTCACAAGATAGTGTTTTTGAAGATCTCCAAACAGGTGTTCAGGTTTTGGGTGCGAACATGTCTGCCCTTGGACTATCACAGAAGCCTATCTACGTGCAAGGTGAGTCACCATCTCAACTCGCACACAATCTACTTTCTACCCCACTTGCTTGTGTAGAAAGTTACAGGTTTTCGGTTCCCTGTGCATTGAAGCTCATCTATTATGTTCTAAGAACATATATCAGTTGGTGAAAATTGCGAATAAGTTAGCGGCCTTTTTCATGCAGCTAAGCAGGAGATCCCAAGCAGGATTGGTAATGAGAACCTGGACACACTTGAAACTATTCCCGATGCGGTCCCAATAGTGTTAACTGAACCTCCTATTGAAGATCAACTGGCATGGCATACACTATGGCCAGAGTCGCACAAACTCTATGGTCATGGTAACGAACTTTTCTCTCTTTGTTGTAATCATCAAGGGAATCTGGTAGCCTCATCATGTAAGGTATGTGGTCAGTCCTGTAAAGCTCTCATAATCATAACTAGAACTAGGGCTAACATCATCATCATCATTGGTGTGTGCATAGAGCTCATGAATTTGCAGATAAAGTTATTAACAGTTTTGAGAAGAATAATCAATATTACTTATTTTATTAAAGAGTATGTGAATATATATAGGAAGTAAGGAAAGGTACTGATAAGCCATAAACTAGGAAACTAATTATTGCTTCTAAAGGATAAGATAAACTAATCAGATAAGCTATAAGATTTGAATATTAATTTAAATCTCTTATTAAAAGATAACACTCCTAATAATTATCCCTAATAAATAGAAGATAAAATCTATCATAACACCCCTCCTCAAGTTGGTGCATAGATGTTCAACATGCCTAACTTGCTTGTGAGAAACTCGAAGTTCGGTCTGAAGAGTCTCTTGGTAAGAATATCAGCTATTTGTTGCGTTGAAGGAACAAATGGCATACATATAGTTCCAACCTCCAGCTTCTCCTTTATAAAATGACTATCGATCTCAATGCTTAGTTCGATCATGCTGCACAGGATTGTGAGCAATACTAATTGCAGCTTTGTTGTCGCAATACAACTTCATTGGCATCTCAACTGGTCTTCTAAGTTTGTCAAGAATCCGCTTGATCCACAATATCTCACATACTCCATGTGCCATGGCTCGGTATTCAGCTTCTGTGCTACTCCGGGCAACTACATTCTACTTTTTGCTCCTCCATGTAACCAAATTGTCCCATACAAAAGTGCAATAATCAGATGTAGACCTTCTATCTATAATGGAACTTGCCAAGTCTGCATCAGTGTAAACCTCAATAGTCTTTTCTTCGCCTTTCTTAAACAACAATCCTTTTCCTGGTGTACCTTTAAGGTATCTTAAAATTCAATATACTCCTTCAAGATGTTCTTTACAAGGAGAGTGCATAAACTGACTCACAATACTTACTGCAAAGACTATGTCTGGTCGGGTGTAGGATAAATAAATTAGCTTTCCCACTAACTTCTGGTATCGAGTTGTGTCAATTGTTGCTCCATCCTTGCATTCACCTAATTTTTTGTTCGGATCTATGGGAGTATCTGTAGGCTTACATTCGCTCATCCTAGTCTCTTTGAGAAGATCTAGCACATATTTTTTTTACGAGACAGCAATCCCTTTTCTTGATCTTGGAACCTCCATTCCTAGAAAGTATTTCAAGGTTTCCAAGTCTTTGATCTCGAATTCTGAGGCTAATCTTCTCTTTAACTGCTCCATCTTTGTGACATCATTACCAGTGAGAATAATATCATCTACATACACTATTAAGACCGCCACTTTACCATCCTTGAAGTGTTTCATAAACATGGTGTGATCACTCTGAGCTTGGACATATCCCTGATTTTTCACCGAATGAGTAAATTTTTCAGACCAGGCCCTCGGAGATTGCTTGAGTCTATATAAGGACTTTTTTAGTTTGCAAACTTTGGAGTCAAACTTCTCTTCAAACCCAAGTGGAGAGGCCATGTACACTTCTTCCTCCAAGTCTCCATTCAGGAACGCATTCTTTACATCTAACTGCTAAAGAGGCCAATCAAGGTTTGCTACAATTGAGAGAAGTACTCTCACTATATTTAACTTGGCTACTGGGGCAAAAGTCTCAAGATAGTCAATGCTATAGGTTTGTGTAAAACCTTTGGCCACCAAGCGATCCTTGTATCATTCAAGAGTTCCATCTGAGTTATATTTGACTGTAAAGACCCACTTGCAGCCCACAGTCCTTTTTCCTAATGGCAAATCCGTCACTTCCCATGTTTGATTCTTCTCTAGGGCCCTCATCTCCTCATAGACAACAACCTTCCACTCGGGAACCTATAAATTTTCCTGTACACTTTTTGGAATTTCCACAGAAGAAAGTTGTGAAGTAAAGGCTAAGAAATTAGGAGACAACTTTTCATAGGAAATATAGTTAGACATGGGGTGCCTAGTGCTGGAACGAATTCCCTTCCGAGCAGCAATAGGGACATCAAGATCATTACAAGACTCAGGATTAGATTGAACTTTTGGGAAGAACTCAGTTTGATTGTTACCTGGAATTTCGGACTGTTTAGGTTCCTCCCTTGGTTCGGATTCATGGTTGTGTAAAGAGATAGGACCTTTTTCCTTTGAAGATTTTCTCCTTGAATAGGTCAGTATGTTGGTACCTGTTTTGGTCCTATTCTTTTCACTAGTGAGATTTAATTTGGGTGATGGCACTAGGGTGTCTGGTCCGAAATATTTTCAGCCCTTGTTTCATGTATAGCCTGGTCTTGGTTATGAAATTCTGGTACAAATTTGGATTCTAAAGTCTGATTTTCCTCATCCGGATTTGTACTAGATTTTGTAACAGTGGTTTCTAAATTCAAGTTTGAATCCGGGTTTATTTGAAAAACATCATCATCCTCATCTTCCCTTTTTCTCCCCTCTTGAAGATGGTATTCAAAGAAAGATTTATTTTTAAAAAAGCTTACATCCATGGTGATAAACATTTTTTTTGGAAATAGGATCATAGCATTTATATCCTTTTTGAGTCGGGGCATATCCCACAAAGACACATTTTCTAGCCCTAGGATCAAGTGTCCCTCGATTATGCTCATGATTATGTGTAAAAACAATGGGTGCGTTTGGAACTCGTTTCAAAATGATTTTGCTTTCTGTATGAAAATGAAAATGAAAACATTTTCATTTCCATTTTGGAATCATTTCTGAAAATGCGTTTAGTAGTTTTATTCTGAGATTGTTTTTAATTAAAAAAAAATTAAAATTGCATTTGATGGTTTAATTTTTAAAAACATGTAATAGTATTTTAAATAATAATATATTAAATAAATAATAATTGAATCTCAAATAAAAACACTAATAATTAATATAATAATTTAAATTACATTAAAAATAAATAGTAAATAATTTAAAATAAGATAACTTAGTGAATGATTAGTACAAAAAAAGTTTACTTAGTGAATAATCTTAGTTTATATTATTTCCGTATATACAAATCCCACATTTGATCAGTTAGATGATCTCTAAAACTAACAATGTGATTACGTTGTTGCCGACTACCCATTTCGGATGTTTTTGCTTCTTGTGTGTCCATACCTTCTTGTTGTCCTTGTTGGCCTTCTTGTTCTCCCTCGATATCTTTTAAGGGCAAATCGATATCATATTGTCTAAATAGAGGATCATCTCGCGCGTGTATCTTAATTAAATTGTGGATCACACAACAAGCAATTGGTATAAGCGATTGTCTTGGCATCCAATAAGTGGTCATAAACTTAAGAATTTTAAACCTTGCTTTCAAGACCTCAAAGCACCTCTCTATGCAATTACACAGTGAAGAGTGATAATAATTGAATAACTCTTGTGGTCCCGTTAGTTGACCACCATTTCTAAACTGTTGAATATGGTACCTCTGACCACGAAATTGTTCTAAAAGTCCTTGCGTGTTGTTATAACCAGAATTCATAATGTAATATTTTGGGTTGGGTGGCACCAAGAATTGGATATGTGGATCTCTCATAGTATCAGTTAACACTTTAGAATCAACAGATGATCCTTCCCATCCGGTATTGACGTAAGTTAATAACATATCAAAACTACACACCGCCATTACATTTTGAGTACATGAATGTCTTCTTCATCTATAGATTGTCTGTTGATGTGCAGGTAGGACAACCATTATATGCGTATTGTCTATTGCACCAATACATTCCTATTAAAATACATAAGGCGTGAGTTAGGATTAATTTAAAAATGTCATATTTTTGGTTTATGAGCAGAGTCAGATTGTACCTTAAACCATGTCCAGTACTTAGGGTTGTATCGAATCTCTGAGGGGACGATGTTCATATTTGGTAGTTTTATAACTTTAGGTGCTAACGCAGACAATGCGGTAAGCACATTAGCAAAATGCTGGTGTACTGTCTCTCCAGAATGACAATTTATCTTGTATCCCTCTATTACGGTCTGAGTGAGCAATCATTCTTAAGAACATCATTAATGATTCTTCTGTTGATATACTTGAAGAAGGCAGTAGGTTGCGGCCTTGAATTAACTGAACAATTGCTTCGAACGTGTCGATGCATACGACACATTTCAAACAAATTTTTGGGATGTCCATATAATTTTTCTAAAACATATTCTCATCTTGTTAACGCAGAATTACGACGAGGTTGCTTAGTTGGTCTGTTTGTAAGCGACATTAGTAATTGGATAGAAATTTGTGGCTGTTCATCATCATCTGATGGGTGAAGAAAGTCAACAACTGTGGCATCATCCTCACTATTTGTGGCATCGAAATCCATATTAACCTAAAAAGGAAACATGACTGGAACAAATCAAACATCCATATAACATTAACTAATCAAACAAAGAACTCCAATGTAATTCAATCTGTCTAGAAACAAATAACAAAGTCTAACAAACACAAGTCCGAGAGTAAATCATTTAAATCACAGGCTTCGAATCCATGAAAGATGCGGTGGGAAGGCATTTTCACAAACATCCTCCTAAAGGAAATGTCAACAGCCAACTTCTATGTTGCCTTATTATACGCATTGTCGTCTAAGTACTCCTCATACCCATTCAGTAAATCCATACAAGTTTCAATACTTGTAGTTGGATCCTCTTTTTGAGCCTCGGCTGCTGCCATAGTACGAGTTTGCCTATCAGCTAAATATTGTTGAAATAAATCAACTTTTTGAACAGATATCTCACTACGTAGGGTAGCACTTTTTGCCAAAGCCTCTATAGCACCTTCAACTGCAGCATTCTTCTTGTCCTTCTTCTTAGATCGAGTAGTAGGACCTTAAGACCGTTTGCTTCTATTGGCTTTTGCACACCGAACTTCATCCGAGTCCATGTACCCTCCTCCTCTTCTGGTTGCGTGGCAGCCCTTTTCGCTGCATTCAAAAACATTGACGGCTGTATGTACATTCATTAACTCCTGTCCAGTAGCAATAGTCCTAACAAAAATCTCTAAAAGTTGGGCAAAGTTGTGTAAATCCCCTTTCTTGAATTTCTTAGCATCAGGATGGTTATGACATTATAAATAAAAAATAATAAATACTCATGTGCAATCTAAAACACCAATTTAACTCCTTCATATCACATAAGATAGTTATGATCAAAACTTACCGCCACATACGAATCTCACACTTCTTTTTCAACCGTGACAGGGTTAGCCTCAAAATCCTAACCAAACCCTGTTATTTCAATCAATGTCTGAAATTCTCTCGTACTACGTTTAAGCCTATTCCACTTTGTTTTAAGCTGGTCTAATGTGAAATGCTTTATGGCCCGTTCACTTAGCTGATTTGAGTTTGTAATTCGAGTTAAAATGTGATTTTATGTGAGAGCTTTTTACTGTAGCAAAAAAGTTAGATGTGACTGTTTCTGATAATTTTTTACTGTAGTAAAACTCAAATTCTAAACTCGAATCGGTGAAGTGAACGGAGCCTTAAGCTGTGCAGCCAGCCAACCTATTCCACTTTGATTTCTTTTTCTTGATTTTGATTTGGTTTCTTGATGTTCAGCAATTGTCTAAGCTTTAGAATTCTCTGGTTGCACAATGTGCGCAGGGCTGCACAGCACGCGCAGGGCTGCCAGTGCCCCATGCTGCACTAACAGGGGCTGCCAGCGCCCCACTGGTGCGCTCCCAAGGGCTGCTGCAGCATGCTGGGCGCCCACAACATGTAGCATGGTGTGCCCAACCAAACCAAAACGGCCCAAATGGCCTCTAAACCCCTTCAAACCATTTTTAAAAATTTTGTCATATTTTTTCCTACATTTTAACACTCCTCCCAAAGCTTAAAATACCTGCTAATCTCCTAAAATAAATTAATATCACAAAATATCCCTAAATTAGAAAATTATCACAAAACCACCAAAATTTAAAAACCATAACTCCCAGACCACAAGGACATTTCCAAAACGGTTTTGGGAGCATTTAGTCAACATATAAAGTGAGTTATCCTCAAATTTCCAGCTTCATTTGAGCTTCATAGCCTAGGTAAATAAATAAAATCCTGAAGCATAATGAAAACTGACCTGAATCTGGACAGCTCCAAGAAAACAAGCTTTAAACCACCATCTTCCAATTGAGTTAGCTCCAGTCTTTTTTATAGGCTTCAATCTAACATATTAAAGATCTCATATCTCAAAAATCATGACCTAACTATAAATAAAACCTTCTGAATCCTAAAGCTTAGATCAGATTTCATCATCTTTCTCCTCGGATTTGCAAACATCAAGAAAAAAACCAAATTGTTGAAGTATTTCAATCATTTAGATCTGTAAATCAATAAACAATACTTTGATTTATAAATCAAAATCACAATCAAACCTAAAACACCACCCATATTCCCTTAAAAAAAAAAAAAAAAAACCACCCATAGTTATCGCTGGCCATTTATCTACTTTACAATACAAATTTTTGTTGCATTTGGTTTGCATCCAACAAACACTCAGGATTCTCTGATTGATCATTATTTATGCATCACACGAATACACACACACGATTACATAATGTTATCGCCAATTTGCATGCATATCATCATGTGTTAAACCATAAAGCTATGACAGGTCTTTTAAGAATTATGTCTTCATTTTCTGCTACTTCTTTTTCCATTCCCATTTTCCTTAATCACTCTCAAAGTTCGATCACTCTTTTAGTCAAGTAATTCATGATCTTACTTGGCAATTATGCACAATCTAGCAACTTTAAACTACTACAACTGCAGAGAAAGAAAATTGAAAACTAAGACCTAAGAGAAGTTGACAAAATACCTCTCAAACATCAAACTTAAGTACAGACCTAAGAGAAAATTGAAAACGCATAAGGTTAAGCACTATCAGCAAACAACAAACAACACAATCTCCACAAACACAAATATGAACACAACCAGCCTAAATCCCACAAATCATCAGAAAATCATAAATAATACCAACATAAACACTTAAATCACTATATTAATGGGCATACCTCAGTCGATTTTGGAAAGCAGGGGCAGAAATGAAACCGTCAAAAACCCTAACCAGAGAATCTGAGATCTTCTCAAAAAACCTCCTCAACCTTGTTGCGATTCCACCAATTTTCACCACCATTTACAAAAGAGCGAGAAGCCCATCGTTTAGAAAGTGGGTGACCGGAGAAGAGGGGGATCGTTTTGAGTTTTGTTGACTTTTTGGGAATAAGTAGAAAACGTTTTCAATTTTTGTTTTTCAAGAAATGCGGTGCCAAACGCGTTTTTAGAGCATTTTCATTTGTTAGTTCTTGAAAAACGTGAAAAACGTTTTTGAAAATACTTCCAAACAGGCACAATACATCCATAAGATTTTCAAAGGGAGTGTAGAGGTAAGTCTGGATATAGAGTAATTAGTTTTGAAAATATTTAATAGTGTTTGAAAACATAGAAACCCTAGAAGGCATCCGATTTATTAAATAAGTGGTTGTTAAAATGGCTTCCCTCCAAAGATACTTAGGGACATTATTTTTAAATAGTAAGGCCCTTGCAACTTCTGAAAGGTGTTGGTTTTTTCATTCAACCACACCATTCTATTGTGGAGCATCATTACAAGAATTTTGATGAACAATACCTTTTTTCCAAGAAAAAAGATGTTAAAATTTTATTGAAATATTCTTTCCCATTATCCGTTCATAAAATTTGAATCTTTGTTTGAAATTGAGTTAAAACCATGGAGTAAAAATTTTTAAACACATTTTCAACTTCAGACTTATCTCTCAACAAATATACCCAGCTTACTCTAGTATGATTATCTATGAACGTGACAAACCACCTTTTTTCCGAGGGTGTTAAAATCCTAGAAGATCCCAAAACATCACTATGGACGAGCACAAAAGGTTTTGAGGGTTGATAGGGTTGTAAGGGAAAAGTAGAATGATGATGCTTAGCCAATTCACATACTTCACATTGAAACAAAGATGGATTTTTATTTCTAAATAAAACTGGAAATAATCTTTTTAAATAATAAAAATTCGGATGGCCTAGTCTATAATGTCATAACATTATTTCTTCATCACTAGTAATAGAGATAGTTCCATAACATGTACTTTGTACTGGCCTTTTTGAACTTGGTCCATCTTCAAAGAAATAAAGTCCTCTAATTTCTCTAGCATTGCCAATCATCCTCCCCGTGGTTAGTTCCTGAAACTCACAATAAGATTAAAAGAAGTTCACTTGGCACTTAAGGTCATTGGTTATTTTACTGATGGATAATAAGTTGCATGAGAGATTAGGAACATGAAAAACATTTTGGAGGGTAAGAGAAGGAGAGATAACAATTGACCCTGTTCCAGTTATTACTGACAATGACCCATTTGCAATTTTAATATTCTTATTGCCTGCACAAGGGTTATACGATGAAAATAATTTTGAAGAACCGGTCATGATCGGTTGCACTTGAGTCAATAATCCATGAATGAGATGGATTAAATTTTTCACAAGAAAAGGCTACGGTAAGATAGTTACCCTTTTGGGCCAAAGAGTAGGAAGAGTTTACTGAGAACTATGGAGATTGAAATAGCTTGTACAGGTGGTTTAGTTATTCCTTGGTGAAGGGAGATGCCTCTGAGGTGATTTGCTGCCCTTGAGAGTCTTCATTCACGGTTTGTAAGGCTCTATTTTCTCCTCTTTTGACTATGAGGTGGTTTCCTATGGAGTTTCCAACAAGTCTCTTTGGTATGCGACGGTTTTTTGCAGTGGTCACACTAGGGCTTCTTCTTCTGTTCTCCATCTAAGTCACTTCCTTTTGACACTAAAGCCGAACTCTCAACCTCAGGACTATTTTTAGGTTCAAAAGTCTTCAGCGTTACTTTGTGCCTGGTTTCCTCTCTTCTTACTTCAAAGAAAACTTCCCTGATGGAAGGCAGTGGTTTCCTTCCTAGGGTTCGGCCTCGTACTTCATCTAATTCTTGATTAAGACCTGCAAGAAACACATATACTCGATCATTCTCCTCTCTTTTCTTATGGCGAACACAGTCAGTTGGACAGTCCCATTCATCTTCATAGCAAAGATCCAATTCCTACCAAAGTGGTACAATCTCATTATAATAAGATGTAACGTCGCGGTCTCCTTGTCTGGACTTCCAAAGCTTCATTTTTAATTCAAAATTTGGGATGAATTTTCCACATCCGAATACATGTCACGGACTGCTTCCCAGACATGTTTGGCTGTGGGCAGAATAGATGTGGCTTTCCAATGGCTGGTTCCATGGAATTGATGAGCCACGCAACCGTCAAGGGGTTCTCTAACGTCCGTGTTTTTAGGTTCGGATCCCCTACTGCTGGTTGCTTCACTTCGCCGGTTAAATAGCCGAGTTTTCCTCTGCCGTCAATGGCCAATTTAACGGATTGAGCCCACTTTAAATAATTACTGCCATTCAGCTTATGGACAGTCATTTGGAGGGAAAAGTTTGAAGATAGGTACTCTACTTTACTGGCTGATACTTGTGGATTCCAATTGGGTCCTTTCAGTGGTAGAGGATGAGTCACCGCCGGAGGAGGTATTCCTTCCAGTCATCACTATTTTGTAATCCATAGGGAGGTTTAGGTTTTGAGCCGTGGCTCTGATACCATAATAGTTTCGAGAAGAATAATCAATATTACTTATTTTATTTTAAAGAGTATGTGAGAATATATATAAGAAGTAAGGAAAGCTACTGATAAGCCATAAACTAGGAAACTAATTATCCCTTCTAAAGGATAAGATAAATTAATAAGATAAGCTATAAGATTTAAATATTAATTCAAATCTCTTATTAAAAGATAACACTCCTAATAATTATCCCTAATAAATAGAAGATAAATTCTATCATAATTGACAGTTATCCTAAATCCTAATTTGTTTTCCTCATTTTTGACACGTAAATTTTGTTACAATTTCTAGTAATTTTGTCTATTCTGACGGTTCATACTGCATTGTTGGTATATTAAGCTCATTCATGTTAAAACAGATGGTTCTTAGAAATCCTGGATGTACAACATGCGTGTAAGTGGAAAATCAGACTCAAACTTGTAACAATTTTCTTAGTTTAGAACATCTTAACTTGCACATAAAGAGCAAAAGATGGTAGAGGTGGAAAGAATTTTACAAATTTTAGTTGACAAATTGATGTGATGTTTCATGTGGGACGTGTGTTTTGTAATCCAAGAAGTATCTTGGCCTGCTTTTATTACTATGTTTGTCCCTCTCTCTCTCTTTACTTTTCTTGGGCTGCTTTTACGCTTTTATGGGGGTTTACCGAGGAAAGATAACTAATCCCAATTAGGATACGTTGTGCTGTAGTTGGAATAAGAATTTATCTCACTTATCATACATTTCTTATTTTTAGGCCCAGTCAGCAACAGTAGCAGAAGTATGGCTATGGCAAGTCGGTTCATGGAAAGCAGTTGGTCACTTGCAGTCTCACAGCTTGACGGTTACACAGATGGAATTCTCCCATGATGACAAACTACTCTTAACTGTTTCAAGGGATCGCCAGTTTTCTATTTTTGCAATCAAAGGAACAGGTACTTTCTTAAATCCTTGTGATACTGGTGCTGCTTTGATGATTCTCTAGTTGATTTGAATGTGGAATGACAAGGGTCTGTATTCAAGAGCCTGATAACCGGTGAATGTGGAGCATCTTTCTCCTCCATAGTTTTGGACAATGGTTTAGATGAGAAATCTCCAAGGACTTGATCTATGTTCCATCTAGCCAAGTTCTGTCAATATCAATGAGTTACGTCTTTAAGAAGATGATGTATGAGATCTATCATTTCCATCAATGTGACATACGGAGTAACTAAAAGAGAAAATTTGTGAATACATACAATAAGTTGGGTTCGTGGCAGCACCACATCTTCAGGCTCAATTGCAAAACCTTTCAGTAACACCACCAATTCAATTGCTGCCACATAGGATCTTTATTATCATTTATTTGTCCCTTAATTATTTTCTTTTTAAAATTTTCACTATTTGTATTCTGTGCTATTATAATTGTTGCTATTATTTTAATTATTATTTTTGGTCCCCCCAATTAGAGTGTAAAATTACCCGGTTCAATTTCTTTTCTGTTTAGGCACGGAGGAAATAAGTAACGAGCTCATAGCAAGGAAAGAGGCACACAAGAGAATTATATGGGCATGCTCATGGAACCCACATGGTTACGAATTCGCAACAGGTTCCAGAGACAAGACTGTGAAAATCTGGGGTGTCGAAAACCAATCGTCAGTTAACCTGCTCTTAATGTTACCACCTTTCAAAACTAGTGTCACGGCCCTATCTTGGATTGGCCTTGGCAACAACAGAAGCAATGGGTTGCTAGCAGTTGGAATGGAAAATGGACTCATTGAATTGTGGAGTCTGTTCATAAACAGAACAAACGACAGAAGTACAAAAGCACCACCTGCAACTGCCTCTCTTTTTGCACAGCTCGATCCATTGATGTGCCACGTTTCTGCAGTAAACCGTTTGGCGTGGAGGATCCCCGAGAAGAGTGACAAAGAATGCAGCAATCTACAGCTCGCCTCTTGTGGAGCTGACCATTGTGTGAGAGTGTTTGATGTAAAGGTAAATTAATCACAAGTCGGTCGTTTGTGTCGGCAAACAATTCTTTTGTGACTCTACATCATAAGAAAACAAGAATTCTAATTTCATTCATACAAAATGAGTTCTTTTCAGAATAATGTGCCTTGACGCAGACATCTCTATTCTAACATTTTTGAATCAATGTGCTTTATGTTTCTTCACCACGGACCCCATTGAGCTGATGTAAGGATCTTGCATTTGGACTACACAAATTGCCAAGGAAAACTTGGACTTATTTATCATAGTTCTGTGGACGTGATCGCTGGTGGGGCCGCGAGCTCAGACGCCATGCGACATTGACAGATTTGTTTTCATAAACCTTTTGAGTTGATGGCATTCGCATCCAGTTGCTATGGAATAGACAAGAGTTGATGTAGCGTTTGTGCAAACGACGTCGTTGATTCTTATTCTCCATAACCTAAAAATCTACAAAGAGGGAGTTGATGTTTGTGTAGTGGGAAAGGATATTCTATTAGGTCATTGGGTTTTGTCATCCAACGGCATAGATTTTTGCAAAGAAGGTAGTGGATGATTTGCCAATTTTGTCTCTCTTCTCTTTTATGTTTATGACGATGGTGGTGCTGTTGTTGCTTTTTTTTTTTTTTTGGTGAATGTGGTTCTATGGTTTTAAAGCGTTTTTATCACCATCTAATGGTTTTGGATAAAATACATTTCTTCCTTATTTTGATAACATCCATGAGGTGTAAGTTTGTGCTGCCTGATCCGGCCTGGTGGCCCAAAGAAAAATTTTAGGCCGGACTAGTCTTAGAAGAGAGAGAGTCGACCCAATCAAGTTTTAAGTCCAAAAAATTTAGGGTTGGCCCGAAATTTTATAAGGCATTTTCAACAAAACTTTAAAAGTATGATATTTGGGCCGGCTCGGCCCTAAAGGAGAAAATGTCAGTCCAATTGGTCTTAAATCCAAAAGAATTAGGATTGAGCTCGGGCTCACAGCAGCAAGTCTCGGGCCAAATTGTTTAACCCGCTTAAATTTACAACTCTTAATCTATCTAATCAAGAAAATTTTAGAATTTTGATTCAATTTACCGTGTTATTATTTATTTAATTATTTTGAGATTTAACAGGCTAACTTTTCATATCTACTAGTTATCATTGCACTTTTTAAATATTATTAATTATCAAGATGAAGATAAAAAACAATAGCTTTTTTTTAACTATTTCTTATATATATATATATATATATATATATATATAACTATTTTCACTTCTTTTAAAGGCTAAACGAATAGACTTTTCACCTGTTTTTTGAACTATTTTTAATTTTCTAAACTACTCACTAACGCGTGCAAGGCACGTGCCCTTACCTAGGAATAATAAGATCTAGGAAATCCGAGACCAAGACATGCGTTGTCCCATTCATGTGTAACATCAGAGAAATGTGGGCGCAGACATTCTATAATCTTAGATAGGCGCTTTCTTTTTGGCGAATTGCTCACCGCTTGACATAGAAAATCATATACCAAATCCTAAACGTTAGGCATCTAAACAATGAAACTAGTCAGCTTATTGAAAATTGAACGTGGAATCCATATAAAATTGGGTCCTCATCATCATCTTTCCTATAGGGGACCATAATATATATAACAAAACAAAAGGAAGAAGGCGTGTAAGAGCTAACAAGTGAATATCAAAATGTGAGATGAAATTTGTACAACATTCAATTCAAGAGGAGAGCCAATTTGGGGTCTGATTTCCTTTTCAAAAATATGACCTTTTTTTTTCATGACAAATAAAATAAGATTTGTATTGTGCTAGAACAAGTGAGCAAATAGGTTATTCAAAATCATTTATTTACAAGAGGCCTTCTTCATATTGTATGAACCCAATTAGAATAAGATTTGTTAGATTTTAAAGCATGAAGCACGCATTATTTTCTCACTTATTAATTTTTCCCCCCAAGGATTTGAACTTGGGACTTGAAGGTCTTTGTTTGACATTTTTCCTAATCTTCATTATCTCATGGGATTTTTTTTCCTTTTAAAATCTGAATTCATAGAGTGTTACTATTTATTACCACTAATTATGAGCCTCGTTAATAAGTCCTACTTTCTATTAGTTTAATCGGTAATAATCATCATTTTTCGTGTGCATAAGCCCGAAAATTTATATTTTTTTCGTCTTTTTTAGTCTCGTATGCATCTCTATCTAGTTTGATTTTTTCAAAATTGTCTCTCAAAATACTCTTCCTCACATTTCCTTATTGTTCCAATGAATTGCTCATCATTTGTTCAATGAAGCATTTGGTTGCTGAAATCTACTTTCTTCCCTCAATAATTGCAAAGGGTATATAAATGTATGGTTTTGTATAATAATACTATAGTTTACATGTAGCCCACAGAGACGATAAAACCAGCAGTATTTAAATCCTTTGGCAATGTTCCATTAGTAAGTTCAGTAGCGACATACTTCTGTGTAGCTATTCACTCTGACTGACAAAATAAAAATAAAATAAAATAAAAAGAGAGAGAGAGAGAGAGAGAGAGAGAGAGAATTAAAAAATCAAAACAAAACAAAACAAAAACAAAGTTAAAAAATTTGCTGAATTGGATTTTGTTCATCTCTTGAATATTAGACACTGCCGGACAAAATGGGTCGAGGCATGATGCAGAGAGCATCAGCTTTTTCGTGCGAAAACGACAATGAAATGACTCAAAAGCACGTGTTCATCTTTTCATTGCTCTCCATAACATTCAATTTTGAAGCATGGATTTATCATTCTTTTGTGGACTACTCATTGAGGAATCTGAGTAGCTTATGAGGTGACCAAACTCTTGTTTCTAAGTTTTTTTTTTTTTTTTTTTTTGATTGATAATTAACTCTTGTTGCTGAGTTACTATCATTCTTTTGTGCGTCAAATCAGTGAAGCTTAATGATGATGCATTCACGTCGAGGTTGTAGGTATGGCCGTTAAAGTTTGAATTAAAAAAAAAATTAATCTGGACATCTTGATTTCAGGTTCTGCAAGAAAAATTATTGTCCTTTTTAATCTTAGTGAAGCACGTGTTCTTATTAAGATTTTGAACTTTTTTCTTGAATGCAAATTTTTTTAAAAAAAATTTATTAAATTCCCAATAAATTAAACTATATATGTATATAAATTGTGTCCAAAAAATTTTTTAGTTCTCGAGATCTTACAAAATATATAGAATTTTCTAGTTCTCGAGATCTTACAAAATAAAGTGCGCAGTTTTTTGGTTCAGTATTTGCATCATCTGTACCCAATGATAGAAACTTTTTTTTTTTTTTTTTTTTTTTTTTTAAGTCTCAAGAGTCTATACGCTTGTTTGTTTCGAGTCTTTAATATTAAGAGTTGTACAAAAAAAGTCTTTGCCTTTTTAATTTCTTTGCTAGAAGCAAAAGTCTTTTTGTGTTCATGATGGCACCTACGTATGTAACCAATGGAGAAAGAGAGATTTAACGTCAAGCATAGGCTAATGATTCACACCATTTCTAATCGAATCTAGAAGTGGGAATTTCGTCTAAATCAGATAAATCTCCAAATATACTACTACAATTTGTAAATCGAATCTAATTACTAGATATTCTATTCATTTCGTTTAAATATTTCGTACTGTTCTTAATTTTTTTTCTTAATTAGTAGATCTATACATTTTCAGTCCAATTGTTAGTTAATAACCTATTTGGACCACATGTGAAGAAAAAAAAAAAAAAAAAAAAAAAAAAAAACATCCTTCATGCTTTTCATCAATTAACATTTTGCGAGTTTAAAATTACATCAACTCAAACCCTATTTAACAGGCCGATGAAAAGTATAATGACAGTTTTACAACATACAATGGTTTATACCACCATCACTAGTGGTTTGTAATACATTTACATTATCAATACGTTTATTTCATAGTTATGAATAATGATCAGAAGCTTCAGCCAAGTTCAGACCAAATGACCTTTTAACAAGCCAACTTTGAACACATAAAATAAAAGTAAAAAGATTGCGTCAAGCAAAAATCATGCGACAGCACCCTCCTTAGTCTTTGTCAAGCCGAGATTTGAGTACACAATACCCCACTTGCTTAATAAACAACTGAGAATAAAGTTTGGTTGCAGTCACAGGCCGATTTTCTCAAGCAATTTCATTCTCTTTCTATATGTTTTTTGTGGTCCCCTTGCATCTTCTTTTAACCAGGTTGTCAAAAAGTATAGCAAAACGACCCTCAAAACCTGCCCCAGAATGGAGGGAATCATTACGAATCGACCCCAGTAAAACAAAGTCACAGCAATAGAAGAGTAGCAGAATAATCATGACTGTACACCTTATAACGACATATATTAGTGAGCTTATATCATGAAACCATGATTGTAAAGAATCCAAATGGATCCAGATAGACTATATATATATATATATATATATATATATATATATATATATATATTTGTGTGATCAGACTCAGCACCTGTGTATAAATCCAGAAGAAATCTACTAAAAGATAATTGGGCTGTTCGACGGCCTTCTTTTTGAGTCAAAAAACTCAACCAAAAAAAAAAAACTCTAGTTAAAACTTTATTCAAGTTCATATTCTTTTAAATTTAAACTCGAGTTTTCTTCTTCAACTCGAATTTAGAAACTCAAACTCAAATTAAAGAATAATATTTTTCTATTCTTAAAATGTTATTACTTTTTCGTTTTAATTCTGATTGGGATGATTTTTTTCTATACGTTGATAACAAAAAGACGAATAAAACCTCATCCATATATCCTATTAAAATTTTCCATCAACATATTGAGTTTTTATTAAAATACTATCTAAATACAAATTTAAATTTTGACTCACTCAAACACAAACTCTAAAAGATATTTATCTTAAATTATAACTCAAATATACACAACTAAACACAAACTAAAATTACAACTTCAACTTAAGTTATAACTCAAACTCAACTCAAAATCTACACTAAGTCACCTAACTCAACAACAGCAAAAGAACAGCACCAATGTTTTCCTGCAAGAAATGAATTTCAGAAAACAAAAATGGGGATATTAAAGGTGACAAGGCTGATATGTCTTCATGCACAGAAAACATGATTTGTAAGAATGAGATGTGATTAAAATTGTAGAAGCAAGAATAATAAGTGCATGTTCAAGATTAATGGGTCATATCTGAGGTGCATAGAATGACTTGTTTGGGAAGATAAAGAGTGCACTACTATGACCAAGCAAAACCTTGGAACTTAAAGAATAATAATCATGAACATGCCAAACATGTAGGCCCTAGTTCTCCAATTTGCAGAACCCTCTTCATAAAATTGGAAACAAAAACATTGAATGAGAAGCTATTGCTGCTTATAGAACATTTATTCAGTAACCCCATGTATATGAACAGCACATGCGACCAAGAAGTAAAGTTCTTTCATCTTTTACAGTATAATCTCAGACCACTTTCATTTCCTATGACAATAAACAACAACATGACGTACAAGAAGAAGAAAGAGTTCCAGACGACCACCAGAGTTCCCTTATTATCTATCACAAATACATACCACAATCCAGTACCAACAAGTCAACAACAATGCAGACTCTAAAAGCAGAAAAATAAAAAAGGTTAAAAAAAAAAAAAACAAACCGTTCCTTCAAAATTGTTTCTTCCTTTCTTTTTTCTTTCTTTCTTTCTTTCTTTCATTCTTATAATGGCTGTGAGGTTCTCATCTGCTGCTTCCATGTTGTCAGCGGGAAGCTGCCCCGAAACCTCTGGCATCACGACCGCAGCAGCAGTCCCAGTCATGGTCTGATACTGAGAAGTCATCGTGTGAGCAAGAGGCTGAGTGTAGTAAATCTGGGGGGCATGACCAGGATCAGCATACTCATACCCGTAATTCGCTGCGGAACCGGGAGCAACAGACTGAGATGGGTGATGATGAATCTGAGAATAACCAACGTACTGCTGCTGCTGCTGCTGCTGCTGCTGATGATGATGATGATGATGATGCTGAGCAGAAGGAACCTGAACCAAAGACGGAGGAGCAACTGTGGTTGCCGTTCTGTACACACCTGCGGCAATTTCGGGCTTTCCCATTGGGGCATTCCTTATGGGGTTGTAAGCTGCCCCAGGGGGAGGCACCATAGCAGGGTTGGGATGTGTTTGGGGGTGGCTAGATGGGATCATGCCAGTAGAAGCTTCACTCATATTGGGTTGTTGTTGTACAGACAAATTGTTGTAAGCTTGTTGGGGCTGTCTTGCAGGCACATAGTAGACAGGGTATTGCTGATCAATCTGGTGGTGATGGTGTGGGTGGTGTTGTTGCTGGGAAGTATATACAGGATAATATGCAGAGATGGGTACAGTTCCCGCAGGATGATGTTGTATATAATGGGCGCCGGGGTGTATATATTGTTGTGGTTGTGCTTGTGGTTGTTGTTGTTGTTGTTGTTTTGGTTCAAATTGGGGTTGTAAGACATACCCAGAATCTTGATTTTGTTGTTTGTTGTTGTTGTTGTTGTTGTTGTTGTTGTAGTTGTTGTTGCAATTGGAGCCTAGAGTTCGGATCAGAAATGTTCATTATAGGATCAACAACAGGGTTCGAAGGAATTCTTGTGGCAGTGGTGGGGATTTGAACAACAGGGTCTTGTTGATGATGATAAATTACAGGTTTTGGGCGAGGTATTGCATTTCCAAAACTACTATCACTGCATAATTATAAAAATTATTATTAATAATAAAAATAAAAATAAAAACCCAATTCAGAATCTGACAATATAATCAATTCTTCACAATAGACAAGTTTGATCATCTTAGAAAATGAAACGCATAATTACCTCGAAACCGAATCAGGGGAAGGCAAATCAAGTACGGCAGTGGACTTTTGCTGAGACTGAGGAGGCGGCTGAGCCTGCGGCTGCGGTTTCCGGTACCCGATAGGCACGCCGTGGTCCGATCGCTCATCGTCGGAGATAACACGATCTCGATTCGCCGTAACGTAATCGGAGCTAACAGGCACGGCGGGGGCCATGATCGCGGCCGGGGGCATCGGCGGAGGCGAAGACAGGACAACAAAGCCGGCGCCGGCACCGCCAGTCTCTTCCGGCCTAAGCCCAGGTTGAGCGTGGACGCTCATCTGCGCAAACTGTTCCTCGATCATCCCCACCTTCTGATCCTGTACAGCCCTAACCCCTTCCTCCACATGAACCCTAATCGGCGGCAAATTCGCCAGCGACGGCATTGAAGAAGTCGATCCAAACGATGACGTCGTTTCCAGCATCGGCGAATCCGGCACCGAATGAACATCCTGCTTCGCATTCTTCGCCTGCGAAGCCCCCTCCACCATCTCTCTCGACCCACCAGAATCCACGTTACTCAAGCTCCCGCCGCCGCCGCCGCCGCCGCTGCCGCCGGCACCAACGTCATCAAGACCGAGCAAGCAATCGACAGAAGCCGAATCAGAAAACCCTCGGTTGAGCATCCCAGCAGCGCCGTTTAGGGCGTTGAGGAACCAATCCTCGGACTTGGCCGGGTTGTCGAGGATCGGCCCGATCGACTGCGAAGACTCGGGCTTCGACGCGAAGAGGAAGAGCCGAATCCTCGACGGCTTGGCGGCGGTGGAGGCGGTACGATCGTACTCGTCGATCATGTTGTCGAGATCTTCGTCGGTGGTGACGGAGATGAGAGAATCGAGGTCCTCGCTGGGGAGCTGGTACTTGAGGGTGAAGGACCTTCCTCCAAGGAGGGTTTTCGAGAGCCGAGCCGAGAGGTCGGATAGAGAAGTGTTTTTATCCACGACGACGATACGGGTCTCGCCGCCGACGTAGCAGAGGGACTTGTCGTGAGGGCGGGGGATGATGTGTCCGCCGTAACTGCACATCAGCCGGAGTCTTCCGCCGCCGGGAGGGATTGGCTCGTCCCAGGAGTCGGTGTTGCGGGACCTTGGGGAGGAGTCCACCGAGTCCGCATAGCTCAGGTGGTGGTGAGCCTGTTGCTGTTGTTGCTGTGCTGGTGGTGATGGTTGCGCCGGCGCCGCCATCGGCGGAGCAGCCGCGGGCGGCGGCGGCTGGGTTTCCATTGAGGAAGTTGGTGTTGGAGCCAGTAAGAGAAGGGGTCTTGCTTTTTTTTTTTTTTTTTTTTTTTTTTTTTTTTGCCTCCTTTTAAGAGGAGAGAGAGAGAGAGAGAGAGAGAGAGAGAGAGAGGGAGTGAAGAAGAGGGTGCAGATGCTCTTATAGTAACTCCACACCTGGTCACTTTTTCTAGTTTTTTTTTCTTTCTTTCTTTTTAGTCCAATTTCCAGCTTGCTATTCATTTTCTTTTCTTAATTAATTAAATTACTTTCTTTTTGTTTTCTATTTTGGAATATTTTTGGGTTTTTGTCTTGGGGGAGGTTTTGAATTTTCATTGGGTGAATTTCTTTTTTTTTTTTTTTATTTTTTGGGTTAATGCATGGAAGAGGAAAACAGTGGGGATCACAGGGGGAAGAGAGAAAAGGGGGGAGGGTTTTTGGTGGTTTGGAGTGCACTAAAAACTTAGGTCACATTTATTTTATTAATTTAAATTTAAATTTTAAATATTATTATAATAAAAAATTTTTAAAAATAATTATATTTAATTTTTTATTATAATAAAAAATTTTCACATAAAATTATATTTCAATTTAAATTAAAAATTTAAATAAATAAATTAATTGTCTATTTAATTCGTTAATTTTAATTTTTAATTTAAATTATAATATAATTTTATATGATAATTTTTTATTATAATAAAAAAAATTAAATATAATTATTTTTAAAAAATTTTTATTATAATAAAATTTAAATTTTAAACTCAAATCCATAAAATAATATAAATGAACCCTTAAAAAGGTCAAAGTTGAAATATCGAAACTGGGACTGGGTCCCTATGGTTTGACAGCTAGTTTACTCATTGGCTCCAGTTGGGGCTGTTTCTTTGTGTGTGTGGGATGTGGCAATCAGCTACGGCAGGGATCAGAGTAGTCCTATGCTTATCTAAACTTTCTTCCACATAACCCTTCTCTCAGTCATCATCACTCTTAGTATGCAAAGCGGTTAGTCTGAGAGGGTTTTTTTTTTTTTTTTTTTTTTCCGAATATAGCCGACCAATTTAAGGTTGAGTTGGCGGTTTCTCCCTTGAGTGGATTCTGATTAGTTACCTTATTTTGAAACTTAGGGACGTATAAACTATTTAAACATGATATTATAGAACATTGAAGATCTAAAGTTGTAATTCCATATGATAACATTCGATAAAAAAGTTATGAAAACAATCCCAGTATCCCACAAAAATATTATAGAAAATTATAACATAATCGTCCAAAACTACAATCCCATAAAAGTAAAAATAAAATAAAATAAATAAAAACCCATGAAGAGCAAACACCAATAGTCCAAGTTGGACCAATTTGGCATGTAACTTTGGGTAAGTGTTTAAAAAAAAAAAAAAAAATCACGTTATTTTGCTATCTAAGAGTGTGATTCAATAGAGTAAAAGATGGAGCGAGGGAGAGAGGGAGGGAGCAAGCCGGGTTGCGAGAATCAATCCATTAACAAATAAAAATATATATATATATATAATACAATAATTAAAAAAAATATTCATTTATTATTTTATTTCATCATTCCTTCAACATAAACGATTATTATAATTCTCTTTATTCTTATATTCATCTATCTAATTATATCCATCTCTCCAACTAATGAGAATTTCACAATATAATCTCTTTTAAAATTCTCTAATCTTTCTATCTCACTCCAATCTTTTCTCGATATGAATTTCTCAAGCACTAAATTAGGTGAGTATATGAGAATTCCTTCACGAGGCTAAAAATATCTAACCCTACCATGCCACACATGTCGTTCATTTACTTTCCCCATCAAAGATGAAAATCAGATTCTAAAATTAAATTGTTAATATGATGTTCAAAGTTTTTATCAACTAAACTAAGTATATCTTTTTCTCATAAACTCTCCAAAATTATGATGATTAAGTTTGAGATAGGACGTGTTTAAAATACTTATTATTAAACTAAGAAGTGCCCTTTATAATCTCTCCAGCTAGCTTTCATACTAAATATTTGTATGATGTTGATAAAATCTAACTTTTATTAACTAAATAGAAGCATCCTACTATTAGAACGGTTGAGTTTCACTTTATAATTTAAATTGGATAATGCTTATGAAGAAGGTGTAACAGCATATTCTCGAGAGTTTTCTCCTTATACTCAATACAATATGAATAGTCTGATTTAGATCCTACATTGTGCCCTTATGATAAAAATACCTTATCATAAAATCTCATTTTTCTGACTCGATTGATAATAAAATTTCAAATTTTTTTACTGCAATATTAATTAGAAATAAATTTATTAACTTGATCATGAATTTTCCTTTATAAACTCTCCCAAGCAACAATGATCACAAAATTTTAATATCAAATCTCAAGTACAATGTCGATCAAAAATTTATTAAACTAAGAAGTTCTCCTTCTAATCACTCCCATAAATGTTAAGACCCAAACAACACACAAGTAATTATGTCCCCTTCAGAAACCACGTGGCACCACATAGATTTCATTTCAGTGTTTAAAATAGTTTTTAATCAGATTGTATCACGTCATTTAAAAATTGAAATACTTTTTAACTAACTTTTTTTTTATTTTGATATTTAGATATATTAAATGATATATCTTATTGTGATTGATTAGACACTAATTATGACATAAAATATTAGACAACAGATTTGAGTTCATTTTTTAAACCATCCTTATGGCATGTCCGACTACCCCTAAGGCCTTGACGACTCACCCCGGGGATTGACTAAGTATTCCCAGAGTCTATCTAAGCTTCCTTTGGGATTCTTTGAGCCGCCTCGCTTAAGCAACCAGATTGGCCTCGTGAGATCAACGCTCTATGAGTTATAGAGCTCGTGAGATGAACCAGCTTGATCCTGAGATGCAGTAAAAAAGGTTATTGCCTTCACTATTTTTTCCACTTTATAAATACCACTCAATAAGAGAAAAAAAAGAGTCTCATTCTTAAGATGTCGACTCTTTATAGAAATCTTGCTCATTACTCTCTCCTTTTCTTCTCCTTTTCTTATCAATGCACCTCGATTAATGTTCATTACAACATGCTAGAAGTTAGTTCTTCTTAAGAAGTAAGACCTAAGTTGGATTTGGGTATTTCCGTTTGATTCCTAGATTCATTTCTTGATTCGAATCATGATTCGTGATTCGCTACAGTATTTTCTCTCACAAAAAATACACGTAAATCGAAAATGATTCAAATCACATGATTTAAATCCATGAACTAAACATAAATGCATTCTTGAGTCCCTATTTCACTTTGTAATTGTCTCTCTTTATATGGTGCAGGTCTACGCGATGCATCGGTTTCCACCAACTAAGAAGCCACTAGAAAAATGCAAATTTTGCACCAACAGATATTTGCATTGATGTTAACGATCAGATTTTTTCTCGTTGATATATGGCTCCATAATTAATATTGAAACATTTTTGTTCTCCAAAGATGATGAAGCGGTGTTTAAATAACCGTACAATATCAAGAAGACATTGTTACGGACAAGAAAACTCATATTTAAGAAAGCAATTTGCTTGCAACCTTGTAGTTCTTTGATTGTCATTTTTCAAAGAGATCGTAATAATAATGAAATCAAACAATGACATAGATAATTAGCATCAAATCCCTTTTTAAATTATCCTCCTTTTTTGACTTTAGTCCTTCAATTAAACTTCAATCACCTAGGATCCATTTAATTTATTTGAGTTTTTAATTCGAATTGAGATGTGATTTTATGTGAGAATTTTTTATTGTAGTAAAAATATTATATGTGACTGTTTCTAAGAGTTTTTAACTATAACAAAATTTAAATTTTAAAGTTGAATCGGTAAAACAAACGAGACCTAATCTATAGGATCCAATTCCTTTAGAAAAATTATTCTGGCATAAACATTAGCTAGAAAAATTGGCATAATAAAACAGCAAAATTTATCATGATTGATAATTCCTTTATTTTGGCCGAATCTATCCCATTCACGAGTGTAAATCATAAATAATAAAATTTATCTACTTATATAAAAGAGTCAATATGCTTTCCTTATAAAAGAGTAAAAGAGTCAATATAAAATTTTATATTTACATGCTTATTCTTTATTGATGTTTCTTCTCATTTTTCTATCTTTTTGCTAATATATTTTCAAATCCATTTAGTTGAATTATTTTTCTCTTCTCTAATTTCCCAGTTAAAATATTTTTACAAATATGTTCTTACTGATTTCTTACAATCGTCTATATATCGTAGGTTACATATGTTTAACTAAGTTTTTATTCTTTTTTTCTCCATTTGAATATTTCTTTCTCCAATATACCATTAAGCAAACATTTTTCTCCCTCTCATATGTATACCCAAATTAATTTTCTATTTAATTTGTTTTTAAATATGTTTTATATTTAAGAAAAATCACTACATAAATAATTATGCTCAAATATGCACTGACGTTGACATTCTTTTCTTTTTCATATGTACACTCCAATTAGTTTTCTATTTAATTTTTTATACTGATTTTAGCATGTTCGATTATATTTATCAAAATTTAATGTTTGACATAAACATATGTTGTGATTGAAACACACATTTTAACATATTTATTTCTTAAAATATGATTTTTTTTTTCAAATGTACTTTATCAAAAATTATACATCTATTTAGAAGGCGTTTTATTTATGTATTCAGAATTATAATTCAAAACTATTTTCGTTTTACGTGTATTTTTTTGTGAGAAAAATATTATAAAAAATCATAAATTATAATTTAGAATCAGAGACTGATATAAGAAACAAACGTCCTTTATTTTTTTTAATTCCTTCTACTATTTTGTGTTTAAAATCAAAATAAATTTCTTTAATAAATAGGTGATTGCGACACACGTGATGAGCACATACTTAAAACTAGTAATACAAAAAGAATAAACAAACAAAACATAAATTACTCTTTGGATTTTCTTATACCGGAAAGAATCCTAATTACCTTTGCTGAAAGCAAGACTGCAAGCCGCTTTTACAAAACGCGTTAACAAAAATTAAAGTTTAGTGCTTAATATTAAACAACAACAACAACAACAAAAAAAAAAAAAAAAAAAAAAAAAAAAAAAAAAAAAGAGAGAGAGAGAGAGATTGTTAGCCGTCAATATAGAAACAAATCCCGGTTTTGCAAATTGACAAACACTGTCTTAGCCGCAATTCTGAAAACGCACCAACGGCTGACGCGATCATTGTACAAATTTTCTATCAGAAAAAGAAAAGATAAAAGAAAATCACGCAAAGGAAAATCCACGCGCTCAACGCGTGCAAACATTGGTTTCCACTTTCCGCTGCTGCGATAAGCCTCGTAAACGTCCAGAGCGTGGCTTTATGGCGCGTGTAGATCTCAGCATACGAGGTGGCTGCTGCGAGAAGCACTGCTGTAAAGAGCCAACTGCCGAGGCAAGGCAGTTTTTTCTTCTTTTGATTTAAAAAATAAATAAATAATAACTTGTTCTTTAAGAAATAATAAACAATTTATTTCACTAGGTGGACAATAATAATGTTAGGGTCCGTTTGGTTCAGGAATTCGAATCATGTGATTTGAACCATTTTTAATTTACGTGTATTTTTTATGAGAGAAACCACTATAACGAACCGCGAATCATGATTTGAATCGGAGGACGAATTCCCCAACTAAACATCGAGATTACGTTTATTTCATTTATTTTAATTTAAAATTTAAATTTTATTATAATAAAAAAATTTTAAAATAATTATATTTAATTTTTTTATTATAATAAAAAATTTTCATATAAAATTTTATTTTAATTTAAATTAAAAATTAACGAATTAAACAGATTTTAAAATTCTTATAAGGAAGAGAATCCGGTGCTTACGGTGTGCAAGCTTTTTGTGGGGTTTCTACTTTATAATTATACCTATCCTGTCCCATGCAGTGGAAAAAAATAGGAGTGTGTAAAATTTTACTTTGACTAATGATAAATTTTAGGCGTGTAAACTGTGGATTTTATGGTTTGAAATTGAAAAATTACTAACCAAATAAAAAATAAGTCTTTTTTTTTGCCGCTTTAATACTTATTTTAAAGAAAAATCAAATGGTTGAATGATTTTATTTAGTCAATTTAACTTTATTTTATTTTATTTTATTTTTTACATTTGATAAATATGAAAATTTTCATGTAATTTGAAAGTTTACCATTTAATTCCAACATAACAACATTCAAATATTGGTATAGGGATTCATTCCCTGATTCAAATTATAATTCGTGATTCGTTACAGTATTTTCTCTTATAAAAAATACACGTAAATTAAAAATAATTCTAATCACATAATATTAATTCATAAACTAAATGAACTCTAACTACTTAGTGCATTTCAAAGTACGAAAATTACTATTTCAAAACCAGCAATAATATTCAATAGAAACCATGTTATGAAAAAATTTATTTAGAAGTACGAAAATTACATATGTGCATCTATAGGCAGTTTAAGAATAACAAAACCGATAACCAAACTAAAAAAAACAGCCCAAAATGACGGAAAAAGTGACTAATAGGGACCAAATATGCCTTAAAAAAGTATGTCCGGATGAATTATAGGGGAAGAAGAAAGAATGAACAAATTTGAAAGGAGGAGAAATGTGAATGATGTGGAAGCTTTAGAAAGGAAAAATCCAAACAATGACAATGGGAAAGAGAAAGGCAACTTAGAGGTCATTTTTTTTGTGTGTTCTGACACCATTAATTTGGTTCAAACCAGTATTTGGATGTGCATGATATACGTTCAGTTCGTTGATTCGAATTTTTAATTCGAGTTGAGATGTGAATTTATGTGAGAGCTTTTTACTGTAACAAAAAAAATAAAAGTGATTGTTTGTGAGAGTTTTTTACTGTAACAAAACTCGAATTCTAAACTCAAATCAGCGAAATAAACGAGGCCGTAGTTTAACATCTGAAGATTGATTTAGAACCTACCCAACATGAGTTTAGAGAACTTTTTTCCCTCCTAAATTCTTGGGTTTGAACCCACTCTCTGCAGTAAAAACTCATCCCCCTACATTATTATTGAGAACATTTTTCAAATATATATATATATATTTAGATATTAATTGGCCAAAGATTGTTTTCAAATCTTTTGGAAAGTACGTACAATAATTATTTTTTATTAGTAGTTAAAATTTGGTGGTATTTATGGTATTTTGGTAAAATTCCTTTTGGAATTTTATCATATTATTTGATAGGAGTCTTGAAGAATTAATGACAGTTATTTATCTGATGACTATAGATTCAATTTCACTATTTGTCAATAATTTTTTTTTTTAGAAGGCAAAATAGACTTGTAAACTTATATTGATGGATTGTGTTGAAACCTTCTATATTAGTGGAATGATTAAATTTGATGGGCTCAAAAATTATTTATCCCTCTATTTCGCTACAAACAATCAATTATCTCTCCCTCTCACCTTCAAACAATGAATTCTCTCTCTATCCCTCCCACCACCTATGCGGATGTCCAAACTAGATTATATCTCCTCAGTCCTTACGATAACATAGGAGACGTTTAATAAGAAAATTTATATTATGATTTAAATCATAATTCATAATTTATTATAATATTTTTTTTTATAAAAAATACACATAAATAAAAAAATAATTTTAATCTTATTATTTTAATCTATGAACTAAATATCTCTGTATTAAGAGTTAAAATATTTAAGAAAAAAAAAGGTAACGTCTCGTACTGGTTTTTCCACACCATTATTGAGGGATTCTAGTCAAGATCTAAATCACGCTAGTGTTTTTATCGTCTATATAAACTTCTTGAGAGGTCACAAACGTTGGAATATTTGAATATGCACCTATAAATTCTAATCAAACCATAGCTTATAGACTTTTCACAACGAGATAAGAAAACATGGCCCCACGCTTGGAGGGAAAACTAAGGATTAAGGAACGAACCCTTTGGTGACGTAACTAGTGACTTGGTCCCACGCAAATGACAAGACTGTTGGGCTATGGAAATTCTTTACACTACGATTATCTACTCTTGTCTAATCTCTTATATCTATCTCTTATCTCTTATACCTATACAAAAAAAAAAAAAAAAAAAAAAAAAAACGTTTCGTTTCGTTAGCAGGTAAGGAGAAAAATTGATCCTTTTTTTTTTTTTTTTTTTTTTTTTTTTTTTTTCTTTTCACTTTTTTCTTTTAGCTTTTCATCCCTCCCCCTCTCTTTTTCTTTTTCAACTTTCCACCTCTCTTTATGTTTTGTTTCCTTTTTTCCTTTTTTCTTTCTTTTTTTTTTTATCCCCATTTTTCATTTTTGTCTTTTTTGTCCCATTATACTTTTTTATTTTTTTTATTCAAATTGACCTTCATAAATTTATTTTTCTCTCTTAACTCCCATTAAAATAATTTCTCTTTATACAGATCCTATTATCCTTGTATAAATGTTTTAAAACCCTCCTCCTATTGACGAAATGCTTTGTCCCAAGCCTTTTTTTTTTTTTTTTTTTTTTTTTTGGCTTTTGATTTTATTTTTCTTGTCATTCCCTCTTCTTCATTTACCTTTTTCAAGCGAGCATCCATCCCCAGAAAGCTACGATGAATTAGTTCCATATTCCATCCAGATGGGCCAGCAAGATCCGGATTTAGCAAATCACAAACACTCCACTCCCGAATCCCCTGGGAGGGAGTGCTAATTGGTCGAAACGAAGGAGGCCGAGGAAGCCAAGCATCCTTAATTAAAGACTTTGATGGAATGACCGTTACCGACTCGCCATCTCGCTCCTAGCTTGATTAAATCTCTCCCCCAAAGCAAACTTCGCCACCCAAAAGAAGGCTTCGAACCAACCTCCGCATCCCACAAATCGTTCAAGTGGAAATAAAGCCATTTAAGAACCCGTGCCGCCAGCGAATCCGGGTTTGCAATAAGCGCCAGATTTGCTTAAGCCAACATGGCTTGGTTAAAAGCTTCTCCCAAGACCACCAATGAAGCTTTCGCAAGGAGGAATCTCCGCCCCACCAGAAACGGCAGAAGTGAAGTGAGGGACGAAAGGAGGCCAAAAATAAATGTTTTCCTAAACATAGAAAGGCAATGTGAGAAAAGGTAATAAAGTTGGGGCAAAATGAAAATAATCTTAAATATTTAATGTAAGTTTAAAAAAGAACAATAAAAAAATGCTAGTACCCACGTTTTTTGTCACATTCTTTTTTGCTCTTTGTATTTATTGTTTAACACAACTCTACTATTTTATTTTTTATTTAAATAATAATATAACATATTATTAGAATTTACGTGTCAGAGAATAACATAAACCATATCATTTTCAATGGTAATATGCTTTTCAGTTTTCACCTTTGGTAATTTCTCAATTTCTTTTTTTCTATTATTAGATTATGGTTTGAACCAAATAATAATTTGATTCCGATTAGTATTCCAATGAATTTTGTAACTTTTTTCTATTATTAAATTTTCTCGATACTATAAAATGAATTAAAACATTTTAGAACAAAGTATTTGATTTCATTTGCTTTTAGTTTTTCTTCCTCAGTATATGAAGCAATTGAATCCAATTTTGAAAGGGATTGTTTACGTCTTATCCCGGAACTTTACACATATATTCAATTTGTCCCTCATTCACGGAAATATCCTTTCTTTTCCTATTCTCATGGATCCCTCACCCAACAGATGAGATTAAATGGGACACATTGGTAGTTTGAAGTAGTAAATTTTGACTTTTTAAAGACAAAGTGATAAAAGAAAATAAAATTTATGAGGTGAAGTTGGTCATGTTCATTTTATCGATTCAAATTTTGCTACAATAAAAATTTTATAAACAATTATATTTAATTTTTTTACTTTTTCAACTTTTCTTATCTCCGTGTACAATATTTTACATATGTACAAATGACAATTTTGAAACGTGATGTTTTAGGAAAATGATTTTAGAACTCTAAGTGTAAAAGTCTCTTTTTAGGGTATAAAAGTACTTGTTTCTGAATGCTTAAACATCCTAATTTTAATTTATCAAGAGCAACAAAATCGCATAAAAAATAAACTTGTAAGAACATATAAGCTTATGGTGCATTTATTATTAATGTGAGAGTTATGTTCACTTTCATGCCACTTTAAAAATTCATTATGTCGAAACAAAAAGTTATTTAAGAAAATTACAAGGATCCCAAACTCGCTATATTTTCTCTAACCTTTCAAATTAATCCTACAAATAACGTATACTTTATATAAAGGACACTAGAAAAAATGTATTTATAAATGCGATACTCCAGAGTACATATAATGAAATTTACTCGAGGGCTCCACTTCCATACTTCGAGAGAGAAATAATTAGAATTCACAACTTAACCAGATTTGATTAAAGCATATTAAAATGAAATATGTAACCAAAAAACTTACAGAATTTGTTATACATCCAACGGCTCACTCTATCATCTCATATCCTACCACATTATTCTCAAAAAAACCTACATCATGTTTCTTTTGGATTGAAAAAGAAAACTTTTTTTAAAATAATGTGCACTATATGCCACAAAGTACTCCTGTATCAGGCTATTGACATTTTATCAAATGGTTTCTCTTCCGACACCAGAAAAGTTATAAAAAAAAATAAAAAAAGGTAACCTGATTAATTTATAGCAACACTCTTTCAGTTTATTTGCTAACTTTAAACTCGGTTTTTAGCTTCTAATGAAATAGTAATTATTAAGTAAAAAAAAAATCACAATACGTATCATGTTTATAAAAGTGGAATTGAACTAATTTTTTGGAATGTTTTAGAAATAACAAAATTATGTAGTATTTGGATAATTAACGACTTTTACGTTTTATACCACAAAATTATGTAGTAATTATAATAATCTTTTTTGATAGAGTAGTAATTATCATATTGATTTTAACTTTTACTATTTATTTTTATACTATTCATGTAAATGAATGTCCTATTATGAATCCATGATACCCTAAAAGAAGGTCGTGATTATAATATTGACAAACAGAAAAAAAAAAAAAAAAAAATTCATAATAGAAGTTAACACATATATGAACTGAACTAACAAAAAACGACAAAGAAGAAATTATTATTAAAAAAAAAAAATCATAAGGGAAATATAATAAATCAGCATCCTCGAGGTTCAAGAACAATATTAGTGGAAAACCAATCTGTACAACTGTCTTTTACTTTTTGAGGCTTTAGAGAACATGGAAATTAACTAGAAAAAACGACACCTACTAATACTATATTGGGTTAATTTCTTTTATAATAACACCAATAAAAATAAGGATTTTTTATATAAAAACAAAAATAAGGATTTTAATTGTAACAATATTTCATTTTGTTTTCTCATTGTCACATTAAATTCTTTCCATCATGATAGTACAATTTGCCATAAATTTTTTACGTGTTATAATCAACTGTAATAGTTGTATATGATTACTTATAATAGTTATCGGCGTGATAATGATGTACAAAAATATAATTAAAATATAATTATATTCAATAATATCTATAAAATAAATCTTTTTATCAATCTATAGAAAAAAACTAACTCCATATCATAATCTAAATATCTTATCTTTCAAATAATAATAATAATAATACTTATTATTATTATTATTATTATTATTATTCAAACATCTGAGACTTGAAAGGAAAAATAACTGTTAGCTTCGATTAAAAATTCAAAAGAAAAACGAAGGAAAAATGTTAAAAGAAAAAAATTGCTAATTTGACCGATCTCTCTTTTCCAATTTTCTTCTTTTAGGACAAAACAACCTAACATTTGTTTCTAGTTTCTACTGATCTTTGGAAATCAATATATGATAGTAATTCTATTACGTCTAAATCTAATTTGACTTTAAAATTGTTATAGTATATATATTATAATTATTTTTTTGAAGGTTATATGATAATTATTGAAAAAAAAAAAAAAAAAAAACTTTTTTTTTTAAATGATCATTACATGTATGACTGCATGGTAGGAACTAACATGGTAATTGTTCACTAAATTGTTCAAAAACCCTCATTTCTCATGTGACATGCGTTATTTTTGCTAAAAAAATTTACAATTTCTTTTTGTTAATATTTCATTGATCGGAGAAACGATATTACATTTTGAAAATTTGAGTATATTATTATAAGGGGTATAATTGAGGAGAAACTTTTATACTTAATCGTTTTTTGGTGTGAATATGTATAGAGAAGGGTGACCATCCGCATCTATCCAAAGGGCGTCACCAAGGCCTTATCAAGCTAAGAACCGAAGCATTATTTTAGTCGTTAACCACATTAAAGGTCCATAAATATATTAAACCGATTGCTTGAAAATAGTGTAATCATTGTATTTTTTTTGCTTTCGCTCTGAATTCGTAATTAGATCTCTCATCAAGCAAACTACTTGGAAGTCGTTGTATTACCAATTACAATAAAGAAATGTAAAATATTTTATATGTTAACGAATGCTGACATATATATTATACATGTTATATATATATATATATATTGAAGCATAGAAATTGGATTAATGGGTCAAACGCGCGCGGCGCATCCACTTTAGCCTCACCAACCTTGGAGTACTCTTCATTTCATTCCCGCAAAGAATTTTATATAATATATATGTATGTGTGGGTCTCTGTGTGTGGATGTATGCATATAAATATTATAAGTTTACACATTAAAGTTTTATATGCGAAGTCAATTATGTTTATGAATTAATTATGACGATCCATTTTCATCATATTATATATGTTGAATTCATTCTATTATATAATCTGATGCTTTGTTTAAATAAACAGAACTGGCAATTCGATAATAATTACCGTTACTATTATTCCATATTTGAATATTATCATGGTCTGTTGCTCTTTTATTTTATTTTATTTGCTGATGAGCAAAAGGATAAGAAAGGCGAGCCATTTTATATCTTAACGCGACCGAGAAAACAGTTCCACCTACTGGATGACAAAGGATGAAGAGGGACAATATTAATATATTAAGCAATCAAACCCAATAATATAATCCATTATTTTCTTGCATGCGGGTGAGTTTAGCATAATAAATTGGACTTAGGATAAGGAATATATATATATATATACACACACACACACACATACGTGTTATATTTACAAAAGAAAGGCCAAGGAATATAAATTAACTAAAGTTTGTTGTTCATATCAGATTGGTCAATTACATATGATCATGATAATTAAGATAGCTCATTAAAGTTGATGTTTTAGTTTTACCACCCACAGAAATATCTTTTTTAAGGAAGCTATGCAAGAATGAGTATGCGTTAGACTACCTAATCACGCTTTTCTTGTCTTATTATTACCCTTTTTGTCTATATATGTTACATGATAAGATAGGCTAAATAATTCACTTAATTTGATGCTATGATAGTTAAGATATTGCTGATGATCATAAAGAAATTCGCACTTCTTATTCATTATAATCTGATAATTATTAGGGCATGTGTGTGAGCATATGTACAGGATTTTTCATGTTATCTAATTATATAACTTTGACCTTTAACCAAAATATTAACGAAAGAGTGTCCATCGTAAAAGCCAAAATATGATCAACTTCTTTTACATTTACTGCGCATGGAATTTCTAAATTTTCTCTGTAAAAAATTCCAAAATTTTCGGGTGTATTTCCGGTTGGATTTTCACTATTGCAAATGTGATGGGCATAAATAATGACAAGTAACGTGCAACTATATATCCTACCCTAGTATCTATCTAATGCACCACTACATTCATACAAAAGAGGTATTACATATAAAAAGTATTGAATTGATATCTTATGTCTCCTAAAAATTATGAAACATGCATGGTTTGCCTTTCTCTTTCACTTTCACTTGCTTAATGAAAAATTAATAAAAATAGTTAAAAATAAGAAAAACATGTGATATGGTTTACTTTTTACTTTTTCATTTAAGTTGCTTGAGAATTAGATCTTAGTTTATGCTTGATAGAGTGGAAAAGGGTGCGGAAATAAATTGGCAGAGTTCGAAAGGATTTTAGAGAAGAAAATGAATGTTTGGATCGTTTGATGTAGAGAAAATTACAAATTAGAAAGAAAAGATGTTATAAATCCATGACATTGTATTAAGGATGGGTGTCCCGACATGGTCATATTTGTGGTCTAGGGTTTGGTACTAGGACCAGGGTTGAAGTCCAACATCAACACCAAAGTCAAGGCCGCGGTTTGAGCCAAGTATCGGGATCGAAAGTCTAGGATCGGTTGTGGCCCCTAGGTCAGAATTATAGTTGGCGTCCAGGACTATAGTTGGGTTTCAGTACCGAGTTGGCATTGGTGTCGGGGTCTGGGATCGCAATCGAGCTTGGAGGCCAGGATCAAGGTTGGGGTTCGGTTCAACATCAGTGTTGTGGTCAAGGTTTGAGATGTGAAATGACCTTTTTTACCTTCAATAGATGCTCACATGTGCGTTGTGTGATCAGAATCGTGAAAAAAAACACACCATGTTTTTTATTAGACCTTAATTGTAAAGATTTTTAAGTTGAAAGAATCAATTGTCAAAGAAAAAGGAATAAGGATTAAATTGTCAAATTCAAAAAGTGAAAGAGTGTCTACACAAAAAGCCAAAATTAAATTAGAATTATATCATATTGAATAAAAATAATAATTTAATAGGATCTAATGAAGATTTGTCCTATATTGGTTATTAGGAAAGTTAACATTTTGTATATAATTACCTTACTAGTTGTTTTGATTTTATTTATATTTATTTTCATTTATATGATAAATTTACTACTGAGTTCTCTCCTTTTATCTAATATGTAAATAGGGGTGCATCATCAAACTACGTTCAAATATTTTAATTTTCTTCTTCAATTTTTTATGAGTGAGACTTCATTACATTTCATTTTCTTAGAGTGTAGATATGTACGGTTAAAATGCCAAACATTGGATTGGAGGACTACGGGAAATAAATTTAAAGGGCTATAACCAGATGATTTAAATTAAAATTAAATTTTTTATGAAAAAATATTATAATAAAACTATTTGAACTGAGATTTGAACCATTTTATTAAACATGCTCTTAGCTGCTGTGAAATTTTTTCAACTTTCATCATCTGATATCTGAAATTTGCACATTGTCATATATATCCTAAAAGAATAGAATGTATTGTAGTTCAACCGATTTATTATTATTATTATTATTATTTTTTTTTTTTGTTTTGTAGGACAACAGTTAACAAAGAACGTTTAATGCGTTATTCATTTCACCGATTTGAGTTTTTAATTTTAATTTTACTACAGTTAAAATCTTTCACAAAAAGTCACATTTAATTTTTTTCTGTTACAGTAAAAAACTCTCATATAAAATCACATCTTAACTTAAATTAAAAATTTAAATCAATAAAATGAAGGATGGATGAAAATTGAAGAGCTATACTAACACAAAGGCTGTTTGTCAGACTTGAAGCAATACTTTTTGGTTTGTCATAAAGATTAGATACAATTGACCAATTTGAAATAAAGAGAGAAGCAATTAGAAGCCTAGGAAACTGTGGAAATTCTGAAGAATGGGGCCATGCATTATGGAATAGAGGATGGAGGGAAGATGGAAAATGGAAATATGGAGGTGAATGGATCCCAGTCCATAAGAGTGCGGGGCCTTTAAGAGACAGCTAATGAGGATTCAGAGGAGGATTGGGACCACTTTAAGAAACAGCTGAACACAACAGAACAATCTATCTAGGCCTGAATTTCTGGGTAATTTGCGGACACCAAGATGTTGTCGTCAAAATGTTGACCGAGTAAGAGTGGCGTGCGGACCTCGATTTTAAACTAAATTTGAACCACCTCCCACCAAAAAAAAAAAAGAATATAATAATAAAACTTTTTTAATGGTGAGATTTCCTAAAATATCCACCATGGGATTAGTTTCGATTGTTAAATTACCTTTTAATGGTTAGATTTATAGAACAAATAATTTTACGTAGCGTTATAATTTTTTTTAATATAATTTTGTAAAAATTTAATTTAACGGTTAAAATAGAGTGTTATACTAATAAATTTTTTTTTTAAAAAAAAATCTCACTGTGGAGGTAAATAAAAAATAAAATAAAAACAAATGTCTCTCCTCTTTACCTCAGTGGTCAGTCCACAAATGCATGCCGAACTTTCTTATTATGATTTGCAAATTAAAATATTTGTTTATACAAGAGTAACATCATTAGAAACTCCTCTATTTTTATTTGCAACATCTTAACGAAAGAAAATCTTTCTTTTTCGTTTTCCCTTTTTGAGTGTTTTGTTTCTTATAACATCTCTAAGAGAACTATCTAACTTTTAACTAAATTATATCTAAAATGACTAAAAAGCTATTTTAATTATTAACTTTTTAGTAAGTCACTTTAACTATACAATCTATTTAGTTAAATATAGATTATATTGAATTTAAAAATATAAATAACTCTATTGTAATTAAAAAGAACTTTTATATTTATTATAGTTTGCAAAAAAAAAAAAAAATGCAAAAAATTAAATGGTTAGAGTCCATTAAGTTAGGCTCTAAAAATGTGTTGAATTAGTTTTATATGTAATATCTTCTCAACTAGTGGTATCAGAGTCATGCCCTGAAGGTAGCCGAGTGGACGCACATGAAGAATCCCTTAACAAAGGCGAATAAAAAAAAGACGAAAGTGGTGGACCCCCTGATGAAGACGGGAGTTCCGTTAAATATTCATGAGATGGTGGATCCATGATAACACGGCGGCCTGATGTGGTGGATGATCTCGATGGAGTGTGATTTCCCTGGTGAGATGTGTGGATGGAAAAGATATCCGCATGAGGGAGGGTCAGGTGAACATCTTGGGCCTTGTTCGAGTGAGGGATTATTGGGTATGCGAAAAATCCCACATCAGTAAAAGATAGGGTGGTTCATGGGTTTATAAGGACTTGGGTTACTCCTCTAAAATAGTTTGACCGTTTGAGATGGAATCCCATGTCCTTACCTCACAGCAAGCACTTTCTACAGAAAGCATATATGGATAAAGTTTCATATGCAAGTGCTGCAGAGAGTGTCATGTACTTGATGGTGTGCTGCAGACCTGATTTGGCATATACTCTTAGTGTGGTTAGCAAGTTCTTGTCATCACCAGGAAAAACACATTGAGAAGCTACTACCAAATGGGTCTTGAGATAGCTATGTGGAAAACTGCAAATGTGGGTTTGAAATATCAAAAAGCAGACTAGGTTATGTTATGTGTTCAGGGTATTGGGCGGCAATACAGCGAGTCGAAGCATTGTCATCAACTTAAGCTGAATACATTGCAGCCACAGAAGCTTTGAAGGAAAGCAATATGGCTAAAAGGTCTAGTACAAAGCAAGTAGATGTGAAAATATCATTTCATCGTAGATGTAATTGCAGGAGGTACTGTGACATTTCAGAAAGTGGCAATTTTGAGGAAAAATCCTGTAAGACATGCTGACTGACCAAAGACATTACCAGCAGTGAAAATTCAAGCATTGTTTGAAGCTGCTTGGAGTTGAATTGCATCGAAGAATAAAAGCTCAAGAAGAAGCAGAGATGAAAACTAGGAAAAAGAAAATAAGAACCAAGGTGGAGTTGTTAAAATTGGTAGTTCAAATATTCTGTTAGTTTGTTACAAGTTTTAGATATATTCTGTTATAAGAGTTTGTATCTTTTAGCCAGGTGTCATGTTGTCATTGGTTACGGAATGTAAATAAATAAAGGCAGAATATCTGATGTACAGATACACAAAAACATTTGTTTTTTTTCTCAGTTTTTCAGATTAGAGGATTGAGAGCTAGTCTGAGAAGGTCACAGAGGAAGGGTATTTTTCTGGGTTGTTCTTTGAAGTCTTGTATTACTCTGCTTTACCAAGTAATAAAATCTCTGAGGTTTTCTTCGGATTCTCTTGTTCTTGAGGAGGAGATTTAGGCAAAAGTTTATCACCCTTGTTGCTACCTAAATTTAGCTAGTATGAAATGGATTCTCTAAAATAACTAATCATTTAGTTAATGGTTAGAGTGTAGAAAAGTTAAATTCTAACTAAATCATTATTCATTTTAGCTAAAAATATGAAATAACTAGCATGGTTGGAGTTGTTCTTATGAGTGAAAAACAAGAGATATATAGGATGTATATCTCACTAAAATTTGTTTCCTTTTAATACCCTGCCATGCGAGAACTTTCAGATGCATTGGTGGCTCCAAAATTTTATAAAATCTCAATATACTATTTGGCCCTTATGCAGTTAAATAGGAAAATAGTTGTCAAATTACTATCTCATCAAATGACATGGAATAGGGTGGAGTTCAGCGTTGAGTTTGAAGTAAAAGGGCATCGATTTAATCCCGTAAAATGATTAAAAATACTCATTATGTCAATAACCTATTTTATTTGAAATAAATGGTAGGAGAGATAAGAGTTTTTTTTTTTTTTTTTTTTCATGGTCATAACCTACAAGAGAATTCGACCCCGGATATTGACTGAATCCATCATACCTAATTAAATGGGGAAAATCTAAATGAATGTATGGTTGCAAATATAGATTAGTGTTGTACATGATTCTACTATAAAGTGCAGAACTTATGTCCCCTTTACTCTCAAGTTCAAGAAAAAAAAAATGTTACATGTAATTTGAAATTTGTCTAAATATTCAACTACAACCATGGTTGGTATCGTCTTCATTTTTAGAAATTTCTTTTAAGAGAAAAGGCAAAAATTTCTCTCTTGAGCAGGTCTAATTCTGATACTTATCACTACTTTTAAGAGGAACATGAAACTAAAGAGATGAATTAAGTGGGTAGATGCCCTGAATAAGGATATTTTTCAACAATATTAATCAGAAAAGGCCTAGATTTTTTTACCAACATTCAAGCACTGTAGACTGTAGGCCCAAACCTGGACCCAACAAGACGTTTTGAGTCCAACTTCAACTGCACTTGTGGGCCGAATAGACACAGGAGAAAATGCAAAAAGCCTTTAAAAAGTAGCAAAGCATAATTCAAAAGTTCCATTGGATTCAAATCAGTGTTGTCTTTTCTTCCTCCAAATATTTGCAAGCTGAGGAGTTGACAATATTTAACATGCATGTTTAGATATATATATATATATATATATATATATAAGTATAAGTATATATGCTTTGGAGTGATACCTTTTGATAAACAAGAATATGTTCCAGATCGTTTCCATCTCACCCATTCATATATTTATACTATTTAGTAGAGTCAATTATTTAATTATCTTGTTTATTAAAATGAATCGTTTATGACGTCCACCTTAGTATTTTTATAGGACTGATAATTGTAATCTTTGTCTTAGCGGCATACTTTTTGAAAAACACAGGGAATATTTTTTGGATTTTAAGAAACTCAAGAATAAAAGTTTTGTTTTGGCAAAAAAATAAAGGAATACTTTTAGGATTTTCTCTTATCAGTGTATAGTAGATCCAAATCTTTGTAGGTCGTATATCAGATTATAGGAATCGACTATACAACAAGTGGATAGGAAGCTGGCTGATTTTTTATTTTTTATTTTTGAGAAAAAGTTGCGTTCAATTAGGGAGTAAATAGCTTCTTTTTTTTTTTTTTTTTAAACACTTCTCAGTAATATTTGTAATTTTGGGTCTTCGATAAATATAAGTAAATAAGTTGAGTAAAGATATATCTTCTTGTTACTCAACTTATTTATTTATTGTTAAGGCATCAATATTTTCATCTTAATAGACTTATATCAACAATTTCTTTAATTAGTTTATCAAGAGAGCATTATAGTACATAAGATTGATCCGATTAGCACTCTCTTTGTTCAAAAACTACTTAATTACGGTTAAGAAACTCAACAAGCAGGTAATTAGAAATGTTGAAAGACTTAAACAAGTAAAATTAATTATAAATTTGGTTTTGCAATTCATTTATGTTATCATTATGATACCATTAAGCTTACGGATTGATTGTGATGAGTTAGAAAGTAAGGGGAAAATGATCTCCCCGTCCGAGTTTTTCATTAATTGTAGAGATGTGTTTTCAAAGATCCAAAAGTATTCTCATTTCTCATGTTAATTTTTTATTATAAGAGCTCTGTGCATGTTTTTTTTTTTTTTTTTTTTTTTTTTTTTCTAGATTTCGCATAAGTGGTGGAACTGCTTGTGTCTATATCTCCTTGTTTTGGAATATACTTTTCTTAAAAAAATAAATAAAAAAAATAATATTAAAAAATCAACGTTTTCAAAGGTCAAATTTGAACGGCTTTTTTCCGGTTGTGACCCCATCTTTCATAATTATGACAATCAACTTCCTCCAACTGTTCTTCGAAGACTGTTCAACTTTTTTTTTTTTTTTTTTAATTGATTTCTATTTCAATTTTTGTGGCAGAATTTAGACGAAAACCATGACAATGGCCACCACCTACTCGAACAAATTTGTGGTCGTATTAATAGACAGTCTATATGGAAGATGATGATCGCCTTTTTTTCAACTTTTGTGCACGTCGTTAAATTTCCATGCACAATCCTGCTCTTCTAGCCTTCTCTAGATGCCTCTAGAATCTTGACGAGAACTTATATGAAGGAAAATAAGGCTGTTTTTTCAGAGTTTTTTGTTATAGCTTTTTTTTTTTTTTTTTTTTTTTTTTTTTTTTGAGCACAAGATTGGCATTATAAGGTTATAAAAAAAATTAAACGTTATAGAAAATGACTTTAAAAAAGAACTAATATATATCTTATAAAGTTAAGAGAAGATGACCAATATTAATACTCTCTTTGTTTGTTATTAAAGGAGTCATTCAGATACTGGTAAGAATATTCGCTAAAGACTCAACCACTCAAACAAAAAGCGCGTAATTCCAACCTTATTGAATGTATAGCGGCAAAGGTTTGTGAAGACATAGCCCTAACCACTCTAAATCGATTATTAGAGTGACAATAAATAAATCTTCAAATTTAATACGTTTAAAGGAATAACCTAACACTTGAATTCATGATCATAAACTCAACACAAAATTTACCCCTTATTCATTTATCGATTTGAGTTTTTAATTTTAAGTTTTTATAATTAAAAACTTTCAGAAAATATCACATCTCAACTCGAATTGAAAACTCGAATCCAAGTTAGACTATTCTTTTAGTCTTTTAAAATAATTCAAGAAATGATTACTCCACCAAAAAAAATTAAATTTTAGAGGTGAAAAAATGAGAATCTATTAATCTAACGTTACAACATGAAGTGTACTGATCAGGACGGTGGTCTTAAAGTATTCTTAGGACTTGTTTAGTTCAACAACTCAAATTATAGAGATTTAAACTTTTTTAGTTTGAACTGTAAAATTTGAACTATAGTGATTTAAATTGTGATCCAAAATGTTGTTTAGATATGTAAATAAATTTTAATTTACATTGGGAATAAAATATGAATTGTGTTTGGATAAAATGTTGAAAACTGTCATTAGAATTTTACAACAAATCTTATAAAATCTTATTATAAATGACATTAAAAAATATGCAATATGGGTGATGATTTGTACTTCTCTTCATCATAAATACATTAAAAAAATTATCTTAATTGGAATTAAAACTAAGAGGTCATGACAATTTTAAAATTGAAATTGAAGCAAAGAGAAAAAGTAGAATATAAAACTATTAGATTGTTGACAATAATTCAAATTGTTAAAATTTAAGAAATGAGTGAATTCTAAAATTAACAACTCAAATTGTCTTTAAACTATTGTTAATAATTTGAATTATTTTTAAATTTTTCTCTTCTAAACACCAGTTTAAATCTTAATCTAAAATCTGAAACCTAAATGACAGCTTAAGTTGTTAAAACAAAGACGGGCTTAGAAAAATTCTAAACAACGTATTATGCGACTTTTTTTTTTTTTGAATGTGTTATGCGACTTGTGAGCACTGAGCACGGCCATATAATATTTCTTTCTGGGAGTTTACGTCAAATACGCGTATATCTTGAACTTTCGTCAAATACGTCAAATTCGTCTATTTGGTATCTAAATTCGCTCTCTGATTCGAATCATGATTCGTAATTCACTACAGTATTTCTCTCACAAAAAATTCACGTAAATCAAAAATGATTCTAATCACATGATTTGAATCCATGAACCAATAATGACAAGAATTTTCATTCTTTTATTTTTTTTCGTATTCTTTCAGAGTTCCTTTTTTATTAAAATGAAATAACTAAGATTTCATTTATTTTATTGAGTTTATGATTTGACTTTTATTACAGTAAAAAGTTCTTAAAAAAAGTTACATTTAATTTTTTTATTACAGTAAAAAGCTCTCACATAAAATTACATCTCCATTAGATTAAAAACGCAAAATTAACGAACTAAACGAGTCCTAAGGTCCGTTTAATTCGTTGATTTAAATTTTTAATTTGAGTTAAGATGTAATGTTAAAATTTTTTATTATAATAAAAAATTAAATATGATTATTTTAAAAAAAATTTACTATAATAAAATTTAAATTTTAAACTTAAATTGATAAAATAAACAGATTTAATTATAGAATTCCCACTAATTTGTATTAATTCCTCGAACCACCTCAATCACAATAAAAATCTGAATAGTAAACTAAATAAACGAATAAAAATCAGGGCAAAAAAAAAACTAACTAATAAAAATATTTTGAGCGAAAAAAAAAAAACAACAACAAACTAATAAAAATAAAACTCTCTTTCAGTCTCTCTGTGTCGCGTTAAGCGAGTAAATCTTAACCGTCCGGCGCAAACGGTTTTTAAAAGACTCCTTTAAGCCTTTGCGTCTCTCTCAACTGCCAGTCGCCACAATATGTAATTTTTAATTTTAGAATTTAAATTTAAATTTTTTTTTTTGTAAAAAAAATATAATAATAGAATTAAAATTATAAATTTAAATGCTCGAAATAAACGGGTTTTATTTTTGTAGCCTTTTAAACACGATTTCTTTTTAGAGGGTAGAGAATTTAATCATCATTATTAATGCAGAGAAAACCTTTTGGTTGGTGGGATCCCGTTTCTCGTTTTGATTGCTGATTTTCCAAGTTCCATCAACAAATTTTCCCTTCAAAGTCTCAAAAAATTTTCTCCACGAGTAAATACAGAAGAAAAAAAAAATTCTCACATTAAGGTGAAAGGTTCACTTGCCTTCATTTCAAAATTTTCAGCTTCTTTATTTATTAAAAAAAAAAAACCACTAATTGGTTTTGATTCCCTGTTTGTGATAAGATTTTGTTTCATTTCTGTCTTCCATTATCTGTTGGCTTCAACTCGGCAATTTTTTTTTTTTTGTTCAGAATTTTGGTTCTTCTATGGCGTGGGGTCGTCTTGGATCATTGTTTTCCTTTTGTAATTTCAGGAGTGTCTTTCAGGTTTGTAGTCCACTATCGCTTTTCATATCTTCTCTTTTTTTGGAATTTTTCATGTTATTGTTTTTGTGTAATAAAGTGAGTTATTAAGGGGGGAAAAATTGCTAACGAAAGTATAAAGGTGTCACCACTTTCACCCTTTTTTTTATTTTTTTTTTTTATTTTTTGGGAATGTTTGTTTAATATGATTTACACATGTTTTAAAGCCTTTGGGATTGACTGCAGAAGTTAAAGTGTTTGGTTGGTCTTGACTGAACAACTTTTTTATGGTTCAACTCTTTTGGTTCCTTTTAAATTAGAAATGGTTTTGCCTCTTAAAACTTAAAAGAACTAGTGAGTCTAGATTAAGCAGAAAAGAAACTGCATGATATGTGGGATTATGATTTTTTTTTTTTTTTGTTGGTTTTGTTGAATTTGCCTTCTGGGATTTTTTGTCCTATGTTTTTGCTGTATAATTACGAAGGATTTGTCCTCAATGAGCATTCTTATGAAATAAGAAAAAAGTGCTCTAGGAAAAGTTTGACCAAGTTTCTGGTGTTAACAAATTGGAAGCAAAAAAAAAAAGTAATCTAATATCGTCTCTACACAAAGTAACTTTTTGGTTAAAATCTACCTATAACTACTATATGTGGCGTTATTTTACATTATGTGAAACTCATGTTAGTTTTTACATATTCTAAACTAGGTTAGTGGTGAACAAAGGCAAATTGATCTTGGTGCGCACACAATAAAATCCCATGGCGCCGCGGTCGCGAGGAACCACATGTATGATTGGACTATACTGGTGTTTCTTGGAGTGATTGAGATCATTCTGTATGCCATTCATCCGTTTTACCGTTTTGTCGGAAAAGACATGATGGATGACCTCAAATACCCCATGAAGGACAACACTGTGCCGGTTTGGGCTGTCCCGGTAAGGGTAGTCCTTTTTTCGTTTAATGAAGAAAGAATGAAGGAATTGTGAAGTTACACTTACCCCATTTCTAGATTCTTCATGTTCTGGTGATAAATCAAAAATCAAGAGAGAAATTCTTGATTAAGATGTTTAAGGACACACTAGAGCAATACCATATTATGGTATTTTGTATGGTTAATGATGGTTGATTTTCTGGTTGGTGATGATATTGATCAGATGTACGCAGTTTTGTTGCCTATTGTCGTTTTCCTTCTGTTCTATTGGCGTAGGAGATGTGTCTATGATCTGCACCACAGCATTCTAGGTAATATAGCTGAACATTCTGTTGAGGGCAATAATATGCAAGGGCTTCTTATAACTACATTACAATCTAATGAAATGAAAATGCAGGCCTCTTATTTGCTGTGCTGATTACCGGGGTCATCACGGATGCGATAAAGAATGCAGTTGGTCGGCCTCGGCCAGACTTTTTCTGGCGATGTTTTCCTGATGGAGTTGAGGTATCAGCCCCTTAAGTTCTTATTAATGTTTCGTTACACGAGGCCGTTTTTCCCCCTTAAGCTTTTGCCATTTGTTTGTTGTTTTTATTCTTATCTGAAGCTATTTGGGATGGAACTAATTTCACTTTTCTCATTTGTTTTCGCAGGCATATGACCAATGGGGAGATGTAATATGTCATGGTAAAGATAGTGACATAAAGGAAGGACATAAGAGCTTCCCAAGTGGTCATACTTCATGTAAGCAATATCTACTGCCATTTTCCTACATAATCAAAATGTATATATGTAATTTCTTTCTTCCCAAATATGCTTACCAGTGTCACTTTTATCTGATAGAGTTTTTGATACTATCTATGTGTGTTATATATGTATGTGCAGGGTCATTTGCAGGATTAGGCTTTTTGTCCTTGTACTTGTCAGGAAAGATTAAAGCATTTGACAGAAGAGGGCATGTTGCAAAACTGTGCATGGTTTTCCTTCCTCTTCTTGTGGCATCTCTAGTTGGAATTTCGAGAGTCGACGACTATTGGCACCATTGGCAAGACGTGTTTGCCGGAGGGATTTTAGGTCTGCGTGTCTATCTTTTCTCAACTTTGAACAACAAAACATATTTCAATGAAATGATTTCAGCAGATCTAAATGGTTCTTAATTCTATGATTGCAGGGCTTGTTGTGGCTACATTTTGCTATTGTCAGTTCTTCGCTCTTCCTTACCATGAACAAGGTAAGTTTGATTTTGGGTGTTTGATTTTGGGTGTCAAGAGTAGTAGTAAAGTACCTATTTAGTCATTTATTTATGGTGTTTAATAACCTTACAAAAGAAGGAAAAAGAACTACTTGAGAGGCCAATATCTTTTCATTAAAAGAATATATAATACAATTTTATCTATCGTGATTGTGTTTTCTTGACAAGTAGTTTATCGATATTCACTACAAGACTACAACAAATAATCCTTTCAATGACCGCCGAAAATCGTCGTTTAATCCATAATCAATTAAATCTTGACTTAAATTACGGTTTTAGACCATTGTCTAATATGTGTTTGGCCTCCCTAGTTATCCCTAATGGTGAATTTGGCAACATGGTTTTACAAGTGACGGCATTGATTGATAATGGGTAGTCTGAAATTAACACTTGTACAAAAACTGATTCTAAATTACCTCTTTTTTTTTCTTCTTCTTTTTTCCTTTTTTTCCCTTATCTAATTCTAAACTCTTACGAATTCAGGATGGAGACCTTATGCATACTTCAGGGCATTGGAGGAGTCACGTGGCAATTCAACTGCAGTGGGTCCTACAAATTCAATGAATGTGCAATATCATCAGAACTCAAATGGACAATCAAGGGGCCCTAATGGTGAAATGTTCTCTGTGGACCAAAACTCAAGATCAACTTTGGATGACCCAGAATTAGGAAGAAGATGATCATGGTCATGTATGATTTTGCTCTCTTTCTTATTTGTTTGTTGCTTTGTGTGTATACACACACACACACACACGTGTGTGTGTGTGTGACAATTTTAGTTAGCTTCTTCTCTTGTATTCACTCTGTTTTTAGCACCATATATACAACTAGCTAGTTTGTTTTATTGCAGTTTGTATAAAGTACTAGTCTGATTCCGTCTGTTTTTCTTTCCTTTCTTCTTATGGTTGGATGTGTACTGTAGTAAAGCCGGTCAAAATCACATTATTTGATGAAGAACGTGCAAAAGTAAAAGTGATGCATTATAATAGTCGGAGCCGGCTTGAGACCGTATAGGCGAAAAGTTTATATTAGGCCTATTCATATGTAGTAATTACCAACATATATAAGCCATATTTACGTATTATAAAAGGATTTATTTGTAAAATATTGTTCTTCATGTTTAATTTTTTTTTTTTTTTTTTCACTGCAAGTTTTATTGACATATGTTGCTAGCCAAACTCTTTTTTTTTTTTTTTTTTTCCGTGAAAAATTTTCTCCCAGTTTAGCTAATTAGGTGATACTTTGAAAATAAATAGAAACAATTACTTGTAGAAGATAATAAACTTTAGTTCGAAGTATAGCATTCATCTCCAACTACAAAGCTCTATGAAACGAAAGCATTCATTAGTGAAAGTAATTTCATTCCGCAAAAAAAAAAAAAAAAAAAAAAAAAAACAAAAGAAGTAATTTTCAAGTTTTTAAGCTTACAAGTACTTTTTTAATTTAAAATGTTATATATATATATAATATATTTTTTTCTTTTGAAATAGTTGAATATATATGTGTATATATATATATATATATCTATAGTTTTTACATTTTATAAATTAGGGCCTGTCTAAGTTCCGCGGACGAACCAGTCCGGCGACACGTCAGGTGTACACTGTCAGAGAAGGAAGAAGTTTGTCTGACATGCACAGTTGGTGGATGATTGTTTGCAACCGGTTGTAAATGGGTTGCGAAGACACTATTTCGATGGTTTATATGTAATTTTATAGATGACCCAATGCGATGACCCAATGCGTTTCATGTCATTTTGCGTGCTACTTTTACAGTCTCATCTGATTTTTGTTTTTTATTTTTATTTTTGTAAAAATGTCATTATAACATTGTCCTAATTCCCTGTAACAATTAATGTCTCTTTTATTTTATGAGTTTAAAATTTAAATTTTATTACAGTAAATTTTTTTTTAAAATAGTGACATTTAATTTTTTTATTATAGTAAAAAATTCTCACATAAAATTACATATTAACTCAAATTAAAAATTCAACAGATTTCAAATAGTGAGCAAATAATATTTTATCTGACATGTCCTTGTAAAGTTCACTATTTATAATTTAGTACATTCATTTATTATGTAACTGGTCCTTTAGTTAGCAGAAATTAAAGTTTGGTACGCTAACATTAAAAAATGGCCCTTCGTATTGTCTATTATGTCATTTCCTTTTCTTGATAGATTTTGACATATTATGAGTACAGTTTGTTAATTTAAGTTTTTAATTTGAGTAAAGATGTGATTTTATGTGAAAATTTTTTACTGTAATAAAAAAATTAAATATAACTGTTTTTGAAAACTTTTTATTGTAGTCAAATTTAAATTCTAATATTGAATCGATGAAATGAAAAGATCTATAATTTTAATAAAATGAGTCGTGATTATGTATTTCATAGTTATTTGAATGGATTAGACAGATAAATGGTGTCAGCCATTTAACGTGTTGGATTCTGATTTATTTTTTTTAAGATAGTTAATAAATAAGTTATGTTCAGATTAATAGTGAAGACCAAGATGCTTCATTAACATCTTCTATTTTCTATTTAAAATAAAAAAGTGAAATTGACCACACAAAATCTGACCAAATTATAGAGAAAAAATCAAAAATATTACTCAAAATGATAAAAAAATATTATTTATATCACTTCACTTAAAAATATATAATTAACATTTAATTAATAAAAAAAAAAGAAAATACTATTATATTACATAATTATTTAAAATGATATAAATATTGACCTACATAAAATTATGATAAATCATGTACTTTTCTGTCCAAGGTTGTACCGCGGGAGCCTTGTTTCATAAGCCTAATTAGTTAGTCCCTTCCTGAGCTGCGTGCAGTATCACCAAGGAGGGAACTGATCTGGCCATATATGATTTTTTTTTTTTTTTAAGGTGCCATATGACATCTTTTTAGTGACTGCAAATTCTATTTTATTAACTAATGATTTAGGAAAAAAATATTAATAATGATTTGGGCAAAATTTATGCCGTGACACTTTTGTATAGAGTTTCCCCAACTATTTTTTAAAAGAAAATAGAAGAAAGAACAATAATCTTATGTTTGATTGACAAGAGACTAACAAGTAATAGATGTAAAAAACATAAGTAAAAGGAAAAGAAAGAACACATTTTTACTGCAAAACATAAGGATCTGGCTAAACAACATTTATTATTTATTGGGTTTGTGAATCTAAAATTAAGTCAAAATTGTGTTATTCGCCTCTCGAAATATGGACATATATCTTATTGTTTAAAATTATTCGAAACACCCCTCATTTATAAAAAAAATTACTCAAAATACCCTTTTCGATCACTTATATCTATATACTTAATGAATTTACTAATGTGGCATTCTATCAGCGCGTACACTAATTTGGATATGCCAATTATTTCAAATTTTCTCTTTTTTTGAATGAAATTTTTACGAAATCCCTATACATAGGATCAAAACTTATTTCATAATATGTACCTGACATTTCCTTTTCTAGAAACACCAGGGGATAGAAAATTTATTAAATGAATTTTTAAAATGCAATATAATTATTAAAAAAATATGAATATGATTATAACATATTTCTTAACTATAATTAATAAAAAATTTAATTATAAACTCTAATTACACTAAAATTAACATATTTCTCATGAAAGGTTATATTGAAAATAATTTTAATTTAATCAAATATTTGTAAAATCTTTATCCTGGGAATTTTTTTTAGTGAGCATTCCACATATAACTACTCTTATTTTTAATTTTTTAATGTTATTTATTATGAAATTCAAATTATAAAATGTTTTAGTTCAATCGAAGAGCTAAAAATTCTTGCAAATGCTTTTACAAGAAGCAAAAATATTAATTTTTTTTTTAACCCTTTGAGGTTCCAATCCATCGGAGAAGAGTAATAAGGCGTACTGCATTAACTTTTCTTGTAACTTAATTAAGTTTTACTTCTAATCAACAAATAATTTGTTTCTGCCTTCTTTTCTTTAAAGGTATTTTGAAAGGAAAAAGTGTAAAAGGCGTCTCAGCAACAACAAGAAAAGAATATATATTGAAAATGGTGTTAGCGCGTATCGGTTTGAAGTTTAAATATGTGGAATTACTATTTTGTGTATTCTTCGTTTTTAATTGTCCATATATATTTTTTAAAGATTCGTTTTGAAAATTTGGACCTTTCTCACACAAGCACACAAGTTTTAACAAGAAAGTCTTTGGTAAGTTAGGGATTGTTGTTTTGCATTTTTGAGTTAGGGTGATTTGAGTGATGATTTTGAGTTGAGTTTGTATTATAACTTGAGTTGAAGTTGTAATTTGAGTTTGTATTTGGATGTACACATTTGAGTTATAATTTGAATTAAAAATCTTTTTGAGTTTGTGTTTGAGTGAATAAAAACTTAAATTTGTATTTATATAGTATTTTAATAAAAACTCAATGGTGATGAAAAATTTTAATAGGGTATATGGTGGAGTTTTATTCATCTTTTCGTTGTGAATGCATAGAAAAAAAATCTCAATCAGAATTAAAACAAAAAAAATTATGACAGTTTTAAAAATAGAAAAAATACTGTTGATTAATTTGAGCTCGATTTTCTGAACTCGAGTTTAAGGAAAAACTTGAAAATTTATCTAAATAAATTGTTTCAAAAAAAGATGAGTTCCTAATAAATTGTTTCCACTAAGTTTACTCCAAGAAGTAAGAGCCTTAACCAAAAAAAAAACAAATATGAATAATTTGCCCGCGTAATTCACTATGTGAATTTCCACATGCATTATTTCAAAAAAAAGATGAATAAAATAAAAAGGGAGAATTACCAGTACTATTTCTAATATTCTTTGGGTTGATTTGTAATGCTGGACTATTGCTATAAATAATAGAATTTTATTTTTTTTTTCAATCTAATATCCAAGGATGAAGGACCAAAATTTTTGTGTTCAGGTTCGTGGTGAGGCTTTATAGCTTTCATTATTTGTTCTAGAATGGCGTTGTTCACATGCTAGCCAAGTTCGCTATGTCGTCTATGAATGGTTCAAATATACTAGCTAAGTAATCCGGGTTCCAATAAGACCCTTTGGCGGTGACCGATGATTACCTGTTTATTTCGGCAATTGATGACTTGTGGTCATCCATTGAGTGACTTTAGATCAGTGCTAAAGGAGACTAGTCCTCATCCAGTGTGTGACTCCATTGAGAATGACGACCGTTGTTACACGTTGATATCAACAAAACACAAAAACAAAACAAACAATGAGAAAATTACATTATTCACCTTTAAGAATACATAAGAATTTTTTTTATTTTTTTTTTTTATTAATACTCGTTTACTAGTTTAGGTATTTGATAAAAAAAAAATTATTAATCAAGACTAAAATGTAGAAATCTAAACTCATACATTTTAAAAGAATATTTATCTATTTTCCCATCAATAAATCCTCAACATGACAAACTTTAGCGGATAACCGGTGGTCATTTAGTGAGGCCTCATTCACTTTATTGATTCGAGTTTTCAATTTTAGGTTTCTACAGTAAAAAGCTCTCTGAAAATGTTACATTTTTTTTTTTTTTTTTTTTTTTTGCTACAGTAAAAAACTCTAAAAAATTATCATATCTTAACTCAAATTAAAAATTAGAATCCGCAAAGTGAACGAGACCTGAATGACTTCGGCAGTCATACCGGATGACATTGTGAAACTAATGACTTGGCGACTAAAGATAACAAGGTATTATATTCAGGGGGGGAAAAAAATCTCATAGTTTTTAAGAAAAGGCAATCTTTTAAGATTCCTAAAAAAGAAAAATTAAATGAAATTTGCCGCCTTAACCTCATATTTATCATTTCATTCATTCTCTCATATTCTTATTCCGTTTTAAGCAGAGGTATAGTGGGAGTAATTGGTGTAAATCTCTAATGTCCATCCAGCGAGTCTCCATTTTCTGTCTTCTTGATGTTAATTATTTATGAAATAATTATTTATGATGTCATGTAAAAATAATGAGGGTGGTTTTATTTACGCACTATTTTTTACTCTCTACTTTCCTTTTTAATTACAAATCACACATAATTAAATTTATTTTTTACACACTTATATTGTTCTAAAACTATCTTTTAACTATTTCCATAAGATTGTTAATTCTTGACCACTTTATTTGTATTCAATACCCTCCCTTTCATTTTAATTCATGACTTTAATATTATCATTTCTCTATTTTTTTATTGAACCTTTAAGCATGAAGCCTTTACTATAGAAAACTTTTAATCGTAAATTTACATTTTTTTTTAACGTTGATATTTAGGAGTGTTATAGTAAATTTTCTCTATTGAATGTCCTTTATTTTTCTAGAAAATGTAATAGTGAATTTTCTTTTTTATGCCCAATGTTTCAATAAAAAATAGAGATAGAAAAATGAAAATACTAAAGTTCATTAGAAAAATGAAAATATTAAAGTTCCCAATTAAAATGAAGTGAAGGATGTGAAAATAAAAATGAAGTCTTAAAGAAATAATAATTTTATGTAAATAGTTAAGGATAATTTTAAAATAATAGAGGTGTGTAATCTTTTTAAAGTTATATAACTGTGTGTTTAGAAAGGATATATTAAAGGTAAAAATAATGTGTGAATAGAGACACCTATATAATAATCTGGTAACATGATTATGGATATAAACTAAAAACACTAAAGCAATTAATAACATATAAAAAATTAATTGGAGGGTTGTGTTTAAAAAAGAATGATTGGAGGGACAATGGAAAAATAGAAAAATGGCAACCCGTCTGTTAATGTTTTCAAAATGGTTTTATTTTCAGTACAAAAAAGAAAAATAGATTGTTTTGAAAATCATTCTGCAATCGATTTTGAAATTACGTTTGGTGGTCTTTTGAGAGATTGATTTGACTAATGATAAAAAAGTGAACTCGTGTTTGATTACATTTATGTTTGTTTTGAGTACATATAATTAATAATCTTAAATTAATATATTAAGTAATTAATAATTGATAATTATTTAGCAAATAAAAATTAATATATTAATAATATAATAATAATGGATAAAGTATCACTAATGAGTACATTAGTAATTAAACTATATAATAAATTAATGTGCTAAATAATTAAAAAATAGTAATTAGTAATTATTATAAGTAATTAATATGTTAATAATGTACTCATATTTATTAGAAGTAATTAATTAGTGTATGAAGAAAAATAATTAGTATATACATAATTCATTAACATTCCATTTACTACTTAAATTATTAATTTTTAGTTACGTAATTAAATAATTAGTTAATTAATTACTATTGTTTATTTAATAATTTATTATTTGATATATCACATGCTCAATTTTTGGTAATTATTCTATTTCTAATGATTAATTACTAATTATTAATTAGTATATTACATATTTGATCATTATAATTTAATATTAATTATTAATTGAGTAATTATAATTTATTTTTTATTTACCAACTATTTACTAATTAATAGATTATAATTAACATAATATATTATTGACATATTAATTATTTATTTTTTAATTAATAAATTATTATTACTTTTTTTATTGTTAATATGTTATATAATTAATTTTTGATAGTTAATCTTTAACTAAATAATTAATTACTATATTATTTATTATTTTATTAATAGTCTTAAAAGCTTAATAGCAATAAATTAATATTTAATTAATAATTAAGTAATTACTATCTATTTATTAGTTATTAAGTATATATATTTATTAATTATTAATTAATATATAAATAATTAGTAATTAATAATTAATTATTTAATATAACTTTGTTAATAAATATTAGAAAATGAAAATACAAAAAAGAAAATAACTTTCAATCGTTTTTTATTTTCTTCACAAAAATTATTCTTATTATTTTTTATTTTTATTTTTATTTTTAAAATTTTTATTAAACAAACACAATTTATAAACTATTTTCATTTTTATATCTCAAAAAAGTGTAAAAACATCCGTCAAAAATAATTCTAAACGCAACCATTAACATATCCCAATTTTATTTCTGAATGCACAAGTATTTCAAAGTATATTATATAATAAGAAACCGTCTTTTGTAGTCCCCCATAATTTTTTTGGGGGGCTGGCACAACAACATGATGTGCCAGGTTGCTATAAATGGGAAAAGGAAAAAACCGGTTATATCCGGTTGGTTGTATATATAAAAAAAAAAAAACCGGTTATATCCGGTTGGTTGTATATAAAAAAAAAAAAAAACATGAGTCGTTCCACGTATCCAGATGTGTGATTGGGTATAGAATATTAGAGGAAAGGTTTGTCTTGTAAATTTGTAATCTTAAAAGTACTGTGGCAGGGGTTTTTTTTGTATGGTACAGTATTATTTATAAGGGCACTTCTATAATACCGACTCCCAAAATAATTTTATATTACATAGAAAAAAGTAACGTCTAAGAAGAGCAGCGTAACGAGGATGAATAGAAAAGTAATAGAAATCTTATCTTGTTTTTGCAAAATTCATGGTCATTTATGCACAGTAAAATAATAGTGTCGATATAAGCATTTTTGTTGTCATTTTTTAGTAGTGACAATAGTCTGTTTCATTCATTTTTTGTAATTTTTATATTTTTTTTTTTTTTTTTTTTTTTTTGCTGAATCTTTACGCCATTTTATATGGTTGGAATCAACATAAACAAATTAACATGTATAAGCCGTAAAGCACAAAAAACGTAGTTGTGATAACTTAACAAAGTAAAATTTGTAAATGAAAGACTTGTCAATTTATGAAATTTCCTTGAATAATTTGATGTATTTATTCGAAATAGTTAAAGTCGTGGTATAGATCATATAATAGTTTGATTTGAACATGCTCAGCTTTGATTTATGATTAAGTACAAAATTACAAAAATTATGACGTTTATAAGGCATTGTTTTCCAATCTCCAAAACTATATTGGTGACGTTGAAGAATGAAACATCAATGAAAAATTTTAAACAAAAATAAAACTATCATAGAAGTAGCGGTGATTTCAAACAATTATGCATAATTACCCTTCTACCAATCTAACCATATTTGTATTTTTTTTTTGAAAAAAAAAAAAAAAAAAAAACTCTTTGGATGTTAAAATATCTAACTGGAGATTTATTACATCTCGAACAGAACTATAGAAAACTAGTCACGGAGCAGCTTTAGAAAAAAATCTTAAATGTTTTTTCCTTAATTTTTTTTTTAAAAATTCTCCTAATTTTTTTTATTTCTCTAATGGAGGGATCTACACTGAATAAGAATCAAAACATTCTTTGGTGGAGATAGATATATATATATATATATATATATAAATAAATAAGAGAGCTAATTATTAGGTTCTTTCTCCTTTTGATATCATATTTCTAATTCATCTAAATGTTGAGAAATATTAATCAGTAAATTTAAAATTGACAAAAATATTCACACACATTTTAAAATTTTTTAAAAAATTTAAAAGTCATAATATCATATTAAAAGTAATGAAGCAATTCTAATTAATGTGACCAAAATTTGATCAGCAAGAAAAACAATAAATTAACGTAAAGAGAATTGAAAGAAAAAAAAAAGGTCGGCTTCTTTTGTGACACTATCAAGTGCCAATATTGTTTACCTTTTCTTTTGCACCAGGAACACCGTTCAGCAACCGGTTTCAATTTTTCCGTTATTTTTTGCCCCTAGATACCCTAGACTTTTATGCACCATCGGATTGTTTTGTAAGGAATGAAGCTTATTCAGTTATATTGTTAAATTATAGTGATTTGAGTATAAATTTTGAATTGAATTTGAGTTATAATTTAAATTTGTATTTAATTGTATACATTTGAGTAGGGGTGTTTGTCGGTTAAAAACCGTCAGTTTTGATCGGTTCGGTGACCAAACCGACCATGTCAGTTTTTTAAAAGTGCAAACTGAAACTGAACCGCATGTAACAATAATCGGTTCGGTTCAGTTTCAGTTCGGTTTCAGTCGGTTTTCAGTTTTGGGAATCATGAAGGTGACCTCAGTTAACCATCAGGTTACTAGCATCTTTAGTTGTTCTTAACCTTCAGTTTTGGTTTCGATTTGGTTTCGATTTCAGTTCGGTTCGGTTTGCGTGAGAGACTGAGAGGTGAGGGTGAGACTGAGAGAGGCAGAGATAAATGAAGGAGTTTGTGCGTGTTGTGTGTTTTGTGACATGTAAAAACGACAATTAGGAGTGAAAATGACAACATAGACTTGAAAAGAAAAAAAATATCTCAGTCGGTTCAGTTAAAAACCGAACCTCTAAATGCAAAACTGAAATCGAACCGATTTTGAGACAATTCGGTCGGTTAACCGAACCGATTGTGTTCGGTTTCACGTGGCACCGTTATTTTTTATTTTTAAGCTGTTAGTTTTTCGGTCGGTTACGGTCGTTTTCAGTTTTACGGTTTTTTGTACAGTCCTACATTTGAGTTATGGTTTAAGATGAGACTCTTTTTGAGTTTGTGTTTATGTAGGTTAAAACTTGAATATGTATTTAGATAGTATTTTAATAAAAATTCAATGATGATAGAAAATTTTAATAGGGTAAATGGGTGTAGTTTTATTCGTATTTTCGTTGTGAACGCATAAAAAAATCATCTTAATCAAAATTAAAATGAAAAAATTATAGTATTTTTAAGAATAGAAAAAATATTATTCATTAACTTGAGTTTGAGTTTAGGAACTTGAATTGAATGAGAAATTTAAACTCAAATTTTAATCTCAAACTCAAGTTAAAATTTAAATTAAAACTCAAATTTAAACTCAAATTCTTTTTAAAAAATATGAACTTAAATTTAAATTTAAGTGCATAAGAAGAAGGCCGAAACAATCCACACTTCAAAATTGATGGCTGATATATTATGGAGGACAGGTCCTCCAATTTGAAAGTGGGGGACTGTAGATGACCCCAAATAAGAAAAACAAAATCAATTTTGAAGAAGATAAGATTCTTAGGCTCCGTTCGTTTCGCTTATTCGAGTTTAGAATTCGAGTTTTGCTACAGTAAAAAGTTCTCACAAACAATCACATCTAATTTTTTTACTACAGTAAAAAACTTTCATATAAAATCAAATCTCAACTCGAATTAAAAACTCAAATCAGCGAAGTGAATGGGCCCTTAATTATTTTATTTATTAGTCAAAAAGAAATCCCAATGCTTTGTCTTTTCCTTCTTTTGTTCTCCTCGTGTCCCTGTCTCCCCTTAGCCCAATCGTGCCAACCAACATTCTCATACAAACAAACAAATCCGAAATTCCGCATCCAGCAAAACCAAAATCCAAACCAAGTAAATAATAATAATAATAACAATAATGATAATAATTATAAATAATAACAACAACACAACCAAAATTTTTTGCATATTATTTGCGATTTTCGTAATTTAAAATCCGTTTAGTTCGTTGATTTAAATTTTTAATTTAAGTTGAGATTTAATTTTATGTGAGAATTTTTTATTGTAATAAAAAAATTAAATATGATTATTTATAAGAGCTTTTTATTGTAGTAGAACTCAAATTTTAAACTTAAATCAGCGAAATAAACGGGTTCTCTCTCTTGCGCGTGAAATTCACGCGCTTTTCCTTGTTTTTCTGTCTCTTTCCATTGTATCGTCGGTCAAATTCGCTCTCATTCCCTTTTTTGAATTATAGATTATTGATAGAAGAAGAAGAAGAAGAAGAAGAGCAAGGTAATAAATGCCTCTCCCATTTTCCCTATCTTTCTTGGAAATAGAAATTTATCGGAATCTCTTTTACTCCATTTCTTTTCTTTTCTTTTTTTCGTTTTCTTAAGCTTTACGACAGTGCGTGTTTCTCCTTCCGAAACATTTTTCCTTTTTATGTTTGTGTGTATTTAAGTACATTTTGATTGAATTCTAAGTTTATCTTCTTACTCATTGTGGAAAATCCTTTTGCTTTCTGTTTTTTCCTGCTTAATCGTCTGTTTGTTTCGTGAGAAAAACTGAGAGAAAGTAGGATTTCTTTTATTCCGCCCTGCTTTTTTATTTTTTATTTTTTAATATAATTATTTAAGCCATTTCCCATGCATTTTTTTTTTTTGGCAGAATTTCCCATGCATTGTTATTTCAGAAGTTTGTTGAGCGGATTTCAGCATTTAGCTTAGTTGCTTTTGCTAATTTCATATCTCATTTTGAAATAATAATTAGATTGTCCATTTCTTTTTTCAGATTAGCCTATTTATGTGTGTTTAGTTAGTGAGAAAAAAATGCCAGATATTCAGCTAGGTGCTCACACAGTAAGATCTCATGGAGTTCAAGTGTTGAAGATTCATTGGCATGATTGGTTGATACTGGTGTTTCTTGCTGGGTTGGATCTTGGTCTGAACTTAATAGAACCTTTTCACCGTTTTGTTGGAGAGGGCATGATGAGCGACCTCAAATACCCATTGCAAGACAATACAGTGCCCTTCTGGGGTGTTCCAGTAGGTTCTTTTTTCCTTTTGAGAAATTTTATATTGTGGAAAAACTCTTTTTATTTTGATTGTGAAAATATGATGAAACTTCTAGGATGTAATGGGCTAAATTGCAGCAATGCACAATGAATTTTTCGTCATTGGCAAATTAGATTTTAAATTCATAATTTTGGCATTTAGGATATTAAATTTGACAAGACTTGGTGATTTAGTCTAATAGATAAGACGAAGATTAGGATCTCAATGCTAAAATTTAAAAGTTCAAGGTCTGAATTGTCAACTAACTGCTAGGATCTAATGTAGGCTAAATTGGACCATTGCACAATGAATTTTTTTGTCAATTGTAGCTTGGATTCTAAGCTTTTAATCTTTGGATTTTAGGACTGTAAATTTGCAGCCTAACTGATAGTGGAAGTCATTAAAGGATGACAATTAAGGTGCTGTTAAAATTAAAAAGTTCAAGGTGCAACTTGTCAATGAGAGAAAAGTTTCCGATGCACTTGTGCGAAATCATGGAGGCATTGCCGTGCATGAATTGATGGTTGTTAACTCTTTGACTATAGTTGCAACAGAATTTCAAATTTAGGGTCCCATTTGCAAAAGCTTAAAGTTCGGAATTCAAGTTGCTAAACACTGATAAATTTAGTGTACCATTGCAAAAAGCACTATAACGTTTCTCTGGTCAAATTTCTTGTTGCAGATAATTGCTGTGTTATTGCCACTTGGTATTATCATAGTCTACTACTTCATCAGAAGAGATGTTTATGATCTACACCACGCTATCTTAGGTAATTGAATTGTTCTCCCTTTGAGATTTTGGGATTTGCTTGTTTTTGTTCATCTGTATGTTTGGTGAAAACATTTGAGCAAATGTTTATTGTATGAACATTCAGGTCTTCTGTTTTCTGTGTTTATAACTGCTGTTATCACTGATGCAATCAAAGATGCTGTTGGCCGACCGCGTCCCGACTTCTTTTGGCGTTGTTTCCCTGATGGGAAAGGGGTAGGCTATATGCCTTTTCAAATACCCTGACATTTCTTTTGATGCTTCTTTGACGTAAACTTTTGCATGGTTTAGTTCGGCATTTAATTTGTTCCTTGGCACATGCAGGTGTTTCATCCTGTCACTAAGAATGTCATGTGTACTGGCAATAAGGGTGTCATCAAGGAAGGGCACAAAAGCTTTCCGAGTGGGCATACTTCCTGTAAGTAACCTTATAATCTTGAACTGTGTTATAGTCGAAGAAAAAGGCTAAGCTTGTTTATGTGCTCGTTCTCTCTTTGGTGCATATGTACATGACATGTTTATTTGTACGGCAACTTTAAGCTTTCTCGTCAGGAGATATCCAAATTCTATTCTTAATCTAACGCATTGATGGTGTTTCAAGTACTACATACCTATGAATGCGAAAACAATAACTTGTTGCTTGTCAATTAATATTCAAGTTAATTAAACTTATTATGTAGTTTCAACACAATACAGCAAAACTTTTATGGAAAGGAAAACATTTGTTGGGAGCTGGTGATAAATGTGGAAAAAGGCTTGTGTTCTTTGGTCTTTCCTCTTCAAATAGCTTGGGATGTGCGTTTATTTTCAGTTGAAATTGAGGGCGTGGGGGAAATTGAAAATGTTGATATATACAAGGGTGTTATGTTATCTACTCTCAAAGAGATGCAGTTAGATGTAACGATACTTATTCTGGTTATCAACACCATGCAGGGTCCTTTGCAGGTCTTGGATACCTTGCACTGTACTTATCAGGGAAAGTCAGGGCTTTTGATCGTGGGGGCCACATTGCTAAATTATGTATTGTCTTTACACCGCTGCTTGTTGCGGCTCTTGTTGGGGTGTCTCGTGTTGATGACTATTGGCATCATTGGCAGGATGTTTTTGCTGGGGGCCTCATAGGTAGTTGTTTTCTTTGGACTTTTTTTCTGTTGTATTACCTGCCTGGTCTTGACCCTCCACCCAAATGAACAAAGAACAAAAGAAGGTTCGAGCTAATTCCTATTTCTATGTGCAGGAATATTAGTGGCTTCATTTTGTTACCTGCAATTCTATCCACCCCCATACGATATAGATGGTATATAATCTTTTCACTAATTTTTAAATAATATACTCTACGCTTTAATATTCTGAAATAAGTCTATATTGTTGCTATAATCAATCATTTTTGGTATTTACGTTGTTAAAATACGCATCTAATGAAATTCAGCAGACGGCTACTCAGGGATGGATTCAATGGGCCACCCCCACCCCCCACATTAAAAGAATTGTGTGTACTGATTTCTATGTATCATTTAAGTGTGCTTCCAATAATTTTAGCAATCAGTATACGGGCTTTTCTTATTTTCTGGTTGTTTTGGGCTTCAAAATTGATGCATTGGACTTGTTTTTTTCTTTTCTCTCTCTTCTTTTTTTTTTTTTTTTTTTTTTTTTTTTTTTTCTTTCTTTTAAGTATCACTTTGGTTTTACACAACACCAACATTTTTTCCTATTACATACTACTTATGTAGAAAATCAATCTAGGCTTAAGTGTATCCCCGATTTTTAGGAAGTTAGTTTCGATTTTGTATTCCTAGATGGAATATTTGTATTTACTAGAGGATATTCTGAGATCCTAATTTTAGGGATTTAGGTCAATACTTGTGTATATAAATGTAACCTATTACGTGAAGTATCAATAAGAAGTGATCAATTCCTTTTTCGGAAAACTTCATGGTATCGAGCTTTAGGTCTAGAAAACTGGATCTGGATTCACTGCCCTCACAAGCCTTCCTCTCCTCTCACCTCATAGTCCGAAACCCTATATAGAATTCCGCATCCTTCAAGCCTTTCTTCCCTCTTTCTTCTCTTTGATTCTCATGGCCAAAATTCGAAAGCAAACATCCCGGGACTCTTCAAAGTTCGATCCCAATATCTCTTCTCATCAAACGGCCAATCCCTCTCCCAATATCTCAAACGGTGCTCCAACGCCTTACTCCAGCCCTAGAAAAAATGGGGTCTCACCCCAATAACCACCCACAAACTCAATGGCCAAAACTATCTCCAATGGTCACAATCAATGATGATGTTCATTAGTGGACGGAGCAAGGATGAATACCTCACTGGCACTATTTGGAACCAGATCCGGGTAGTACCGAATATAGGGTTTGGAGTCTAGAAAACAATCTAGTAATGTCTTGGTTAATTAGCTCCATGACAACCGAGATAGGAGAAAATTTCATCAGACACAACTCAGAGAACTTAAAAAATGTCGATTTGAAACACGTTTCTACCTAGTGAGTCTGGTCCGAACTTTTCTATGTGGAAAGTACCCTCCAAGACCTCCGACAAGGTGAAAATCCGTGACAATCTACTACACAACCCTTACTCGCTATTGGCAATTTTAGATTTGTTTGAAACCTATGATTGGAAGTGCTAAAAAAGTGATCGTGGTATACTTTAAAAGGATAGTGGAGACTAAGAGAGTTTTTAAATTCTTAATGGGACTTTAAAGAATTCTTGGAACAAAAAGCCAAGTCCCAAGAGGCCAAACCCTGGTGCGAAGGGAAGAAAGTCGCAAGAGGGTCATGATGGGATTTCCACTTTTGCCATTATGTGAAACCCCGAGCCTTGTATTATTTAGCAAGGATTTATTTGTTTATCTTTTCATTATTTTGCAAAATATCTTCGTGAGCACCAATGTAACAAGGAATTTAGGTGTGATCATTGAATGAATTTTGCCATCTCAAAGAGGCTTGATGTGGCAAATATATGGTAAATTTCGAAACCTAATCGAGATCGTGAAGCAAGAGGGAAATCAGGATTAATTGACGCACCACAATAAATATCCTTATTTTGATTTTTCACAAAGGAACAAAAATATGCTCCAACAACTTCAGGGAAATAGTGGAAACAACTCCAAAATTAACCATGCATACTATAACATCTCCTCAAATTGGTTGTGGACTGGTGCATGAGCACATGATGTGACAAATCACTTTTTTCAAACTTCTCACCTTGTAAAACTCCACAAATAATTATACACAATTTGATAGCCAATGGTACACGCACCAAAGTAGTCGGAACAGGAATCATCTATCTCTCAAACACTCTCATTCTCAACTCGTGTTATTTGTACACTGACCTTGATCACAGCCTTATCTCTCTTCCTCATTAAATTTATTTTAACTTTGAAACTAAATTTTTCGATTCTTTGTTTTTATGGACTTGAGCTCTTATGGAAGATGCATATTTTAATACTTAGCCTCTATATTCGGATGTCACCTTCCTTCGAGTCACTTTGTTGATCATAACTATCACCAACCTATAGCCTTAAGTCTAGTAGTCAATCCAATAAGGAAAGTGCAATCATGATGTCCAAATTTGGTCTAGGTCATCCCAATTTCATGTACTTGAAACATTTGTTTCCTTCTTTATTTATCAATAAAAATCCGAATTCCTTTCATTGTGAAGTATGTCAATTGGCAAAACACACTCGAAACACTTATGCACCTCGACAATATCAACCTAGCCACCCTTTTACTCTCTTGCATGGGGACATTTGGGGGCCATTCCGTATTCCTAGCCTTACCGGTGCAAGGTGGTTCTTATTGTTGGTTGATGACCACACTAGACTAAGTTGGACATTTCTAATGAAAGAAAAATCAGAAACCAAACAAATATTCCAAACCTTTCATGCCATGATCCAAAATCAGTTCAAAACCAACATCCAAATTCTAAAAACAGATAACGCCAAGGATTTTTTCAATTCATGTCTCGGCTCTTATCTTACCTCTCATGGCATTGTCCAACAAAGCTCTTGTGTCGATACACCGCAGCAAAACGGTGTTGCCGAACGGAAAAATTTATCATATTCTTGAGGTGGCCCGATCTCTACTCTTCCAAGCTCATGCACCTAAAAATTCTGGGGTGAGGCAATCCCTTATCGCCACCTACTTGATTAACCGCTTACCTTCTAGGGTCCTCAAATTTCGTACCCCTCTACAAATTACACAAACTCTCTTTATCGCCTCACGACTTGTCTCTTAAGTCTCTTTTAAACTTTTTGGTTGCACCGCCTTTGTCCACATTCACTCTCAATACCGGGAAAATTCGAATTTTTAAATGTATTTTCCTTGGGTATTCAAACCAACAAGAAGGGGTACAAGTGTTACTCACATTATTTTGAAAAACTATACAATACCATGGATGTCACATTTTTTGAAAATATCCATACTACTCCATTAAACGTTGTGGGGAGAATAACATCAATTGAATTTGCGGGATTGGGATGGACATCCCTACTTGAGCTTACCATCACTCTTCCAAATCCATCACCCGATATCATTGCTTGACCTACAACACTCCTGTTCCGAGTCAAACCCAAAACCCGTGTGATCGCCCATCCTCATCTAATTCCGAGCATGATCAACCCCTCTCCTCATGTCTATCCAAAACATCTCCTTCTTCCCAATGATGCAAGTAAAAGTCTATGAGAGAAGAAAAAATTAGTTTTATCCCAAAGAATGTCAAGAAACTTCCCTGGGCCAAGCCAATCCCGAGGAACCAAAAGAAAGATTAAATTGATCCTAGTAGAATTATTTGATCCTATGATAAACCCGCCTTATTGCACACGTGAAAGGGCGTTGAGATCATGCACCCAACATCCTCTTTTCGCATCTCATTCCAACTTGTGGTTAATGAATTCCTTAGACAAGATCAAGATTCCTAGTTCTTCTATACAATTGGCACAAGGCGATTCTAGAAGAGTTCTCCGACCGGAAAAGAATCTGGTAATATAGATTCGCCATCGTGAAAGAAAACATAGATGTAAGTGGATTTTTTTAGAAAACACATTAACCGGATGGAAGTATAGATAGGTACAACTCGCGCCTTAGTGGCTAAAGGGTATACTCAATCGTATGGGATTGATTATCAAGAGACCTTTTGCATGATATTTAGCAAAACTCAAAGTAGTTATTGTGTATCGTTGTCCATTGCCGCCTAATTTGAATCAAGTTATTGTTCCGTTGGTTTTGATGTCAAGAATGCATTCCCAACCGAATGGAGACTTGGTTGAAGAAGTCTACATGGACATACCGAGTGGGTTTGAGACCAAGGACACACGAGGGAAGGTAAACAAGCCGAGGAAAGCGTTATATGGACTGTCACCTAGAGCATGGTTAAATAATTCACTAAGGGTTCTTAAGAAAGATGGATACACAAGACACAAGCAGATCACACCCTATTTGTGAAACACTTCACCGATGGGAGAAGTTCTAATTGTATATGTTGATGATATTGTCCTCTTTTGGAAATCATGAAGAGGAAGTCAAGGCTCAAGTCTCTTGTTCAAGGAATTTGAGATCAAAGACCTAGGACATTTGAAATACTTCTTTCTCGAGCCACAAAGGAATCTCGATCTCTCAACGTAAGTACGTCCTAGATCTCTTGTGTGAGACCGGAATGAGTGGGTGCAAAACTTCAAAGACACCTATGGACCCTAATGTCAAGCTAATGCCACGGACAAAATGAATATAGAACACAGTGAATTTTCTATTTGGATAAGCTAATCTACCTCCACTCACACCCTACGGATAAAACTTTATTGGAGGAGCCAAAGACTTCATGGCCAATTTTTGGGGAAAGATCCGTGGATCATATTGACGGCATATTGAGGTACCTAAAGAAGAATGGAAGGAAGGGTCTTATGTTAAGGAAAAACACCATGTCGGACGGGGAAGTTTATACCTATAAAGGTTTTCCTAGACGTTCCAAAAATCTACATTGGTATTGTTCATTCATTTGGGGAAACTTAGTAAACCGGCGCAAACAAAAGGGAAAAGTGGTTGCCAGAGGAAGCGGAGTTTTCGAGCTTTGGTTTCTTGTATGGTGAAGGAATTTGGTTGAAAAGGGTGCTAAATGAACTCAAGATTGGAACTAACGATCCTATCAGATTAATTCTGCTCGACAACCATCAAGAATTGCAATTACAAAAACCCCGTCCATCACGACCGTTTAAACATGTGGAGATTGATAGACATTTTATCGGTGAAAAATTGAAAACAAGTCCATCACACTTTTGCCTATGTCCCATCAAGGCAACAAGCAGCCGACATTCTAACCAAGGTTTTCGTTTAGTGGCCTAACCTAATTGAACTCAGTTCAATTCTTGGGTTAGAAAACATCTATAAAATTAGCTTGAGGGGAGTGTAGAAAATCAATCTAGGCTTAAGTGTATCCCTGATTTTTAGGAAGTTAGTTTCCTGATTTTGTATTCCTAGATATATTCGAATATTTGTATTTACTAGAGGATATTCTGTAGATCCTAATTCTTAGGGATTTAGGTCAATACTTGTGTATATAAATGTAACCTATTACGTGAAGTATCAATAAGAAGTGATCAATTCCTTTTCCGGAAAACTTCAACTTACTACCACTATTTCTTCTTCTTTTTTTCCCCTTAAACTGGGTTTCGTCACTCTCTGATTGGTATTCTTTTTTGTTTTTTCATTTTCTTTTCCGTTTTTCGCATGTAGACCAACTATTTGAGTCTCTTATTTTATATTTGTTTTTCTTCTCTCATGTTCCTTTTCTTTTGCAATGATCAATTACTGCCCCCCTATAAGGTGTGCAATTTAATGTTATTCATATAATGTTGTGAAGTTTCTTTGAAAGGAAAATGTCTTAACGTGTGCCCTCACTGAATTTAATTCCTGGATCTGTCACTGCTGTTATTGACTTATCGTCCAATTAAATGTAGTATAAGCCTATATAGATAGTCTGTACGCTTGTTTGTTTTTTCTCCAGTGCTGAAAAGCTTCATGCATTTTTGTTGTCCAAGATATTTTCTTGACACGTTTCTTTGTTGTCATGTTCGGTCCCAGGTTGGGGACCTCATGCATACTTCCGAGTGCTGGAAGAGTCTGGAAACATCGGCCAACCTTCGTCTGCCGCCAGGAACACTCTTACCGTGCGGCAACCACAACTCGAAACTATATGCATCCAACCTCAACACGGCCAGGAATCACCAAGAGTCAATAACAGGGACAGTCTGCCCGTTCTGGACGGTTTGGAATATGGGAGAAGACAATGACTTCTAAGATTTTTGACTCTAGAGAAAAGCAGAGTTTAGGAGTTGTGCATTCCTTATGATCTGTAGAATGCACGAATTTCATCACCCCGACCATCTCTGAACTTAAAAAATGTAGATTTCAAACCACACTTCTACCTAGTAGTCTGGTCAATTGATTCTTTTGTTTGGTGTTGTTCATATGCTTGTTCATGTTCCTTGAGGCAATATATTCAGGTATCCTCATGGAACAATTCATATGTTTTATTTTTTATTTTTTATTTTTTATTTTTGTTTTGTAAAAAAAGTTTGCCTAACAGAATCTTCGAATCACCATAATGGCGATCTTGCATCTTATCTTTTCCTTCTTTTTCCTGCTGTCCTAAAAAAAGAAAAAAAGCCAGCCCCAAGACAAACCCTGGTGATGAGGAAGAATATATGCTTTTTTTTTTTTTTTAATATTTAGTTTAGAATTTACAATTATGTTTATTTCTTAGTATTATTTAGCATTAGCATTTATTTAAGTTTATCTTTTCATTATTTTTATTTCCCTAAAAATATCTTCGTGATTGTAATTTGAATTTAGGTGTGATTGATGAATGAATTTTGACTTTCATATTTCCTTGGTGTGGATTATAAATAAAGATTTCAAAGTTATTTACGTCGCATTCAAGAAAATAAATCAGGATTGATTTTTCTAAATATCCTTATTTTGATTTTTGAAATTTGCCAAATTTTGTGCATTTTTAATTTCGTATATTTAGTTTTTCATTTTAATTATGAAATTAACCTAGGGTGATATTATAACAAGAAATTCGGACTATATTGATGAATATTGAATGAGAACTTCATGTTGTTTATACATCAGTACTACTTGTGTCAAAGTGGAAATAATTATAAACAATTTGATGCCACACACAAGGCATGTAATTGTTCTTACAGGAGGTAATTTAAAATTCAGAAATAGTCCTCTCAATTAATAAATTGGTTCTTCACTGATTGTCTGCAATCACAGATTTATGGACCCACTTCCTCATTTTATTTATTTTTTGTTTTTTTATATTTTTCTAGAACTGGGTCTTTTATGGTAAGATCTCTTATGGATAGTGCATATTTTAATCTTAATTTAAATTTAATTAAAATCACATCATAATTAAAAAAATATGTAAAGATAGTTTCTGATACAGATAGATTTTATGGTTAAAAAACAGAGACGATTGGATTGTTCATTTTTCCAAATTCTGGTGTAGAAAACTTGTGTTCATTTATTTATTTGGTTTTTATGGCTTATTCTACTGAATGTATAGTGAAGAAATGGTCAGCCCAATTGGAACAGCAAGTGTGTGTATACCAATTGGAACTATTAAGTGTAATTTTCTCAATGCCACCTATACTCATACCTGAAAGTATACAACGTATTGTATATATGTCCTTTGAATAATTCTCTGGAGGCATTAAAAAATTGCATTATTTGTAGTAATATAACAATTTTTACGTAATTTGATAGAGAAAAACAAGTGTAGTAATCAGGGTTCGAAAGAATCATGTACATAGAACCAAGAGAAAAGAAACAAAGTAGTGAGACAAACCGGTGATTTCTTTGGATTCGCCGTATTGTTGTTTTCTCCGTCGGTCGGCTTTTCCTGTTTATTGCTGGGAAATGGGACCAATATGCTCACAAATATCACCAAGTTGTAGAAAAATAAATATTTATAGAGAGAATTTTATGGTAGGATACAAAAATATGTTTTACTTTTTGTTAGCTTTTAATTTGTTTTGATTAGATTTAACGTTCAGAAAGATGCACTATATCCAATAAGATATCTCATTATAGAACACTCCAATTTTTGATTTCTTAATGTCACATTACTCGTTTTCTTAGTGAGGAGGGAAACAAATATTTATAATTTATAGACGCAATATATTCTAATTTTTAAGGATTTTCAAATCCCTTAAAGATAATATATTTTGCATTCTATTTTAATGTACTTATAGACACTTTTAAGTTATAATTTGACAGGCATTTGATTAACTTTATTAAACGTTAAAATAATCATCAATTTCATTTCTAGGGATATGTACCACGTGACTACTAGCTTAAATCTTTCAGCAAAATCAGATATATTGACCATTTCACTGTCTGTTATAAGTTTTTTCAATAAATAAATGATCAATGCATGACTGTTACCAACTTGCTAATACAGAATATTTATGAATATTTGAAAACAAAATAAGCATTATGATTAGGAACAAGATATAGAATTAGCCATTTAAGTTGGAAATTATCAATTTGGATATGTTTTATTTTCAGTATTTGGCGAATTTAGAATTATGTTTATCTATACTAGAATTATTTAATTCAGGTTAAGTTTAATTATCTTGTTATTATTTGTTATTTATTTTGTAAATAGCTTAGTGCTTTCATTTCTATTATAGTACTTATGGTTAATGAATTAGTATTGAGATTTTTAGTTTTTCTTCTATTAAGTTTTGTTTTTGTCTTTGTTTCTCTTTCTCAATATTGATCGTATTCTTCTATCTGGATTCTATTCTTCTATATTAGTCTAACGTCAGATTCTCTTTAAATTAGAACAGAAAACACATTAACCTGTTGGTACAATGTAATTAGGAGTAACGCTATGGACATCAACTCAAATATCAACTTTTATGTATGAACTGATGTGATACGTAAGTTGTCATCTTTTTATTAGTAGATGCAAGCTCTTATTATTAATTGACGTGATATTTTAAACACGTACTAATGTGAAAATGACAAATTATGTGTTATATTAGTTAGTACATAAAAATTGAGATTTTAATTGGTGTTCCCAACATTATTCATGTAACTAGTATATTGTAGAGAGGAGTGACATTGATCAGGTCAAATTTGGAGTGCAGTTAGACCTTTGATAAGGAGCCTTTAAACAAGCCAAGGACAAGCATATACAAAACTCACAATAATAATTCAATTGTTAAATAATTCATAAGCACTTAACCTGGTCAAACAAGAAAATTTTCTTGACCAATCATGAAACTCTCTCTAATATTGCACCATGTCCAATGATTTTATTTTATTTTTTCTTCTTTTTGGCCAATGACAACATGTCAATTGATTAGCACCGTTTCTTTTGACATCTATATAAGCCCCTTCTAACATCCTCTTCTCTTCTCACTACTCTCTCAAATCTCAAAACTCAAAAACTTCAAATTTATCTTTTTTCTCTCAATTAGCTCACTCATTCACAAAATAAATATAGAACACAGTAGAACATCAAGTTCTATTTAGATATGGAGAATTTTGTTCCAATTACATGCTACGAAAACTTGAGGAGGTATTGGAGGAGAAAAAAATACCAAAGACTTCATGGCTCAAACCACAAGAACAAGAGAAAGATGAAGATCATAAGGCTTGGAGATGACGGCTCGAGTAGTCGCGAAGAATGGAACGCAGGACATTCCAATAAGCTCAAGTTGACATGTCTGCGGGGACTGTTTTCGCCTATAAAGGTTTTGGCCAAGACGTTCCATGACACTTATGTGGACATGATGATCCGCTTGGCGGGAAACCTGGCGCACAAGTCAACCGGCGCCGGGGCTTTTGCGGGGAAGAAGGTTGCCAAGAGGAAGCAGATTGCAGTGGTTTCTTGTGGTGAGGAATTAGTTGACAGTAAGTTGGTTTTGGGGATTTTCAAGAGATTGGCAGCTGCTCGTGAAATGGATTCCGTTGCTTACTAATAAACGTCTGACCATTTAGTTAAGTTATAATGTGGAATTTTTTATAATACTAGTCAGAGCCACGGGCTTTGCTTATAATATGTTTGAGTGTTCTGATACTTATAAAGGTTTTTTTTTTTAGTGGTATATATTATTCTCCTTTAACTCTACTGCAAATATTTGATCAACTGATAAAATTTTGAAAAGAAAATGAAACACAAATACTTAGTTGCTATTTTCACTTTAAAATTAATAGTAAAAAAGATTTTCTAAAGTTATATTTATAATACTTAATAATTTTTGTAAAAATCTAATCCATGAAATATATGCCTCAATATTGTTATCGTATATATGCAAAAATAAGAAAAATTATTTATTGGAAAAAAAAGAGTATTTTAGAATATCGCAAGAAAGATTAGTTAACTAGATAAATATTTGAACAACATTATCTCAATAAACTATATTAAGAAAAAAAAATATTTTAATTCGACACGTTTGAAAATATAAAAATATTTTTTTAAAAATAAAATGTATATACCAAAGTGCATGTTTCAATCAAAATGTATGTTTTAGTTTAATATTGTATATATAGAGAATATATAAGAATGAAAATATTTAAATAAGTAGTGACTTCTTTAAAATATTTATTTAAAAGGGCAATTAAAAGAGAAAGTAAAAGGATTGAAATGGTGGAAACATATTTGAAAAGGTCATTTTGATAGATAGAAAGTAAAAGAAACAAGTTTTGTAAAAAAACATATTTTAAAATATATCATTTAAAAGAAAGAGGAAAAAAATTCAAGAAAGAAAAACCAATAACAGACAAAACACACAAAAAGCCAAAATAACTTACCCAAATTTAAAACTAGTACACAAAAATAACTCTCATTTATTATATAACAATAGATTCAAGAGGCTTTTAAATTCTATTGGTAGGTATTATTATTTTAATCGTTTAAATTATTTTTTTTAACAGTTAAATATATGAGTGTTTATATTAAAAATTTGAGCCGCGTGATGTAAAAGTATTTCTATTCACAGATTTAATCGTTAAAAAGTTAATTAAATAGTTGAAAATCAATAGCTAACAGTAGGGTAAAAACCTCCCCTACCATAAGTTTTGCCAAATTTTTAGATCAATCTTTTTGGTTTTCTTGATTTTCATTGAGATTAAGTTTGTCTAGTTTTGAAACTTTGTTTGGCTCTTTCTTCATGAGTGATGAAGGAAAAGAAAAAAAAAATACACTTGTATTTGATGGTCATTTACTCCTATTTTGGAGTATGTATTTATTTAATTATTAAATAAAATTTCTCCATTTAAAAAAAAAAAAAAATATGCAATAGTCCTCCCCTAACGCCGCAAGATAAGCAGGTCAAATAAGAAACAACCATTACCTCATTAAAACTAGTCAATTAAAAAAAAAAAAAAATTAGTTTCAAAGATGGACCGTCAAAAAATAAACAAATAAATGAAAGAAACAATGGACATATCTTATCCTTAATAGTTTATTGGGAGAAAGAGAAAAATATGTTAAAATTTGAGATGAATTAAAATTAATAGGTTAATAATTTATATAAGTTAATAAATAAGGTCAAATTATTATTTTCGTCCATAACTTGTCTAGTTATGAACTATAACTTGACAAGTTATTATTCATAATTATCTATAACTTATCCGATTATGAGCCATAACTTAATAAGTTTGTCCATAACTTATCTGGTTATAAACTATAAATTGATAAGTTATGACCTATTAATTTCTATAACTAAAAATTAACCTATATACTTTTTTAAGTTTTTCATATTGGCTTATTTTATACTATTTTCCTAGTTTTATAATTGTTTTAAAGCATGGAATTAATTAATTGGTTGTATGGTCCTTTCCTACTTTTTCTTGAGGATGAAAATGACTCTACATGGTTTACTTCGTTTTCATGTTTGTGAAAATAAGAAAAGTTTTCTCTGACGAGTGTAAACTTACGAGTCGTTAGTACAAGTGCCGTGTTCATTTCTTCTTTTTTTTTATTTTTTGAATTTTTCCCAACTTTCTCGATTCAAATTTAAAATTTAATTTTTTTGTAAAAAGATCGATTTTCAATTGAATTATCGAATCAACAAAATTTTCGGGTTATTTTTGAATTTTTTTGAATATTTTCAATGGATATACTTTTTTTATTATATATAGAGATTTTTTAGATCGATTTTGTCCTAGAGTTTTAAAATAAATTGATAGGGTAATAAATACTGAAAATCTCATAAAATTTTCTTTTACTATTTCTTTCTTTAATTTCTATTAATCTATATATATATATTTTTTTTTTTTTTCTTCAAATATGTAAACTCAAACAATATTGTATAATATTTTGTTCATTGGGATTTTTACATTTGAAATTATAGTGGATACAAGAAAAAAAATTAAATAATAAGATAGTGTGAATGAAATTTTTAAAAACATTTGTATATATTTTCAAATTATATAAAAATTGTACGGTAAAATAAGAAAACTGGGGAGGAAATTAAAAATTTTTAAAAAATCAGGGGGAACTAAATAAGAAAGTTAGGGATACAACTATAAATTTGAAAGAAAAAAAAAAAGAGAAATAGTAGAAAATAGGCCAATATGAAAAGCTTAAGAAAGTATATAGGTCAATTTTTAGTTATAAAAATTAATAGGCTATAACTTGTTAAGTTATGGTTAATAACCAGATAAGTTATGGATAAACTTATCAAGTTATGGTTTATAACTGAACAAGTTATGGACAATTATGAATAATAACTTATCAAGTTATGATTCATAACCAGACAAGTTATGGACAAAAATAATAATTTGGCCTATTTATTAACTTATGTAAATTATTGGCCTATTAATTTTAATTCATCTTAAATTTTGGCATATTTTCTTCTTTCTCCCAAAAAAAAAAAAAATGAGGGGCCACTTGGGCCGGAGGGGCAGGCTCCGTCCCTGGCCATGATAGGTTGTTGGAGACCATAACGATAACGTCTTCTTCTTCTTCTTTTTTTTTTTTTTTTTTTTTTTTTTTAAGTTTTATTTATTTATTTTGCTAAATAATGTTGGGGACCACTTTATTATAACACGATTTGATACTTTTGGTTTTGTAACACACGCAATGCGATAGTTTATTAATATAAGTTTCAATTAGAAAAGATTTCCACACAATCAGTTACAACTTGCCAAACAGATTTCAGATTTCATCGAATCAGAATCCGAGATTCTCAATAGCAATTTGTCCCAGGATTACATCAGTAGTTTTAAATTACATTAAAAAATTCGAGTTAATTCTAAATTTGACCCCAAAAAATAATAAAGGAGAATGTAGTAAATAACATATTTTATGAAATTAAATAGAATAAATAATATATTTTAAAATTATTTATAATAAATAATAGTTAACAGTGCAAATGTTTTTATTTATAATTAATAAAAAAATATTTTTTCACGTAAATTATCTTTTTATGACTGGTAAAAAGATTTATTAATATTTTTTACTACGTAAGTTATTTTTTATTAGTCGTCAATGAATTATTTATATAGTAATTTATTATTTACTTTAAATAATTTTAAAATATGTTATTTAGTTAATTTAATTAAAAAAATATGTTATTTACTATAATTTCTCAGTTGGAGGATAATCATCTCATTTTATCCGTACAACTTAAAATGACAAAAAAAAAAAAAAAAAAAACCTCCAGTGAACTTATAATGAGTTGTAATACTAATTTTAACACTTCCATCATTAAAACGTTATTTTTTAATAATTTTAATCGAGTGTTAGTCGTGTGACTACTTAATTTTAAATAGAAATATAATAAATTTGAACAAAATTAATTTTAAAATTTAAAAGAAAATTAAGAAAAATCACACATTCTTTCTCGCTCTAATTTTGAGTGTCGTCTTCTTCTTTGCTCATAACCCCTGTATCGCTATTATCTTTTTATATTATGTTTGACCAACTAGTCATGTGACTCATATGTGATTAGAAATAATTAAAATTACACCTATAATAAAGTTGAAGGGCAGTTTTGGGCTATTTTTAGCTATAGAGCAAGGGAGACAAGCCTATTATTTATACCATATTAAATCTAGACCAAAGTTTAAAGGAAAGGTCGACAAAATTTAAAAGAACATATATTAAAGAAAGAGAGGTAAAAGAAATAAAAGATGTATATCAGACCTAAAATTAGCCCTTTCGAAAAAGAAAAATTAAATATAATTTTTTTCTCATCATTTCTTCTTAAATTCTGCACTCATTGAAAATGTATTATTTCGAAATCTTTATTTGACAATTAACGTCAACGTTAAATTTTTTACGCACACATGATAATTAAGTGTATGAATATTGGTCATATTCATATCTTCATAACCCAAATATATGTGTATATATATATATATATATTTGTTTGAAGGATCATAACCCAAATATTTTTAAAACAAAGTTGGATTAAAAAGTTTTTATTTTGATAAGAATAATTAAAAACTCTAACTAGAATGAGTGAGTTAAAATAAATATAAAGGGGGAAGGAGACAAATATGTTTTAGAGTGCATGAGTCTACATTTTTGTTCACTAATATTCTGTTAATTAAATAATTATATTATTAAAAAAATATATACACATTAATCAAGAGTAATGGATAAAAATCAAGATCCATGTACTCTAAGAGTAAATTCAATAATTATCTCAAACAATAAGTGGACGTTTGGTTTATGAATTTAGAATTATTTTCGTTTTATGTGTGTTTTTTGTGAGAGAAAAATGTTGTAGAGAACCATAAATTATAATTCAGAATTAATGACGAACACAGGAAACAAACATAAATGATCACTTATACTATTAATTAATGACTCATGTATTTATTATAATTTACATGTCAATTTCCATCACATTACCAACATTGTTATGTGGGGGAAGCAAGGTGGAGGGGGAGGGTGCAAAGGTGGTCGCTGGGGGTGGGACGAGAGCCACGGTTGTTCAGCTTTGACGAAGGGCAGATGGGAGTCACTCTACAAGTCGATTGGAGGGCGAGGGCGAGGCTGGCTCTTTATGTCATGGAGGCAGAGAGGGTCACTGTTTGAGTCGGGGTGAAATGGTTGTTTACACGTTAACCGGGGTGGATGGGGAGGAGGCCACGCTCACAAGCAGTGACAGATTTAAATACAGCTCAGTAGGAGCAGTATAAATTTTTTTTGAAAAAAATATTACCTTTAAAAATTTTAAAATTTTACACTTAAGTCTTCATAAAATAATATATGTTCCTACTAAAATAAATATATTTTCTTATATGTCCTTATTAAGATAATTTGTTAAAAAAATTAAATATACACCTCTACTAAAGTAAAAAACTAACTCCAGCACTACTCGAAAGGGACGCCGAAGGTGTTTTGAGCGGATGTTCTTGTGGCACTGCTGCTTGGGACACCGAGGAGGGGATCTTCACCTCGACAGGAAGGAGGCTATCAAACATAGATGGAAGCTCTTGGTATGGGACTTGATTTTCAGTACTAAAAAGGAAAAAAGGTTTAGGCAATTTAATTTTACGTTATTGTCCTTTATTTAGTCAATCACGTACCTTTAAAACGTGATTTTTAACATTTTCACGACGGAATTACCAACCTTGCTCACTATTTCGAAGTTCAGGGAGATGTTAGCTCATTAAATTACTTTAGGGGCTAATTTGTAACAATTTTAAAAGTTAAAAAGTTATTACCAAAAAAAAAAAAAAAAAGTCAAATGAAATGAGCGTTGACTAAAAAGGCCCGCACTCCACTGAATCCCAATTGTCAATCATATCACCGACCGCTCCTTGGATTCATTCTATTCTATAGAACTCTACAAAAAGAATCTCTTTCTTGAATTGACTGGTAAAACAGACTCAAAAGAGCAGTGTTTCTCTCCCAAGATTTGAGGGAGAGAAAGAAAAGAGATATAGAAATTTCATCTTGTTTTTCATTCCATCCAAAGAACAGAGAAAAAAAAAAAAAAATGGTGTCTGGTGATGAAAAATCGTCTCTCCCAACCCACCATGCAAATGGGTATTCATTGGATTCAGGCCACGCTCGCCTGAACGAGCTCGGCTACAAACAAGAGCTCAAGCGTGATCTCTCGTAAAATTCTCTCTTTTTTTCCTTTTAAAATAGTAAACTAGATTTATTGCCATAACCTACATTTTCCAACAAATTTGATCTATTTAAACCAAGATCATAGTACGAATCTGGTTTTGAATTGGGTTTTTGTTTTCTTTTTTGTTGGGGGGAGAGCAGGGTTCTTTCGAACTTTGCTTTCTCGTTTTCCATCATATCGGTGTTGACGGGCGTGACGACCCTTTACAACAATGGGCTGAGATTTGGTGGGCCCGTGTCGATTGTGTACGGGTGGTTCATTGCGGGCTCTTTTACCATGTTGGTTGGCTTGTCGATGGCTGAGATTTGCTCTTCTTACCCAACTTCCGGTGGTCTTTACTATTGGAGTGCCAAGCTTGCTGGCCCCAAGTGGGCACCTTTTGCTTCTTGGCTCACTGGCTGGTAATCTCTCTTTTTTTTTTTTTCCTCCTTCTTTTGCCCACAATTTTTAATGGCCTTACAACTTTATTTTCTTTTTGTTCTTTACTTTTTTTTTTTTTTTTTTTTTTTTTTTTTTTTTTTGTTAGAAATCCAGATATATCGGTAACTAACTGTTACGTCTGCTTATTTTAAAATTTTTACATAATTTTATAGAAATTTAATCTTAATTTTTTTTTTATCAATTTGAGTTTTTAATTTTAAATTTTTACAATAAATTTTTTTAAAAATATTACCATTTAATTTTTTTAAAAAAATTATATCTCAATTTAAATTAAAAATTTAAATTCATGAAGTGAATAATTTATAAAATAAACAAGATTTTAATATTAAAAAATCTAATCTGTTAGCATAAGAGAGAATGTCTTATTTTTTTGCCTTTTTTTTTTTTTTCTTTTGACTTTATGACTTATTGTTTATGTACCTTTTGGAACTTATAATGAATGTTAATTTGGGTTTCAGAAGCTGCAAAATTTGTTCTTTGCACTTCTCGGGTGTTTTTTTTTTTGTTTTTTAAAGATGCCCACAAGCTTTAATGGTTTTAAAGCTTTTTTTTTTGGGGGTAATTATTTTGTTATGGGGTACACCTTTTTTCCTTTTTGTTGCCTTTTGACTTACTGTTTAAGTACCTTTTGGAACTTATTATCAGTTTTTAATTGGGGTTCAGAAGCTGCCAGTGTTCTTCTTGATTTGTTCTTTGCACTTCTCAATTATGCAGTGTTTTGCATTTTTGTTTTTAAATTACTGTGCTTCAATGTTACTAAGCTAACTTGACTCTAATTCTATGTAGAAAACTTTTTTTTTCGGGTATAGAGTTGATTGTTTGATATGTGCTCTACTTGATTGATAAGGGACGTGTAGGGTCTGGTAGAAACATGATTAGGTAAAGTTCTAATGAATATTATGGTTGAAAATAATAAAAAAGGGCTATGGGATTTTGTCAGTTCAGTCAGCAGACCTTTTCGCATTAATGACCCTTTGACTGAAAACTTAGGGTCCGTTTGGTTCAGGGATTCGAATCATGTGATTTGAACCATTTTCGATTTACGTGTATTTTTTGTGAGAGAAATTGTGTAATGTTTTGTAATGTTTCGTTCGGTAGTTTCAATTCCCCAATATCTGTTGAGAACCAAACGGGCCCTTAATGTTTGTACCCTTTACCACCACAAGATTGGAATCCTCTAATTCTTTGCAGTTGTAGACCAGGGTATGCTTTTTCTGTTATTAATGATGTTTTCCTATATTTATGTTTCCTTGTTCTTGAGCGTAAAAAATTAAAAATATTACTTTAAATGCCTGTCAAATATAGCCATAAACACCGTGCCAAATCCATCTTCCTGAAATTACATTCGCTGATGTGGAGTAAACGGTTGTTATTACTTGCAGGTTTAACATTGTTGGTCAGGTACTTCTGACTGTTGAGAAGCACGTTCGGTAGTTTCAACTTCTTCAATATCTGTTGAGAATTTAAGACATCAAGTGTTTTATACGGGTATGATATGATATAATGTGCTTAAAACTACAACGACTTCTGACATGTTATTATTGTTTTAATTGCAGTGGGCAGTGACAACAAGTATAGATTTCTCACTTGCACAGCTGATCCAAGTGATCATTCTCCTCAGCACAGGTGGGAAAAGCGGAGGCGGATACGAGGCATCAAAGTATTTAGTTATTGCTTTCCACGGTGGAATTTTGCTTCTACATGCCATCATAAACAGTCTTCCTATCTCGTGGCTATCTTTCTTTGGACAGTTGGCTGCTGCATGGAATGTTGTTGGTATGAAGAATTTCCTTTTTCTGCCAAGTTATTCCGATTCATTGAATTAGTCTATTTATTTCTTGCATCTGAAATGATTTTTTCCCATACATAGGTGTCTTTGTTCTTATGATTCTCATTCCCACTGTTGCAACGGAAAGAGCAAGTGCGAACTTTGTTTTCACTCACTTCAACACAGATAATGGGGAAGGAATCGGCAACAAAGTTTACATTTTTGTTCTGGGGCTCTTGATGAGTCAGTATACCCTAACTGGGTATGATGCATCTGCCCACATGGTAAGTTGAACATGTCATTTTTTACTCGAAGAAGCTCATTGTGTCGCGCATATACTTTTCGATAAACGTGGAAATCTCTCTAGCTCCGACTTACTAAGGCTTACTTAGATAATGACATTATCATAGGAGGTCATAAACTATAGGAATATAAAATGCTACACAACTTTTCCAATATACTAATTTAAATATGCAAGCCTGAATGTCCATAGATAGTTTTCAGTTAACTAAGGTAAGCTAGTCTATTCAAAGTATGTCAAGCCTCATGCAATTGACAGCTTTACAAAAATTATAGTAAATTTTGAGTTAGAACTTCTTGGATGAATGAAACTAAAAATTCTTGCTTCCTTCTTTTTTTTTTCTCCCCTTCAGTGGTCAACTCAACTAATTCTTCCGGTTCCCTTAAATGTTGTTTTCTAGACAGAGGAAACCAAGAATGCTGATATGAATGGACCGAAAGGAATAATTAGTTCCATAGGGATATCTATCATTGTCGGATTTGGTTACATACTTGGTATCACTTTTGCTGTAACCAATATCCCATTTCTTTTGGATGAAAACAATGATGCTGGTGGTTATGCCATTGCTGAGATTTTTTACCTAGCATTCCAGCGTAGATATGGTAGTGGAGTTGGGGGAATTATTTGCTTGGGAGTGGTCGCGGTTGCCATATTCTTTTGTGGCATGAGTTCAGTTACTAGCAACTCCAGGTACAGATATTTGTTCTTTATGTGTTCTTATATGACGTCAACCACTAGGTGAAATTTACTTATATATACAAAAAAAAAAAAAAACCACTAGCAGATGTTTTATTAATTATTTTGTTTTTTTTTTTTTTTTTTTTTTTTTTCAGGATGGCTTATGCATTCTCTAGAGATGGAGCCATGCCATTTTCATCGCTCTGGCATAAAGTTAACAAGCAGGAAGTCCCCATGAATGCAGTTTGGCTCTCTGCTTTAATATCATTTTGCATGGCATTGACGGTAATGAGATCTTATCTACTTTTCTTTTTCTTCTTTTTGTTTTATTTAAGTTCTATCTGTACTTTCTATGATTTTCGGTATTGCATGTAAAAGTCCAAAATTCCAATGTAGACTAGCGAAACCAGGAAATCACAGTAGGAAATCGAGATATATATGGAAAGATAGATACCTCCATTAAGATAAACTAAATGTTATTCTTTAACGTATAACTTGAACTTGGTTGAGTTATGAGGGCATGCACCTGTTTTAAGGCCCAACTGCTAAGTCATGGCAGTTTTTTGGTGGTCACCAAGACGAGCTCATGCACCGAAATCCTTATGTGAAGTTTCATTTTCTCCCCTTTAGACTACTAATTATGTGCTTGTTTCGGTTGCAGTCTCTTGGAAGCATAGTCGCATTTAATGCAATGGTATCAATAGCAACAATTGGACTGTACATTGCTTATGCATTACCCATCTTCTTTAGGGTGACTTTGGCAAGCAACTCCTTTGTCCCGGGACCTTTTAACTTAGGCCGGTATGGGATAGTTGTTGGTTGGATTGCAGTTATTTGGGTTGCCATCATCTCAGTCCTCTTCTCATTGCCTGTGGCATACCCAGTTACCATTGAGACACTCAACTATACCCCTGTAGCAGTTGGTGGTTTGTTTATTCTTACTGTATCTTCTTGGATCTTGGGAGCTCGGTACTGGTTTAGAGGTCCTATAACTAACATTGAGTCGTGAAGTTCTGAATATATGAATAATTTCCAATTTTAGAAGGACATTAATATAATATGGAAATTTTGTTCAATTATCTAGCGCAAGCTTTTATTTATATATTTTTCCGAGACTCTGATGACAATTTGTAAATTCATACATATATGTATGGTGATGTTCTTGAACAAAGTGATAAAGTCCAAAGCCACAATGAAAAAGTACTAGAATTTCATACAAGCTTCTGAGTTTCTACATTTTACATGTAAAAATTAATAGTAGGTTGCTTTTAGAGTTTCTACTGCAAAGCTCTAGCTTCAAATCGATGTAAATCATGAGAATCACCGCATAATCCAACTAGGTTGGTGAGGTTTCTCTAGTCCGATCCAAATGGCATGCTCTTGAGTGCCACCTTGGTGGTTCAGTTCCCTTCAAGTTGTTATGGGGACACTAACTGCTGCCCATATAACCTTTTCTTATTTAGAGGGGAAAAAAGGAAAGAAAAGAAGACATAAAGACTGGGGTTAGATCCTCTTCTTTCACTTTGTGGGCTCCCATAGGTCACAAGTGGAAGATTCTTTTATCCAGTTTTATTGGTTTTGAATACTTTTTTCTTGAGTCTATTGGTTTTGAATACATTTTTCGTCATATTGAAATACTGCATAAGGTATTGTTACAGCATACTTGGTGATCGCATAAGCGCGATCATGGAAAAGTGGCCATCAGGGAGAAATTTTTGAAATCCCGGTCTTATCTCTGTTGATCCTCTAATTTAACTCTTTCACGTGGAAGTACCTAAACTTCCACATCTAGTGAAGGAGTTTACAAATATCATTTGTCATATAAGTAACTTGAGTGAAGTATTCCTACACCCTGGTTCTGGTGTGTAAGCTTCAGTAGATTTACTTGCTGTTATTGTCTCGCAACTTTAGATTTAGTACAAACCTTTACCTAATATAAAGAGAAGGAAGATAATGACATATCTCTCTTATTAAAGGAAAAGGTCAAGAAAATTCAGTTTTCCTTTTCTCTCTTCTCCACCAAATTTCCTTCTACATTTAACTTTTTCATCAAGTAAATCTGCTTAAATCTGTCTGTCTGTACATTCCTTTTTTACCTCAGCAAATACCAAAAAAATAAAAAATTAAAAAAGAAAAACAGCTTAATTACCTATTTTATCTCCCTCCATTAAAAACTATAAATGGTATTCCTTCCTTCCATGCTAAGGAAGATATTTTCTATCTTTTTAGCAAGTAGGAAATGATTAGTAATAAATCACATCAGATATGAATAATCCATTGCTTGTGACAGATAAATCTTGTGTGCTGTCTCAAAATTATATCATAGATTGCCAGAAATAAAACTGGGAACTTAATGGTGCCCAACCATTGCTTAACAAGAAATCCTTAAATCACAGCTGTATAAGTTCAACGGTTATGTAAATAAAAACATAAAAGTTATCATCCACTTAAGTAAAATAAAGAAAAAAAAAACCATAAACAGATAGCATTTCATGTCTGTTGAGATTCCTCATGAAATCTGGATTGAAATCAGAATCAGGTATTCATCTCTTTCCATTTTCACAGTCTCTATTGATCTGATCGCTTTGTCTGCTGCCTGCAATGAACCAGAAGGTAAATATTATTAAACTGCAAATAATTTCTTCGAAAACCGCCAGAAAAAGTAGACAGCTTATAATGTAAGATATACATATGAGGCTTGCTGTTTCAGGAATTATCAATATTTTAATGAGAATCAAACCTTTCAATGCAAATTGTTACCAGACTGGGCTCATGCAACTAGTATGGACCTGTGTCTTTTCCGTTCAGATTTTTCTGCAGCCAATTATAGCCTTTCTCATCTAGATTTGGTTCATAAGCAAAATCGTTGAAGTTAGCGGCATCTTCATCCAGAATTCTCAATATGTCCTCATAGTCTGAAAAGGATTCATTCTGTTTTGGTGATTCAGCTGCAGGAGCCTGGTTCATGAAAGGATCCAGATTTTGGCTTCCATTACTGATGTTTGTTTGAAATTCGTGTGGATTGGTTGCATTGCTCGAAGTTATTGTTGCTGGTGCAGAATTGAGTACTTCAGTTGTCCCTGAAACTCCCACCGAAATCATTGTTGGTGACACAGAATTGAGCACTTCTGTCCCTGTAGCGCCCACTGACAACTGGTTCTGGTGCTTTGAATTGTAGGCAGAGGCCAAATCTTGATTTTCATTCAAGTACGGAACTGAGTTTGTATACTGGAACGTACCGGCTGAAACATATGGAAAAGTCTCCCTTGGAGGTGCGTAACTTGAACTTGATAGGCTCATTTCTAATACTTCAGTACCAGTTGAGACATAGGGATGAGGGACTTCCGGAGATGCATAACCTGAATTTGGTAAGTTCATTTGAGATACTTGAGTACCGTTTTCCACATATGGAGACGCTGCATAACTTGAATTTGTCAACTTCATTTCAGATCCATGAGTGCCAGCTTCCATGTAGGGAGAAGGTGCCCTTGCAGGTGTGTAACTCGAATTTGGTAAGTTCATTTCAGATACTTGCATATTGACTGCCATGTAGGGAGGCATGTAACTCGAATTTGGTAAGTTCACTTCAGACACTTGAGTACTGTCTACCACGTGGGGAGAAGGCACCCTTGGAGGTGTGTAACTCGAAGTTTGTAAGTTCATTTCAAATACTTGAGTTCCGGCTGACATGTAGGGAGAAGGAGCCGTTGGATGTGCATGGCTTGAATTTGGTAGGTTCAATGCAGAAACTTGAATACTGGTTGACATGAAGGGAGAAGGCACCGTTGGAGGCTCAAAAATCGCATTTGGTAAGTTCATTTTAGCTGTTTGATTAGTGCTTTCTTCTAATCCAAGAGGTTGTTTTCCCTTCCCTTTTTCATTCACGCCATAACTGCTTGTTTCCCTTTCCAGGTTCAAGTTTTGAAGCATTCCATGAGTTTCAATGTGCACCTTATTGGGGTTATAGTTGTGATATAAATTTGAATTGCAAGACGAGCCCATTTGTCCGATATATAGGTGAGGTGCTCTCTGGCCATGACTGACAAAACTGCCTACATTTTCTTTAGGTTGAGTGAGAGATTTTTGAACAGTTGACCGTATATTGCCCTCAACCCCAGAATTGATGCTTCCTTGTTCATGCTTGGAAATCAGTGAACTCTGCCTTGCAAGTGGAGGTGAAAATGAAGTTCTGGCATTGGAACAGGACGATTGGCCTATGAAAGGTAAACTTGTTCCAGTCTCATTGATTCGCTGTACTTCACGTCTACATTCCTGAATGAAAGATGTTTAGAGACATTAGACCAAAATAATACAAAGTAAGAAACAATGACCTTAATTTGCATGTATGCATAGCCATAAATAACTTTTTTTTTCACGACTAAAAATATCTTCTATATTAGATGACACATATTTTTTCTTGACAATCTAAATAATCCAATGCAAAGTGATAATCACAGATTACTCATTCACCCAATTCAAACGAGATTTCAGAAAAGAGTATTTTCACTTTCCACAGAAAACCGACGAATAAATTGTTACTTCAAGATTACTCAACACAAAGTAACAAGTTAATAGTGAATACGCTGCTCATTTATGTTCACGCTATAAACATAATAACATATGATTGTTAAAAGGTACATAATTTTTTTGCATTTACTTCAGGATGCGTTACCTGCTCTGGAATAGTTGACTGCTTATTGCCCGTGACTCCAAAGTTGAAGTTTCGTTGTCCATGCTGGGAAATTAGTGAACTTTGCCTCTCAATTGGAGACGGTAACGCAGTTCTGGCATGTTTACAGTATGGTTGAATTAAGGAAGGTAAATTTGTTGTCCTACCCTTATTAATTCGCGGTAATTCAGCTCTATAGATCTGAAAGGAAGGTGTTTAGAGATATTAGACCAAAAGAATACAAAGAAAGCATAATCTAATATATTAGGGCCTCGTTCACTTCACAAATTCGAATTTTCAATTCGAGCTGAGATGTAACATTTTATGAGAGCTTTTTCCTGTAGCAGAAAATTTTGATGTGAATGAGAAACTGTAGAAACCTAAAACTAAAAAATCTAATATATTAGATATAATCAGTTCCCAAACAAAAGCAAGAAATTTAAATCATGAAGATGAATAAAATATGTAGTAAATGACCTTAATTTACAAGTAAAACATATGCAACAAATAACTAATCTCGTCTCCAAAATTACACGATGCATTTTTCTTCTTGACGGTGTAAAAACATCAAAGCAAAATGCTAATAACAGATCACTTAACCAACTAGAAGGTTGCTGAGAAGAGTGTTTTCACAGAAAACCTAGGAGTATTTTGTATTTTCAAGATTAATCAACACCAAGTAATTACAAATAGACTTATGAGTGCAGTGTGTGAATGTGCTGTGCGTTTATCTTCATGCTATAAACAGAATAATGCATGCTTGTTAAAAAGGTTCTACATTTACTTCAGGTTGTGTCGGCGGTTTTGGAATAGTTGACTGAGTGCCAGCGACGCCAAAATTCAAGTTTTCTTGTCCAGGCTCGGAAATTAGTGGATTCTGCATCTCGACTGTTGGTGCAAAAGCAGTCATGGCATGGGAACACAATGGTTGACTCATGGAAGGTAAACTTCTTGTTCCAGGCTCATTATTTTTCTTTATATCAGCTTTATACTTCTGAAAGGAAGATTTTTTGAGATCTTATGCCAAAGAATACATAGAAGGGGTAACCAAAATATCATATGTTGCTGCCACTAATACAAGAAACTTAAAAAATTAAGGTACAGAAAACTAAAGAAAAGAAAACAAAATATTCAATAATGACCTCGACAAACATTTGCATTACATATTTGATTTGGAATCACTAAAGAATCTCGTAAATTACTTACTACACTTTTTTTCTTGACAGTCTAAAAGGTTCAAACCTAAACACTAACCATGACTTCAACCAGTCAGAAAGAGGTTGTAAGAGAGTGCTTCCACAAAAAAACCTATTGAGTAAATTGTTTCATCAAGATTAATTAAAGCCAAAGAATAACAAATGTTCTGGCTCATGCATTTTGTCCTAATGTGTTTGCTCATTTATGTCTATACCATAAAAGTAGTGATTGTCAAAAAGAAAAAAAGTATATGCCATAGCATTTGATGAAATCCATTAAATGCTAGCATTTGATGAATTCCATAAAATGCGGGCTTGATCAAGTGATCATATAAACTCCTATGGACACAATATTTAAGGCATAAATGATGCAAAGGTTTCTTAATTCTTAATTCTATAAGTTAGCCTGATAGGAGAAAACCTGAAAATGACTAGCAATCTGGCATCTTGTTATGCCCGGAACGTTCATTTTCTCTTTAATCACTCTAGGGTTTGCATCTGGATCAAAATAGCATACAAGAAATGGCTGGCATTAGTAACTTCTAGGGATGAAACATAAATTTCTAACCAAATAATTAGTGGAAAAGAGGAAATGATTTAAATGCAGTAAATTCTTTTCAGAAAATGGAAAATTACTTTCATCTCCTAGTGCATTGATAGCTTCTGTAAACTTGTGATGCAACTCTGGATCCCAAACAGAATGCCACGCTTTCTTGTTGGAGCTATTATTCTCACCACAGACCTCTTTCTTCCCTTTTTCATTAATTTCCGAGCTTCCAGAATTAACGATCTCCAAGTTGGTTTTCGTTTTCTTCTCCTGTTTTTTTCCTTCTTTTTCGCTGAGTTGTCTCTTCAAATTGGATCCTTCTTGTTTATTGCTTGCTTCAATATTCTGAAAACCGTTGTTCTCATCATCGATAATGATAGTCATTTTTCCTTTGCTTTGCATCCTCTGACTTAATGGATTAGTAAACAAATTTCCATGAAATTCACATCCAATGTTAGGGATAGAAAAAGACCCCGTCTCTATGGGCTTCAGAAGATTTGTGGAAGGCCAAGCCGCATTTCCAGCCTCTTTGATTATTTTACCTTTGAAAGGAGGCCTACCAGTAACCTCTTTGATTATATTACCTTCGGTGAGTGATCTAGACAAGGTACTAGGTTCATTGATCTTACTACCTCGCAATTCCTTTCTAGTACCGCCTTTTTCTTCACTATTTTCTTGATGACTTTCTTTCTTCCGGTTTTGTGGGTTCCAGTCCACCTGTTGCCACACGGGTTTCAGATCCTTCAAAGTCACTGGTTTCCGTAGGAATAAGCTTGCTCCTTTAACTAGGGCTTTGCTGGCTACGCTTGAGTCGGATGACATCACTGCTTCGTGATCAAGTTACAAAGAATCATTAAAAGAATTTTCCTCAAATAATTAAGCCGAATTGAAGTAGGTTAGAGCGTCTTACGTATGACAGGAATCTCACTCTTTATTTCATGCAGAAAAGAAAGATTGTCCATGTCTGGCATGTTTACGTTTGCCATTACTAGTCTAAATTTGTTCTTTTGCTCCCGAATCATTGACAAAGCAACAGAAGTTTGTTCAACTGTAGTAACTGAAAACAAAAAACCACAAACAGACGTTAGACTTGATATTGACAAAGTTCTTGAGGACAAATATAGAGACAAATATTCTTAAATCTTGTATAATAAAGAATGTATAATAAACTAGTTTTTGCAAGCTCGACGTAGAATATCCTGGTTTATTGATTTTCCTTGAACAGTTATGAAATTCAATGATGTTAGACAACATAATAAACCTATGAATAAACAATAATAGAAAATATTTAAGCTATTTCTGGAGTAATGTTGCTAAACTAGCACTGCTGATTCTAGAGGGAAAGCATGCACTATTTACTGTAAAACAGCATAGATTAGTCGTAAATACGTAAAATTATGATAGCATTTAATTCGATATCTCATGATTAACGTAGATTTTCTTTCTGTTTATGCAGTCGATTTTGAAGCTGAGTTTATCTTTCCATAAAATTTGGATATGCAATATAATCAAAACAAGAGTAGAAAAGTATATTATATTATTGAAGAACTTGTGATAGAAATAAATGAAAACAAATATGCTTCTAAATCTTACCTTTCGAGCCTGCAATTCAAAGTTAGGATGATGATTACAAGAGAAGAATTAAAATGGAACTAGGGCTACAATATCACTGAACATTTTATCGGTTAAGTTGTAGAAAATCTGTGGTTTACGTTGCTTGGAATAAAAAAGAAAATACTTTCATATTCGAAAGGATGTCTCCTTTTACAATTCTAGTTGCATTCCGAACATTTTCTACGTTAAATTAACTCTTATATTTTTCAAACTTCTTCCATGGATTCTCAATCAATCTTCTTATTAAATTTTATCCAAATATCTATGATGAATTCGAGGAGGAACAGGAAATAAACAAAAGAAGTCTGTGATGCTTCTATAGCATGCACAAAAATATTGAAAAAAAGAAAAAACAAAACAAAACAAAACCAAAAACCAAAAACAAAAACAAAAACAAAACAGAAGCATGAACTTTGCAAGTGCACAAATCTCATATAAAGACCTTAAAATTGTTGATATACAAACACTAGGCATATGACGAAATCGTAACAAGCAGATTATTATCACCTTTCAAAAGCATCAAAAGCGACACTAGTGAATGCAGAGAGACAGAGAGAGAGAGAAAACAAAACGAAACATAATACTCAATCGACTCTTTTGATGGTTATAAATAAATTTACCCTTGAAGGAATACTCTTCAAGCATTGATGAAATATAAAAAAGGGATAGCACGTCCTCATCGACAAGAAGGATTTCGAGGCCTCGTGCAAAGCTAGGGACCTTTGTGTTTGTTACGGAAAATTCTTTCAGCATTTGGTCCATTTCCATGATGACAACAAAAACAACAGCAACAATGAGAGCACAGAAAAACAAGAAGGAAGAGAAGGGGCAGGCAAAAGCAGTGAGTCTGAAGTTCTGAATTCAGAGAAGGTATATATTTTAGTGAGTGAAGCTTAGCTCCGAAATGGAAAAGAACAAACTCAGGAGGATGAGAAAAACAAAAGCTTGAGAGAGAGAGAGAGAGAGAGAGAGAGAGAGAGAGAGAGAGAGAGAGAGAGAGAGAGAGAGAGAGAGTGAGTGAAACGGGTCTGAAATGGAAAAAAAAAAAAAAAAGTGATATTAGAGTGTTTGGCTTACACTTTGCATGAGCATCGGAGACACCATATAAAGAACAAGTTAAAATAAGTATAAAAAATAAAAAATAAAAAGAAGAGCAAAATAGAATTTTTTTTTTTTTTCTCTTGTTTGTGGGGCTCACCATCTGTCCAGTAGCTGAACTACACGTGTCAACTGGTTGCCCAATGGCAGTGACTCTGAGGGGCGACTTTCATCAGAGTGAACAAGGTCAGCCATTTTTCATTCCGGTTTTTTTTTTTTTCATCTTGTTTTCTTTAAGGTAACAGTAGTTGACCCTGGTATTACAAGGCACACTGTTTTTTCGAGCCATAAACAGTGAGGAAATTACACTAACTAATCTTTATGCCATGTGGGCTTCGGAACTAAAGGAAAATTTTTTCATATTATGAAAAGCATCAATAAATTTATTTACTTTTATTTTTCTTATATCTAACAGCTTACTTAGTTTGGCTTCGTATTTTAAAAATTTAATTTTTTGTTTTTGTTTTTATAATTAAGAACCTACTTAGTTTGCTCTCACTTTTCTTAAGAGAATATTATCATTTCTAATGAATTTCGGTTTCTTAATACCAAGTCATTAAGGGGCTTAAATTCTCACAACCCTCATAAATATTTATCAATTTTTGTTGAGATTTTCTCATTTAATGCAAGATTATGGCACCGAAGCAAATGTAACGCATGGCATTGGCACTTGATTCTCTATGGAACTTTGGCATGAGGTCGTAGGAAGACCATTTTTATTTTTATTTTTATTTTTATTTTTTTTTGGTCACAAGTCATAACTAGTAAATTAATAATTTGGAATCATAGATATTATTATAGTTGACAAGAATTTGCACTTATGTTAAATAAAACACCAGTAACTAACATTCCTTGTGCGGTTTTAGCAATGACATTAATTTCTAATTGGTAAACACTCCCAGGAGACTTGCACATCAAGGGAAGATCGAGCCCACAGGACGATCCCGACCGAGGGTGCAGAACATTACTTGGCTTCCGCGGTCCAAACAAACATGCAGGATTGAAAATCTCAAACCAAAACCAAAGTCTCAAACACGATTTTCACACCCAATCTAAAGCCAAATCATCATTCAGAGAGTTGAGAACACCTTTTCGCATTGCCTTCAAAAATTACGATAGTGAAACCTCCCTCCACAGCTAAAGAAATTGCCTCACATTTTGGGAAATGATGTGACAGTAACATGTTACATTAGTTTGTCACTAAAATGTAATTTGTTTGTAATGTAACTCATTATAAAGTACTAAATGTGAAACTTTTATTTCAAAATACATGGCACCTAAAAATGTGTGGAAACTGGAAAGTATTTCTGACTAATTAACCATGTTCGAGCCTCTTTAAAATATCACTAGTACCACTAACTTAATAATATATGCCAATCATAAATATAACTAAGTTTACAATAATGGCAGCCTTTTAATTAAGCATACTGGTTCTTTTGGGAAAAGAGTATATGAACCATAAAACATTTCTTAAAGTGAATTCTGTCTTACGATATTAAAAGAACATTTTACCAATAGAATGTTTTTGAACTATGAAATCTTTGTCCAAAGTGTCGAATATTATTATGAGAGCTTCTATGGTAGGATCACATTAAATAAACTATCGGTAGTTCTTTATTTTTAGTCATCATAAAAGTATTAAAAATTGTTTAATATGCATATTTTTTTTAATTTAATAAGATTTTAACTTTATTCAACGGTTAAAAACTGACATTATTAGTAGGGCTGAGCTACTGGCTTAGTAGGAAACTTACAAAATGAATATATTGTAAAATACGATTGATAATCACAAACATGCACTACATTAAAGATTTTTCCTACCATAGAAGAAACTAAAAACAAGATGGAATTTAGGTAGATGCCTAGTCTCTCAAGTACCTATAAGGCAATAACCATTATGTTAGAGACAAAAATATGAAAAACACATAATTAATTTTATACTTTTTAAACCGTTAGATCATAGAATAATTGTATCATAAAAAAAAAAAAAAAAAAAAAAAAATACAAGTTTTTGCAAGAACAACCTTGCCTCTTCTAAACAACAACGACGATGATGATGAGAAACTTGCATTGCATAATTTAACACCAACCTTCCACCTTGACCAACTAATAGAGAACCAAAATCCAAATGAAACGAAAAACCTACCAATTGTTGCAAGCTGTGTAGGTTGGTGCAATTTTCCAATTTCATTCCTAAATTCATTTGATTATTTCGTACGAAAATCAGAGACAATGAACACAACCTAGCCTTTGTAATGTAGCTTCCCTTCTTCAAAGAGCAAGGGGACATTATTCTCTATTTTCGCTCCCTTGTTTGGGAAAATCAAAATAACACGAGTGATATGAGCTAGTTCTCTGTTTATGCTAACAAAAGAAACATGGAAATGAAATTAAAGGAAACTAGGAGAGACGCGGCGGCGGCGGCGGCCGCGGCGAACGAAAAAAGAAAAGAGGAGAAATGAATAAAGGAAAATAGTAAAAAATAGGCCAATATGAAAAGTTTAAGAAAGTAAATAGGCCAATTTTTAGTTATAGAAATTAATAGGCCATAACTTGTCAACTTATGGTTCATAACCAGATAAGTTATGGATAAACTTGTCAAGTTATGGTTCATAACCGGACAAGTTATGGACAATTATGAATAATAACTTGTCAAGTTATGGTTTATAACCAGACAAGTTATGGACGAAAATAATAATTTGGCCTATTTATTAACTTATGTAAATTATTGGCCTATTAATTTTAATTCATCTTAAATTTTAACCTATTTTCCTCTTTCTTCCGTGAATAAATAGGGTCAGGCTCAGTGCTAGGGTTTTCACTTTTTACTATTTTGGTATGGTGGACCATTTATTTTAAGCCCAAGACAGAAAATGTATCTTCGGATCTTCTATTATATCACTCTTGGGAGATAGATACCTACGACAACCAAAATTTTAAATAAGTTTTATCTTTTTTATTCGGTTTAAGGTTATTAGTGAAATGAATAAAAAAGAGAATAACTTTAATTCCTAATTTAAGGGGAAAGAGTTTTTAACATCACGTCATAATTTTTAAAATTATTGTTTTTGTCTCTAAACTTTTAAAAAATCAAGTGACCCAAACTCATATTTAGGGTTCGTTTGGTTCTTAGAACTTTTGAAAATTTCGCTTCAATATTCTCTCATAAAAAATGACCAAAAACAAATCACATGATTTGAATTCATGAACCAAACAGACCCCCAAACGGACCCTTAGCTTTTTCTAAAGTACCTTGCATCCAACCACTTGGGAGTTCATTTTGATTCGATTAATATAACCTCTAAGGGCCCATTTGGTTTATACATTTAAATCAGTGGTTCTTAATTTTTATAATTGAAATTCAAATTTTTTGTAAGAAAAATACTGTAACATAATCAAAATTATAAGTTTAAACACATGAAACAAACGAGCCTTAAGTAGTTTAAACAAACCACTTGAGGTTCAATTTTATAGCAAATCTTATGGGCCTGTTTGGTAATGTTTTTAAAATGGTTTTGTTTTCAGTAAAAAATAAAAATGAGATTGTTTTAAAAATCATTCTGAAACTGATTATGAAATTACATTTAGTGGTCTTTCAAGAGACTGATTTAAGTATGATAAAAAAAAAGTGAAATCATGTTTAGTTATATTTATATTTGTTTTGAGGACATGTAATTAATAATCTTAAATTAATATATTAAGTAATTAATAATTGATAATTATTTAACAAATATAAATTAATATATTAATAATGTAATAATAATGGATAAATTATCATTAATGGGTACATTAGTATTTAAACTATATATATAATAAATTAATATGCTAAATAATTAAAAATAGTAATTAGTAATTAATTATAAATAATTACTATGTTAGTATGTACTCATATTTATTAAATTATAAATAATTAATTAGTGTATTAATAAAAATAATTAGTATATACATAATTTATTAATATTCCGTTTAATAATTAAACTATTAAATTTTAGTTACATAATTAAATAATTAGTTAATTAATTACTAATGTTTATTTAATAATCTATTATTTGATATATCACATGATAAATTTTTGGTACTTATTCTTTTTATAATGATTAATTACTAATTATTAATTATTAATTATTAATTATTATTGATTAGTATATTGCATATTGATAATTGTAATTTAATATTAATTTTTAATTGAGTAATTACTATTTATTTTTTATTTACCAACTATTTACTAATTAATAGATTATAATTAACATAATATATGATTGATATATTATTCATTAAGTATTTATTTAATAACCTATTATTACTTTTTTTATTGTTAATATGTTATATAATAAATTTTTTGCAATTAATCTTTAACTAAATAATTAACTACTATATTATTTATTATTTTATTAATAAAATTAAAAACTTAATAGTAATAAATTAATATTTAATTAATAATTAATTAATTACTATCTATTTATTAATTATTAAGTGTATTTATTTATTAATTATTAATTAATGTATAATATAATTAATAATTAATAATTAATTATTTAATATAACTTTGTTGATAAGTATTATAAAATGAAAACAAAAATGAAAAATAATTTATTATTATTTTTATTTTTTAAAATAAATTTAAAAAAATGCAAGTTGTAAAGTGAAAAAAAAAAAAAAAAAGATAAAATGTTAATAACGGGACCTGCATAAGACACGTTTCCTCAAGCTACTATACAACGATATGAGAGTTCGGACTTGCAATTGAAAAATTCAAATCCAGTTGAGACCGAGAGAGAGAGTGAGAGTTGAAAAACTGGATTAGAGAGAGAGAGAGAGAGAGAGAGAGAGACCAAAAGCAAAAAAAGGAAAAAGAAAAGAAAAGAAAAGAAATTCTAGCAAAGCAAAAGGTTTTGGAGGTTGAAAATGGTTAGCTTCTGTTCAATTTCTTATTTTATTTGTGTGTGTGTGTGTGTGTGTATCAATGCTAGGGTTTTCCTTTTCTCCTATTCACTTTCTCTGTCTATTAAGTTTTTGAGCTTTATGAATGCGGAGTTGTTGATTTGTAGGCGGACGATTATACCGATGAACTCGATTCCTTGTTCGATTACAAAAGAGTTCAACCAAATATCGTCTTATGTTTAGACGGTGAGTTTGACGCCTCATTGTTTTCTGTTTGGTTGATCATAAACTGTATTCATTAGGTTTTCGGTTGGGAAAAATCAATTCTTGCAAATTTTTGTGGGGTTTTATTGATTAGGAATTGAAATATGAAAAAGGGTTGAAGCTTGAATTTAAGATTTAAAGTTTTCTTCCTGGAATGTTTAATTCAATATTTGATATTTCGTTTAAGCTTTATTGATTAATTTGTGGATGAATATGAGTTTGTTCGAAAAAAGTTTGAATCTTGAATTCGATGTTTTATATTTCTTTGAAGCTTAGTTATGTTATTTCTGTTATGGTTATGGCTAATGAGTTGGGTGCCAAAACGATTTGAAGATTGAATTAATGTTTTATATTTCTTTGAAGCTTCATTCTTTTATTTCTGTTATTTTATTGCAGATGATGAGTTAGATGTCATTCCGGCGTCCTCTCCGAAAAGGAGGAAGGTTGCTGGTTCAAAGGTAATTGAACAAGTTGATGAACTGATTGATATTTTTCTCATAAACTAAGCCTATTTATAGATTACAAAACAGTCTACCTAAGAGTTATTTATAGTAACACAATATTCAGCACTAATTACAAATAATGGCCTAATATACAAGAATTTCCAGCTTGCATTGACTCTGGAAATCAGGGAACAAATTCCCTTAAAACCAGAGTCAACGAATCCTTGAAGATTAGTCAACGCCCCTCCTCAAGCTGGTGAGTGGATGTTTTCCATTCCTAGTTTGCGGAAGATGCTTTGAAATGTAGTGACAGATAGACCCTTGGTTAAAGATGTTTGCCAGTTGTCTATTTGTAGGAACGTCGGGAGTGCAAATTAGACCACTTTCTAGCTTTTTCTTGATGAAATGTCTGTCGATTTCCAAGTGCTTAGTTCGGTTATACTGAACCGGATTATGAGCAATACTGATGGCGGACTTGTTATCACAGTATAGTTTCATTGTTCCTTCCCACTTGATCCCTAAATCACTTAGGACAATTTTAATCCAAAGTAACTCACTTATACCTTGAGCCATTGCTCTGAATTCAGCCTTTGCACTTGATCTAGAGACTACAGTTTGCTTCTTGCTCCTCCAAGTTATCAGGTTTCCTCCTAGGAAAGTGCATTAACCTGTGGTAGATCTTCAATCGATGATTGATCCTTCCCAATCTGCATATGTGTATGCTTCTAAATCGAGTATGCCATTTCTCTTGAATAAGATTCCTTTTCTTGGAGTGCCCTTCAAGTACTGTAAAGTTTTGTACGCAGCTTTCAGGTGAGCTTCTCGTGGAGCATGCATAAACTGACTTAGAATACTTACATCATAAGCAATGTCTGGCCTGGTATGTGACAGATAGATAAGTTTACCAATCAATCTTTGGTACCTTCCTCTGTCCATTTCTTGACTTTCAACGGCTTCTCCCAACTTGTGAGTGTAATCAATGGGAACTTTAGATGGTCTGCATCTAAGCATGCCAGTTTCTTTGAGTAGATCTAGGATATATGAGAGAGGAAAATTCCAAGCTTCGAATGAGCAACTTCAATTCCTAGGAAATACTTGAGTTTTCCTAGGTCCTTTATTTCAAACTTCTGGAGAGATGAGTCTTCAACTTCCCAATTTCTTCTATGTCGTCACCTGTCACAATTATGTCATCACCGTACACAATTAGAGCAGTGACCTTCCTAGCTGTTGATCTTTTGACAAAGAGAGTGTGATCTCCTTGACATTGTTTATACTTAATTCTCTCAATGGCCTTTGCAAACCTTTCAAACCATGCTCTCGGGGACTGCTTTAAACCATATAGAGCATTTTTCAACCTGCAAACATGGTTAGTCCTGAAGTTTTGGTTGAATTCAGGTGGAGCCTCCATTTAAGCTTCCTCCTCTAGATCTCCATGCAAAAAAGCATTCTTTACATCAAATTGCTGCAGAGTCCGGTTTAGATTAGCTACCAGTGATAATAAGATCTGAATGGTGTTCATTTTGGCTACAGGGGCAAATGTTTCTATGTAATTTGTTATGGGGTAAAATCTTAAGCCCTACACGAAGCAATGACTGGGCGCCACGTGGCATGATTGGGAGATAAAGTAATTAAGAAAAAGATACGGAGTGGCGGCAGGGCGCATTGGATGAACGTCGACCCTTAGCGGTCAAGTATCCTCGTTCAAAGAGTTGACTAGAAGGAACAAGAGCCACACCATGAAGACGAACGCTCCACTAGCCATGAACGAAGAGCGCTTCCAGGGAGCCGAAGGTGACAAACCCACCCACGTCCAGGTTAAAGTACGACTGTGCCAAGATTTGACGTGCATTAAATGCATGCAGAGTAGGTGGTGAGGCCGGTGGAGAAAGTCAAGTAGATTGGCTAAAATCTCAGTGATCAGAGATACTGTTTCGGAGTGGGGAGAAGATATCACGGGATTTGATTAGATGGTTAACAATTGGCAGATATGATACAATGTATATAAGCATACAAAATGGGTTGAAAAGGGGATAAAAGGATTGAACACCTTTTTTTTTTTTTCCCAGAACTTGTATTTTCTCTACCAAAGATAGTGAAGAACTATGTGGACGTAGCTCTATATTGGAATGAACCACTATAAAATCCTTGTGTTGATTTCCTTTTCTTTTTTGTTGATTCATCATCATTTGAAGTTCATTTAATCCGAACATAAACCACAAACTTATCATTAATCTATTAACTAGTTTTTATCGTCAACATAATCTATCCCATATGTTTGAGTGTAACCTGTGGCAACAAGCCTAGCCTTATATCTCTCAAGAGTCCCATCCGCATTATATTTCATTGTGAATACCCACTTACGCCCAATCACCTTTTTTCCTTTTCCTTTAGGCAACTCCACAATCTCCCAAGTATTGTTTTTCTCAAGTGCTCTCATTTCTTCAAGCATGGCTTTTTTCCACTCCCCATTCCCAAGTGCTTCTTAAACAGTTTTTGAATTTCAATGGTGTTTAATTTGGTGAGAAAAGTTCTATGGGACGAGGAGAGATGCCCGTATGAAATGAAGTTGGCTATGGGATGTTGGGTACATTTCCGTGTTCCTTTTCTTAAAGCAATTGGAATATAAAGATCATGAAACTGAGGTAGTAAAGAAGAGTTGGATTCATTACCTGGATTTGATTCAGATGATTGGTTGTGCATGGGTTCAAGAACTGGTTTTCTTCTTGAGTACACTTTCAGTGGAATGGTGGATTGAGGACAAGTTTCACTAGGCTCATCGGTAGGACTCAACTGGTTTGGGAAAGACTCGAGAACAAGACTATTTTGTCGGGTAGGACTGGACGAGGTTGTTTCTTCTTGACCCAATAGACTTGCTGGATGTTCATGATCGGAATTCAACGGAATTGGTGTTGTAAGAACTGAACTTGATCGATCAAATTGAAGGAAATCAAGGTTATCATCGGTTCTCATTTCTCCCGAAAGGCAACTTGGATCATAAAACTTTTGATTTTCAGCAAAAGTGACATCTTTAGAGACAAAATTTCCTTGAGGCCGGATGATAACATTTATATTGATATCAAGGAGATGGCGATTTTTTCATTTCTGTAATCCTATTTTGTTGGGAGTATCAACACAAGAGGACTCATGGATTATACCTTTTTCTTGGAGAAATGGTGACATGACTTGATTGAAATATTATTGTGCATTGTCAGACCATATATGTTTAATACAAACACCAAATTAAGTGGAAACCATTTTATGAATCATAGGAAAAATTATACTCACATCAGACTTGCTTTTCATCAAAAATAGCTAAGTAGTTCTTGAAAAAGCATCTATAAATGAAAAAAACCATCGAGACCCATTAATAGTTGAAATTTTTTAGGGTCCCCATACATCAGTATGAACTAAAGAGAAAGGATGAGATGTTATTGAATTGCTTAAAGGATATGAAACTCTATGGTGTTTAGCCATTTGACACACCTCACAATTGAAATCTTTAACATCAATCTTATGAAATAACAAGGGAAAGCTAGTCTTTAACAAAGGAAAAGATGGATGACCCATTCTAACATGATGTAGCTAAATTTGAGCCCTTTTAGCATACTAGGTTTCTGACAAATATGACTGAGAAATGCAATTGATTTCACCATTACCACCACCATTGTCCAAGTAGTAAAGCCCTTCCTGTTCCTTAGCATGCCCAATCAGCTACCCCGTATCTTGGTCCTGAATTTCACAATACGTTGGATAAAAAATCACTTTACAATTCAGATCATAGGTGATTTTTTTAATTGATAATAAATTGATTGACAATTTGGGAGTGTGAAGAACGGATTTTAGAGAAAGGAAAGACATGAGATTTATGGTTCCTTTTCTAGCAACAGCGGCAAAGGTTCCATCGGCAACTTTTATTTTTTGGCTACTAGAACACGGTGTATAAGATGAAAAAATATTGGAAGAATGTGTCATATGGTCGATGGCTCTTGAGTCAATTATCCAAATTCCAAAAAAACTGTTCTTCGAAGTACTCAAGGAATGAATTGAGGAAAACTTACCTGATTGGGCCATGGAACATGAACCCGTTGGTTTTTCAATTGCAGTGAGAAAGCTTCGTAGTTTTTCAATTTCCTCCTTATTCAGCCCATTCACTTCGGTAGTAGTAGTGTCTTCTTCGGTACTAGCAATGCTGGCAGCTTGATTGCGCACTACATACTGCTGTTGCGGGTTGTTTCTCCTTTGAAGTTTCCAGCAAATGTCTTTAGTGTGACCTGTTTTCTTGCAGTAGTTACAAAATAGATTTTCTCTACTGTTGTTCGAAGGTTTGATCTCTCTACCGCTGTTCCAAGGTCTGGTCGTGTTATTTGGGGTCCTTCGAGTCTCTCGCTTCACTGAATCTCCATTGGTTGTTGCTGAAGTGGTGGCAATCAGCGTTGTTCCTTCATTCAGTGGAGTTTTAAGCATGATTCCCCTCCTTCATTCTTCTTTTCAAATGGTGGAAAAGACTTCACTCAAGCTTGGAAGAGAGTCTTTCCCGAGTATTTGGACACATACTTGGTCGAATTCGACATTCAGCCCCGCTAGGAACTCATAGACTCTTTCTCCTTCAACAAATCTTAGTAATCAGTGACCGAGAGAGTACCTTGTTTGGTCGAGTGACTTTTTGTTTTGATTTCAAAAAGAAGGGCTACATCACGAACCTTTGAATAAGTTTGCTTCACCGTGCCCCAGATGTCCTTTGCAGTTGTGAGAAACATGCACGTCCCATTGATTTCAGGCACCATTGAGTTCCAAAGCCACGACATGATCGAAGAATCTTCTATGTCCCAAGCAGCAAATTTTGGATCACTCTCTTCTGGAATCGAACCTGTCAAATGACTCAGTTTTCTCTTACCCTTTAGAAAAGTCCTCACGAGTTGCGACCATACAAGATAATTACGGCCATTAAGCCTAAATGAGGGCTGTAAATTCTGATATTCACTAGAGGATTGTTGAGAGGAATGATTTAAGAGGGTTTTGGTATGAGAGTGCTAGTGCTAGTGCTGGAAGTTTGTTATGTGCTGAAATTTTAAGGCATTTTTTCTGATCAGAAAAAGAAAGGCTGGCACGGGAAGAAAAAATAGGTATTGAAGGGTGTTTTCCATAGGAAACGAAGGGGGTGGAAAGAATAATCCTAATGCTCTGATACCATGAATAAATTGATGAACTGATTGATATTTTTTTCATAAACTGTACAGCCTATTTATAGATTACAAAACAGTCTACCTAGGAGCTATTTATGGTAACACAATAATACTCAGCACTAATTACAAATAAAGGCCTAATATACTAGAATTTCCAGCTTGCATTGACTCTGGAAATCAGGGAACAAATTCCCTTAAAACCAGAGTCAACGAATCCTTGAAGATTTGTCAACAGTAATAAAGTTCTGTAATTCTATTTGCCGACATGTCTTAAAAACTATTATCAGATTACCCCCAAGGGGTAGCTTAAGTAGCCCAGGACCTCACCTTACAAGTGGTAGGTCTTGGGTTCAAGTCCCCTTGGGGTACCTTCCTCAGTTTGTCTCGATGTGTTCAGAAAGTAGGGTCTACACACACCCTTAGGGATTAGTTAGGTGCTCAAAGAGGCCTGGATACCCTAGGTTATTAAAAATTTTTAAAAAAGAACTATTATCAGTTTGGTTAGTGGGAGTGGTTTAAAATGAAGGCTCCTTTAATTGTTTTATCTTATATGTTTTGAATTATATGGTATCAGGTTGAAAAGGTGGATAAAAATGAGAAGTCAATTTACGTGCTTGATTGTGAAGAGGAAGATAAGGAAAATGAGGATTGGCTACATTCTCCACCAAAAGTTTCTTGTCAGGCTACGGTCCTTGCTGAAAATTCAACTATTAAAGAGTTGAGGTATACAACAACTTTTAGGATCCGTAACATTTTGTTGTGGTATATTTTTTCAATTGATGTAGGCATGTGGCCCGAGATGCAATCCAAAGAGACTCAACATTTTGTCTGTTCAAGTATTTAGCTTTCTTTCTGAAGCATATTCGCACTTTTATCTTTGCAGCTGTAATAATTTGATTCTGAACTGCTACTCGTTCCTTTAGAGATGGCCTCATTTGGTATATTTTGGGCTCCTTTTACCATAAGTTCTTCATATCATTGGCATTTTTGCATATAGGTTAATGAAGCAGGAGCTGTTATCTTGTGCACTATCAGCGGAGGATGTCTTGCGATCCATGGAAGAGTCTGTGAAAGAAGATGGTAAATCATTGCAGTCTTCTTTGGATGCCGTTGCAGACCAACCTTCAAGACCTGATAATGAAAGAGCTAAGATAGTTATTTCTGTTCAGGACAAGGATGGGCTCAAGCAATTTCGCATATACATGGTATATTCTTACGAATATTGTGATACTATTCTGTTCATACGCTACCATTATCATTGATAAGCTTATGTCTAGTTACCAGGGGTAAAAAAATAAAAATCTGGAGTTATATAGTATTACGGTTATTCTTTCTGAAATATAGAGGTTATGTGGAAAGAAATATCTCATTGAAAGGCTGAACACTTGGTATATTAAAGATGATGATGATAAAATTGCACCATTACTCCGCTCTCTCTCTCTCTCTCTCTCTCTCTCTCTCTCTCTCTCTCTCTCTCTCTCTCTCACACACACACACACACACACACACACACACACACCTCTGTGGAGACACACTTGACTTGACTATATATGTCTATTTGTTTATGTATAATGCATGCCGTGTGTTCATGGTCACATGAAGATTTTTCAGACAGCATGGGAGAATCAAGGACTTGATGGAATCGATGAATGAAAAGATTTTGATACTTTTTTGTGAAGTTTGAGTTTCCTGAAATACTTGATAATAAAGTTGCACCATATACTTCTCTCTCTCTCTCTCTCTCTCTCTCTATATATATATATATATATATATATCTGTTTATTTGTTTGACTATGTAGAATCTCTCTCCCATCTATTTGTTTATATCTGTCTATTTGTTTGTATTATTGGTTGAGTTTAACTGTCTGACAATTGAATAATCTAAGTTCTTATGTGCAGGATGATAAGTTTGAGCGGCTCTTTAAATTGTATGCGGAGAACGCTAAGCATGACCTACAGAGTCTGATATTTTGCTTTGATGGTGAGAAAATAGGAGCAGAAGCAACCCCTAATGCTCTTGGAATGGAAGATAATGACATTATTGAAGTGCATGTTAAGTCAAGCTGATGAGGTAATTTCTTTTTAAAAAGCACCATTTTGACGTGATAATTACAGTAAAGTACTCGTCTAGAAGTTTACTGTGCTGCTATGAGATTTTCAAAATAGGGAATTTCTTTTTGTTTTTTTTTTTTTTTTTTTTTTTTTTTTTTTTTTTTTTTCCTTCTCATTTTGTTTCTTTTAACAGTGAGGAAAATATAATTGCTCAACAAAAGAAAATATATACACATCATTTGTTAATTGAGTTTCTGAAAATTGGTATCCAAAATTGTGAAGAAATGGGTATATCTTTGAAACCCAGAGGTGTAGTGTTTCATCCTATGCAATGAGATATACTGATAAACTATTTTCTTTACCCATCCTTATTAGTTAAATGGGTTATATAAGTGTACTTTTGCCCTTTGAGTTGTCATGTATTAATCTAGTGCCCCTCTATTTGAAGTCAATAACCATGTCTATGGTGAATGTTTGAACATTATTCTTCTATTACATAACAGTATGTTTGGTAGGATGGACAGAAAATAGGAAGGAAGGAAAAGTACAATACCTAAGTGAAGGAAGTAAAATCGTTTTTTCTCATGTTGTTTGGTAGAAGAGAAAGAAAAGTGAAAAGAAAATGTCAAATTTAAGGCATTTTACAATAATACCCCAATACAAATAAAATTATGATGAATGGTGAAGGTTAAAATTGTTATTTTACATCTCATTTGCTTGTCAAACTTTTTCCAGTTGGAAGGATTAAAATTGGTGAGCCCCATGGTTTTTCATTTTCCTTCCTTCCTCATTTTCTCTCCAAAATCCTTCTTCTATTTTCTTTCCTCTCTTTTCCACCCTACCAAACACACTGTAAATATTCTTCTTCTCTCAGGGCTTAATATCCTTTCAACCCTCGGCATTCTGTGAGTGCTTCGTCACAAGAAAAACATACTGACGAGCTCTAGTGTTCTCCTAGTTATAAAACAAGAAATGGTTTGTCAATTCTAAACCATAATCACTTGAGAATGATTTCTTGAGCGCTCATAATCTTAAAAGTTTATTTATGATATCATTTTCTGCTTGTCGTGAAAATGTTTTTTTGGTTTGTAGACTATTTATGTAGGCTGCCTGATGACAGTGCAGCCTCGGACCAACAATTGGAGGCCATGTTGTTAACGGTAATTGAGGGTTTTAGAAGGAAGTACGTTGGACTTTGTGAAGAACCATTGGGCCGTGTTTCTCATGTGTTCAATGTGTTGAAAATTCAAGAATGTCCAGACCAAGAAGGAGATCAAATTTGTACGGCTTTAGGAGGAGATTAATTTGGCAAGTTTCCAGATTGTTTTGGCACAGAAGTCATAAGGATTTTAGTTTCCCTTTTTGTTTTGATTTGTTTCCTGATTTAATTTCCTTGGAGACTAGCTGTTTCCTATTTTATAGTTTCCTGTTTTGTTTTGTGTTCACATCAGCTGAGGGATGAATGGCCTTTATGCCCTTTTAGTTTCTTTTGCATTTTTATTGTAACCTTAGCCCTATAAAAGGCTTCTTACACGCCATAATGAAAACAGAGTGAGTTTTTGTTTTGCCATCTTGGTGCTTTGGTTGAGTGCGCTCCCAAATTGTGAGAATCGTGTGTTCTCGTGTTATTTTCCTTATTCTATTCTAACGTGAGTTAGAATATCACTTCCGCTGGTTTGTGAAAACTTTAGTCGGGAGTTTTGTTCTTGTGTTTGAGAGGTGCAGAACCTTGAAAGCACATCACTGCCTTCATAGAAGCTTTACGTTGTTCTGTTTGTATTACATATATAAGAACATAACTGGATTGTTAGACTAAAGAAAGATTATTTAATCTATGAACTAGCCATTTTCAGTTTTTTTGGTTTTTGAAAATCATATGCTGTCCTCCCTTATCCTATTTATATTAACCGAATTCTTAGTTTTCTCGCTGTCCTTATGTATGTAGATTTTTGGTTTATTATGCAAAATCTTTGCTCTGTTTATTTTTTAATTCTTTTTTACCATTTAAGTGCTGCTTATATGACTATGCCTCCATCGCAGTTTATATCATTTCTTCTGGACCCTGGTTTTAATTTCAGGTTTTTGCTTCGCAAAAAATACTCAAAACCTTTTTTGCTGTTCGTTTTTTTTTTTTTTTTTTTTTTTTTTTTTCCAGGACCAAAAATGCACTTCTGGCGGTGCAACTATTGGTCATAACTGTAGTCTCATGCATCTTTTCCCACACAAACTCGGTAGTTCCAAGACAGCTCTGGACAGTGAAGGTAAAATGTACTTAATGTTGCTCTCCTTAACTCGTTTTGAACTAATGGCATATGGGTTTTTTTGTGTCAAATTGAGAATTAATGTGCTGGAATGTTAATGCTAGTTAATATGTAAATTGCACTCTTGGGAGTTTTCCAAGCTCTTCAATGCATCCCCTCGTTTTGTTCAACTAAATTTTGCAATTATATAAGAATCTAGTCTTTGGTTCAGTGACTAGAAGTAATGGAGGAGGCTACAATACTAAACTGGTGGAGGTGTGAATCTAGTTTTTTATGCATTAAAAGCTTGTCGAAATTAGCGACATATCAGGGATTTGAATATATGACTTTTCATTTTGTCCTTCCCATCTTTTTGGCTATCATGTTGGACATTTAACGACTTCTTTTTGTGGATTCAAGTTGAAAACTTGAGTTAAAAAAATGAATTTATGTAAGAAAAAATATTGTAATAAAGTGAAAGGTAATGTAGAAATGTCGATTCTTTTTCCTGTTTTATCTTTTGGTTATTATTTGTGTTTTTGTTAAAATTGCATTAACCTATATTAAGCTTTGCTTAAAGTTATATGTTAAGTAAAATATGTCTTTAATTGGTTAGAGTATGCATTTTTGGCAAAAATTGGTTTATTTTATTTTTTCACTCATTCTAAATGGAACGTCCAATTCCGTAACTGATACTACTTTCCTCTCATATTGCTCGTCAGTGTGGCGTTTAATAAGCATTGTAATGATAGTGCACTCAATTCGGATATCAACATCTGAGATCGTTTTGTTATTAATGTTTGCATGTTTGAGAATGAAACTGTTTCCTATCTAACAATGCTTTGTCATAATTAAAGTAGACCACCACACCATGTGATTATAAAAGCTATACAATGGCTAAAGCAAAGAGGTGTTGAACAATCTTCCCTATTTGTTCCATACCCACTTAAAAAAGGAATGAAAAAGAAAAGTATTCTTCCAATGAAAAAGAAAATATACGAGAGAAAATAAGAGTTAAAGAAAAGGTTTTGTTATTTCTCATGTTGTTTGGTACGAGGAAAGAAAAACCTTTTATTAAGCAAATTAAAGAAAAGTTGTATTTGAAGTTATTTTTTTTTTTTTTTTTTTTTTTTTTTTGGGTTTCTCAAGTATTTTAATTAACATATAAGAATGATATAGTAACATTATTTTATTTGTCTCACTTTTTCGTCAAATTTTTCTCTTCATTTTCTTTTCAATTTTGAAGAGATGAAAAATGCAAAATGCGGGTCTCTAAGAGATTTAATTCCTCCTATTTTCCTTTCTTTTTTTTCTCAATTTTCACTCGAAAATTCTCTGCCTACCTTTTTTCCTTTCATTCACTTTTCATTCCTAACAGATATAACATTTAAGTGTTAGAATTAATTGACCTTTGGTTGCCGAGCTACGTTGACAGTCTCATTTTAATCCTTAAACTTCAAGACTTTACAAAGTCTCATTTTAGTCCTTAAACTTCAAGACGTTACAAATTGCATCATAAACTAGGCTACTTGACTCATGTTTGGTCCTTTAGTTGCAAAACTCATTAAAAAGTTGATGGAAAGATTTATGTAAGCTATATGTTTGACGTATTATGCTACATTGTTTTTCAATACATAATGTAATATTTGCTTTTCTCTATAAAGTTTTAAGCTTTAAAATTTTGTGAAATGCAAATTTTAAATTTTCAAAGATTAAAAAATAACAGTAATTATTCAATGAAAAAGGCAATATGCTAACCAATAAAAACCTAAAAATTTTGAGAACATTGAATTCCAAATATCAAATTTAACATTAAACATAATATTCAATTGAACTGTGGTTTTCTTACCAAAATATCAAAATTTCTAGGAGATGTTATTTGTTATAATTAGTGATGCAATCATTACAAAAATATTGCACTAAATTAAAACTTTTATATAACAAATGGGACCTTTTTCTTTTTTCTTTTTTAATAATTGACACATGTGTTGTGATAACAATACATTAATATCAAAATTTGACATTATATTGAAAATCCGATATTCATTTCAAAAAAAAATCCGTTAGTTTTTTGTCCCTATTTTAAATATTCATTTCAAAAAAGAAATCGTTACTTTTTTGTCTCTCGTTGTTTATGAAAGAATATTACTAGAATCACTTGAAATATTACTCTTTTTTTCGCTCTCTATGTTATTTTGGATGTGTCTTCACACTTCACACTTCCCAAAAGCAACGAAACCTTTATTGCAAACCATTCTATAACAATTTGTTACAAATCTGCCATTCTTACATTTTACAGCATTACCACTATTATATATTCTTATGTTTGAGTGTATTCCTAAAATATGTTTTCCTTGAAAACTCCAAAATATTATATCTTTTTTTTCCTCCCAAATGTAAAACAATCAAATAATGTCATCAACAAACAAAAGCCTAAATAATATTTAAATAGATTTTTTTATTTGTTATTAAGCAAAAATAAAAATTTCATCCAACAAAATATTGCAACGAAAAGCTATTAGCATTAAGAAGAGTAAAATTTGAGAGCTACTCTTTTACCGTCTAATATGTTAGATCTAAAATATGTGGACGATTCGACCCAGCGAAGAAACATGGAGGTTCATGCTATTAGTTTAAAACACAACTCAAATTTTTACTGTAATATTTTTTCATAAAAAATTAAATTTAATTTTTTGTACTATAATATTTTTTTTTTATATAAATTAACTTTTCAATTTGAGTTTCGAATTAGTGAAACAAACGAAAAAATGTTAGAGCTAGTCTTTGAATATTATCTAGGCTACGATGTTTTTAAAACATTTCTTTGTTAGATAGAAAGCCAGAAGACGAATTAGTAGAATAGGTACCCAAAAAAAAAAAAAAAGCCAACAATCTAGCGTGTATAAACACATTCCTTACCAATTATCTCTAGGTTCTTTTCTTTCTTTCTTTCCGTGAATAGTCATTGCTAGTTTCTTATTGGTTATACTTAGAGATGGCAGTTTAGGTCATAATACGATAACACTGCTCGAAATTCACACGATATTATCGTGTTTGAGTTTACCATAAATGAGTTTGGCTCATAATTGGGTTAATATAATTAATAAACGGGTTAGGTTAGGGTTGACCTTCTAACACAAAGTGACTAAAATCAACACGATTAACTATATATGTCATTTGTAAATTAATTATATATGATATAATATAAAAGTTCAAATGATGTTCTAAATATAGATAGTATGTATTTCAAAAGTTTTTGATAAATTTTTCTCGTCTATCTTAAAAGAAAAGATAAATTGATAACAAAATTGTTAAATGTGTCATAATCGTGTTAAATAAATCCTAACTGTATCAATTATTTATTTAATATATTAATTTAAATGGGTTGCGCAAGTTGACATGATTAATAAACGGGTCGTGTTTAAGTTGTCATTTTTGACACGTTATTTAATAAATGAATCGTATTAGAGTTGATATTTTCTGATACGATTAATAAACTGGTTGAACACAAATACGATTTATTAATACGAATAGCCACCCTGCCTAATTATACCATTAGGCAATGACAGATTTGTAATTAAATTATAGAAGAATGGTTTATAATTAAGCTTTACTTTTGTGGAGAATTGTAAAGCCACATGGCACAAAAAGACCCAAAAAAAAAGTAACATTTCATATAACCACATGACACTTTATTTTAAGTAAATAACAGTTTCACACAGGCACACTACGATCTCATTTATTTTGTGAATTTGAGTTTTTAATTCGAGTTGAAATGTGACATTTTCTTAGAGCTTTTAACTATAACAAAAAAATTTATATGTGACATTTTTTTAGAGCTTTTAACTGTAGAAACTTAAAATTAAAAACTCGATCGGTGAAATGAACGAGGCCTGTATTTTAAATTTTATAAGCAGTTTTTCAAAAAATAAACACGGGATATTTTAAAAATGAGAGTTTCTCTGGTAGTCCGTCCTATATTAATCTTAGTTTTTAATTGTTAGATATGATTAAAATCACATCTGCTTAAAAAATATGCAGAACAAATAAATTTTAATACAGATTTATCGATTGAAAAGTAAAAGACTACCAATAGTCTATTTTTGCAGGAACTATTAGAGAAAATCCCTTAAAAAGAAGAAAAGTAAAAACAAAACACATGAATGATGTAGCCCTCGTTTGTTTCATTGGTTTAGCTTAGTTAAATTTAATTTAAACAGTGAGCACAGTTTGACCTGATATTTGATAAGCATGTAGTTTGAATTAATTTTCTGCTTAAATTGAGTTAAACTGTCCAACTTAAAGTTTAACTCCGCCTCAAATTTAACCGTTTAAATTATTTTTAAACAGTAAAAATATCATCAATCTCTCTGTTTTTACACCTATCAAATATAAATTAAAATTTTATTTCATGTTTAAATTAAAATTTAAACTGCGCATGTAAACGTTAATTTAAATTATAATTTAAACACACAATTCAAATTTTTTGTTTAAATTAAAAAATTTAAATTTAAATTTTTTTATTTAAAATAAAAAATTTAAATTAATAAAATGTAAACTAGCAGGGTGCATAATTTTCTTGTAATCTAATTTGGAAAACAATTAAAAAAGTAGTTGGGCGGTGGGCAATATTCGGCTCTTTGCGATTCGTCCAGCTGCCCCTTTTTAGTGGGCCCCAGGATCCGCGAACTTCAACAGTCGTTTATCCCTAATCGCCGTAAAGGCCTGGATGGACGTCGTGTCGCACTCCTATTGGGCCAAAGAGCCAACCTTTTGGGATGACATTGTGGGCAAGGCTAACTTCTCTACACTCTTCACTCACACACTTGGACACGTCACCCGTCGGAGATGGTGCATGGATAACGCCGTGGGCCCCACTTACAGGCCACGTGTTCTCATCCATGCTGGAAAAGTTCACGTTCATAAATGTACACGTCAGATCCAAACCCGAGTTTCAGATCGGAGAAAACAAAACACAAAAAGTGAAAGAAAGAAGAAGATAATAAAAAGGAAAATTAAGCAGAGAAAGAAAAGTTCAGGCGGAAAGTCAGACAAGTTGAAGTCGGATTTTCCCAGGAAAATTTTTCTTGGCAGGACAGAAGTACAGAACAGAGCTGACCCCGCTTTTTTCTCGTTTGGTTTTCTTGGTAAACAAACACGGCTGAGTGCCCCCCCTTTTTTTTTATTCTTATGTGAAGGTAAGTTTTTATTTGGAATTATTTTGAGCTAATCCGTGAGGTAAGTTAGGATATCATCTTCGTTTGGGATTGTCCTAGTGCTTGTTCAGATTGGATCGTCTTTTTTTGTTTTTTAGTTGCTTGGTTATGGCTGGTAATTTGGTGTTAATTAGGAAAATATTTATATCCAAATCGGTTCATTTTTTGGTTTATTTATTCGTTTATCTATTTTAACGTAGTTAAAGGATTATTGATGAAATTGCTAGGTTGCGTTGACCATTAGATTTTGGTGTCTTTAAAATGTTCAAATTAGTACCAAGAAGTTGCTAAAACTTTGTCTAGATTAAAAAAGAATACATATTTAGGTGCCTAAAGGAAAAGTTTAAGACCTTTTTTTTCACCTGATCTTTCAATTATGAGATGGGAACTATGATGGGTTTTTTTTTTTTTTTTTTTTTTTGCCATTATTCTCAAAAGCATTCTTATTTTGAAACAAGTATGATAAATTATTTTCCTCCTAGGTGCATTTTTATGTTGGGATAACTACAATTTTCTGTACTTGGATTATTGCTTATAGAAACTTCAGTTATGTGCTACTTCCATTTCCTCCAAATTTAAGTATATTTGCTTAATTAACACATAAAAATCTGTTGAACTGAAAATCAGGAACTTACATCTGATGGTATTTTGGACCACTCTAGAAATTCAAAGTTCTTGCTAGAAAATGGAGAAAATATGCGAATTCTGCACAACATTGAGGCCAGTTATTTACTGCAAGGCCGACACAGCACATCTGTGCCTCTCGTGCGACGCAAAAGTCCATTCAGCAAACACGCTCTCCAGCAGACATCTCCGCAGTGTCTTATGCGATTCGTGCAGGTTCCGGCCAGCCAATCTCCAGTGTTTGGATCACCAGATGTTCATGTGTCGTGCCTGCGATCGCAGCCTTCATGATGTCTCAACTCAGCATCAGAAGCGGGCAATCAGAAGTTTCATGGGATGCCCTTCTTCCAAGGACTTTGCCGCTTTGTGGGGCTTAAAATTAAGCGATCTAGAAAGCCTTGTCACTCAGCACGATCAGTTTGTGTCCTCTTCTTGTGCTACCGGTGACTCCACTGTGGTGAATTTGGATACCACAGGACATTCTAGCTCACAAATTGGAGGCCAAGTTAGGGTAGGAAAATCCAGTTGGCTTTTGGTTCACAAGCTTGAACAAGTAGTTTGAATAGAAATTCAAAATTTTTGTATGAGAAAATACTGTAATAAAAAAGTTTAATTGTGGTTCAAACCTATAAAACAAGTGGCACCCAAATGATTTCAAAGTCTTTTGTGTTTTCAATACGGTTAAATTTTAACTAACAATTTTATTAGTATTATCCTTTCTTCCAATTTGATGTTTTAAATTTGGACCACATTAAGTTAACAAGTTAATGTGTCATCTTGAAATGTCTTGGTCTTGCAGATGTTGCAAAAGAATCAACAGCAGAGAAACAGCTGCTTTATTTTGCAACAAATTATAGACTTGAAAAAGCTTCAGCTCAATGGAGGGAGTACTAATCCTTCACCTTTAATACACTGCCAAGAAGAGCAGAACGATGTGTCTTCTTCAATGAGACATTATGCCAAGAAAATCAATGAAAATCTTGATAACCCTTTACAAAATTCCCATGATCTCGGAACCGATCTTCAGCAGAGGGACGACACTCCAATTGACCAAGAGCTGAAATGCGACGACGACCTTTTTCCATTCCCATTTTCGCCCTCACCCTCCTCAAGTGTTGGGCTTCCCTTGCATGGAGAACCCTTGTGGCAGTGTAGAAGTCCAGTTCAAAGTAGTCAGGTTTGGTCAATATCATTGCTTCTCATTAGTAAATGTTTGCTATTTATATTGTCTTAAGACAAAATCCGTGTAAAATAAAGCTCTGCTATTTATAGCTGAATTCAGCAATTAGAAAATTAATTTTCCGCATTTGGATAGTAAAAAGAAATTGAGAAAACAATAATACTATTCCAATTTCAAATACCTAATAGTTAAAAGAGTAGTGCTAGGGGTTCCAACTTTTATTCTATCTTTTTATATTAGATGCAACTTTTTGATATTAATAGATATGAAAATTTTAAACACTTATCAATAAAAAATGACAACTCACATACTATGACGTCGGTTTTTACAAAAAATTGAAATAAAAGTTAGGATTGTAGCATTATTCAATAGAAGGTAATGGTTACTAATCCACTTCAGTCTAATGAAACTGCTAAATCATATGACCCAGTAGAACATAATTGTAAAAAATGTCAGAATGAAATTTCTTTTAGCTTTACCTGCATTTTGGTGATCTTAATCTTCTTCCACTACCATTTCTGTTTCAAACTTTTCTGACAACACTTGAGAGTTTTATTTTCCTCTTTGCCAAAAGTCAACTAACGATTTTCTTAGTTTAAAACAAATTTAAGTCAAATTAAAAAAACTGTTACTGTCGATCAATTTTGCAGTTATGGTCTCAAAACATGCAAGATCTTGGTGTCTGCGAAGAACTCATTTGTCAGGATGATTTCAACATTCCCGATGTGGATTTGACGTTCCGAAACTTCGAAGAACTTTTCGGCGGTGACCAAGATCCGATGAGATCCCTCCTTGACGATAATAAGGACATGTCATACTCCTCCATTGATAAAGATTTGTCTCTAGAAAAATTAGATAATACTCAGTCAAGAGCTATGGAGGTATCCGAATCTCAGTTTCATTCTCTTCAATTTTTTAGCCTTAGGTTCCATTTCAGTGTTCATCGCAAAATTATTTGAATTCTCTTTTAGGACGCTTCTATGGCTTCCTCGGTATCCGACATGGACAGAGACGTGAGCAGTTCTAAAGCTCATGATCATGGCACTAATCCGCCCGGGACAATTAGGATGTCCTGTTCGAGTATGTCGCTGTCCGTTTCAAAGTTTAGTGCCGATAGTGGAGGTGGCGGCGTCGATTCTCTGGACAGCGGAATTTCACGTTACATTGCTGGCGAAGCTTTGATCGGTTCGCCTGATTTGGAGGGTTTGCATTTGGATTCTGAAGCAAGAGAAAGTGCTAAGTTGAGGTACAAAGAGAAGAAGAAGACTAGACTGTAAGTACTCATTTTCTTTCTTTTGAAATTGGCTCTTATCTCTTAATCATTGCACATTAAACCTTCGTTTTTATATCTTATAGTAATTAAGGTATAAAATACAGTTAAGTGAATGTTTTTTAAAACCCTTTAATCTTTAAGGTTTACCCTATTTTCATTTGAACTCTTGACCTAACATTGGAGGCGAGATTGTATATTTACGCTAGGTCATACTTGCATGTTATTTAACTTTGGCATACATCTTACATGATTTGGCGTTCTAAAATAAATACCACTGGTATTCAGTAGGTATTTTTATGACAGAATTATCTCACTGCAATATGTATTTAATATTGTATAATATATCTGAAAAAAGTAAAGTTGGATTTGGTTTTTCTCGAAATGAGATAATGACTTCCAAAACTTTTGATCAAGTTTTTGTTTCGTGCTTGTTGATTGCCTTGTAATTTAATCAAATAATTCATGGCCTTTAACTACTACTTATGATTCCATTATGGCTGTGAATTGTGATCCACCGAAAAAAATAGAGTGTAATTCAAGGCTTGAACTTATTATTTTCTATTTAAGTGTGATTTTTTTTTTCAAACAATTGTCACGTGTCTCTAGCTCTTAGTTCTACCCACAAAAAAAAAAAAAAAAAATTTTAAAAAATAACTCAAGCTCTTAGGTCTCGTTGAAATGCCATAAAATGCATGTTAGTACGTTAGTAAATTTGATTCAACTTGTCACACTCCGTACTTAAGATTAAAAAAAAAAAAAAAAATCTAGAGATAGCAATTAGCATGAAAAGCTAAAAAAGTCACATCAAAGTCAGCAACAAATCATCCTCAAGCGACGTGGATGTGGCGAGTTAATCGGAAACAAGTGTTTCTCTAGGTGCTTTATAATTATTTCTGTAGGTGGACTATACGTAACCTTAAGATACCCTTATAGTCCACAGTTTTGGATGTCATAATTAATTTTTGGAGGTTGAACTCCATTATGGAAATATATATATATATATATATATATCATTATTACCCGTCAGTTCTGATGCTTTCTTTTGTTTATTTCGGTTATCCTTAATATATATACACGAGCACACAAATGACAATACATATTTATAGACTTTTTTCCTTAATCTGTGGGTGAGGACTATAATTATACTGTAGCATATAAAAGTGTAAAATATAATATGAAATTTTAAATTTATTCAACGTTAATAATAGTCTGAGATTACTAAATTATTGGTATATATTATGCCATTCTAAGTCAACTTACGTTAAATTATAAATGTGATATTTTGCTTCTCGTTTCTATATATTGTGGAGAAGTATGGTCCTCCCAGAAAAATAAAATCATAGACAAAACCTATATTTACATATAATTTTAGAGGAGTTTATTTATATATTATAACATTTTAATTGAAAGTCTAGTGATATAAAACTATATATTAAAGGATAATAGTTTTATTGTACTGAACTAATGATAATGAGGTAAATTTGATTTTTACTTTACAGGCATGAGAAGCAAATTCGGTACCCATCTCGGAAAGCAAGAGCCGACGTGAGGAAGCGGGTGAAGGGTCGTTTTGTGAAGAGTACTGCGGGATATGACTCCGACAGTGTTGATGTGGCAAGAAGCTACTAATTAAAAAAATTAATTTGATTACGTTTTTGGTGTTTTGTAGATATGCCAATGTTAGTCCAAAGGAAATTATCAATCAATCTTTTGGCAGTCTTGTGTTAATTTATTATAACTACTCATAATTTGACCAATTCTTGCTTCTTCTGTCTTTTCAATGCATCATAGTATGTGTCTTGCTCTTGCAGTGTATTTTGGTTTGGTGTTACTGAGTGTTGTCTTTTATGCAGCTGCTTGCAAAAAAGAGGAAAAAAATTAATAATAAAACTATGTAAATTCAATTTTTAAATTTTCCCTACAAGATTGTAGACTTATTCATGTGTCATTTGTACATCTTATACCCCCATGCTAGTTGCTGATTAGCTCCTTAACCGTCGGATTAGAGTACGATCGATGTAATTCTCACTAATTCAACTATCACAAAAACTAGTTGCTATACACCGTTTCCTCCGTTTCTATTTCGCAAAATATTACTTGGTTTTTGGTAATTTTTTTAAGCTACAGTAGACCAGCTTATATGATTGATTTTGAAGGGAGACCAGATATAGGCCTTGCCGTTCAATCCAGAGACTATGATGTTAAAGTATCAAATTAGTCTTAGACATGCATGATTAATTGATAAACATGTAAATGTGGGCAAAATCTACGTGGAATAAAGACAAAGCAACATGGCCAAACTGTAATGACAAAGAAAGAGAAACTAAAAACATAGTTGTTCAACGAGCTAGGCTTAATGTTGAAAATTATGTGTTGCTGAACTTAACAACCATGGAATGAAAAAAAAAAAAAAAAAGTGTCTGAAATTGGGAGAAAGTGTGGGATTGTGGGGTTACACAAACACATTATTTCACCAAACATCAGACATTAGACATTGATGGGGGAGCTATTAGACAAATAAATAGCTAGGTAGTTATAGTTGTCGTAGAGAAGCAAACTCTTAATCCACAAAAAAAAAAAAAAAAAAAAAAAAAAAAAAAAAAAAGAAGAAAAGAATGATGGCTTAGTGGTAAAGTCTTAATCCGGTTAACATGACCAAATTCAAAAAAAAAAAAAGCTTGGAAAACAAGCAACAATGTAATTGAGTGCCTCTCTAACCGCAACGGGGCCTTTGGAAGTCTTAGTCGTGTCGTCTTCTCTATCGTTTTCTTGTGTCATTGTTTTTTCTTTTTTTCGTGGATAAAATAATGTCGAGCTATTTAGAGAACAAAATTGCATATACCAAATATGTACTGTCTGCACGATTTGTGCTGAATGCATGCATGTACTTGGTGATGGAAAAGGATTAATTATGTAGTATATCTTGCATAAATTAAAATATATATATATATATGGGTTTGGTGTGTGTGTGTATATATATATATATATATTTCCGTCATCACATAGAACTTCAATGATTACATTTCCGGTGGTTTTTCATTAAATGTAATAATTTACGGCGTGTTTGGTAAAATAGAAAATGGGAAAGAAAGACATTAGAGAAAGGATTTTTGAGAAGAAAATGGAATATTGGGTTGTTTGGTAGAGAGAAAATGAAGAAGGAAGGATCCCGGGGGTGCCCTGGGGGTTGCTCTGGAGGTGTTCCGGGGGTGCTCCGGGGCTGTTCCAGGAGTGCCCCGGGGGGCCCCGGGGGTCTCCTGGGGTCTCCCGGGGGGGCTCCCGGGGGTTTCCGTGAAAATCTATTGAGTTCACTAATTTTTAATCTTTCCAACTTTGGGAAGAAAAGATGAGAGAAAATTTCTAACAAATAAATGAGGTGTAAAATAACTATTTTAACCTTAATCATTCATCGTATTTTTATTTGTATAGGGATATTATTGTAAAATGTTTAGATTTGACATTTTTTTTAAATGTATTAGATTTGATATTTTCTTTTTACTTTTCTTCTTTCCTACTAATTAACACGAGGAAAAATCTCATTTTTATTATTTTACTTCCTTTATTTAGGTATTTTACTTCTCATTCATTTCTCTATTTTATCCATCCTACCAAACATAACATTAATAATATAACACGATAAAAATTTAATCCTACTAATTGTTACAATTTTTTTTGGTCAAATATTCAATTTGTTAAAACCATTTAATCAATATCATACATTTATAACAGACATATCACCCTATTTGTGAGCTGAATGGACTGCAACTATAAAGTGAAGATTGGAGTTTGTTGTGGGAAAATTATTGCTTCACAAGTGATCAAGTTTGAGTCAATAGTTCTGCAAGCTTTGGAATATGAAGCTGCATATTAGTGCAGTGTCTTTTGGAATTTTGCTGATTTGCTCGACTAACAATATACCAATATGAAGCTACATAAAATGCTAATTTACAAGGACGGCAATTAAATCAATCTAAAAACAGAGGTATTTATATTTTTTTTATTATAATCGATAATATTATACAATTACTTGAAAAGATTAATTACTAGTTTAGAGAAGACACATATATTTATTTGATTATAATAGTTAATTATGATGATAGTACTAATAAATGTAATAAGACAAGACATTATCATTAATAAAATAGTTACCGTAAAATATAGATTTCAAAGAACACAGTAATGCACTTCTAACTGATTTTTACATTATCTATAAATGCATAGATAATCACATGCATGGGTCAAGAAGATAGATTAATCTTGTCATGAACATGCGTGACACTTCACATACAACATAATGCAGTACCATATTCAATACACACATCTTACCGTTTACATAATACGAAGAATTGGTAACCTAGCAGTAAAATTTTAAATCCGACTCCATATCAAGGCCGAGAGTTTAAATCTTTTTTCCACTATATCTCCCATTATTAATAGATATTAATCAATCCGAATGCTTAAAATGAACCGAATAAATAAGAAATGTGTAATAAATAGCTATTTTATTTTTGATCACATATATTTCTAGTTTCTACAAAATGATCACCAGAATGCCATTGTAAATAGGTTTCTTTTAGCATTCGTGTCCCTGAATTTTGATTAAATTAACACGTTGTCTACTAAAATTTTAATCGGAATAAATGAGGGTGCGCTAAATAGACATATAATGTTAAAATTTAGAAAGAATACCCTCACGTGACATGACATACTTTGATCGCTATTGTCTGAAATTTCAATCTTTTTCTTCAAATGAATTCAGCATATAAAATATTTCTTTCTAAATTTTTAACAATCGTCATTGTTAAAAATAAAAGTTTAAGAGGTCACTCAGTAATATTAAAAAAAAAAAAATCAGAAGGCAAATGTGTCACATACACTTTTCTTTTCCCCCTTTTTTGCTAGAATGTGTCAAATACACTATACAAATACAGAGAAGTTGATGCAACAATAAGGGCAATTCAATTCAAGAACTTCATCGCCTTAGAGAGAGAGAGAGAGAGAGAGAGCTGTCTCTATTAACGGTTCGAATTCGTTTCTCTCTGTCCCTCCTCACTCCCCACTACTCTCGCTCTGAGTAAGCAATATATATGTGTGTGTGTGTGTGTGTGTGTATATATAATCTATAAATTATTACTCTTCACCTTCTTCCTCAAGTACGAACAAGTCTTTATGATTTCTGCTTCTGAAAGGTAATAATTCACTTGGTTCGTGTATGCATTTGCCAAGAAAAAAAAAAAAAAAAAAAAGAAATCTCCTTCTATCTTTTCTGTTTTTTGTTTCCCATTGTGTTTCCAATCTGTTACTGAATAATGCATTCATTTCTTGATCTTGAATGCTCATTAATCTTCCATTATTAGTTTCTTGATTTTGTTTTGTTTCTCTGAATCGCGTTTCTAGAAGTTTCGAGAAAATGCAAACGAACGTTTCGTTACCATCGTCGTCGTCGAAGTTCCAATCGATCTTCAGACGTGAACCTTCCATGGCCTTCACGGAGCTCGATTCCGATTCTTCGATCTCTGCCATTAATGGAAACCGCCTCTACAACACTCTTCTGGTTCAGGACCGTCAGGAAATGGTGAACCGCCACAGCCTCTGCCTCCACCGCCTCCGCCGCGCCGCCGACGAAGCAACCTCTCTCCGTCGCGAAAACACTAGTCTCCGCTCCGTCAACGTCGAGCTCAACAAGAAGCTCCGTCTTCTGATCCAAGCATCGGTGCAGAATCGCCTCGGTTCTTGGACGATGTTTCGCGGAGAAAAAGGGACTGAGAAGAAAGCGATTCGGTTTCCGGAAGGAGAAAGGAGGAACGAGAGGCGGACGAGCTCCATCGGAAGCGAGGACGAGAGATTCTCACTGCCGAAGAGCATCTCTGTGAAGTCCGAGGAGTACTTGAGAAAAGCTCAAGCAATCGCAATTAATGGCGGACGGACTCGTCATTCGTCGCAGCCACGAATCCCCGCTCTGCAGAATGTTAAGGTAATTTCTCATTTTTTTTTTTTTTTTTTTTTTTTTGGATGTTCGTTGACAATGATGTTTATTATTATTATTATTATTATTATTATTATTGTTGTTGTTGTTGTTGTTATCTGCTCAAATTATTTCTTTCATTTTTCACGTTAGTGGTTTTCAATGATAAGGGAATATTATAATTTATTGCACTTTTTTTCAAAGTTCATGGACAGAAATTATAAGTGCGCTTGAATTAATTTTTATTACTTTTTAAAATGATTTTAATTAGTCAATATTTTAAAAATAAAAACAAAAATAAAAAATGATTAGAATAGTTTTTATAAAGAAATTAAAATTTTTTTTTTTCTGTTTTATTTTCTAGTACTTCTTAATAGGGCTGGAAAAATTCAGCATGAACCCGACTAACTCGCCTTATCTAACCCAACTCAATCTTACCTGAAAACATAGGTCCCGTTCACTTTCACCGATTTGAGTTTTCAGTTTTAGGTTTCTACAGTAAAAAGTTTTCAGAAAATGTCACATTTATTTTTTCTACTACAGTAAAAAGCTCTTAGAAAATGTCACATCTCAACTCGAATTGAAAACTCGAATCCGCGAAGTGAACGAAGCTATAGTTTTTTTTTTTTTTTTAATTCAAATAGGCCCAACCTGTAATGTGCGGGTTGAGGAGCGGGGCGGGCATCCTGTACCCGTTATTCTCCCGGCCGTGTGAAGATGGAGTGGTGTAAAAAAAAAAAAACCTCTAATCACTTCACTAGTTCACTCCTCACTTCTCAGTTCAGTCTCGCCTCCCCTCGCCTCCTCCTCAGTTCTCAGTTCCTCTTCTCACTTCTCAGCCACTCTCAGTCTCTGACTCTCCGTTCCTCTTCTTCTTCTCACAGTCCAATTCTTCCCCCAATTTTGACGCCCATGGCGAGTTCTTCCGGTGCTGCTTTTCCTACTACACCTTCTTAGTTAATCCCCAGAAGGTGCTTACTTTGCTTTCAATGTATTATTGTTTGATTCTTTTTCTGTCTTTGTTTTTGAGTTTTTGTTTGTACCCTTTTTGGTTGCTGGGAAATTATAGGGAAAGAAATAAGTTTATATATATATATATATATATATATATATTGGTTTGTAAGAATCTTTTGCATGTTCTCTCATCTGGGTCCGGAGAAAAATTGAGGTTTTTGGCTTTGGGCTCACAATGGTTAGGAATTTTTTGGGTCATGAGAGCTGTTGAGAATTGCACTTTGATTTTCTTTATTTCCTCTGTTTTTTTTTTCTTTTTTTTTTTAGCTACCAAATGGGAGTTATGAGCACTGATATCATTATTTTTTTTAATCCGGATTTGGTTGCTGAGAAAACATAGATAAAGTTAGATGGTTAATGACCATTTTAGTGGAATTAGATTGTAATATTGTTCCATTTTTAAGTGAGACTTGAGACAAATTCTCGTTTAAAGGATGTGTATTTTTTTATGACTGTTTAAATTCTGAGTTTTGATCAAGAATACCTGGAAAATTTTCATTAGATTAATGATCATATTAATGGAAGTAATTTGCTTCCTGAGGTTTGTTTATATAGCTTCTTGGGCTCTGAAATTGGATCATATATATATATATATATATATATATATATATATATATATATATGAAAGGCTGAAATTTTCAGCCTACAATTTGCTCTAGTGCTCAGGGGACACAGGGCTAACGTCTAGAACCAAACCAACCGACCCGTAAAACTGAGCCTACCCGAGGTAACCTGAAGGATTACAGGTTTATGGGTCCAAAGGGGTGTTACGGCCCAAATTTCTTTCACCCGGACCTATTCAGCTCGATCTAAATTTCAGACCCAACCCAAACTTATCCAACCGAGTTACACGCCTACTTATTAACAATATTATAATATATTAATTAATAATTTCATCCCTACTTATTAACAATATTATAATATATTAATTAATAATTATAAGTAAATATGATTTTATTTTTTTATTATACTCAAAACAATATCTTAAAAATCAATTAAATGTAATTTTAGAATTAGTTTTAGAATGATTCTCAAAACAATCTTATTTTTACTTTTATATTGAAAACAAAATCATTTTAAAAACGTTACCAAACGAGTCCTTATGTTTTTTAATTTTCTATGTGTTCAGAGTTTTTGGGATATTTATAATAGAATAAATCATGTTAATATCATTATTTTTAATTTCTAAGTACTAAACTAAACAGTAATAATACGTTTCTTAGGAAAAATCCTACAAAATCGAAGGATCATGTGCTCCAATATTACCTGTACTTTCTTTGTGGTACAGTAAAGATAAATTCACAGGTGTCATATAATCATGTACATATCAAATAAATAATGTATTATATGAGCATTATCAAAGATTAATTTATTATTGTGGGTGTTATTGTTGTTGAAAAAAATTTATCTAAGATTAACTTAAATTGGCATGTTTTATTACACATTACATGATGGATAAGTCATAAATATAGGAAGAAATCCTCTTTTTCTTTTTTAGCAACATGTAAAACTTTATAGTTTGATTTTCTAAAATTCCTTCACCCAACGCCTTTTTGGATATTAGCCTGATAATATTGGGCTTCCCATTAGCCTGATAATATTGGGCTTCCCAATTTCCTTAAAACTTATTTAGTCAACATCATTGATCTTGATCCCCAACTGTTTGCTAATAATATTATTTAGTTAGTCCACAATTGAAATGACTAAAAGACAAATGCTTACAACGATCAATGGTCACTAACTCTATCACAACACAGAGAAAGGTGTACGTGGGTGGAGGAAAGAACAATGATCATGAGCCAATTGAAATAGAGGTGAACGGACAAGGCTCATTCAAGACAGAGCTGTGCAACAAATGGCAGGAAATGGGCAATTGTCCATATGGAGAGCACTGCCAATTCGCTCACGGCATTGAAGAGCTCCGTCCGGTCATCCGCCACCCCCGCTACAAGACTGAAGTCTGCAGGATGGTCCTCGCCGGCATTGCCTGTCCCTACGGTCACCGGTGCCACTTTCTTCATGCCCTTGCTGACCAGGAACTGTCAAGTTCTGGTTTGCTCAAGCCCAGGGCAGTCAAGCTGAACAGGTGAAAAAAAAAAAGTGACACATTGGACATCACCTTTACAAGATGAATAAGGATGAGTCTATGACTGTGGACACAAGACCTTTGTTTAAGTAGGATTCCATAACATGTTTATAAAAATATTTTTGCGTCATGAAAGTATATATAGCTGGACATATATAAGTTACTTGAGAATAATTATTGTCATGTGAGTTAAGATTTTTGAGGGAAATTCAATTGTATTAGAGCAAGGCGTTGGAGCCTTGAAAAGTGGGGCTTAAAATATTTGAGCATATTCAGTATAGATGTGCATTTTTGAGCTCTCTATACGGCTATAACAATTGATTGTTGATTTAATCCTAAGTTTTTTAAGAGATTCGTTTTGTTGCTCTGACTTGCTGTTACTCCCAAAAATATAAGAGAAAGGATAAAAATACCACATAAGAGTGTATGGGTTAGATTTTTATTCTATACTTTTTGATTAATATTATTTTTAGTCAAATAACTGCATTCAAAAAAAAAAAAAGCATTAATTAAGAGTAAGGAGTAAAAATTCAAACTCAGATGTAAGTTTAGAAATTTTTTAAAAATTTACTCGTACGGTCTTTTTTTTTTATGTAAATGATGGTTATGTTTGGGGGTGTTCACGGTCGGTTTAGACGGTTTTTTTAAAAACTACCAACCAAGCTAAAAATATATTTTTTTTTCTTTTGGGCGATTTAATATTTTTGATAAAAATCAAATTGAACCAAATCACTTATAAGTGTTTTTGGGCAGTTTAATTTGGACGGTTTTAAGTATAATGTTAAAAAAAATTTCAATAATTCATAAGAACTATAAAATTATTAATCAAGAAAAATAAAAATAAGATTTAAATTTACAATATGACTCAAAAATAACAAATATCTAATAGTTTACTATTTAAAGTTTTAACACAAACTAATAAAAGTATGACAAAGTGTATTTTATAAGTGTAGAACCCTTATGACCAATAAAAATTAAAATAAATATAAAAATATTTTAAAAATTAAAAATTATTTATGTGTACTTTTGGGAGGATTATCAAACTACTGGGCCCGGAGATCTTCTGCGCCTAAAACCCAGTAAACGATACTTGAGCCCATTCCTTATGGGCTCTGAAATGGAATGAATGTCAAAATTTTGCAAGGGATAGATAAGTGAAGTAACTAGCTGATTTTAAAATAATTTAAAATAAATAGCAGTAAATTAAAATTTTATATGATAACAAATCTTTTTATTAGTTATAAACAGAAAATTTACGTGTTAAATTTTTTTTTACTAATCGTAAATAATTGTACACGGTAAAATTTTTACTATTATTTATTTCAAATATTTTAAAGCCTACTATTTACTTAATTTAATTTTAAAAAAATGTGTTTACTAGTAGTAGCAGCATGAGTTGGAGGAATGCTCTGAGTTAAAGGTCAAAGGGAGAAAAGAAAAGAGAACGAAAAATAATAAATAAATTAGGATAGAAAAAAATATTCAATAAATAAATGAAGACTAATCACATATTAATGTAAAACGAGTTTTTTATCCAACAATAGTAACGTATTATTCCCATAAGATTACGGGATTTATTAGTTTCTTACGTGGAAAATATATCAATTTAGGACTTTTCTTTTAGCAAATATAAGAACTATTTAATCTCATTTTTTGTTACGTGAAACTATTCATATATACCTAGAAAAAATGATTTTGTTAATATTGGTAATAAGAGTTAATCACTATAATATATTAATTAATAATTATAATCAAACACGATTTCACTTTTTTATTAAATTAAAAACAATTTCTTAAGAAACTAACTAAACGCAATTTTAAAATCGGTCTCAAAATAATTTTAAAAAAATCTCATTTTTACTTTTGTATTAAAAATAAAATTATTTTGAAAACGTTATAAACCGGCTATTTCTTTCTTATTTTCATTTCCTGTTTACTTTCCTCTAATTTCTTGCTTCGATCCACGCAAGCCCGATTTGTGCAAGGCTTTGGTAAGACTATTTTGAATCTGATTATTAAAACAATTGTTTTTCTTTAGTTTGTTGAATTTTTTGGTTTCTTTTATTTGTCATTTTATGGGACTTTCTCTAATACTTCTTGTAAAAATGAATTATTAGTAGTTTTTTACTTTTTAATTGTCAAATTTAAATTTATTTTGTGTATTTTTTTAATTTTATATGATTTTAACCAAATCTAATAGTCATAGATTGGGATTACTAATACCGAAAGAAACTCCCTTTATATGCACACATACTTGTTCAGAAAACAGAAAACTCTTTGGTTAATTGATTCGCTTTTTGCCTTGTCAAATTATGTGTTAGCTAGTTTTAAGTACTTGGACTTGTTGAAGCTTTAAATGAGCTCGCGCAATGCTCCATCTTCATGTGTACTCTAAATCTCTTCGTTGGTTTAAAATTATTGGGATATTGTTATAATTCTATATATAGTATGGTTTCTGTAAATCTTTTCAAACAAAATATGGTTACTGTAAATAGGAAAAAATATAGAGATTTTTTAGTACGTTTAGCGTATCGATAGGTTAAGTTTTTTTAATTATTAAATCTGCGTATTTTATGATATTTATGTGATTTTATACAGATTTAACAGATAAAAAATTTGACCTATCAGTATATTAACGTACCGAAAAAAGTCTAAAAAATAAAAAATAAAATAAGGATACATCTTGCTGAAAGCTTTTTTTTTTTTTTTTTTTTTTTTTTTTTGGTAGTCAAGATTGTGTGGAAAAAACTAACGTCTAAGAAAGGAAAAATGTAGAAAATTATAGACAACGCAAATGAATATTCATTTTTCTGTAATGTCGTTCGACTTGCAAATCCCAACATAACGACAAGAAGTTTATAGAAGTCATGAAGTCGTAACTCGTTCAATATCATATCGTTTAATACGAAATAGGTGTGTCGTTTGTGCTATTGTTACTAAACAACATGTCATCAAATCTTCCATTATGTTACTATCTTTCTCCTTTTCTATATTTTAACATGAACTCTACTATTTTATTTTTTTGTTTAAATAATAATATATTATATTAGTAGAGTTCACGTGTCAAACAATAAATGTAAAGAGTAACAAAGACAATAACGAAAATAATAATGTCTCATCTTCCTTTTATAGTGTCTTCTATGTTTAATTAACCTGTAACTACATGTTTTTATGCTGAAGCAAAACATGTTTTCTTTTGGAAATGAATTGAAAAATAATTAGTTTTAAGGGAAAAAAATTACTTTCCAAGTGTTATTTTTAGAAAGTCTTAACTAGTGTTGGAACTTCGGGTCGGCGGGCCGTCCGAAGCTCGAATTTTTTCAGACTCAGGCAGGCTGGCCCAATTGTCGGCCCGTCCAAGCTTTATTTTCAGGCTCGAGCTTTGGCAGCTTGAATTTAGAGTTAACTCCGAAGCCCGCTGCTGTTTATCGTCATCCGCTAAATTTTTTTTAAATTGTTCCAACCAAACCCGAATTGCCCGAACTGCCTGACCCGAAGAATGCCTGAAAAAGGGTCAAATTTGACCATTGGAGCCCGACCTAAATTGAAGCATGAAAACCCGAAATGCACAAATGTGCTTGAAAATGCCCCGAATGTCCGATTTTACATATCCAACATCTAATGTTTTGAATTTCGGCCCGATTTTCTACCCGAACCCGCCCAAAAACCCGAATGCCCGAGGTGTTCAAACTGCCCGAATTACCCGTCTAATGGACTAGTTTTTTGAATTTTTGCCCGAATTATGCCCGAACCCGACTTGCCGAACAAACTATATATGTGCAAAATTAAGAGTAGGACATATAGACGCATTTGATAGGCAAATTGCCGAAGTTCTGTATCAATTTTTAGGTAAGTTTCATGAGGTTACTCTAAAACTTAGTGGAACATACTACCCAACATCACCTTTAACTTTAGGAGAACTTTTAAGAATCAGTATTTTATTTAGTGAATATAGGAAGGACCCAATCTTAAGAGTTCTTATTCATTCTATGGAAAAGAAATTTAAAAAATATTGGTCTAATTTGCCTTTGTTATATGGTTCAGGTACAATTTTTTATCCTAGATTAAAATTAGACGGATTAGAAAGTGGTTTAGAAAACTTAGGTGAATTTTTAAGCATCAGTTGTACGGACCAATTTTCAATAACAAAGGCAAAAATATATGAGATCTATAGTAAAAATGAGATTAGGTTTAGAAGCATAAACTCTAGAGTACAGGAACCGCAACAACAAGATGAAAACCCGCATTCATTCTTGAATGTTTTCGGGTTAAAAAAGAAGAAGAAGACAACTCAAACGAAAGCTGGAAGTGGAAGTGGATATTCATCAACAAGTGGCAGTGACGGCGGCAGCTTCAATGAGCTTATGGCGTACCTCAATGAAGGTTTAGTAGTCGACGGTACTAGAGAATCATTTGACTTAGCTCAATGGTCGAGGACACGGGCATTAACTTGGCCAATCCTAACTCGATTGGCAATGGATATATTTTCAATCTCAGTGTCCACTATTTCATCCGAACAAGCCTTCAGTACGACAAGAAGAATACTTGATGAATGTCAGAATATATTGCAAATGGACATTGTTGAAGCCTTAGTTTGCATTAAGGATTGGGATCGGGCTGATCAACGTCTACAGGATACAATTTCGCCGGCAAGCTAAGAATGAATCGATGAATTTAATCGAATAACATTTAATTTTGAAGACGATCCTTCAGCTTCAAATTAAATTGTAAATTTGTAATTTGTAAATATGTATTTACTTTTGACATTGTATTTATAATTGTATAACTTTGTAAGTTTGTAAAATTTGTAATTCGTCACAAAATGATTGCACTCTTTTTTCTTTGTCAAGTTTTTATCCCAATTGGGTTTTTCTTGGTAAAGTTTTTAACGAGGCAATCATGAATTACAAATTTAAAAATTAATAAAGAAATAATTTTTTTATATAGTTTGTGTATTCATTTCAAATTACAAATTGTAATATATATATATATATATATAAATTTTTAACACAAAATAATATTAAAACAAATTCAAAAATTTGGGCTACTCGAGTGGGCTCAGGCTGCCCAACTGGACTTGGGCGGCCTAATACAAGCCCGTGACCCATTCAAGGTAATTTTTGGGCTCGGGCGAGCAGCTTGAATTTTTCAAGCGGGTCGAGCTCGGGTAAAAACTCAATATTTTTAAACAGTCACGGGCGGACCGTCTAAAATTTCAGCACTAGTCTTAACATTGATATATTTCAAAACCGTTACAATGCTTAAATCTTATAATGATGCTTTTTCTTTGAAAATAAATATTACAATAATTTAGAATGCTTATATACATAGCCAGGACCAATTAAAACAAGTCATTTTTTTTTTTCACAAAAAACAAATACTAATAACAATACATTCTCGTGGCTAAAGATCTTGGATAGGCGAGGAAAGTCACGTATAGACGGGGTCAAAAGGAGTGACAATTGATTATAAAAAAAAATAAAGAAAGAAAAAAGAGTGTCATTTCACAGAGAATCGCAAGGCATCAGATTCGCAGAAGAAGCATGACTGAGCTATGCCCCACCACTTTGAGCAATGGAAAAGAGAGAAAGACCTAACCACTTGTCCTTCTGGTTTTTGTGAACTTAAAAGATTGGATTTGGTTTATGAATTTAAAATATGTAATTTAATTTTTTTTTTAATTTATATATATTTTTTATGAAAAAAAATATTATAATAATTATAAATTAAGAATTTAAATTTAAGAACCAAATGACGTGAAAGTATACTCATTTGGTAGTGTTATAAAAAATGATATTTTGTGTGAAAATAGAAATAAACTAGTCAGTGTTGCTACATTGTATTATACAAAAAGTTAACAAATTTTTATAGTCCGTGTGTTGGTGCAAAATATATTATTATTGTATTATACAAAAAATTAAAATTTTTTAATAATTTGTATATACATATAAATATATCTATATAATATTTTAGTTAAAATTTTCTTATAAAGTATTATATTTTTTGTTTTCTTTTTTTTTTCTATTGTTCTTCTTAATTGTAAAATACAAATTTTTAAAAAATAATAATAATTATGAAAGTTGAAAATCTGTAATTATATTTGGCGTAAATTAAAGAATTCAGAAGTAGTTATATTACTAGTTTTTGGGCCTTTTTTAAGTGAGTCTATTCTATTACCTCTGTTCAGACTCAAAATAATAAAATATTATTAAAATATGTATTTAAAATAATGAATGTTAATTTTTATTAATAATTGATATAAATTAATAAATACAAGAATAAATAAAGAAATAAAAAAATTGAAGACAAAAGTGTACAATCGGACTATGGGGGCTCCTACCCAAGAAAAGAAGAAGAAAGGGAAAGAAAAAGGGCAACTCAAACAATTCAAATTCAACAGGCAAAACTGAGAGTACCCTGTACTATGTACAGTAAACTATGCTTGTTCTTTAGTATGTATAATAAAATGTTTGTGAATAATGCTGATACTACTATTTTTGAAATTGTGTTTAATTATTTTTTTAAAATATTATTTTAGATATAAGAAAAAAGTAAAACTATGCGTGGACGTGCTTCTAAAGATGTCTATTAAGTTACAATTTTAAAATATAAAAGGGAAATTTTTTAATACGTCTCGTGTATTAGTAAATTAAATTTTTTTAATTGTTAAATTTATACATTTTTTAATTTTTATGTGATCTTATACATATTTAATGAATAAAAAATTTAATTTATTAATATGTTAGACGTATTAAAAAAGATTCTAAAATAAAAAGAAAAATATAAAAATAACTTTTAAAGATTTTTTTTAACAAAAATCACTTTTATCATTCTCATTTTTAAAATATTTAGAGCTTATTTATTTACACCTGAAAAAAATTGAATTCAATTTATAACTTTATTCAAATTCATTTTTTTTTTTTAAAATTTAAGTTTAAATTTGAATTTAAACTTGAGTTTTAACTTGAATTTGAGATTAAAATTTGAGTTTAAATTTTTTTTTCAACTTAAATTAACAAATAATATTTTTAATATTCTTAAAAATATCATAATTTTTATTTTAATTTTAATTGATATAATTTTTTTTTATACGTTTACAATAAAAAATAAATGAAATCTCACCAAAATATTCTATTTAAATTTTCCATAACCAGATACTATTAACAAAAGGTGTATTAATCGATCAAAATTTTTAAGGTTAAGATCCCGTTTAGTTCGTTAATTTGAGTTTTTAATTTAAATTGAGATTTAATTTTATGTGAAAATTTTTTACTATAGTAAAAAAGTTAAATATAATTATTTATGAGAATTTTTTACTATAATAAAACTCAAATTCTAAATTTAAATTAGTGAAATAAACGGGACCTGAACTTTTCGATTCAAAATGCATCCTTACAAAAATAAAAATAAAAAAGAAATTTGTAGTGTGAAATGTGAATGCAGCTCAATCGTCAAGTGGAGTAGTGGGTACTCTGTAATCCTTATCGGCATCATTTTCCACAGTGTGGGTCCCCCTTTACTTTCACAGATTCCCTTCGTGTCTCTCCTCCTTTTAGAATTGGCCCGAAAACCGACACATCGAGTCAATCGTCACGCGTTTCCCAACGTCCCCGTTGCTTTTCCGTCTTCCGAGTAATTTCCAATGCATGTAATTTTTGATATAAAAACATGAATTACTTTGGCAAATATTGATCCGACGCCCAGACCTAGAGAAGAGGGAAAGAGAGATTAGAGCTGGAGGAAGTTTTTGGCCATGGGAGGTTTGGCAAGAAAGATAAATGGTGTATTTCCTCATACATATTTTTCCTGCCTATTCCTCCCATGCCAAGAATTTCCTATGGTTCCTCTCTTTCCCTTCTTCTTCTTCTTCTTCTTCTTCTTCTTCAAGAAATCTCATAATAAAAATGAGATCGTATAAGTTAGCTGAAAATTTTTGGGTGCAGGGGCTAGTGGAAAGGAATCACTGCTAATATATATGTGTGTCTCTCTGTGTGTGTGTGTATATATATATATATAGACAATCACATATATATAGTATAGATCGTATCCCTTTTTTTCGCTAGTGTACAATGGTAAGGTTTTTGTTACTTTTTTCTCCGGTTTCTCGAGGTTAATAAGGTGTTTCTAGTCGTTAATGCTGTCAGTAAGTACTTTGAAAAGAAAAGGGTTTTCGGAAAGGGTCATGTTGAAATTATTTACGGTGTTGTTAAGGAAAAATAAATAAATAAATAAAACATTTTCTTTCAATTAGCGTTTTCAAACATTCAAGCAAAAGAATTAGCATTATCTAACATTATTGCCTGCTCTCTCAATAACGACAGATCTAAATTGGCCAACAATAACTAAAAAAAGAAAAAGAAAAAACACACAAAAAGACAGAAACTATGAAGCTGGCCGATAATATTTATCTTTTCATTTTTAAAAAATGAGTCTGTATTTTTATTTTTTATTTTTAATAAATATATTTTATCAGTATAATTATTTAACTTACTAAGTTATGAATTAAGATTACTCTTTCATGCAACTTTTGGCATATAAAGTATGGTGTTTATGGCCCGAAACAAATGCGCGTGCAGTAAGGTGTTGTTTGATTTTGAAGTGATAATTACACTTCATAGTAAAATTTTAGGCTTGTTCGGTTATATTTTTGAGTTATGGTAATTTAAGTGTAGATTTTTAATTGAATTTGAGTTATAATTTAAGTTAAAGTTGTAATTTGAGTTTGTGTTTAGATATGCATATTTGAATTATGATTTAATTGATAATTTATATGAGTTTGTGTTTGAGTAGGTTAAAACTTAAATTTATATTTAAATAGTATTTCAATAAAAATTTAATGGTGATAAAAAATTTTAATAGGATATATGGGTGAAATTTTATTCGTCTTTTTATTGTGAATGTATAAAAAAATTATCTCAATCGGATATGATGTTTTTAAAAATAAAAAAATATTGTTTATTAACTTGAGTTTGAATTTAAGAATTTGAGTGCAAGGAGAAACTTAAATTCATATTTTAGTCTTAAATTTCAGTTAAAATTTGAGTTAAAATTTAAATTTAAACTCAAATTTTACAAGTGAACATGAACTTAAATAAAATTATAACTTGAGTAAAGTTGTAATTTTAATTCATATCTTGAATTAAAATTTAATAAAATTTTTAAAATATTATAAATATAATAAAAATAATATAATCATTATCATAATAATGTCATTATATAATGATATAGTCATTATTTTAATAAAAAATTTTCTATTCTCATAACATTTTAAAAATTTTACTATATTTAAATTCTACTATTAAAATGTTGTTATATGTTTAAAGAGTCCATGATTGAATTGATTCATTGGGTTCGAAACTCATTAGATTGGTATGAGCTCTGATTGGATACAAAACGCCACCCCCTGCCCCCTACAGACCTCATGTAAGATTAAGAGTTATTTATTTCACTAATTTTAATTTTTAATTTTTTAATTTTTATAGTTAAAATTTTTTAAAAAATATCACATTTAATAAATTTTAATTAAAATTAAAATTTTTGTAATTCAAACGTTTGGATAATATATTTTCCCTCTTTAGTTTGAATGAGGAATAAAGTTTAAAATTATATTTGGATGTGTCTTAAAAATATTGATAACAAAATGACTTTTGGATAAGTAAACCCAAATTTTGCGTCCAATATTAATCATTAGAATCAAATTTATTTAACAAAATTGTTAAGGTAGAATGATTAGCAAAAAAAATAATTTAAAAAAAAAGTTCCAGCAAAAATCAAACCCGATAAAACGAGGAGGCTAAGTTCAAGAAAGTTCGCTTCTGTGACCCATCACGGATTTAAACCAAATACTTTATTTGCCATCCAAACATGAGTTCTGGGTTGATGGATTAATATCCAATGAACCCATGAACCCAATAAGTAATAATTTAATGAGAATATTAAAAATACCATTTTGTACAAAATTGAGAATAATGAAATGTATACTCTAAAAAAAAATTATTTCTTCCCAAAAAACAAAAAATTTATATATCTATCATTATACATATATTAAAAGAAATGAAGGGTTTCACTATTCACGCTATAGTATAATAAATAGTGTCTTTCCTTTTTTATCCCTACATATTTCTTCAGCTGATTTTTTTTATTTATTTATTTCTATTATGTCCTTTTGAATGTAAAGTTATTATATTGCCTTTTAGTTCAATTTCATTTGTTTTGGTTTATTCTAACCGTTTTGGTCATTTGCACTCAGATTGAGTATTTTATTTTTTTCCTTTTCGTTTGTTGCTTTCTATAACCTTCTAGATCTGTGTTTCTTTTTTTTCGTTTATGGAGCAACTTTTCTCTCTTTCGTTTGTTTCCTTCTGCAACCTTCTAGATCTTTTTTTCCCCATTTCTGGACCAGATTTCTTTGCTTCTCATCTATTTTCCTTTTGCAACCTTCTAGATTTTTTTTTTTTTTTTTTTTTTTTCATTTCTAGACCAGATTTCTTTGCTTCTCATCTTCTTTCTTTTTCCGTATATATTTTTGGCTGTTTTATGTTTTGTTTTTGTTTTTATTTTCCTTTGGTTGTATATGCATGGTCGTTTTAACCTTATGATTTTATGATATATTTTTTATTTACAAATTCCTCTTTTTTTGATATATTTGGATTTCGTTTAGTTTTTTTTCTCTACCGGTTTTTCATAGTATATTTTCTCTTCTTTAGATGTTTTATGGCTTTTGTAATTTTGTTGCTTTGTTCCTTTTTTGATGTTTTGGGAAAACCGGAATGAGATCAGAGTATATTTTCTCTTTTTTTGATGTTTTATGGTTTTTGTCAAAAAAAAAAAAAAAAAAAAAAAAAAAACAGTTCTTTCCTCTTTTTGTTTCTCTCGATTTTTTTTTTTTTTTTTTTTTGTTCCTCTATTCATCTTCATACCAAATTTTTTTTCTTTCGCTTTTTATTTTTTATTTTTTTTCATTTTTAGTGTTTTGTTCATAAAATCCCTTTTTTTGTGTTGTAATTTTAAGTATTAATTTTATTTTGCTTTATTTATTTTTGGATGATTTAGGTCTTCGTTCTTTTATTTTTTTTCCTACATTTATTTCTAAAGTTTCTTCTGTACGTTGTAAGAAAATTTTTTCTTATATTTTTTTTCACTAATTTATGTTTTAGGGGTTTTTTTTCCTTTTTTATTTTCTTGGATAAATTTTTTCTTAATTTTTTTTGTTTCTTTCTCAAGAATTTTTTTTGACTTCTTTATGTTTTAGGTTTTTCTTTTTTCTCATTTTTTTGATAAATTTTTGTTTTTTTTTTTTTTTTTTTTTCATTTGTTTGTTTACTATGTATGATTTATTTGTCTTAATTATTTTATATATTTTCTTCAAAATTTTCTTCCCTTATTTTCTTATTTCTCAATCTGACGAGTTTCCTCATGATGCTTTTCTTCGCTTTATTTTTTGCAGGATTGTTACTAACTTATCGTGTTAATGTTATATTTTGACACGTGTTTTCTCATGCTGTAGATTCGTATAATAGATATCTGATATTTTTGTGTCTGTTGCTTATTCGTTCCTTTTTGCGGTGATTTGCATGCTTGAAGACACCTGTGGTAAACAAATCATTTATCTGATTCATCCCTCTTTGTTGGAATTTGTATCGGAGATTTGACAATTTATTTTCTGCTTATATATAATGCCTTTTTCTGCCTTCTATCTTTGCTAACTGTTTAAAAAACATCTTCATATTAGGCTTCTGTTTGTATTGTTCCTGTTTTTTGGAAAATCGGTTCCTTTTTTTCCTTCATTGATTTTGGATATTGGGTTATTCTATCTACTTCTGTTTGATTTTGAATCTTGGTTTTTCTGCTGGATCTATCATGTTCACTGTGTTTCTTCCATTGAGGTATTGTGATTTTTTTCTTACATTTGTTTTTTAACTGTTAAAAACTATTTAGTTGTGATGTTGTTTTGATTTCTTATATGAAGTTGTTCATATCTTCCATTATCTCTTTACTTTACTCTGTTTTTATGCTGATGTTATCATTTGTTTTCTAAAAGTTTTTTTTTTATTCTTTTCTATTTCAGTTATTTAGATTATTGTTATTTACATATTTGTTAGGTTGGTATTTTTCCTTTTTTGTTTTTTTGTGAACAGTTTAAATTTTTTAAAATCTTTATTCTTATTTGGTGGTGATGTTGTTATTTCCTTTTATTGTTACCACATATTGGGTGACTAGTAATCCAAACATTGTTGTTTTTGATGTTGCCTGTATTGTATGGGGTTTATGCCCGTATTGTCCAGTATTGTTTGGGGTTTATGTTGATGTGTTACAATTTTTTTTCTTTTAGTATTAATGTTATTTAATGAGTCAGTGTTCTTTAAACAGTTACTAATTTTTTTTATGTTCACATTACAAAAATTTGTTTCTGTTATAATTTAAATTACTTTGGTCTTTATGTACAATAATTGTAATAATCTGTCTTTAGTATTTTACATATTTATTTGTTCTTAAATGTGTCGTTTTATGCGTTTTACTACAAATAGAGACTCCTAAGATGTTTTAATTTGTTTAGCTTTTCGCAAAAACCCCTTATTAAGTCAGCTGATAGCCAAATACATTGCTACGTCACGTTTCAGTTACATATGATATGTGATGTTAACAATAGAAGATAATAACCTGAACCAAATATTTCTTATAATATTTTCTGGTTTCTTTATCTTTAGTTTGTTAGGGGTTTTAGGGTTTTTTAGGTTTTTTAGGGGTTTTTAAGAGTTTTAAGGGTTTTTAGGGATTTTAGGCGTTTTTAGGTTTTTTATGGTTTTTTTTTTTTGGTTTTAGGGTTTTTAAGATTTTTTAAGGTTTTCGAGTTTTTAGGATTTTTAGAGTTCCTTAGGATTTTTAGGATTTTTTTAGGGTTTTAGGGTTTTTTAGGGTTTTTAAGATTTTTAGGGTTTTTAAGGTTTTTAGGGGTTTTAGCGGTTTTAGAATTTTTTAAGATTTTTAAGGTTTTTTAGGGTTTTAGGGTTTTTTAAGGCTTTTGAGAGTTTTAAGTTTTTTAGGGGTTTTAGGCATTTTTAGGGTTTTTAGGTTTTTTAGAGTTTTTAGGAGTTTCTAGGGTTTTTATTGTTTTTTAGGATTTTTATTGTTTCTTGGGATTTTTATGGGTTTTAAGATTTTTTTTAGGGTTTTAAAGGTTTTTTTTCTGGGTTTTAGGCTTTTTTATGGGTTTGTAGGTTTTTTTAGAGTTTTTATGCTTTTTTAGGTTTTTTTTGAATTTTTTAAAATTTTTAAGGTTTTTAGGGATTTAAAGTTTTTTTTTTTTTAGGATTTTAGGGTTTTTTAAAGTTTTTTTTTGAATTTTTTAAAGCTTTTTAGGGGTTTTTATAGTTTTAAGGTTTTTTTAAGTTTTTTTTTTATTTTTAGGATTTTTTTAAGTTTTTAAGATTTTTATGGGTTTTAGAGTTTTTCAGATTTTTAGGAGTTTTAAGGGTTTTTAAGATTGTTTAAGATTTTAAGGTTTTTTTAAATTTTGCTTAGGTTTTCATTTTGTTTTTTTTTTTAAGTTTTTTAGATTTTTTAGACGGTTTTAAAGGTTTCAGGGATTTTTAGAGCTTTTAAAGATTTTTTTAGAATTTTTGAGGTTTTTAGGGCCTGTTCTTTTGGTATTTTTGAGTTAGGTAATTTGAGTATAGATTTTGAATTGAGTTTGAGTTATAACTTGAGTTGAAGTTATAATTTGAGTTTGTGTTTGATTGTGTACGTATGAGTTATGATTTGAAATTATAATTTGTTTGAGTTTGTGTTTGTTTGAAATAATTCTTGAATTGTGAACAGTATCTTGAAAAATTTTTATTTTTTTCATTTAATTGGTTTTATACAATTTGATTATACATTAGCAGATCTAATATATGATTAATTTGTTTATGGCGATTTTACTGGATAAATTTGAGTGGCAATTTCGAAAATAAGCTATCAAAGTTGACTCAATATTTGATTAATTTGTTTACGGCGAAAAACCAGACTAATATATATAAAAAGGAAGAGCATTTTACTGATTACTCTTCTTCTTCCTTCCACAAAAACTGAAAACGGAGCCATCAAGCTCCGCCCAAACACGAGCGCCCACCACCCCCCCTCTCTCTCTCCTCTTTCATTTTTGACATTCTCTCTCTCTTCTCTCTCTCCTCTCTCTCTCCTCTTTCATTTTCGACATTCTCTCTCTTCGCTCTCTCCTCTTTCATTTTCGACATTCTCTCTCTCCTCTTTTATTTTCGACATTCTCTCTCTCTCTCTCTCTTCTCTCTCCGGTGACCCAGCCTCGTCGCGATCTAGTTCCGGCGACCCAACCCCGTCAGGACCCAGCCTAGACCATTCACCCCCAATCGTGTCCAAGCTCCGTCGCGACCCACCCCCTCATATATACCCAATCTCGCCGTCACAGCCCCGTCGCGACTTGCGACCCACCCCCATCATCGTGACCCGCCCAGCTCTGCCGCGATCTAGAGCAACAACACCTCCAGCTCGCCGTTACATAGTTGTGGACATTGTTTGGTGTTGTTTAAGATTTTGTTTGGTTGGTATTTGATATTGTATAAATCTCATCTGGGTTTGTTGAAATAGCAGAGCGTGGAGTAGCCCGAGATGGAAAGAGCAACAACGGGCATGAATTTTTACTGTAGAAATACAGAGAAGATACTCAAGTTGTAGTGGAAAAGTGAACTCGAATAAGGCGGAGGAACTCGAATTAATTTTCGAGTTTGAGTTTGAGTGTGCTCGAGTTCTCACGCGTCGAACACAGACTTGAATAAAGTTTACTCTCGAGTGAACCTTTCTCGAGTAAAGTAGAGCAACCGAACAGGCCCTTAAATTTTTTTAGACTTTTTGGGAGTTTTCGGATTTTTCAGGAATTTTAAGATTTTTACGTGTTTATGAAACCACAACTTGAAGAGTTCTGTCGGAGTCTTGAAGACAAAAGAACGAATGAATGAATGCACTGAAGTGATAAATACTAATTGGTAAATGCCAGCAATTAATAAGAGGAATTGCCATTTAATAATGGAAACCCCATCCTTTCGAGCTTAATGATTCGACTTCGGTTTTGAAGTTGCGCTGCCATTCTGCGATAGTGGCAAAGCTTGCTGTTGCTGCTGCGGTTGTTGGTGAGACATGTTGAATTGGGCAGGAGGAGCCTGCTGCTGCTGCTGCTGCATTGAGAACATCTGAGGGTTCATAGAAAGCTGCGGAACCATACACTTGGATGAGAGAGAGTCTCCACTTAGCTCAGCTGTTGCAATCTTCAACCGTTGGACCTCCGCAGTCAACGCTTCATTCAGAGCTGTCATATTCCACCACAAATACGGAACTAGAGTAAAGTACTTTCATATGCATCAATTACTAGCAAAAATTACTGAAATACTACAGTTTAGTTTATGAAGAGTAGCGTAAGAGATAATAAAGAAACGAAATAGCAGGCAGAAAGGGCACTTCTAATTTTCAAAAGGGTACCATAGTTTATGGGTAACATGACCATAGTTTATAGGTAGCGAGTGAAAAACAAGGAATGCACGCAACAACTCCAGTACCACTGACTTCACATCGAGTATAAGCAAAATAAAAAATGATTGACGTCTTTCACATCGAGCAGGTCTAACAGGTTTAAAATAAAAAAGAATGCCTCTCAGGTGTCAATTTTGAGGAATACGTGTGTGGGCATGAATGTATAGAGACAATGAGGAAGAGAAAGAGAATCATAACCTAGATTTTAAACCGTGAAAAGCCTCTGGAAGTTGGCTCAGATGGCATGCAAAAAGGGAGTAAATTCCTATTTCAAAACTTACTTCAGCATCCATGGACGAATAATTGCTTAGAGCTTTTTGATTCAACAAGTACTTTAATACGAAATGATGAATGAAACTTCAAAAGGCAACTATCTTCTTACATATTTTTTTAGAAACAAAACGTTTCCGATTGGTAGCAAGAGATGTAGATGTTGGAATTAACAGAGATTTTTGAAATTTATCTCTCCACACTTGCAAATATAGCCAAATAGGATCCGATTTATCTAACAGAACGTATGAAAATATCTATAAACACTTTAAATACAACAAATCTCATATATTTAAAAACTTTACCAAAAAAAAAAAAAAGAACCTACATACCATCTCGGAGTTGGGCCTGTTGCTCCGTAGCTTGAAGACGAAACTTCAACTCATTATTCTGGTTAGTAAGACCAACAGAATCTCTCTGGGAGAATATAATAAATGTCACCAACAAATTTAATCATTCAAAGTTTAAACAATGTCTTTCAGAAGAGTAATTATTGACAATGGAGTTGACTTAAATGGCTACAATTTCCCTACCAAACACCAATTAAATGTCTATAATAGCCAAGCATTATAACATTCAAAGTTTCAGAAGAACATTCAAAGTTTAAACATTCAAATGGATATAATAGCCAAGCATCTGAACAGAGTCGGAATCCAATCTACCATTAAAACACAGTTGTAGGAATAAAAATTTTAACATCTGCATTGAAACATCAAGGCTAGAACTTACCAAGAGGCAGCAGTTTCTCCTCAAATGAACTTTCAGAAGAAAACGAGAGAGTAAGATTGCTAGATTGAACAAGAGGCAGCAGCTCCTCGGTCCTGCATCAAAATTCAAAATGCAGCCATCAATTCAGGGCAGTGCAGTGCTTCAAGCTATTTCAATCCGAAATTTAATAAAACTAAACCGGTGATAACACAACAAGATTGCTTTTATTTCTTTCTCATGCTAAAAACGACAACAAAACTAAACCTTCTCAACAAAATTTCAGTTGTCCAAACCAACATTAACCCAAATCTAATCAAACCCAAAACCCGGTAATATTGCCACCACTACAAAATCAAAGTTACCAAAAAGGGATAAATCGGTGATAATCCGGTGATAACACACATCAATCAAGAAAAAAAACACTTACGGTGAAAAAAATATGGGAGATTGAGGCGACTGGGAGGCGAGCGAGGGAGGCTTGAAGTGAAACCAGAGTGGACTTTTAGGGTCTTTATGGTTTTTAGGGGTTTTTGATTTTTTTAGGATTTTTAGGGTTTTGTAGTGTTTTTAGGATTTTTTTAAAGTTTTTAGTCTTTTCATGTTTTTAGGGTTTTTAGGGGTTTTATAGGATTTTTAGGCTTCTTAAAGGTTTTTCGAGTTTTTAGGGTATTTTAGGGTTTTTTAGGTTTTTTGAGTTTTTAGTGTTTTTAGTGTTTTTTGGGGTTTTAGAGTCTTTTAATGGTTTTTATAGGTTTTTAGGTCTTTTATGGTTTTTAGGGTCTTTTATGGTTTTTAGGGTTGTTTTGTCTATTTCTAAAGGTTTTTAGGGTTGTAGGGTATTTTAGGATTTTTTTTAGGGATTTTAGGGTATGTTTATGGTTTTTAGGAGGTTTTAGGGTTTTTTAGGATTTTTAGGGTTTTTAAGGTTTTTTAGGTTTTTAATGTTTTTAGGGTTTTTATAGGGGTTTGAGGGGTTTTTACGCTTTTTAAAGGTTTTTAGGGTTTTTTTTAAGTTTTTTGAGTTTTCTGTGTTTTAGGGGTTTTAAGGTCTATTTATAGTTTTTAGGGGGTTTTAGGTTTTTTAGGATTTTTTAGGGGTTTTAGGGTTTTTAGGTTTTTAGTGTTTTTAGGCTTTTATACTTTTTTAGGATTTTTATGGCTTTTTAGGGTTTTTATAGGTTTTTAGGGTTTTTAGGCTTTTTAAGGGTTTTTAGGGTTTTTAGGACTTTTTTAGGTTTTTTGAGTTTTTAGAGTTTTTTTTTTTTTTTTTTTTTTTTTTTTTTTTTTTTTTTTGGTTTTTAGGGTTTTAAAGGGTTTTTAGGCTTTTTAATGATTTTTTAGGGTTTTTAGGGTATTTTATGGTTTTTTAGGTTTTTTGAGTTTTTTTTTTTTTTTTGTGTTTTTAAGGTTTTTATGGTCTATTTATGGTTTTTATGGGTTTTTAGGTTTTTTAGGATTTTTAGGGTTTTTAGGGTTTTAGGGTTTTAGGTTTTTGGGTTTTCGGGGTTTTTTTTTTTTTTTTTTTTTTGGTTTTTAGGCTTTTATGCTTTTTAAGGATTTTTATGATTTTTTAGGGTTTTTAAGGCTTTTAGAATTTTTTAGGTGTTTTATGTTTTTAGTGTTTTTAGGATCTTTTATGGTGTTTAGGGGTTTTTAGGTTTTTTTTAGGATATTCAAGATTTTTTAGGTTTTTATTGTTTTTAGGGTTTTTATAAGAGTTTAGGGTTTTTTTAAGGCTTTTAATTTATTACTCATTTATGTGCTTTTGTGTAGTTGTGAGTAATGTCTTTTATTTTAGCAAAACTAATTACATAGGCAGCTACATAAGTATTATCAACATCTGTCACATATTGGTTAGAATATGAATATCTTAGACACAATTATAGTATAAAAATATTATCATATTTATCCTTTATTAGTTTTCTTTCATTTTTTATTATTTTTTTGTTTATTGATTTATTTACTTATTTATTTATATTTTTTCAATTTTCTCAAATTTCTTTCTCTTCCTTTTCCAAAATTTATACAACCAAATTTTGTTATAGAGGACTTTTAATTTATTTGTTCAGCTATGAAGGAGGAAGTAGCTATAAGACATGGAAATTCATACTTATTTCTTGAGTTGTATATGAATTTTGTTTATGTATTATTTTTATGTTATTCATTTATTTTTTATATAATTATGCTTAGCATTGTAAATTTAAAATTTTAATCATTGTAGACATTTTTATATTACTTTATTTTGAGTAAACTAGAGTTGCAAATATGTTATATGATAGTTTTATTTTGTTATTTGCATATCGTTATTTTGATTATATAAAATGTAAAGAACTTCTTACTAAAATATTATATAGATATATCTTAGTTTATATTACCTAATCTTATAGTATAAAGTTTCTGATATTTTATATAATTAAATAGTATTTTTCACTATAAAAATTATCAACTTTTTTTAAGATACAAAGGGTGCATTTGGAACTCGTTCTAAAATGATTTCATTTTTTTGTATGAAAATAGAAATGAAAACGTTTTCATTTCCATTTTTAAATCATTTCTGAAAATGCGTTCGATAATTTTATTCAGAGATTGATTTCAGTTTAAAAAAAAAAAAAACTGAAACTGCATTTGGTGATTTAATTTTTAAAAACATGTAATAATATTTAAAATAATAATATATTTAACAAATAATAGTTGAATTCCAAATAAAAACACTAATAATTGATATAATAATTTAATTATCATCAACATTAATAATTAAAAAAACTTTACCAAATACAACAAAAATCTGTAAAAAAAATTTCCTCAGTCATTGGTCTTCCTTTTACGCCTCCATCATTTCCCTTCTCACTCAATCAAACCCCATTTCAAGTAGCTTAACCTTATAACTCAACCGCCTGTGCAATATTCTCTCTCATCTCTCTCCGTCAAATTCCACTAGAAAGCAAGAAAACAATAACAAAACCCCACCTCCCATGGCTTCCAAACATTGATCAATCAATCAAACAAACAAAACCACCCATAAAACCACTTCCCCAAACCCACCATCTTTCTTCTTCTTATTCTTCTTCCTTGTGCAATATTCTCTCTCATCTCTCTCTCCGTCAAATTCCACTAGAAAGCAAGAAAACAATAACAAAACCCCACTTCCCATGGCTTCCAAACATTGATCAATCAATGAAACAAACAAAACCCCCATAAAACCACTTCCCCAAACCCACCATCTTTCTTCTTCTTCTTCTAATGAAGTACTCCAACTACTCCTACTTAGACTCCCACAGAGTTCTTATTCGTCTTCTTCTCCTTCTCCTTCTTCTTCTAATGGAGTACTCCAACTACTCCTACTCGGACTCCCACAGAGTTCTTCTTCTTCTTCTTCTTCTTCTTCTTCTTCTCCTTCTCCTTCTACAGAGTTCTTCTTCTTCTTCTTCTTCTCTTTCTCCTTCTCCTTCTAATGGAGTACTCTAACTACTCCTACCTGGACTCTTCTCCTTCTCCTTCTCCTTCCTTCTCCTTCTAATGGAGTACTCCAACTACTCCTACCCGGACTCTCACAAAGCAGACCGGGAGAAGAGGGTCTAAAGAGCTACGTCGAAACTGTTGGTTGCCGAATCGAATTCGGCGGCGAAAACGCAGCGGAAAGGCGGATCGTGTATAACAAAAATTTTCATAAAACTTTTGAGTTACTCTATAGATTATATTAATTTATGCACCAATAAATTAATCTCATTAATTTATAAGATTCAAGGATCAACCGAAAAAATACCTTGTAGCCGACTCGGATGATATCTTGATTTTCTTTGACCACGAACAGTCCTAGCTCCAAGCTTTGTGTTTAGAACACCAAAGTCTTCCACGTCAATTCCTTGATTCCACGTAGACGTGTGTGTGGGCACACGTGAGATAAAACGGTTTCTTAAAACACTCGAATTTCCACAAACACCAACGCATGCACGATGTGGAATTTTTTGGAGAGAAAAATTTTCACTCTCTTTTTTGCTATATGAGAATTTCGGCCACACACTTTCTCTAGGGCTGAAAAGTGTTTCAATATTGTCTCACAATTTTTCATTTATCTCATATTTAAAGAGAAGAAGTCAAACTTCAAAATAGGATCAAATCCTTATCTCCAATTTTGAATTTGGAACAAAAATCCTTCCCTTATCCTCTTAATGGCCGCCACCCTAGGGTTTTATCCCTTTGTGTGTGGCACCTAAATAAGATAAGGAAGGAAGATATTTTATCCATTATCCAATGGTCAATTTCAATTGATTCAAATTGAATTTAAGTCAAACTTAAATTAATTTGAATTCTAAATTGAACAACTTATCAAATAAGTTTAAATGGATAAATCTAGATATGTTCAAATTCAAATTTAAATAATCTCATTATTTAAATAATAATTAATTCTCAATTAATTATTCTTGAGTATTTAATTTTAGAATTTGTAATTCTAAAATTTCCATTTTGCCCTTTGTGTCCGGTAGAATTACAAGGACGACGCGGGGACTAATGGACCTATAATTACGAGCTCAATAAAATTAATAATTAATTAAACACTTTAATTAATTAATTAATTCTATTAATTTCAATAGTTACTCCACTATAAACTTGGAATTGCAATATCGGAATTATAGACATTAACTACTTCTAAACTGTGAAGTGCTCATTTGATATAGTCATTGCATATAGATCGATCCTCCATAAATAATTCATAATTAGAGTCGGGGTAGAACTGTTAACCTCTCTAATTACATCTTTATCCTTGAGTACCATTGATTCTCTAATGGATAGTGATTCATAAAACACATTCATGAATCGAGCGCTCTTACTAATCCAAGTACCGAATCAACACTCAAGAGAATTATTTATCCGCTTCTTTCTCAAGAAGGAATGGATTCCATTTCGTATAATAACATTCCCAAACTACCTACTTCATTATGTCTCCAAAATACAAGGAATAGGATTCGGGGGTTTGAATCCGCATCGAGTAAATCAAAAGACATAAATCCATAAATAGGAGTTTGTTAAGAACTCAGGATTAAGATCATTCTATATATGACCATCGGTAGACTCAATTAGAATTTCTATGCTTAACGGAAATTATTAGAAATTCATATTGTGTCTGCGTCCATGTTCCACATAATCTCATTATGCGAAATACACTCATTCAATATCTCGCCATATTAACAGTGCGGATAACACCGTTCCATTCTAAATGGGAATGACATGTATTAATAATGTTTTAATTAAAGATTCTAAACTTTAATTAAATTCATTATGAACAATTACTTTTGATTATTATCCTTAAACATTATCCTCTCGTATATAACACTTATATACTATGTTTAAGGTTACATAAATAATCAATGAATTTTATTTGATATTCATAAAATATTCATAAATATATGCACATAAAATGATGAATAATCTATTTTATTAAATAAATAATAAATATCTTTTTACATCTCATACTTTTAAGATACTATTCCAACAGAAACTGGTTAAGGGTAAAAAATAGAAATGAGAAAATAAAAATAAATTTAATTCATTTTCAGAATTTAATTCATTTTAAAAATATTTAAAAACGTTTTTATTTTCAATTTTGATAAAGTGTTATATCAAACGCGCTCTTTCTGTCAATTTAAATTTTTTTCTCAAAAAACATGAAAAACGGAAATAACTAGGCCCAAAATTGCCTCGTGCTGGAATGCGAACGAACGCGCGAGAGAAAAAATTAAATAAAAACAAAAATAACCACTAATTTCAGAAACAAGCCAAAGGGCATTAAAGTAAATTCACCAATCCCAAACCAAAGCAATTTCCCCCCGAGCTTCCTCCCGTGTCATCCTCGCGGATTCAATCCCAACCGTCCATCTCAATCCAAGTAAATCCCCAATCTCGAAACCCTAGCCTTTTAGAATAATATAAATTTTCAAAATTGCCGTTCAAACCCCCTTTAACAATTCCCATTTTCATAGAGAGAGAGAGAGAGAGAGAGAGAGCGAGCGAGCTTGAGCCTCTGGTTTTGGAATTGCTTTGATTAGGGTTTTGTTTCTGCAAATTCTCTCGAAGTTTCTGCGGATTCCGGGGACGGAGATGGAGAGGATGGCGGCGGCGGCGGCGTACGCGACGACGTCGTTGGGGTTTGTGAGGTGGGACGAGGTCTTTGTTTCGAGCGATAAGGGGAGGAGAGAGGTCCATTATTATCTGAAGAGGAGAGACGGAAGCTCAGATCTGGCTGTGGTTGGCAAAGAGAGGAGCTTGAGGCACATGTCTTATCACTACGCCTTTCGCCCTCGCTTGCCGGCGCTTCAATCGATTGCCAAGCTCAAGTCTCGCCGAGAGGTCATTGATTGGCTCAATTCCATTGTTTCAGGTTTGTAATTTCGCCTTTCTTTTGTTCTTTTGTTGTTTTTCATTAGCGTGAATGAGAATTTTGTTTTTTTTCTTGTTTTCTTCTTTGTTTTCTGTGCCAGTTGAGGTATTCTTATTCTTCGAAATCGGGTTAATTGAAAGAAACTAGGTTCTATAATCGCCCTATAATTCTTTTGGTTTGTGTTCCGTCAAAACAAAAGAATTGGTTTTGGGTTGTATTCGATTTTGTTACAATTCCGGACGTTCTCAGATCCGTGTATTTGGGGAAGAAAATTTGTGGGTTTTTTTTTTTTTTTTTTTTTTTTTTTTTTGCTTTCTTCGTTCTCGTGAATGAAAAAAAATTTGTTTTTTCCCCGTTTTCTTCTTTGTTTTTTGTGTCAATTGCGGTACTCTTCTTTGAAATCGTGATGATTGAAAGAAACTGAGGTTCTATAATCGTCCTATAATTCATTTCGGCGGGGACTTTCTATTTCCTTTTTGTTTTAATTGTGGGGGCAAAAAAACTTTTTCGTTTGGTGTTTGGTGTGGAAATGTCCAGGGTGTTTTGGTTTTGGTTGGTATGATTTTAATTTTGTCAGAACTCAGGAGTTTCTCAGATCTTTGTTTCTGGGGAAGGAAAATCTTTTTTTTTTTTTTAAACACATGCACAATTCGATTCTTAATGGTAATTTCTGTCTCTTGATGGACAACGCTCCTCTTCTCTTCATATCTTAATTGAAAATTTTCAGCCTTTTCTCTTCATATCTGTGTTTTCTTCCTAAAAACGAACGGAACTTTATCTCATTCCTTTTCCTCTTATCTCTTACAATTTTGATCTTCCGCTCTTTGATCTGTTTTCGTTCTCTGAGCTTGTAGATCTATATTGGTTTAAGCTTCTTTTCTGAATTCGTGCTTCTTTTCTTAATTTCCTCGCCATCGTCGCTGGCACTCTTGTATTATTGTGAAAACTTGAACGCCGGATTTGGTTGTTTGTCTTATCTTCCTTACTATTTCAAGTTTCTTATATATAATTTCACGGGTGTTTCTTTTTGTCATGACGTGTTTCTCTCCTTTATCCTTGTGTCAATCTTTCAATTCTTTTCCTTGGCCCTTGGCAGTTCTTCATAGTACTGCTGGTGTTCCTGTTTTTGTGAACTGACTATGATCTGGGCTGCAGGATTCTTAATTAAATTGTAAAGAGCTGGTTGAGAGCATCGGAATCAATATACCCTCAAAAAATTCTAGGTCAAGATCTTTCGCGGCCAATTTATTGTGTGTTTTTTATAATGACCTCTTGCTTCTTGAATATTTGGAAATCCTAATGTGAGGATATATATCATGTTTTCCCTAATCTGGTGGTTTTGTTCCTCGGTCGTTTGATATTTATTTGTTTATTTATTTTTATTGGTGTCTCGGGGGAATTTATCTTATGCCCTTGTTTAGTTCGCTGATTTGAGTTGAGATGTGACTTTATGTTAGAGCTTTTTACTGTAGTGAAAAAGTTAGATGTGATTGTTTCTAAGAGTTTTTTACTGTAGCAAAACTCGAATCGGTGAAATGAACTGGGTAAAACTACGAACTCAAATATGATACTGTGTTATTCTGTTCTTTGTTTTTGTGTGTGTGTGTGTGTTTTCTGTTGTTTTAATATTAACATGTGCAACATAAGTTGATAATCTATTTTTAACTGTTCAGATGGATCAAAAGAAAAATCGTCTCCTCTAAATGTGGGCATTTCAGAAGGTGAAGATGCATGCGAGATGGACATTGACTCCTTTAAGGTATCGTTTTTTGTGACCAAACTACCAACTTTTTTTTAAGGGGAAAAAAGGAAGAAAAGCGCATGGCCTATTGTCTCTCTTCCTTTCTAGAAGACATTCCTCATTGTCTTTTTTTTTTCCTCAGGATATGCAATCACGGAAGTTGGGCCGTTTCACTAAAGACTTTCAGTGGTTGGGTTCGCCATGGTCATGCAGGAAAAAGCGCAGACACTACCAGTCTTTCCAGCGTAATGGTGTTAAAATATATGTGAGTGCTATTATATAGTCTTTTAGATATTTCTGTTTAACATTTTGTTGTGTTTTTTGATCGTGTGACCCATTTATACTTTGTTGCCTTCTTATTGGATCCAGGTTCATGACTTTGTATATGTTCTAGCGGAGGAGGATAAACGCCTTGTTGCATATTTGGAAGATATGTACGAGGACTCGAAGGGCAACAAGATGGTCGTGGTACGTTGGTATCACAAAATTGATGAGGTTGGTATTGTTTTGCCTCACAATTTTAATGACAGGGAGATTTTCTTTTCTCTTTGTCTTCAAGATCTCAGCATTGAGTGCATAGACGGATTGGCTACTGTCCTTAGTCGCCAGCATTTTGAGAAATTTCAAAAGGAGGCTAGACACACTCACTTGGAACCATTTTTTTGCCACAAGCAGTTTGAAAATGATGATGTCAAGTCTTTTGACGTTACTCAAGTTAAAGGTTATTGGAAACAGGACATACTCAGATACATGTACACACTTTCTCCTTCAAAGGACAGTGAGAATTCCGAACAATCTATTGATGACCTGATGGTTGAAGGTTACACCAATGCCATTGGTATCAGGCCTAGAAAGAGGCAATGCACTGAGAAGAGAGAAGTGGTTAGTGCATGTGGCAATGTACCTAATTTAAGTATCGGTAGATTTGATTTTAAGAGTGGAAATGAAACCTGGAGTCTGAGAGGAGCTTCAGATTCCACTCTGCCTAACAAAATAGCTCGGGAAAACTTGCCACAATACTTTGAAGTAGGTTCCCCTGTTGAGGTTCTCTCACAAGACAGTGGCATCAGAGGATGCTGGTTCAGAGCTTCAATTATCAAGAAGCACAAAGACAAGGTGAAGGTGCGATATGAAGACATCCAAGATGCTGCTGATGAGGCTAAGAAACTTGAGGTACGCATCTTTATATGTTTTTCTGTTGCTGTGATTTTTCCCGTCAAGCTTGTACTAGAACCAATTCTTCATATGTAACTCACTAAATCGTGGATATGTGTAGGAATGGATTTTATCTTCTAAGGTTGCTTCTCCTGATCAATTGGACCTCCGTATTTTTGGAAGAACAGTTGTTCGGCCATCACCACAGTCTAATAATAAAACCCGGGGTTCTTGGGCTGTTGTCGTTGGAACTGCTGTTGATGTGTGGCGGCATGATGGGTGGTGGGAAGGCATTGTAGTTCAGAAGAAATCAGATGATAGAATTCATGTTTTTTTCCCAGGTGAGCAGCGATTTCTCTTTAAATATATTTATAGGAATGTCGTCAAGCGCTATCCCATTCATTTTCCTTTATTGGAGTATTATATTTTATTGCCTTACGTCACACTACCTTTTGCAGGTGAAAAGCAAGACTCTGTCTTCTGTCGTGGCGAATTGAGACATTCACAAGAGTGGGTGGACCATGGGTGGACACAAATCAAGGAAAGGCTAGATCTTGTGCCTGCAGTCTTATCTGCCTTGGAAACAAATGAAGTCTCCGGGAAATCTTGTCATGGCAATTCGGCAGAAGTTACAAACTGTGCAGGGAAACCATTGAGAAAGGATGAAAGTGGATCAAAGGATTCTAGTGAGAACTCTGATAGTGACAAGGATGGAAAGGTTAAAGATCTTTCAAAGGATAATTTGCTTTCCCAATTGAAGTGGAAGTCGTCAAAGAAAAGAAGACGAGGAAGTGGCGGCTCTGTCCCCAAGGTGCATCACATTGATGCTGTCATGCATGGTGGTGCCCCTGATGGAATTGTCTCAGCTTCTCGTCCTCGTGAAAGATTTGTGATTTCCACGTCGCTAAAAGTTGATTGTGAGAACTGCAAATACATCGGTGATGCTCTCTTTAGCTCTTCTGTTGTGCCTCCTTTAACAAGTTTGGTTATGTCTAGGTGACTGACTGATTGTCAGTCCCAGGATGTGCTGTAGCTTTTGACTTCGTCCCCTTTGTTCTTTCCCCTTAAATTTACGCGTCGTTAACTTGCATCTCTTCAATGCAACGCCCGCTAGTCCTTGCAACTCACTCACAAAAAATGTTTATTTTCCAAGAGTTGCAGCCGAGTCTCCATTTATTTGTATGTATTTGTTTGACAGCCTAAAGTGGGCAATAGGGCCTTAAAATCTTTAGCCGAAATTTTGGGTGCAGTAGAGTAGTCCCCCTTTTTGTTTCCTTATTTTGTACTAGCATTTACATTAGGTAAAAAAAGATTTAACTTTTGCTCATGTGATTTGTACATTGTAATTTGTATCTCCAGTAATAAAAAAAGTTTACGACGTCAGTTTTGCATAATCTTCAGCTGTTTCAGATTTCTGTGACCATCATGTTTCTTATTTCCTATTAGGAGTTTTCTAGTATAAACTCTTATCTAAACGGGGTATTATTTACGGGAACCTTTCTGCTAAAAATTGTTCTGCCCTACGGTATGATTTGTGAGTATGTGTAATTCTAGGTTAGAGTATTGAAAATTTTTGATATGCACATTTACAAATCAATCCATTGTAAAACCGATAGAACAAAGTTAGATTAAAGTAATAGTATTTATCTTAAGAGTTCCTTCTTATTTCGTACTTTCTTATCAAGCTTTCTCATTCTTTTGACTCGACGTGGAATTTGTGGATGGACTCTTGTGTTTTTTGACAATAAATTTCTGTTTGTTTTTAGAAAGAAAGAGAGAAATAGATCAATACTTGAAATAAATTAAAATTAATAGATTAATAATTTACATAAGTTAATAAATAGGTTAAATTACTGTTTTCGTTCATAATTTATCTAGTTATGAATCATAATTTAACAAGTTATTTTTTATAATTATTCATAACTTGTCTGATTATGAATTATAACTTGATAAATTTATTCATAATTTATTTGATTATGAATCATAACTTGACAAGTTATGACTTATTAATTTTTATAATTAAAAATTGACTTATATACTTTTTAAAATTTTTCATATTAATTTATTTTTTACTATTTTTCTTATTTTTAAGTTCACCGCTAAATGTGTCTTTATAGGCCTTTCATTAATTAAAGATTCATTAATTAAAGAGAGAATTAGCGCGTAAGTTTTGATTTTTATTCTTTGTTTATAATTAATATTTTTCTAATTAATATAATTTTGATTAAAAAGAAGTTAATAAAAGTTACTGAGTAAAAAATTAGACTTGAGCACTCTAAAATGGTATGTCTCTTTTTTCTTTAATTAATTAACGATTATGAAATAGAAGGTACTCGATAATCCAGGAAATTCAAAAGGAAACCGGATCCCCACTACTGAAAGAAGTGGGATATATTTGTATTGGATTCTTTCCAAGCAACAATAGAGGACCAATACTTGGTGGTGCTAGTAGTATTTTTATTTTTATTATTTATTATTTTTTGTCGTGTTTGTCATTTTTGATTTGGGTCTTTGTCAATTAGTTGGTTAATTGATAATGATTACAAGTATAAAATATAAATAATCCCTATATCCCTTAAATAGGCCTGCCGTGTTAGTTTTGGTCTTTGTCGCAACTTCTAAGAAGCAGCCTCCAAAATATACGAGTTTAGGTTGGTATGATTGGCGATGTGTACGGTGTACAGAGTCTAGTCAAACAAATTTTTTAATGATGTTAGCTGCTGAGTTGTATCCAAGGTGTGCACGTATTCTCCTTTGACTTGGCCTCTTGTTTCCGACTAACAACTCTATAACATTGTTGTACTACTACTTTCTAGAGTTGGTATATATAAACGGATTCATATCACGTCTAATTTTGATATTTCAAATGTCGTTTATTAATCAATATTATGTTATGTCATTTAATTGATTTAACTATTAAAACATGAACAAATTAGTTGAACATTATATAAATTTTTTAAATGATGCAAATAATATGATTAATTAGATATTAAAGCGATAAAATTAAACATAATATTTGAGTTTTACAATTTGTGGTAGGGTACTAATATTTATAATGCTTATTTTCGTGAAAATATAATGTCATATTAAAATCATGTTTCGATAAAATCTGAAAATTTTTGAAATCACACTTTTGGTGTAGTATTTTTGTTCAACACCTCTAGAAAGTTGAAATTTTTGGCTTCGTTCACTTCACCGATTGGAGTTTAAAATTTGAGTTTTGCTGCAGTAAAAAGTTCTCAGAAACAGTCACATCTAACTTTTTTGTTACAGTAAAAAACTCTTATATAAAATCACATCTTATCTCAAATTATAAACTCAAATCAACAAAGTGAACATATCAAAAATTTGTTTACACATTGACATTGGGTGGACTTAGGAAACTTGTTTGAAATTTCAAGCTCACTAAAGTCAAGAGAGAGCCCCACCAGAAATTACTAATGGAGAAATGTGCCGCTCCTCTTGTCTTGTGCTATGCTCATTCTACTACTCTTCGAGTAACGAGAACTCTTATTGGTAGGGTTGTAATTTTATCCTTTAGATAGGGTTGTTTATAAACCCACGAACCCCGCAGACCCAGCTCACTCTACCATAATTCAACCCAAAAAATGTAATTTCTATTATTATTATTATTATTATTATTATTATTATTTTATTTTATTTTTATTATTTTTTTTACGACCCATTCAATGTTTGCCTTAAAGTTTTGGGACGAAGTGTGGGTTGAACTTATAATAGCCCACACACCCCAACTCAACATGCGCTCTAACTTGCCTCGTCTAATTCTAATTCTAGGCAGACAACTCATTTTTACTCTCTAATTTCTTCATGTTTAAATTAAGCCTCTAAGTTTGTTTTATGTTAAGACTAACTTATGAGTGGAGTAATTCATGAGTGTAGACTAATTCATGTTTGCTTTATGTTTGATGTTAGATTGACTACTTTGCTTCATGTTTGACGTTGGATTGAACTTTGAGTCTTTGATTCTTTGAATGTTGAAACTGACCAGCCAACCCATTCCGCACTGCCCCAATCCAAACATCATTGTGTTGTAAAATTTTTCTAACATCGTTAAAGCTAAAGATGTGCAACCACCCTTTTGGGACATGAGAAGAAAAAATTTTATCCCGTACCAACTCAATCCATGAACAACCGTACCCTTAGATTTGTCTTTTCAAACTTTAAATCTGTCAATATTTACTGATACATAATTGCTCTTACATGAATATATATATATATATTTATATTAATAATTGGAAAACTAATCTAAGAGTTGAATATCAATTACTACTATAAAAGTTATCAAAACTAAACAAGAAAAGTGATGATAAAAATCTTATAATACTTAAAAAATGGACGCTTTCTTCGATAGGACGGTCCTATTAGTAGGGTCAGATTCTAACTATAAGATCTGATTAAAATCACATTAGATTAAAAAATATACAGAATATATAATTTTTGATACGCAACTTAATGGCTGAAGCTTGAAAGTAGAAAATTGTTGGTAATTTATTTTTTAAGGTCCTATTAAAAAAATTCCCAAAAAATGCCCTTTTTTTTTTTTTGCTAGAAAAGTGAAACAGGACTTTATTTTCAGCCACATTAATATGGATGGGGTTAGTATAAGTGTACAGTCTTACCAAATCATCCTATTACTTTCCATTATAATAATCACTAATTTTTCTGGTTAAGATAGTGACATGATAGATTAATTGAACTAAAGAAAGACCCTTGGATAAGAGAGGATTTATTAGTCTTGGAAGCAACCTCAACGGTATAATTAGAGAGAAGAAAATGACCAAGAGTTTTTGTGGGGGCTATGATAGCCTAAAACATATCATCACTGTGAAAGAAGAATCTTTTTCAACAAGGCAAAAGAAAAGGACCCTTTTCACTTTCCTCAAAACTGTCTTTGTTTGTCATGTGGTGGTATCTCTAAAGAAAAAAAAAAGGAAAAAAAATTCCATTAAAAGAGATGGGATTGCTCTTTCACTACAGAAGGAGCTGTTCTTAGATCTTTTTCTGAGGTCTTCTTTCTCTACCTGAATGGGATTTTTACGTTGTACCTTACTCCTTGTATATATAAGAAGCCTTTTCTTGTCAGTGTTTTGATGATTTTTAGCAAGTTTTGAATATGGCTTACAAGAAGAAAGTGCCAGTGATTGGTATCAGAAAGTCAGACAGATTCTTGCTTCATGGAACAAGTCTTGCTTCTGTTGAATGTTTGTCTTTGCCTCTTGTTAGTACTCTTTTTCATTTCTTTTTCCATTTCCTTTTTTTTTTTTTTAATTTGTGTATTGTGTTTTATAATGTTGTTGACTTTGTTTTGGTGATGAACTGAAAGCAGGTTCAGGAAATTGTGCTCTCGGCAGATATCAGATGCAGCGAGTGTCAGAAGAGAATAGCGGAAATAATGTCAAGAATGAGTGGTGAGATTTCTATTATGCAGCTTTCAATGTATTACTTTTTTTTTTTTTTTGGTTCTCTTTACTAGCATAAAGATCATTTAAGGTGTTTATAAGTTGCATTTTTTAGTTTTGTGTTATGATCAATTTGTTTCCCTGAACCGCAGAAACTCAACTTTTAGTACTGTTTTTGTCACTTTTCTTTTTCTTCTAGGAAGTCTTCTTTCTTGACCACACATTATTAGCAGATTCACATGCTCTGTGTCCTCCAAAAAAGGGGGGGATAGGATTTTTTGTCCTCATCTGATTTTGCTTCTTTTAATTATAAAAATAAATTTACCACCTTACTACTGTAGAAAAATTGGGTTCTTTTCCCCTTTTTTTTTTTTTTTTTTTTTTTTTTTTTTTGGGGTGTTTGATGGTGGACCTTTTTATTCCTTGTCCTAAGTTGTAATTCAGAATTTAGAGTTATGCAATTTCCTCTCGTTCATTATAAATATATATATATATATTCAAGAACAAGTATTGACATTTCAATTCACATATTTGGGCAGAGACAGAGTCTGTTGTGGTGAACGTGTTGGACAAGAAGGTTGCTCTTACTTGTAGATACCCCATTGTTGCCAAAGAACCTGCTCGCCAAGTCCCCGCCATACGCCGGAATCCTCTAAACAAAGTGGCACTTCTGAAACGGATTTTCAGGTCTCCTCAAAGTTGATTTCAGGTCGGAAAAAGACCCAAGAATATGTATTTCTGACTGCCCGACCAGCCATGTACATGAATTTGATTTCACATAATGAATTCAGTGAACATGTAGTTAGATATTTGTCTACCGTTGCAATCAATTGAAATGAGATTTGAGAGAGAGAGAGAGAGAGAGAGAGAGAGAGAGAGAGAGAGAGAAGTTTGATATACCTGTGTTTGTGTCTTGCATAGCCACTTTATATGTGTGTATTGTTACATCCTTAATTCAACGGTAGTTTTTACGTAAATAATTATGTATTGTGAGCTATTATATAAGATTAAACTAAATTAAAAGTGATTTATTAAGATTTGAATATTTTAGATTTTAATGTATCTAATAGAGTGTAGGTTTTTAATATGTAGAGACTTAAGGGTAACTTTTATTTTTTTGATAGGTTAAAATAAGAATAACAAAAGATAAACAGGAAAATTATTTATATATAGCGGTTATGGTCCTCAGATTGCACGTTACATTTTATTTCTTCTGACATCCCATCATTATAGAGAGTATAAAGAGAAACTTAAAAGGATTCTTTAGAAAAATACGTTGATCTGGATGACAAACTGCACGAGTTTAGAGAGAAATCAATCAATATGGATTCAAGTACATTTTTGCTTATAAATTTAGTAATTCTTGATGATTTAACATGAATGTTTTTAGATTTTAGGTGATGATTTTCACCGAATTATTAATTTCTACCTAGTGATATCAAACTCCCTTCATGTTAAATCATTGTTGTTTTCGGCCATAAAAGATTTGCCATAAATTCATATGTATATGGATTTCGGTCAAATAACCTTTGCAACATATATAAATTTATATATATTATGGATTTGGTGAATTTGGTTTATAATGTTTGGAATTGTTTATTGTTTCGGATTCAGTGTATATGTATATATATCATTGTAAGTGGATTTTTATATATATTTCGTGTATATACATATATTGAAGATCATGTTTTAAGGAATTATGGATTCAGCCGGCGGCAAACTTTGCCGTCACCGGAGTTGGCGACTTCCAGTTGCGGCCGTCAGGTCGTGCCAGACTAGGACAGGAACCATGGCGGCCGTTTGGCTGCCTAGAAGGCCTGGGTTGCAATTTGTCGTGACCCCTAGGGTTCTCTTTGGATGTCCAGGGGCCCAATTAGGCCCATGAGTTGGGATAAATTGCAGGCTAAGCCCGTAGCTACATATAAATTTTTTTTTTTTGAAAAGGCCTTCGAGAATTTAGGAATGGGCCCGTCACCCACAAAAGGAATGAGATGGGGCTGATTCAGGATCCGCGTTGGGTTGACCCGTCCCGGTCCAGCAATAACAACTCAACGGTTGACCTTTGACCGTTGAGTTTGAATTTGACCATTTTTTTTTTTTTCAATATTTTTTGGTCAATTTCGGTGCAATTTTAAATTTGAATACTAGTATGTTTATGTATATTTTAAGATGAATTAATTGAAACAACATGTCGCTAAAGTGACATCTCTTGTGGAAATTAATTTGTTTTAAAATATAAACGGTTGTGTTTATATAACTTATGTGAATATTAATTGACCCAAAGGAGGGTCAATATTTAACAAAATTACATGTGCACCTGTAGTAATAAACGCGTGATGATTATTTAGTTTTACACGTGAACAATAAATTAGTCCAAAGAAAGATTTATTATTTGGCGTGTTCTTATTATCAGTGTTCGATTACTACACCAAAATCTCACTTACAAGTTAATATTTTGTCCAAAGATAAAATGTTAATGGAGTGATCGGTATCTTGAGATGGGGTTAACCTTTATTTGAATTTATTTTTGTTTTGGGACTTATGTGAGCTTGTTTTGTTTGTTTGTTTTTTGTTATTTGTTTAGCTATGACTCCTGCTAATATTACTGCCAACATCAACTCTATTTCTATGCTAAATGACTCTAACTTTAAGTCATGGCAAGACAACCTCTTGATAGTTCTCGGAGTTATTGATTTCAACCTTGCGATAAGGGTTGATTCTCCTCCACCTCTTACGGATAAGAGTACCTCTGATAAAAAGAGGGATATAGAAAGGTGTGAGAAATCAAATCGCATATGTATGATGATTATGAAGAAGGTCATTCCGGAAGCATTCATGGGCATAATGTCTGATAAGATTACTACGGCTAAGGAGTTCCTTTTGGACACTGAAAAGAGGTTTGTCAAGAACGAAAAGGCTGAAATCGGTACGCTCTTGACAAGTTTAATTTCAATGTAAGGGCAAATGCAATATGAGGGATACATCCGAGAGATGTCTCATCTTGCTTCAAAGTTGAAAGCACTTATGCTTGAACTCTCTGAGGACTTGCTGGTGCATCTGGTTTTGATATCTCTTCTGGTACAGTTTAACCAGTTTAAGGTGAGCTACAATTGTCAGAAAGAGACTTAGTATCTGAATGAGCTCATATCACACTGTGTTCAGGAAAAGGAAAGGTTGAAGCAAGATAAGACGGAAAGTGTTCACCTGACTTTAACCTCTAAGGAGAAGGACAAGGGAAAGAAAAGGAAGAAGGAAGTTGGAGATATGACAGCTCAAAAGAAACAACAAAAGAAATCGGTTGAACCGGAAGATAGAGTTTGTTACTTCTATGGAGTTGAAGGGCATAAAAAGAAGCATTGCACCAACTATCACATATGGCGTGCTAAGAAAGGTATGCTTCTTAATTTGATTTATTCTGAGGTTAATTTAACTTTGGTACCTAGACACACGTGGTAGATAGATTCTGGTGCAACAACTCACATCAATGTGTCTATGCAGGGTTGCTTGAGTTGCTGAAAGTTAAATGATGGTGAAAGATACATCTATGTGGTCGATGGCAAGACAGTTCAAGTTGAAACAATAAGAAAATTTAGATTATTATTAAAGACTGTATTTTATTTAGATCTTGATGAGACATTTATTGTACCGTCTTTTAGACGGAATTTGATTTATATTTATGGTTTGGACAAATCTTGTTATTCTTGTTCATTTGGGAATGAAAATTTTAATTTATTTCATGATTCAAAATTGTTGGTTCCGGTTATTTGTCAGGTTATGATAATCTTTATGTAATTAATACAATTAGTTCATTTAATGAATCTATGCAATTAAGTACACGAGGTATAAAGAGAAAATTAACCAGTGAGAATTTAGCTGCATTATGGCATAAGAGATTATGTCATATCTCCAGACGGAGAATAGATATACTTGTGTCAGACGAAACTAGATCACTTAGATTTTGCAGATTTTGATGTTTGTGTTAACTATATAAAGGGAAAACAAATCAATAAAAGGAGATTTGAAGCCAACAGGACTTTGGACGTCTTAGACCTTATACATACGAACATTTGTGGGTCATTCCCTACGGTTGCTTGGAATGGTCAACAATGTTTTATAATATTCATAGACGATTTTTCTAGATATGGCTACATATATCTCATTCATGAAAAGTCACAGTCGCTGGATGTGTTCAAAACTTATAAGGTTAAAGTGGAGAACCAACTCAGTAAAAGAATCAAAAGCGTCATATCTGACTGTGGTGGTGAGTACTATGGTAGATATGACGGTTCAGGTGAACAACGTCTATGACCATTTGCTAAGTTCTTAGAGGAATGCGGTATCGTCCCACAATACACTATGCTGGGTTTGCCCACTATGAATGGTGTTGCTGAAAGACGAAATAGGACGCTTAAGGATTTGGTGAAAGTATGATTTGTCATTCTACCTTACCATAATCACTATGGGGAGAAGCACTTAAGATTGTAGCATATATCCTTAACAGGGTTATAACTAAAGCGACTGCCAAAACCCCTTATGAACTTTGAACGGGCAAGAAGCCTAGTTTAAAGCACTTGCATGTTTGAGGATGTCCAACTGAGGCAAGGCCTTATAGGCCTAATGAAAAGAAATTGGACTCATGGATGATGAGTTGCTATTTTATTGGATACTCCAAAAGATCCAGGGGATATAAGTTTTATGATCCCACGAATAAGTCAATTTTTGAGTCAGGAAATGCCCGGTTCTTTGAGGATGTCGAGTTTGCGGGGGGAGATACAGTTAGGGACTTTGTTTTCAAAGAGGGATGTGTTGATATTCTCACAGGTGCTATTGGCATTGATTAGGATCTCATTCCGACCTTGTTCAAGACACAACAAATCAAGATAATGTTAGAGAACCTCCCATATAAGAAATTGTTCCAGAAGAACAAACTTTGCCACCTCAAGAACTTATGCCATTAAGGAGGTCCACTAGAGAAAGGAGAAGTGTGGTGCCAGATGACTACATCGTATTTCTCTAAGAATATGAGGTAAACATTGGAGTGATGAAAGATGATCCGATCAACTTCCGTCAAGCCATGAAATGTTCTAACTCTTAGAAGTGGATTGATGTATTGAATGAGGAGATTAAGTCCATAAAGGACAATAATGTGTGGGATCTTGTCCCATTGCTAGAAGGTGCAAAGCCCATTGGTTGTAAATGGATATTTAAGACCAAGAGGGATTCAAAAGGCGATGTGGAGAGGTACAAGGCGCGTCTTGTCGCAAAGGGATTTACACAAAAAGAAGGCATCGACTATAAAGAGACATTCTCTCTGGTTTCTTCGAAAGACTCTTTTAGGATTATAATGACATTGGTGGCACATTTCAATCTTAAGTTACATCAGATGGATGTAAAGACAACGTTTCTTAATGGAAACATTGGTGAGACAATCTATATGATGCAACCAGAAAACTTTGTGTTGGGAGACGGAAAGAATATGGTTTGCAAACTCAAGAAATCCATCTATGGGCTCAAACAAGCATCTCAACAATGGTATTTCAAGTTTCATCAAGTGATCATCTCGTTCGGTTTTGAGATGAATTTGGTCGATGATTGTATATACCATAAGTTATGTGGGAGCAAGTATATTTTTCTAGTTTTATATGTTGATGACGTTTTGCTTGTCAGCAATAATATAGGCTTATTGCACGAAATCAAGAGGTTTCTAGCTAAGAATTTTGAGGTGCAAGATCTTAGTGATGCCTCTTTTGTATTAGGCATACAGATACATCAGGATCACTCTCGGGATATTCTTAGATTATCACAAAAGAGCTATATTAAAAAGGTTTTCAAGAGATATGATATGCATGATTGCAAACCAGGTAATACCTCTGTGGCTAAGCGAGACAAGTTTAGTCTTAATCAGTGCCCAAAAAATGATTTTGAGGAAAAAGAAATGCAAAAGATTCCTTATGCGTCAACGATAGGAAGTCTAATATATGCTCAGGTTTATACGCATCTGGATATTGCGTATATTACTAGGATGTTGGGCAGGTATTTAAGTAATTCAAGAGTATACCATTGGAAAGCAGCCAAACAGGTCTTGCGGTACTTACAGAGAACAAAAGACTACATGCTCACGTATCGGAGGTCGGATCAGCTTGAGATTGTTGGGTATATTGACTCTAATTTTGCTGGATGCCAAAATAGACTTAGAAGATAGAATAAAATTATGTCTAGAATGATTTTATTGAATGAATACAATGTCCTAGGTACACGAGATTACACAAAAGGAAATGAATAAAATAAAATATTGACAGTTTCCTATTCCCTATTCTACTGAGTTGACTTTCCATATTTACATTAGATACACATCCTAATACTTTTTTAGGATCATGAATAAATCAGGATAAAATCCCTAATTGACTATCTCTGTCGACACTCCCCTCAAGCTGGTTTGAAGATATCTACCATAGCCAGCTTGCCAAATAATTTATCAAACTACTTTCTATGTAGCCCTTTAGTTAACATATCAGCGACTTGTTCTGTCATTAGAAGGTACGGCATGTATACTACTCTTGTGTCAAGCTTCTCCTTGATAAAATGCTTATCCACTTCTACATGTTTTGTTCGATCATGTAGAATTGGATTATGAGCTATAGATATAGCAGCCTTGTTATCACAATAACTTTTATAGGTAACAAATGAAAAATCTTCAATGCTTCAAGTATTCTCTGGATCTATATTCCCTCACAAATTCCAAGGGCAACAACTTTGAATTCTGCCTCTGCACTGTTCCTAGCCACCACATTCTGTTTTTTGCTCTGCCAAGTAACTAGATTTCCCCCAACAAAGGAACGGTAGCCTGAAGTAGATCTTTTATCTGTAATACTTCCAGCCCAATCTGCATAAGTATAGACTTCAATTTGTAGATGGTCGTGTTTCATGAATAGTATGCCTTTCTCTGGAGTTCCTTTTAAATATCTCAGAATCCTGTAGATCACTTCAAAGTGCTCTAGTCCTGGTGAATGCATAAACCGACTTACCATGCTTACTGCAAAGGCAATATTAGGACGTGTATGTGATAAGCAGATCATTCTATGTATAAGTCTCTGATATCATTCCTTGTCGTTCACCTCTTCAGTTTTGGCGGCTTGTAACTCACGTTAGGCTCAATGGGAGTCTCGGCCACCCTACAGTAGAGGAGACCTGTTTCTTTGAGTAGATCAAGCACAAACTTCCTTTGATTGACAAAGATACCTTCTTTGGATCTAGCAAACTCCATACCAAGAAAGTATTTTAACCTTCCCAAGTCCTTGACTTGAAAATCTTCTGCAAGTTTTTTCTTCAGGATGCCTAACTCTGTTTCATCATTACGAGTTAGGATGATATCATCAACATAAACAATCAAAATTACAACTTTGCCCATTTTTGAGTGTTTATAAAATATAAAGGTAAATAAGAGGAGAGAAACACACTAACACTGCTGGGCCGAATTAATTCTTTCTCATAAAACATCCATAAAAAGTATACAAGGTTTACAATACATTTATAGCCTGGCTTACCACTAACTTAGGAACAAAGTCTAACTAACCAGAAAATTAGGAAATAAGCTAACTATAGCTCTATATTACATAATATCCTAACTAACCATAAATATAGTATGTACACCTCAGCATTTCTAACTTTTCTACACTCCCCCTCAAGCTGTGTTGATAAGTTAAACATGCCCGGCTTGCACACCAATTTTTCGAACGTAGGTTTGACAAGCCCCTTAGTAAGGATGTCTGTTGTTTGTTCTGTAGTTGAAACATAAGAAACACATAGAACTCCCTCTTTAATGTTTTCTTTAATCAAATGCCTATCTAATTCCACATGCTTTGTTCGGTCATGGTGAATTAGATTGTGAGACATGCTAATTGCTGCTTTGTTATCACTGTAAACTTTCAGAGGTAATTTCACAGCAAACTTCAGCTCTTCTAACAAACGTTTTAGCCAAAGAACTTCACATATGCCGTGTGCAACTGATCCACAAACAAATGTACAATACCCTAAGATCAATCTCCTATCATCAATCAAACCTGCCCAGTCAGCACTGTGAAAATTTCAACACTTCTCTTACTGGTTTTTTAAAAAAACATACCTTGACCAGGGTTGCGTTTTAGGTACTTCAGAACTCTATACACAGCCTCCATGTGCTCCTTTGTGGGTGAGTGCATATACTGGCTTAGAAAGCTTACTGCCAATGCTATGTCTGGCCTAGTGTGAGACAAGTAAATAAGTCTCCCAACAAGCCGCTGGTATCTTCCTTTATCCACATGCTCACCATTCAAATTCTTCCCTAATTTTAGGTTTGAATCGAACAGAGTGTCCACTGGTTTACAACTTAGCATCCTAGTTTCTTGAAGTAGGTCTAGCTCATATTTTCTTTGTGAAACAAATATGCCTTGTTTGCTTCTTGCAATCTCCACACCCTAAAAATACATGAGGTTGCCCAAGTCCTTCATCTCGAACTAAGTTGCCAACTTTTATTTTATATGCTCCATCTCCTCTTTATCATCACCTGTCAAGATTATATCGTCCACATAAACTATAATGACAACAATCTTACCGTTCACGTGTCAATAGAAAATAGTGTGATCTGAGTGAGCTTGTTTGTAGTCTTGTTGCTTTAGAGTCTTCGTTAATATGTCAAACCAGGCCCTAGGAGATTGCTTCAGCCCATACAGTGATTTTTAACCTTGTTCATTTCACCGATTCGAGTTTTCAGTTCTAAGTTTCTACAGTAAAAAACTCTCAGAAAATGTCACATCTAACTTTTTCTGCTACAGTGAAAAGCTCTCAAAAAATGTCACATCTCAACTCAAATTGAAAACTCAAATCTGCGAAGTAAACGAGGCCTTTGTAATCTGCATACCTTTCCTATGCCATCATTACGATCAAAGCCTAGTGGTAACTCCATGTAGACCTCTTCTTCTAAGTCGCCATTCAGAAGGCGTTCTTGACATCCAGCTACTGTAGTGGCCAATCTAAATTTACTGCAAGTGATAGCAAGACTCTAATAGAGTTAATCTTGGCCACATGTGCAAATGTCGCCTGATAGTCTATCCCATATGTCTGCGTATACCCTTTGGCGACCAGCCTCACCTTATAGCACTCAGTTGAACCATCTGACTTGTATTTAATGGTAAACACCCATTTATAGCCAACTGGTTTCTTATCCAGAGGTCTCTGTACTAATTTCCATGTATTATTTTTTTTTCTAAGGCACTCATCTCCTCCATAATAGACTTCCTCCAATTCGGGCATTTCAGGGCATCCTCTACATTCTTAGGGATTTCTTCATCTACAAGGTTCGTTATTAGAGCTTGAAATGACTTAGACAAATTTCCATATCCTAGAAATTATGATATGGGATGTTGTGTACATATCCTGACCCCTTTTCTTACAACAATTGGTACATATAGATCACCACTTTTTGTATTTGAACCCGAGAATAAGTTAGCAATTATGGCTGTGTGTACAATACTCCCCCTGAGTCGGATAAGTTTGTGGGATTTGGATTCACATTTGGATTTCGTGCCACGTTTGACTCAAAATTTGAATGAGGAAGACTTGTAGATCGAAAGTTTTGAGGGCTGGTCTGTTTATTCAAATCATTCACGATTTGAGTAGGATTTAAATTTTGCATTTGAGTAGATTGTGGATTTTCCTGGGATTCTAGAGTGAGACTCGGATTTCATGAGAATTTGGACTATAATTTGTATTTTCACTTAAGGAAATAGGAGAAAATTTAGGCAAAGGATCCCAAAGATATTCCCAAAAATCTGCTATGTTTTCACCCGGAATTAAATAACTCGCCTCACCAACCGAATTTTGCTTCAAAAAATATTCTTCACTCATACTCTCTACCTGAAGACTTTTTTTTTTTTTTGGAAAAAATGGTTGATCCTAAAAAAACGTAACATCCATAGACGTAAAAAAATTTCCTTTTTTCAGGGGAATAGCACCAAAATCCTTTTTGAGTGGTGGAGTAACCTACAAAAACACACTTGAGAGATCTAGGGTCTGATTTTCTTTTATTCTGGTCATGATTATGTACAAAGGCTGTGCAGCCAAAAATTTTAAAATCCAAGGAAGAAAAAAGACTAGACTCAGGATATGACTAAAGTAGTTTTTAACTGGTGTTTGAAAATTTAAAACTTGTGTTGGCAGACGATTTATCAAGTAGCATGCAGTTAAAATGGCTTCCTCCCAAAATCTCTTTAGAACATTTGAAGTGAATAATAGATCCCTTCTAAAAGATGGCGATTTTTTCTTTCTGAAATCTTGTTTTGCTGAGGTGTATTTACACAAGAACTTTGGTGAATCATTCCATTTTTTGCTGTAAAGTTGGACTAGCAAGAGTAGAAGTATTATGTACCATTATTGGTACGGAATATCTGTATACTCCTTTGTATTGATTTTTAATCATGGAATGAAAGTTTTAAAAATTTTGTGTAGTTTTAGATTTGTCCTTTAAAAGACACCCAATAAGCTCTTGTATGATCATCTATAAAAGTTATGAACCATCTTTTGTTGGTTAAGCTACAAATTCTAGAAGGGACCCATATGTCACTATGAATAAGCATAAGAGGATAAGATCCACGATAAGATAATGAAGGATAAAGAACTCTTTTATGTTTTGCTAATTGGCAAAATTCACATTGAAAAGAATTCTGAGTTTGAAACAATGATGGAAACAAATGCTTTAAATAAGCAAAACTAGGATGACCTAACCTACGGTGTAACACCATTATTTTCTCTTTCCTAGACACGGTGGTATTGCACACTGCAGTTTGAACTCGACTATTCACGTTGGAATCTTCTCAAAGTAATATAACCCTTTGAATTCTCTAACACTGCCAATCGTCCTCCACGAAGTCTAGTCCTGAAAAATACAAGCTGTTTGTGAGATTTTTACCTTACAATTTAAATCTTTAGTAACTTTGCTAGCAGATAATAAATTGCATGATAATTTTGGCACGTGGAGAACAGATTTTAGAGTGATCTTTAGACTCAATTCAATGGTCCAAATTCCAGCCACGTTGTAAAGGAGCCATCTGTTATCTTCACTTTGTGAGTTCCAGGACTAGGAGTATAGGAAGTGAACAAATTCCCACAACCTGTCATATGGTATGTGGCCCCAGAGTCCACTATCCATGATTCCCCACTAACTAATATACTGCCAAAAGCTGTAAAGTTCATACCTTTTTTTACCAAAAAAAAGGTACCCGTGGGTTGAGGATTTGCGGTTTGAGTGGTAGCTAAAAGTTTGCGTAGTTGATCCATCTGCTCCTTTGTAAATGTCATGGCCGAGTTTTTGGCAGTCTTTTATTCTACTTCAGAACCTGGAATTGTTTGGAGCCTTTTAGCCTTTGTCTATTTGGTACCCAGTCTTCTAGCTTTCCATGCAGCTTCCAACAGGTCTCCTTGGTATGATGTGGGCATTGATAGTGGTCATACCACAATTGAGGTTTCTTGTTTCCTCATCCTTGAGATCCTTTGGCAACCATAGTTGAGTTTTCAGTCTCTAAACTTGTGGTCTCGTTCAGCATCACCTTCTTTCGCCATGCTTCCCTACGAACTTCAGTGAAAATTTCCTCAATCGCTAGAAGTGGTCTCATTCCCAGCAAACGTCCTCTGATATCATCCAACTCCTTATTAAGTCTAGCTAAGAAGTCGTACACCTTCTCTTTGTTGATCATTTACTGATGAAGTACTGCATCTTCTGGATCTCTCCAGTTGTAGCTTTTGAATAAGTCTAGTTCTTGCCACAGCTTTGTGAGGTTGTTACAATATTGGGTCACATCATTCTCCCCATGTCCTAGACTCCGTGCTCTATTTCTCAATTCAAACATCTAAGAGGAGTTTTCAAGATCTGAATAGGAAAAGGTTACAACATCCCAAATCTTCTTTGCCGTGGGAAAAAATAGGTAAGTTTTCCCTATTTTTTCTTCCATGGAATGAATTAACCACGTCATTACTATGGAATTATTTATATCCCAAATTGGGAATGTTGGGTCATCAGTACTAGGCATGGCAATGGTGCCATCTAGATACCCTATTTTCCCTTTGCCTCTAATAACCATTTGAATGGATCGAGACCATCGAAGGAAATTTTTTCCATTTAGTTTATGTGTGGTAATTTGTAAAGAGGTGCTTTCAAAAACCGTAGTAGGAGCAATTTTAGGGGTTGGCTGATTGGTAACTAGGGTTCCTCAGAGCCATCAATCATGCTTGCATCCGACATTATTTCTCTTTACTCAATATTTCCTTTTTGTGCTGTGATACCATAAAGGTAAATAAGGGGAGAGAAACACACTAACACTGCTGGGCTGAATTAATTCTTTCTCATAAAACATCTGTAAAATGTATACAAGGTTTACAATACATTTATAGCTTGGCTTACCACTAACTTAGGAACAAAGTCTAACTAACCAAAAAATTAGGAAATAAGCTAACTATAGCTCTATATTACATAATATCCTAACTAACCATAAATATAGTATGTACACCTCAACATTTCTAACTTTTCTACATAGTATGATCTGCCTGACTTTGAAAGAAGCCATAACTAGTAACAGCTTTCCCAAAGCGTTCAAACCATGCTCTTAGTGATTGTTTAAGTCAAGGACTTCTTCAGTCTGCATACTTTGTCACTTCTAAGCTTCCTTTCAAATCTTGGCGATAAACTCATGAACACTTCCTCTTCAAGTTCGCCATTGAGGAAAGCATTCTTGATGTCAAGTCGATGTAGAGGCCAATCAAAGTTCACTACAAGGGACAACAAAACAGTTTATTTTAGCAATAGGAGCAAAAGTTTCCTAGTAATCTGTCCCATAAGTCTGAGTGAAACGTTTAGCAACCAATATGGCCTTGTACCTCTCAACACTTCTATCTGCATTACACTTTATAGTAAACACCCATTTACAACCTACTGTTTTCTTATCTCTAGGCAGATCAACTATTTCCCAAGTACCATTTTGCCTTAGAACATTCATCTCCCCTATGACTGCTAACTTCCAATTTAGATCATCCAATGCTTCTTGTATATTCCTTGGAACAAACAAGTGTGAAATCCTAGATATGAAAGGTTTATGGTTTCTTGATAGTTTTTGGTAAGAGAGGTATTTGGCAATAGGGTGTTTAGTGTGACTTCTGGCACCTTTCCTAATAGCTATGGGACCATCAAAATCATGAATAATCGGTAAGTTATTAGAAATATTTGAGGGAACAACAGGTGAACTATCAGATGAAGGAATTAGACTAGAAGTTGTTGAATAGTACCTGAACTTGGGTTTTCAGATTGACTCTATGCTGGATTGATAGTCACATCTTTGTTCCTTTGATGAAATCTCTTCCTAGTATAAGCCTGAAGCTTAGAATTCTGATCATGTCAATCACTTTTTAATAATTCTTCCCCTGTCTGAGAATCCTCTTCACTAGGCGCCAAAGAACTTGGTTCTCCTAAGTGATCATTATCAGTAACATGTTGATCCTGTGTAGAATGAATTATTCTACGAAGAGGTTCAGAAATATCCCAAAAAATTGTCTTCCATTTCATGTGTCCCCCTGAAGAGAATTTTAGGGAAAATAAGGTTGTTTTTCAAGAAAAGAAACATCCATACTCACATGGAATTTTTTTTATTTTTGGGTCATAACACTTGTCACCCTTTTTGTTTGAAGAATAGCCTAAGAAAACACTCTTTACAGCCCATGGATCAAGTTTTGAACGGAATTGACTAGGTATATGGACATAGACAGTACACCCAAAAACTTTAATAGGTAAATATGAGTACAACTGAGTTTGTGGAAAGGCTTTCTTCAAGCACTCAAGGAGTGTTTTGTATTTTAACACTTTAGTGGGCATCCTATTTATTAAATATGAGGCTATCAAAATTGCCTCACCCCACAAATATTTCAGACACACATAGAAAACATTGTGGCTCATGTTACTTCAAGTAAATGTTTATTTTTTTGTTCTGCAATACCATTTTGTTGTAGAGTATCTCGACAAGTGGATTGGAAGTGAATACCTTTTTCTTTCAAAAAATCACCCAATTGTTCATAAAAATATTATGTTCCATTGTCAGAATGTAAAATACCAATTTTGGTTTGAAACTGGGTTTCAATCATTGTGTAAAAATTTTTAAACAGAATTTTTACTCATCTAGTATACCCAACATAACTGTGTGTGGTCATCAATCAACGTGACAACCCACATTTTTCCATAAAGAGTAATAACTTTAGCCCAAACATCACTATGAATTAGATAAAAAGGCTTTGAAGTTTGATAAGATTTCGGTACATATGTAGACCGATGATATTTTGCTAAAATGCAACTTTTACACTGAAAAGAGAAATAATCAATTCCTTTAAATAACTTAGGAAACAAATGTTTCAAATAAAGAAAACTAGGGTGTCCTAGTCTAAGATGCCATAGCATGATTTGTTCTCGAACAGAAATTGAACTAATACCACTGAAGCTCTGAGCTTTTCTATTACTTGTAGACACTTCATCAAAGTAGTAAAGACCTTCAATCATCTTCGCACAACCAATCATCATCCCCGAGTTCTGGTCCTAAAATTCACAATGTGATTCAAAGAAAGTGATACGACAATTAGAATCTTTGGATAGTTTACTAACTGACAAAAGATTGCAAGCTAGTTTGGGAACATGAAGAACAAAATTGAGATTAATTTTCTTAGTCAATTTAACGAGCCTTTTTCCTGCAATAGGTGAAAAACTACCATCGGCAATTCTAATTTTTTCATTGCCAGAACAAGGGAAATATGTGTTAAATAGGTGAGAAAAATAAGTCATATGGTCAGAAGCTCCGGAATCTATGATCCACGGAGAAGAATTTAAACAAGAGAGGGTTGTAGGTTTTCTACCTATTTGGCCAAGGAAACACTAGGAATACCGGATGAGAAATTGGACTTTATCAATGTCAAAGGTTGATTGATTTGCTCCTTGTTGAAAGGACCTAAGTTTTGCTCCTTGTTGGAGGAGCCCGAGTTGGCTTCATTTGCTGCGAGAAACCTTGGAGGACCATGGTTGTTCTTCTCCCCTATCTTGTTGTTTTTTCAATTTTCTGGTTTGCCATGAATCCTCCAACACGTCTCACGAGTGTGACGTGGCTTTTTACAAAAGTCACACCAAAGTCGGGACTTCTCATCATCCCTACGCTGATAGTTTATGACCTTATAGGCAGCAGCATCAGTAATTAAAGCAGAATTTTCAATGGATTCACCGACACCCTTTTTTCCAAGCATAACACTCCTTCAGCTTTCTTCCCTTCTAACTTCGGCAAAAACTTCACCAATGGATGAGAGAGGATGCCTTCCAATAATTCTTCCACACACTTCATCGAACTCAATGTTGAGGCCAGCAAGAAACTTGTAAATCCAGTTATCCTCTACAGTTTTCTTATGGTGATTGCAATCATTAATAGATTTCCATTCATAGCTATTGAAGATATCAAGGTCTTGCCACAATCTTTTTAAGGAATTGAAATATTTGGTGACAAAATCTTCCCCTTGTCGAATCTCTCCCAATTTTTCAGAGTTATCTCAAAAACCTGAGATTGATTTCCCAGATCAGAGTACATCTGACTAACATTATCCAATAATTCTTTTGATGTGGGATAACACATGTAATTAAAGCTAATATCCTCATCCATGGAATTGACCAACCATGTCATAACCATGGAATTTTTCGCGTCCCAAGTAGCATATGATGGATCATCAACTGCAGGCACCTTCTTGTTTCCTGTGATGTAGTCGATTTTTCCTTGCCCCTGAATGTACATCCTGATAGATTGAGACCAACGAAGAAAATTATCGCCATTCAGACGAATAGTGGTGATCTGGACCGAATGAGTGTTGGGATGGGTGGAATGGTTCGGTTAAGTTTCTGGGGTTTTCTTTGGTGCAATAGGAGCAGGGCTTGTGGTAACTTTTGATGTGACATCAGACATGGCTACATTTGGACGGAGGGAAGGAAAGGTTTTTTAGGGTTCTGGATACGTTAAAGTGTGAGTGTCTCTAATACCAACTTAGAAGATATAATAAAATTGTGTCTAGAATGATTTTATTGAATGAATACAATACCCTTTTTATAGGTAAGATGAGGTACACGGGATTACACAAAAAAAGAAAGGAATAAAATAAAATATTGACAGTTTCCTATTCCCTATTCTACTGAGTTGACTTTCCATATTTACATTAGATACACATCCTAATACTCTTCTAGGATCATGACTAAATCGGGATAAAATCCCTAATTGACTCTCTCTACCGACATATAGTATGAAATCTACGTCGGGCTTTATCTACCTGCTAGCTAGAGGTGTTGTCTCCTGGAAGAGTGCTAAACAATATCTTATAGCCTCTTCTACCATGGCGGCAAAGTTCATAGCATGTTATGAGGCGTCCAATCACGGAATATGGATGTTGAATTTTATCACGGGACTGCACATAGTGGATGGCATTGTGAGGTCACTCAAGTTATTTTATGACAATAAGTCAGCAGTGTTGTATTCCAACAACAACAAGAGCTTGACGAAGTCAAAGCATATAAACATCAAGTTCCTAGCTGTCAAGGAAAGAGTTCAGAGTGGACAATTGTCTATAGAGCACATCGGTACAAACTCCATGCTTACGGATCCGCTTACTAAGGGATTGTGACCCAAAGTGTTTCATGAGCACACTGCTCGTATGAGCGTCATGTTATAAAGGATATTCAGTTTTAGTGGGAGTTTGTAATTTTAGATGTTTTATGATATAGACATATTTTCAGTTATTTCAGTTTATGAATATTTTGAGGTTATTTTCTGCAGAAATAAAATTTTGGTTTATTCACACTCTGATTTTGGTATGGTTTGATCTCACTAAGGTTTAAGGTGGACCAGTTAGAAATAGACATGTTAAGATCACATTACATGAAATTTTCATGCTACACATCCACATTATGATCCATGTTATTCAGTTGTATTGGCATGTGTGACCATTGATGGGTCGAGTTACGACAGTTGTAATGAATGCCGCTTTGATCCTATGTTGGTATGATTGATGGACCGGATTGGTTACAGATAAATTTTGGTAATGACAGCAAAGTTGAGCTCATACGGTTGTTTTTGCAAAGCATAATTATAAGGTTACACATATAGCCCAAGTGAGAGATTATTAGATCCTTAATCCAATGTTGGGCTTATATGTGAATAATTATGTGTTGCGGGCTGTCATATAAGGTTAAGCCCAATTAAAAGTAATCTACTAAGGTTTGGGTATTTTGAGCTTTAATGTATCTAATAGGGTGTGAGCCTTTAATGTGTAGAGAATTAAGGGTAATTTCTATTTTTATGTTTGGCAAAAATAGAAATATCAAAAGATAAAAGGAAAGTTATCTTTATATATAGCGGTTATGGTCCTTATATCGCACGTTACATTCTATTCTTTCTGACTTCCCATCATCAGAGATAGTACAGAGAGAGTTAAAGGGTTCTCTAGGAAAAAATGTTGATCTGGAAGACAAACTGCACGAGTCTAGAGAGAAATCAATCAATATGGATTTAGGGACGCTTCCGCTTACAGATTTATTAATTCTTGATGATCTAACATGAATATTCTTGACTTTTGGGTGATGGTTTTCACCAAATCATTAATTTCTAACATGTATATGTGTATATATTTGTGCGTGGGTATTTTTTGTACAAAATATAGGGAGAGAGGGACACTGCAACTTCAACAAGACTATAGACAACTTTTGTCTCAAGGTAGTCTTGAAAATTTGGTGAATAGAAATTTTTAGGAAGAAAGTATGTGTTTCTGTTAAAATCTATGATGAGCTACAAGCCTACAACTCAAAACGTTTTGTCTCTTCTAATACTTAGGGACAAAGTTTTGTCTCGGAATATACTTTTTTCTTACTGTTACCAAAAAAATTGTCTCTAAAGACTAAAGATGAGGTTTGAAATGTAAAATATTCTTCCTAAAAATTAATCTCTAAAACCATACTTGTTTTTTTTTTTTTGGGGTAAGGAGAGATGCCTTAAATCTTCCATAATGTATAGAAAGCCTTTGTGGAGAAGAAAGAGATGTTTCATGATCTTACACGAGGCAATGAAAACCTTGTTTTGTAGAAGTTGATATTTGATCAATATATATATATATATATATATATATATATATATATATATGCGTGCTTCTCCTTGCCATGATGTAACGAAACAATAGAAAGTTTACCATTCAAGTTAAGGATTATAAGCTACGCCACATGAAAACATAAACAACAATAACAACAACCTCTTCCATTGGTCTACGTTAAGCAGCATCAGATTCCAAAATGAAAAGGAACAATTTCCACAAGCACAATCCAAAAGCAGAAAAGTTGTGCGTGTATGTGTGTGTGTATATATATATTGTTAGAAATCCATAAACCCCTTTCTGCATATCTTTTTTGCAGCCACCAAATCAAAAAGATAAAAACCAATCATTGATCTATCAACTACAAATCCATGTCAGGAAAGGCAAGTTGTGGCAGACATATTATTCCTTTTATCATTATTTTCACTACAATCAAATGGCATAAAGATTGGGTTCTTTTTTTTTTTTTTTTTTTTTTTTTTTTTTTTTTGTCTCCAAACATTGCAGTATTGTTGCATGGTGATGAGGCTGAATATCGACTGCAACGCGTGTTGCAGAAAAGTAAGAAGATTTCTTCTAAACATGAAAGGTAAGGCTTCTACAAAAGCAGAAGTTTTGGACCAATTAACAAACTCTTAGCCCCAGATTAATTGTTTTTCGTTTCTGTTCTGTCTTTATTCATTTGATGTGTTGAAGAAATAGAGACACATATGATTGATAAGGACCAGTACATGGTAAGCGTGTATGGAAGATTTAGGCCAGCAGATATCGCGATAAAATTGCGGAAGAAGATGAACCGAAGAGTCGAGATTCTGGAAATCCAAGAGTTTGAGCGCGCTAACGAAGAGACGGAACAAAGGCCAATGGTGACTGCCTAATTGTCCACATGTAGCGTCACCAAATTTGTGCCCAAGCCTGACCACTTCAGGCCTCTTGGAACTTGTTAATGTTTAAGTAATAGACTCTGGAGGAATGAAAATTCAACTTTCATTTTTTTTTTTTTTTTCTTCTTCTGTTTTTTGGTTAGAGTGAAGTTATAGAGCAATGTAAACTGTATAGATTTTAAGTTAGGAACATGTGTAGCAATATCATGTATATGCGTTGGAATACGTACACTTCGGCATGTAATGTTCATATGACCGCTTTATTTATCTGGTTTGTCAACTTACTCTCAAACTGTTCGTCTTTTTTGGAGAATAAATTCTTAAGCATAATTTGTCATTATCCTTCTATGCTTCAATGACTATTTGTTTTTTTCCCCTTCTAAACTTGGAGATGAGAGATCTGAACATTAAATCACAACATAGGTGTGTATTTATGTTACAAAACCATCAAATAGAACTCACCCTTGTAAAACCTGTTTGCAAGGGGAGGGAATCCAAAGACGTATAAACCCACTATTTGTCGTATAATGATGACTTTTTAGTATTTAACAATTTATCAGGTTAAGCCTAAATCACACATTCAATGATTGTGCAAGGGACGTTGGTAACATGTTGTCCTTTAACTTTTGAGGCATAACTTCACAAATTTAGTTGACCAAAGTAATATTAGGACACATTTACTATAGTAACACTATGTCAATAGAATGATAATGTTATACGACCTGTTTTTCCTTTGGTTTGCTCACTCGGAAAGGTAAGCTCCTCTTCGTGGAGAATGGATTTTGATCTTTTGACCTTGGATTTATATTTCGTTATCATAATTCAATAAATTTGAGTATTTGAGACACTATTTGTGAATTAGAAGAACAATTTTCTCACTAGAACGAAGAGCGGTACGCTCGATCATTCGAATCCACTCAACAGACCGAGACGCGGTACGCCGATCTTTCTGGTCCGCCCAACAAACTGGCTCGCAATACGCTTAGTTTTCTCAGTAAGAAAGATGTCATGTTATGTAGAAATTCAATTTATTTTAAATTTTACTAATCCTAATTTTAGAAAATTAACAAAATTAATATTTTCAATAAGCAACCATTGATATTATTGTATTACAACAACTACAACTTCTATCATTGTAACACAACAACTTTTATTATTGTAACACAAGAACTTTTTTTTTCATTTATATTTGACGATCCCATTTAAAAATAAATAAATTAAGCTTTAAATTTGTGTTGCTTACCATAACTTCACAAATTTAGTTGACCAAAATAATATTAGGACACATTTACTTCATGTTGCTTTGATCCTCTTCAAGCGGGATATCTATATTTTAAAGTTATTCTTTTACATCATTCACCGAGATCTTACTTTTTTTCAAAAAAGGATTTTTTCTGAAATCCTTCACCACCTATTTGTTTATGATTTGGATTTTGGAGGAAAAGAAGAGCAATTGAGGCCACTTATGAGCGTTTGTTTAGTGAGAGACTATATTAAGGCACGCCTTTCGAAACGAACCACATTTCATTGTTCTTTACGGTTTTTACCGAACGATACACAGTAACATCCACATCGGCATTAAACTAATCTCCACATGTTGGGGAACCGTGATCAAGTGACCAGATTGTGACTCTTTAAACCATTGAATTCCATACGGATGATCACTTAAGGGGCATTTGATACGCAGTAATCAATGTGAATCATATTCTTAAAAAAATGATGAAGGGTAATATAATTCTCAAAAATTATACATTAGTTCCATTCATGAATCTTGTCTCAAATTCTCAGAAATAATGCATTATTGTGTTTCATTGTGCATAGAAATGTTGTCTATTAAAAAAACATATATTTTTTTAAAATAAATTGCAATTAACACTCATGTATCTTAATAACATAATATTATAATTTTTAAATATTTAGTCCATAATATTAGCACTAATATTTTAAAAAGTATAAAATAAATTATTTTTTTTTATAAATATTTACCCTTAAAACACAACAAGTAATCCATAAATTATCAAATAATAAGGGTCTCACAATGTTAGCTAAAATCCTCTATACTCAAAAGTTCTTACAAAAGTTCTAAACATGAGACCATATATTCCAATAAAGTTCCAAACCTATCATTAAAAGTTGTAAATATAGGAGCACATATAAAGGCTCCAAACATGCCATCAAAAGATCTAAATATTAGACCATATACTCAAGTTTGTAAATATAGCACCAAAAGCTTCAACTTAACTCATTCCAAAAGAGATAGAAGGAAATCTAACTTAAATTCATCATCCAACGTGAAGAAATAATTAGTGTTGTCATGGTTTTGGACACTAAGTTTTCTGACTCATACTCATTGTGCATTTGTTAGTCCTTCTACCTTCTTCACTTCATCAAACACATTCATCCTTCTTGCAGCACTATCAACCTCCTTACATGACTATCAACCTTGTATTGAAAGCAATTAGCAAGCCTATTAATATTCTCACCAGCCATAGCATACATATTAGAAAACTTTTTTACTGTCTCAATTAAAGCATCAACCAATACATCTCCATTTTGAGATCTCTCTCTTTTTCCTTCCTGATGTAAATGGTGTTGAAGTTAATTGTGTGCTAGGACCACCAATACTTGCAGTATCCATATGCTCATAAGACATAAGCAAGGGACCATAATTAAGATCATTTTTTTGTTTCTTTATCAATTTCATCAACCATATCATGCAATCTCACTGCACCTTGTCCATTAGCACGATCCTTTCTAAACACAAGTCCTAACTCATCATAATAAGGAAACGGCTTGTTTCTTAAGCCTTTTGCAGTTAGGTGACTCTGTAATAGATATAGAATGTAAATTAAATAACAAAAGAGCCTAATATATTGAAACTTGAAATTTATAACCGATTCAAAAATACTAACCTTAACCCACTCATCAAACACATTTTTTCTCAACCATAACGCATTTATCCTTATCATTCCAACCAAAGCCACTGCCCAACATTTTAGAAATGACATGATATTGTGTCTTCAATATCTTTACACGAGAATCAATGTAGGGTTATGCTTTAAGCCCACATTGTGGAATCTTTTCATTTATCATTTTCTCCAATTGTTGCAAGTAACCGAGCTTGAAAGTACAATTATCCGCTTTCCATTTTTCACTATTACAATTATCTGCTTTCCATTTTCCATTTTCTCCAATGTTGAAGGCAGGCCTTGACACCGTGATGGGAGCGCTTGCGTTTGCACCTGGGGCCCAGGGGGTAAGGCCGCGTACATATGGAATTGAGCACTTCATAGTACGGAAGCCTCTTTGGCATTGGGGTTTGTCTTTTCTTTATTTATTTATTTATTTTTTTTAGCCATATCCAATAAGCACTTCACTAGCTTTAAATCTTTCAATGCAGTCCATTGATGCTTCCTTCCATTGGCATCCATTATGTGTACAAATTATACACTTTAATATGAAAACAAAACCAACAATACTAGACAAAACAAAGCAACACATCAATATATCTTTATTAAGAATTATAACAACAATGTCACACATTTATTAAGAGTCACAACAACCATGGCATACATGTTTATTAAGGATCACAACAATAATCCAAGTACAACAATAATCCATATCAATGGTGATTTCCCTGCCATTGGTCAAACATTTCCCTAGCCAAGTCATTTCTCCATACAATCCAAGCATTGGATGTTTCAATATGTGTGTAATGCTCTATTTCGTCTTCATCATCTTCCTCTTCTTCTTCTTCTTTTCCCTCCTAATTAAGTTGTGAAGAAGACAACATGCCGCAATAATCCTACATTGTGCATTGATCGGATAGAATGATTTTCTCTTAAAAATTGACCATTGCCCCGTCAAAAGTCCAAATGTCGTCTCAATAACGTTCATAGTAAAAGAATGTTTCATGTTAAAAGACTCTTCAGGAGTCTCAAGTGGGTATGTCCATTTATTTAAATGGTAGCGTTGTCCTTTATAAGGAACCAAAAAGCCTTCACCGTTAGAATAACCAGAATCGCACAGGTAGTAATATCCTGTAAATCATTTCGATATATATTAGAAAATATTAAAATGCATACACATTTGAATGTGTATGACTCTAACTGTTAAGAAGATACATATTTACCATGTGGAACTTTCAATCCATTCCTCCTAGATAAAGCATATCACAAAACTCTTGAGTCAGGTGCGAAACCCTCTCATCCAGGCAATACATAAATAATTTACATATCTTGAGAGCACACTCCTAACATGTTGGTAGTAATTTCACCCTTTCTGAAACAGTACCTAGGCGTGTCCGCTGCAGACACATTGACCTCGATGTATGTTCCATCAAGTGCTCCCAAACAATTCTAAAATACAAATATTAATTTAAGCTAGATACCTACTGCATATTAACATACAAATAATAAAAAATTAATTGATATTTAAAATTTTCACCTTAAACCATTTCCATATTTCATCCGTAGAATTTTCTGGAACTGGCTCTAGCCTTTTTAGTAATATTTCATGGAGAAGTAACATCGCTTTTAAGACAATATTGAATTGTCTACTCATTGTTTCACTCGAGCGTGCAAATAGGCTTTTCATACAACAACAATAACAAGCTTTCATCCCAACTTAATTGAGGTCGGCTATATAGATTTCACTTTTTCACACAGCTCTGTTCGAAATTAAACTTTCATGAAGACTTAGATCTAAAATGTCTTTCCTAACGACTTCGGTCCACGTAATTCTTGGTTTACCCCTCCCTCTCCTAGTATTAGGTATAAGAATGTCGTCCCAAGCACGAACTGGTACTTTTAGCAATCTACGTTGGACATGCCCGAACTACCTCAAGCGGCTTTTGCGCACCTTATTTTCTATTGGTGCTACACTTACTTTACTATGAATAACTTTATTCCTTATGCGATTCATTCTTATACGATCACTCATCCATCTTAACATACACATTTTTGTCACACTCATCTTAGATATATGTTGTCTCTTAATGGCCCAACATTCACTACCATATAACATAGCTGGGCGGATTACAGTCCTATAGAACTTTCCTTTCAGCTTAATAGGCATCTTGCCATCACATAAAACTCCCGTAGCATTCTTCCACTTAACCCACAGTGCCTTAATCCTATGTTGAATATCCTCTTCTATATCTCCTTTGTACTGCACTATAGACCCAAGGTACCTAAACTTCCTAGAAGCCTTAATGTCCACACCATCTAAAGAAATTTCATCACTCTGATTACTTGAGTTACTAAAACTACAATGCATGTATTCAGTTTTCATCCTACTTAACTTAAATCCCTTCATCTCGAGAGTCTGTTTTCACAGTTCTAACTTACGGTTAACTCATTCCCTATGTTCATCAACTAAAACTATATCATCCGCAAAAAGCTACACCAAGGAATTCTATCTTAGATTTCTCTTGTCAGCTCATCCATCACGATTGTGAAAAGGATAAGGACTAAGAGTAGATCCTTAATGAAGGCTGATCCGAATGGAGAACTCTATCGTGTAGCCTCCACCAGTTCTCACACTCGTTACCACCCCATCGTAAATGTCCTTAATTACCTTAATATACCTCATATGCACTCCTGCCTTTTCTAACACCCACCATAAAACTTCCCTCGGCACCCTATCATATGCTTTTTCTAAATCTATAAAAACCATATGTAGATCTGTCGTGGCTTCTCTGTACCTTTCCATTAGCATCCTAAGAAGAAAAATGACTTTCGTGGTTGATATGTCTGGCATGAAGCCAAATTGATTACCTAAGATGTAAATAGGCATTTCATAATCTTATTTTTTTATCATGAGCTAATATATGTAAGAATATAGCTACCAATTCTTCAAGATCCATATTTTTTGTTCCCCTCAAATTACTAATAGTTCTAAGGTAGTTACATAGGATAGCAAATGTTCTCCTATCCATACGAGTGCTTTCAAGACATGCTAAGTCACTCTCATGTATCAATTTATGGTAATTTAGTTGGCGTATATGATGTCGGCGATAAGAACTCTCACCCCATCTATTTCTACACAAACGTCTCTTACTAATAATTACAAATATCATAAGAATGAACAAAAATGTCATTTCATTTAACATCTCCATATATTGAACCAAAATAGCCACAATTTTTTTTTTTTTTTTTTTTTTTTCGATCCAATGGAAGAAGATTCATATATGCTTATTGATTGGGAAAAAAGAAATAAACATACTGATTATAAAGAAGAAATTCGGCCACGTATATAACGGATTCAACAAGAAATATATTCAACCAAAGGCAATAGCCATCATTAACGGATTCAATAAGAAATAGATTCAACCAAAGGCAACGACATCATTAACGGATTCAACAAGAAAAATAGAGCTATTTTCTCTCTCTTTTTTTTTCTTTTTCTTTTTTGTTCTTTTCTTTTTTTTTTTTCTTGCTCTAACTCCGCCTATGCGTTTGTATAGCCAGTCCCAAGTTCGAGTAAAGGAGGAAGGTTACAGTAGATTGACGGTCAGCGTAAAAATAAGTCACTCTCATAGATTTCACTCATATAGAATCTGTTGGGGCGTTCCCTACGTGCGACACGCTATACCAGGCCCCGGGTATAGTGTTAAATAGGCAATGGGGTCTTCGTACATTCATGGACGGGTGCGGGGGGAAAAGCAAGCCCATGCGCCATGTCGGGCCCCGGATATGGTGAAAAATATGCAAGAGGGGTCCTTACACATTCATGAACTTTCAAGTAGATCTGATATAATTTGTTTTTTGGGTTCGTCTTTAAAATAGCTCGTGCTAAAGAAAAATGCTGCAACTTTTGAGGACAATTTGATAACTACATTATATCTTCATTAGATAATGTTAAATTTGTTATAAATTTGGGGATAAAAAAAAGGCTGATACGGATTCAACAAGAAGAAAAGAAGAAAAAACTAAGAAAATAACATACCCTGGTGGTGGCGGCACAGAAAAGTCCGACAACGGTGTGATCGATAGAAGAGTGGTGCCAGACTAGATGAGAGAGAGGAAGCTGGGTTGGGAAGAGATGGATGAGAGTCTGAGAGAGAGGTTATGACTTATTTCTTTTTTCCCATGATATTAAACTTTCCTGGGAAAGTAAATAACACCCTCTTGGGTGGGTTTAGAATTACTCCAAAGTGTGGTAATGTGAAACCCATGGTTTTTATTTTCCTTAGTTTTAAAAAAGTCTAATAATTATACCAAACATGAGAATCTGTAAGATTCTCATTCCCACCCTTAAGATCACCCCATACCAAACGCCCCTTAAAGCGTTGGTGATCACTTCAACCGTCTCGGTCAACAGACACTTTGTTGTAATTTTGCACTTAAAGTTCATCCGTTGCCAACTCAATCTCATTGTTGGTTTGTAATTTTGCACTTAAAGTTCATCCGTTGCCAACTCAATCTCATTGTTGGTCGGGAGGAGCATCACAATCCTGCAACTAAATCATATATTGTATAAATAAACTAGAGAAATTAAGTTACACTGCAAGATCAATTACACCACTTACCACGTTACCTTCTTAAATGATTTTACAATTTCTTTTAAATTTCATCTACTTAGATTTATAAAAATTATTCAATTTCAATAGCGTACCGGAGGGACCAAAGACCAAGTGAATCGGTCCTACCAGTCTGAATCACTTTCTGGCAACTTAAACAATCTGGAAAACTGGACTGGTAGGACTGATATTATTTTGTCGTCGGTCCTCCTGCTCCACTCTCAAAGCGCAGAGCAACAATCTAAAGTATTTAATGCAAATGACAATTTCTTTAAGCGCAAGTCAAACGAATGTCTTTTAAACAAAGGAAATATGTTTGCATCTTAGAGTGCGCGCGCGCGCGTATATATATGACATTCATTCTAATTATTTATCAAACTACATGCAAAACACGTTATGAATTGTACTATGAGCATTACATGTAAACAAGGTCAAATAAGCAGACCACGAAGAGATCACAACCTGGTTTTTTTGCGTTTAAGAGAACCAGATGGGTCAAATCAAGACAATAGCCAACCAAAAAAGAATATATCTTCTCTTTCTTTCAACCTTTTACACAATATGACTTGTGTTTGGAATTGTTAATTAACTATGCAAATATTGTAAGAAAAGGACTACATATTCAATTTTCTGTTGCTTTGTTTCACCATTTTGCAAATAAATGCACATCCACAAGAAATTTGAATAAAAACAGGTAAATACAAAAAATTGAAAAAGAAAGAATATCCATTCTTTCATCTTCTATCAAAAACATTTAACATCATATCCCAAAGCTTCCTACAAACCCCGACAAAACAGACTTTATCTGATGATGCTACAAATTTGGATAATTTTTCTAAACAATAACAAACTCAAATAAGAGATTAAGACACATAAATGATTAAGTTTTCACCAAACTAACCATTCAATATAGCTGCAACTGTGATTTCACGCAAAGGCATGCAATGATTATAAATCCAACTATCATATATGTTGAACACAGAAATGACTGAGAGAAAATTTTTGCTTACATACATGTTGATAAACTAACTAAATTTAATTCAAATGGAGTTAAAGAGAAGAAAATTTACCGATGGTTCCAAGGCCCGTGTTTGTAGTGTCTCCGCCGTGCTTGGAGTGGTGGTCTCGGTTGTGGTGGTGTCTTGGGTAGCGGATTGTTGTCGCCAACCGGTTGGGGCGGCGTCCCGCTTATTCCTTCGAAGTCCTTTTCCGACTCTGACGTTTCCGTAAGTGCCATTGCAATCACAAAAAGGAAATGCGCAAGTCCGGAAGGAGTATAGGAGCGACGGTTCGAAAGCGAAAAGGTCGGTCCGGTAGTTGCGTAAATCGGAGGTGGTGGGGTGGAGGAGCGGCTTCGAACGGAGGTTCGGCTGTGGGAGCGACGGCGATCGGAGTTCCGAAAGAGAAACAGAGCGACGATCCGAAAGGGAAAATGGCGGTCCGGTGGTCGGCCGAAATCGGAGGTGGTGGTGTAGACGAGTGGAGTCGATCGGAGGTCAGGGTGAGCGATGCTGTTGATCGGAGGCGGGGCGCCGTCGAGGTTTTGGGTGGCTGGAGATTAGGCTATGGGCGGGCAAAATTTCGAGGAAGAAGATGGAGATAACATCCACGGGAGGGAAACAAAACAAGTTAGGGCCTTTTGTTTTTAGTATTTCTGATATGTAGTCAGAAAATTCAAATCATATTTTAAATTTTATTATATTAAAAATTTTAAATAATAATTATATTTAATTTTTTTTATTATATAAAAATTTACGTATAAAATTATATTTTAATTCAAATTAAAAACAACTAAAATGCTATAAATGGTTGGTTTTTTTTTTTTTTTTTTTTTAAATTTTAAACAGGGATAATATAGTCTTCTTATCCAAAATCTGAAGGAAAATAAATGGAAAAGGAAAAAAATAAAAAAAAAATTTGAAGGGTGTTATATGCGCAAAGGCGTTCCCCGAAGTCCTCGTCTTTGAGTTTGTTGATTGAAATTTGACAGGGAGTGAGAGATAGATATAGATGCAGAAACAGTTATAGTTATGGGCCTTATGGCTACCTCGACCTGCTCTGCCATGGCTTGCCAAGCCCTTTTCCTCCGACCGCACCACAACTTCAACCCAAAATCCTTCTCTCTCTTCCCCAATTCCCCAAAACCCCTTCCTTCTTCTCTCTCCTTCAGAGACAGAGCCCCGGCCATCTCTCTCTCTGTACCCCTTTCTTCATCAAGCCTTAGGATGAGGAGTATCAGAGCCGTCTCCCAAACTGCCCCAATACCTCTCAAATCGAAATCTCCCAATTCCTGTACTAACCCTAACCCTCACCACCCTCTCACCGTCCTCTTCGCCGTCGCCGTCGCCGTCGTCCGCAATCTCTCATCCTCAAGCCCCGCCGTCGTTGGAGTTTCCCAATCGCTGGGCCACGCCGTGGGTCCCGCGTTCTTCGCGGCGGTGAGGGACAGGCAGAGCGCCTACCTCAACACGCCGCTGACAGTTGTGGCGGCGGGGCTGGCCAAGTGGCTTGACATCTACAGCGGAGTTCTGATGGTCAGAGTCCTCCTCAGCTGGTTCCCCAACATCCCTTGGGATCGCCAGCCCCTCTCCGCCATCCGCGACCTCTGCGATCCTTATCTCAATCTCTTCCGAAACATTATCCCTCCGGTTTTCGACACCCTCGACGTCAGCCCACTCCTCGCCTTCGCCGTCCTCGGCACCCTCGGCTCCATCCTCAGCAACAGCAGAGGAATCTAGTAATCTTCGTAAGAAACATGATTTTTGTTTTTTGTTTTTTAAGTTATTTTTGGATATTGTTTATGTAAAGTTTGCAGCTTTGGAATTTGATTACAGAGATTTTCTGTTTACTTATTGAGTATTAGGTTTCAATACAAGCAATACTTGTTTTTGCTCAATTTTTATTTATTATTGAGTTTGTAACTTAAATGCCCAGGTGCAATTTTTAGGTTACGCCTTATCACTTGTTTTTTGCGTAAGCAGTCCTATTTTAGAGGAGAGGAACCAACCAATATATTATTCCAAGCCTGTCTTTTGTTGAGTTCCCACATCACCTTTCTTGTGAATGAGCAATAACTATAAGTAGTTACTTGAGCTCAACATGTTGTTAAATGGCATTTCTGATAGTTGTTCTTTTCCCCCTCCCGTGGTCAAGTTTACATTTTATACTTTGTTCTTATGTGTGGAATGATTTGGATTTGAATTTGATTAGAAAAATCTATTTGAGGGCGTGCCTTAGATTAGAATTGATTTTAGTATTCAGGTTGCTGAATAACAAAACTGCTCCCTTGAGTGATCCTGGGCTGTTTTCATCAAGTAACTAATGTTATATTAGATGGTGAAATTTTGATTTTGATATGCTAGGGATTTTTTTTTTTTTTTTGATTATCCAAATATAATTACAGGGAGAGGAAGAGCTTTCCTCTAAAAATAATGCTGTGAAAAGGAAAAACTCATCAGCTCCTAACTAAATTAGACAAAATTAGATTAAAACTGATTAAACTGTCTAATAACTCAAAAATAATTAACGATTTAATTTGATTTAATTTATATTAAACGGTTTGGGCGGTTTGGTGGATATTTTGAACACTCTTAAATAGCAATGGTGCTTCCATCCCTGCCCCTACTTGAACCTTAACTCGGGGGGCTAACAATACATCACCATCTCCGCCCCAGCTCCCAAAACCCTTCCCATTTGGGCGAGTACCTGCACCCATGAGTTTACAAGCCATGTGTGACAGCATCTAATTTTTGTTAAGGAAACAAATAAGGAAATGGAAGATATGCAAGATATGAGGAGGAGCATTACAGTTGAAATTCTAATCAGAAAAGTCAACACAAGATTCTGCATAATTTGATGAAATCAGAGCAACATCATAAGAGAAAAGTATTAGAAGGAAATCTGATCTTCCTTATTCATTTGATTGATTTGTGTAAATGTTGATTGATTTGTATAGCTGTATTTTGCTTTCCTGAACTCATGTACTATGTATAAATACCTCATAAGATAAATGAAAATATAATGAGCCTTTCTACCAAAAATTACAAAGCTCTCATGGTATCAGAGCCGTAAAATCGTGAGCCACAATACAAACCAAAACACTTATCATACATCCCAAACACATGTACAGCCTTAAAAATAAAAATAAAAAACGAGTTCACCTTCCTTTGCTTCAAGCAAGATAGAAGAACTTGAACTCGCCATCCAACATTTTCACCAGCATTCTAGTCTGGTCTCAGTCAAACTGAACCTCACCAACTACCTTCTATGGCGCTCGCAGGTCACTCCACTAATTCATAGCCTTGGTCTTCATCATCATGTCTCAACAAGTGAAAAACTTGCAGAAACAGTCAAAAAGGATGGGACGGAAATTGCGAACCCAAAATATCATACTTAAATTGTCAATGATGGCCTTCTCACGTCATGGCTTCTCAGCACCATGAAAGAAGTCATAAGCACGATTTATGAAGAAGATAACACTGCCTTTGAGGTATGGTTAGCCCTTGCCCAACAACTCCTTCCTAATACTGTTGAAAAGGAGGGGAATTTGAAGAACATGCTGGTGGGAATTAAAAAGGGCTCTTGCTCTCTTGAAGAATATCTCAGAGAATTCAAATCAATCTGTGACAACTTGGCTGCAATCAAAAAACCAGTTTTGGATCTGGACAAAGTTTTTCAGTTTGCTGATGGACTTGGAGGACAGTATCTGACTTTCAGAACTGCTATGCTTACCAAAGCCACTATATGCCTCTTTCAATCAATTTGTCATGGCACTGCAGGGTCATGAGCAAACTCTCATGGCCCAGCAAAGCGAAGAAAAGATGCTTCTTGATCATGCTCAGGCCTTCCTTTCTCAAAGAGGTCGTGGGCGTGGACGTCGCGGAGCAGGAGGAGGAAATGGCCGAGGTCAATTCAACTCTCGTGGCCGTGTATTTACCCCAGCTGGTCGGTTTGGTGCTCAAAATGGAGGCAACAACGCACTAAATAAGTTTGCTGCAGGGGGCAGCAATATTTCTAATGGAGAAAATAATCAGAAGGCCAATACCAACCTTGGACAGCCTCGACAAAACAACAGCAATACTACTGGAGATGGTAACAAAATTGTTTGTCAAATTTGTGGGAAAACTAACCATCTTGCTGTTGATTGCTGGTATATGTTTGATTTTTCCTACCAGTTAGGAGCTTCCTCAGGCCCTTGCAGCTCTTAACCTCGGAGATGATCCTTCTCTTTATGCAGATACTGGTGCTACAATTCATATGATCAATGACAAAGGTTAACTTATCTCAAAGAAACGTTATACTGGACATGATAAGATTTTTGTCGGTGATGGTACTGGATTATCTATTTTACATATTGGTGATGCCTGTATTTCTACAAAAAAAAAAAAAGAAAAAAAAAAGGAAATTTAAGTTGAATGATTGATACGTAATATTTTTTTATAGATTTAATTCCGCAAGCGTACAGTGTCAAGTTTTGAGTATAGGGTGAGTGAGTATTGTCTCCATAGGGATTGGGTTTAGAATTGCCATTAAGTACCGTAATTATTGTAACTTAATTTTATCTAAGCAATCTAATAAAATGACAATTAAGAAAATAAAACAAAATAAATATAAAAATAAGAAAATAAAGTATCTATACACAAATGGTCTAGGGACTTGATTTCGTTTTATTATTCTTATGTTCATCCTATTATGTAATTGCTAATCAATTCCATTCAATTCATTAATCAAGGCTCTAATGTCATCTCGCAACCTCTCCCGAGTGCCTCACAAAAAATTGCATTTAAATACCAAAAATAATATCCCTATTCAAAATAAATATTTAAACATAAATTAAGTTTCACCTTTAAAATTAGAAAATAGGAATATTGATCGCCTCCCGACCTCACAACGACCTAAATCCTAATTTGATTATCTAAGCGTTGATTTCCTCCCGGTCTCACAACAACCTAGACTATGCTTCTCAATCTAGATAAAGAACTCAATCTCTCCCGAACATCAAATTCGCAATCTAAAAATCATCTAACTCGTTGGCCAAATAAATTAAAAGCATTAAGCATAGAGAAACATAAATGAATTGAAAACGAAATTAAATTAGCAATCAATAAAATATTCAAAACATAGTTTAAATAAAACTACATCAAGTCCTAGATCTAATGTCTAGCTCAATATGAAAAAATAGATGGAAGAAGATAAAACCCAAAATCCATTAAAGAGCTTCCAAGGACCTCCATGATGAAGGATTTCCGGCCTCCTTTTGATGTTTTCTTCAGTTTCTGGGCTCTCTTTCTCAAGTGGCATCTCTTTCCTTTTATACTACTCAGTTTCAGAGCTAGGGATTCAGATGCGCGCTGCAACCTGCGTGAAAACGTGCTGCAGCGTGCATTTTTGGAAGAGGGATTCCGCTTGCAGGGGCTGAGGCGCGCTGCAGCGCCCATTGGGGTTCATCCAGGCCGCTGGGCGTGCTGCAGCGCGCATGGCTCTCCCTGGATGCGTTGTTTTCTTAATCTCTGGTCTTCTTGCTTTCCTTTGCGCGTTGTAGCCCAAAAAGGTGTGTTGTAACCCGTTTTCTTGCATTCCAAAGCCTCCTCTTTTGTGCATTAAAATCCTCTTTCGCCTCCTCTTGCCATTGATTCACAAATTGGGCAAATATTCTTTTTTTCTTCATGCAAAATCATCTAAGTTCGCATTTATTTATAATTCCTATAAAAAGCACACAAAAGACATTAAACTAACAACAATGCTTGAAAACTTACAAATATTCAAGCTTAAAAGTACTTGATTTGTTGGTAAAAATACTCGTCATCAACGATGTTCTTGTGGTACCGGATTTAACTAAAAATTTGCTATTTGTTGGCCAATTTGCTTTGGATAATCATTGCACAGTTTACAGATTCTGATTTTGTGATTAAGGACCAAAACAAGAAGGTAATCGCGAGGGGGCGTAAGCGAGGCAAACTTTATGTTTTTGATGGTGTTTTTATGGAGCTCTGAGCGCAATAAGAAGAGGTGGGTCAACTCTATCTATGTGGCATCAACGACTTGGACATCCCCAGGCAAAGTCAATCTCTTTGTTGAAGGATAGAAGACTTATTGATGTTACTCATTGGTTAACTAAGCCTAATAGATGTATTAGTTGCCAAATGGGCAAGAGTTGTAAGCTACCCTTCAATAGATTTAATAAAATCTCAGAGTTTCCGCTTGATAAAATTCACTATGACTTATGGGGACCAGCCCCGATTGCCTCCAACCAATTTTTTCGTTATTATGTCGTGTTTGTAGATGATTTTTCTTGCTTTACCTGTTTATACCCTCTACGAAGAAAATCAAAATTTTTTGAATGCTTTATTAAATTTCAAAAACTTGTAGAAAACCAACTGGATCGAAAGATTAAAGTTTTCCAATGTGATGGAGGTGGAGAATTTGGATCAACTGTTTTCTTAAAGCACCTTTCTGATTGTGGTATTAGATTGCAAATTTCATGTTTGGAAACTCCATAATAGAACGGGGTGGCTGAGCAAAAACATCGGCATGTGGTTGAAATTGGTTTGACCATGCTTGTTTCATGCCAATTTACCGTTATCTTTATGGGTCGAAGCTTTTTCTACTGCTCTTTATCTTATTAATAGACTTCTCTCTTTAGTTTTGCACAATGAAATTCCTTATTATAAGCTTTTCAAACAACACCCAGGTTACAGTGGCTTACGAGTGTTTGGGTGTCAATGTTTTCCCTCTCTTCGGTATCAAGGTGGTTCTAAGTTTACAAAGAAAACACAACCTTGTATTTTTGTAGGATACAACCCTCTGCATAAAGGGTATTGATGCTTAGAATCAAGCACGAAACGTGTCTACATCTCTCGCCATGTTGTTTTTAATGAGGAAGTCTTTCCATGTAAACCTATCAAGATGCAACCAGCAGGTCATAACTTCGATCTCATTAAGTTTCCTTATGCCGATGAGTGGTTTCCAAGGCCCCAATCTCCTACAATGTTTCAGGGGCTCTTTTATATTCCAAAATCAAATAATGCTAATTCTTGTCCAGCAACTTGTTATGATGTTTCTGCAGATCCAAATGTGTGCCGAGAGCCAGACATAGGCAAAAATGAAGAGTTGCATGCTCCTTCTCAAAACAACAACACTACTGAAGTTGTTCCTACAAACGACGTATCTTTAATTATCACTCCTAACGTCTCTGATGTTGTCCAATCTGAAGCTCAACTGTTCCTCAATTTCTGATGAAACTGTTGTCCCGACTTCACTCCCAACTTCTCCACAAGATCTCAGAGATGAAGCTCAAAGTCAAAATATACCCATTGCTTTATCAAAGCCTTCTCGTACACAGAGTTCTTGCTTGTCTAAAAGACTGCACCACGCTCGCCACTGAAATTACTAGCACCACTCATTTGGTCGACACTTAAGACAGCTCTCAAGGATCCACGTTGGGTTGCTGCTATGATCCAAGAACTTCACGCTCTTCGAGAAAACAACACTTGGCAGCTTGTTCCAAGACCTGCAAACATCAATATTGTTGGATCAAAGTTGGTTTTCAAGATTAAAACTATGGAGGATGGATCTGTTGACGGATACAAAGCTCGGCTTGTTGCGAAAGGCTTTATTCAAGTTTCTGGTATTGATTTCAATGAAACTTTTAGTCCTGTGGTTAAACCTACCACCATTCAACTAGCCATTGCTCTTTCTCTCACTCAAGGATGGATTATGAAGCAACTAGATGTTAAAAATGCATTTCTGCATGGCTATCTGAAAGAAACAGTTTATATGGAGCAACCGCTAGGGTTTGTTGATTCTACATATCCTAACCATGTGTGTTTGCTTAAAAAATCTCTTTACGGCCTCTAACAAGCTCCCCGAGCTTGATTTGATCGTTTATCATACATCTTTTTCACCTTGGCTTCCACTGTAGCAAAGTAGATCCGTCTCTCTTTATCTATCACACTATTCATATTACTACTGTGCTTCTCATTTATGTAGATGATGTTTTAGTTGCTGGTAATAATAATGTTTTATTACAACTCTAATTGATCAACTGGGTGCTGAATTTGTAATAAAAGACCTTGGAGCACTTCATTATTTTCTTGGGGTTGAAATTAAACCAACTTCCCGTGGTTTATTTCTTTGTCAGCAGAAATATACTCATGATCTCTTGGTTCGCACTCAGATGCTTGAAAGTTCAGCATTTGCAACTCCCATGGTAATTAAATGCAAGCCTACCCCCATAGACCATGAATTGGTTGATCCTTTCACTCATCCTAGCATTGTTTGCGCTTTACAAATACCTCACTTTTACTTGTCCGGACATTATTTATGCTGTCAACAGGGTGTGTCAACACTTTAGCATTCCAACTCTTGGTAATCTCAAAGAAGTGAAGCGCACTTTGCGGTACTTAAAGGTACACGACATTTTGGCATTCATTATATTTCTCAAAGCCCTTCTTCTCTTTATGCTTTTAGTGATGCTGATTGGACGGGTTATCCTGTCATAAGGAGAAGTACTAGTGGTTTTTGTGTATTTCTTGGAGCTCAAAAAAATAACCGACAGTGTCTCACTCCAGTTCTAAAGCAGAATATCGCTCTATGGCCTCGACTACAGCTGAAATTACAAGGATAACCTATCTTCTTCGCGACCTTGGAGTCACACTTTCTCAACCACCTCAACTTTTTTGTGATAATATTAGTGCCCTTCACATTACTGTCAATCCTATGTTTCACTCTTGCCTAAGCATATTCACATAGACTACCATTTTGTCCGGGAAAAAGTCGTTGTTGGTCAACTTGTTACCAGACATATTACTTCCTCTTTGCAACCAGCTGATATCTTTACCAAGGCTCTTCCAAAGGCTCTTTTCCAAGCTTTTCGAGACAAACTGTGTGTTCAGTCCCTTCCACACACCAGTTTGAAGGGCAATGTTAGGGAAATGGAAGATATGCAAGATATACGGCAAGCGGAGGAGCATTACAGTTGAAATTCTAATTAGAAAAGTCAACACAAGATTTCTGCATAATTTGATGAAATCAGAGCAACATCATAAAAGAAAAATCTTAGAAGGAAATCTTATCTTCCTTATTCATTTGATTAATTTGTGTAAATGTTAATTGATTTGTAGGACTGTATTTTGCTTTCCTGAACTGATGTAATATGTATAAATACCTCATAAGATAAATGAAAATATAACGAGCCTTTCTACCAAAAATTACAAAGGTCTCAATTTTAATGTGAGCTAGTATCACTCTCTATTACATTGGAATTTTGACCTTATAGACAAAAATTTACCCTAATAATCTTGCCAAAACAATTAGTGTAGATGTTGGCCATGTTCATTTCATCGATTCGAGCTTTGTTATAGTAAAAACCTTTAAGAAACAGTCACATTTAACTTTTTTGCTACAGTAAAAAATTCTCACATAAAGTCACATCTCAACTCGAATTAAAAACTCGAATCAACAAACTAAACAGGTCCATTATTTTCTTTAGTACTCTAACCTTTTTCATTGAGAATTAAAAAAAAATAGTTAGCTAAAAGAGTAGTTTAATTACTAAGAAAAACAATAGTTTAATTAATATGCACGTGTGAAATTGTAAAAAAAAAAAAAAAAAAAAGTATAACCTTCTCCTTTTTCAGAAGTGTGCACACACTTGGATTTGCAGTTGGCACGTGCGAAAGAATCACTTATAAGGAAATTCACAATTTGTTTTTTTGGGAAATAATTTGAACCCTTGTTTATTTTTTGAGAAAATCTATGGTAGGTTGAGTCAAATCACCTTATTTATCGTGAGAAATGTAAGTAGACGTTTAGTTTATGGATTCAGAATTATTTTCATTTTATGTCTATTTTATGTGTATTTTCAGAATCGGTGACGAATACAGAAAACAAACATCCCTTTAAGACATTTGGATTAAAAAGCAACAATTTAAAATGATCGTTCTCACTAAGGGTGTTCGTTGGTTAAAAATCGTCAGTTTTAGTCAGTTCGGTGGCCAAACCGACCATGTCGATTTTCTAAAAGTGGAAACCGAAACCAAAACGCATGTAATAGTATTCGGTTCAGTAAACCAAACTTCAGTTTCGGTTGATTTTGGTAATCAGGAAGGTGACCTCAGCTAACCATCAGTTACTAACATCTTTAGTTGCATTTTTTATCAGAGAGTACTAAAAAATGTAAAACTTCCTTCAATGCAAAAATGTAATCACAATAAATGAATACAAAACACAACATCAAAATTGATAATTGCACAAACATAAGTGTTAACTAGGCATAATAACAACGTTCTAAACATAATCTGGTCAGGACTAACAATTTCATTATTTTGCAGTTTAATATCAATTCTTCCCAGTCGTCATCACCTTTTTGACACAATTTCCTGTTGGCAGACAAGTATGAACAGATAGGAATTTATAGCGACAAGAAAATATATACATGGTAAAATATCAATAAGGATGATATATGGGAAAGGAAATTGTCACAATTTCATACATCAGCTTTAAGCTTTGTAAGCTAGACAACGACACTACAAGATGAAAATATGCATAATTCTATTCTTAAATGGTAAAACCCTACAAGTTCACACTACAAGATTAATTTCCAAACTTTCAAAAATTATATGAAACTTATTTAGAACGATGTCTGCGCAGAGAATTCTCTAAGTTCACACTTCACAATTCAACAGTCATGCAGAATCTCTCTTTCTCTACGCAATAATATCAAATCCATCTATAAGACTTGGACAGACACTTGGGCTGTTGGGCACCATGCAATCCAACATAAAACTGCATTTATTTAACAACTTCTAATCTAATATTTCAACAGACAAATATGAACACGAACAAGTGGAGAAACAATCAGCAATCGGCAATCGACCAAGCTTGTTGCAAACAGAAAGTGGAGAAACAAAAGCCAAACCTCGGCGGAGCTTGGCGCAAGCGGACGTGCGAGCCGAGGAGGACTGAGGAGATCGGTGGGCGCCGGCTAGGGATTCTTTCACTGTGAGACTGAGAGTGGCAGAGAGAAAACTGAGAAAGCTTGGTGGAGGCGGACGTGCGAGCGAGAACAATTGAGGAGAGTGGCAGCGGCTAGGACTTCCGTGAGAGACTGAGAGGTGAGGGTGAGACTGAGAGAGGCAGAGAGAAATGGAGGAGTTTGTACATGTTGTGTGTTTTGTAACTTGTAAAAATGACAATATAAAATGAAAACGACAGCATAGACTTAAAAAAAAAAAAAAAAAACAAAACAAAACAAAATGACAACATAAAAAAAATCTCCATCTCAGTTAGTTCGGTTTTTAACCGAACTTCTAAACGCAAAATCAAAATCGAACTGATTTTGAGACAGTTCAATGAATTAATTAAACCAATTGTATTCAATTTCATGTGGCACTGTCATTCTCACTTTTTGAGTGATCAGTTCTTTAATCAGTTACGATCGGTTTTTATTTTACGGTAATTTTTAGTTACCGAGTTAATTTCTCACACAATAGTTGAAATTAGAACTTGAATTTTGAGTAAAATTATATTAAAATTAAGACTCAACCATAGATAAAATTAAGTTGTCTTTTTTTGAGTTTTAGATCTTAATCTTTAATTACTAAAAAAGCCCTAACATAATTAGATATACAAGATAAGATGACTTAAAACGTTAGAAATTCTTTTTTAACACTCTGCTGCCAGCCTCCCACCGGAGCTCGCCAATCTCCACCACCCATCATCCGTACCTCAGCTTCCCCTTCACCCAGCCTTCACAACCGTCGGCCTTTGCGCCCTTGCTTCCACACCCTCACAGCATCTTCGTCTCAATGCTGATCTCAACGACTCCAATCGCTGGAGATTTAGAACTTTTATCCAGCATCAATGGCAGATCGTCGACGGCTTCAAGCTCAGATCGCGCAGCGCGTCAGAGACCGTCTCTTCGATTGAGATTTCGCGCTTCATAAGCCTACCCTCATCGTCCTCACGCTCATCAAATCGTCGTGGCCCACCTCCGGCTAGTAACTGTCGCGGCCCACTTGGGTCTCGTAATCCACTGGAGATTACGAATGGTGAATCTTGACACCCACCTGCGAACACGAAGTCCCACCATCGTGGATCTGAGTTTTTGAACTCTGGACCAGTGCCCCTTCCGCCGCGCGCCTCCACGACGTCACTGCTGTCAGAAATCTCAGACCTTCCCTGCACCGTCGCAGGTCCGTTGTTGAGCCCCTCGCCTCTTGATGGGTTCTGCGAATAATGGGCTGAAATCTGTGAAATTAATGTGTTTTGCCTCGCCGAAATTTGGGTGAAACGGTGTTTTGGAAATTTATTGTTCAAAGGCCGTATTTGTGAAATTAATGCGTAATTTTTTTTTTTTGCGAAGGTAATACGTCTTTAATAGTTTGTTATTAAGTGTAATTAAACTTTTCTAATTAATGAAATGTGGTTTAATTTTGCTATTAGAATCGTTGTCTTCAGTTGTAACAAAAATGTAAGAAATTTATAAATACAGGGTATTTTCTTTATTATATAAAATGAGGGGTAAAAAATTATATTTTAATAAAAATAAAAGTTGTTTTTGTAATTATCTTCGTTATGTTTGAGTTACAATCAGATACGAAAGGGAATGCATGGACTGTCGCTGATATCTAATATGAGTCATTGGATTTGACCCTACTAGTAGGATAATTTTGCTCATCCTACTATAGATTTTTTCTTATGTTTTTATATTTTGAAAAGTCAATCCAAGTTCAGTAATAATATAAGGGAAATTCTACGGTAGCGGGGATTTATTTTTTCCCATACCAGTACGATATAATCCTATGGTTGGTAATCGATAGATTATTAGTGGGTCCCACGAGAATGGAGAAAATTCTGAGACGTGATGCATTGGATTGTAAACCAAGGGCTGGGCAAATTGACGACGTTAATGAAGTGAAGAGTTGTCGTTTTGGAGTAAAAAAAGAAGTCCCAAAATTGCTTGTTCTGTTCGAAGATAAAGGCTGAGATTGCCGGTCCGTCTTCAATCTCCGTCCCAGCCCCTCAAGATTATTGTTCCCCCACCCCTCCGGTTCTTCATCTTTCACCCCCACGAAATTTTGTTTACTTTTGTTCAACTGCTGAATTCGTCCACTAACTAAAAGCTCCGAACCATGGTCTCAGATTTTTCATGGCTTTTTTTTTTTTTTTTTTTTTTAAGGTTAATTGTTTCTTTTTCTTTATTGGTTTTTTTGGGTGAGGTTGGAATTTTCCAGATTTCTCTGAGATGGGAAATCACTTATGACACTGCTAATTGTACCGACGCTTCTGGAGATCTACATGCGTTTATTTGTTAGTATGACCGTTTTGTGTAGAGATAATTGAACTCGATGTGGATGCACGTTGCAATTATGATCCTTAATATGGACTTTGAAGAGGTGATGACTTTTAATTCAGAAATCATTGTCAGATTTATAATATGATAAATTAAAGCTTTTTTTGAGCTATACCATTATGTTTAAGCGTATTTTGTCAACTCAATTTTTTAAGTCAAATTCACTTATTTTCATTAATTTTAGAAGAAAAAAATTAAAAAATTATGACTGAAAACGACTATAAGTTTTGATATAAAAATAATTACTGGGCCTATAATATACTAAATTGAAGCTCTTTTTGAGCTCTACAAATGTGGCAGGGCGTAGTCTGCCAACCCTATTTTTTAGAATTCCATAAGGAGACCATTAGTGGCTCTGAGAATTCAAAATTTTTTAGAATTGGTGGTTGCTGCTACAAGCATGGAGGAAGATAATCTAGCTTATTATTAAAGCAAGGAAGCAACTGGTCGAGTTTCTGTTTCTAGTGGACCTTCTGCTTCATTCTTTTAGTTCTTTTGTTCAAACTTTGAAATTGCTAAGGCTTGAAAACCTGAAAACCCAAAGTGATTTTGAACTTGGTCCCATTAGGAAGATTGGAGGTGATTGTGTATGTAAAGTAGTGCCAGGTGGCGATTAAGAGCTAAGAAATAGAGTTATCAAAATATGGTAGAAGAGTAAATCACCAAAAGGAGGGACTAATTTAGATGGAGAATTGATTAGTGGTGGAGTGAAACAAGAATGATTCGATGTGTGGAAAAGCATTAAAGAGAAAAAATGAATTAAAGAAAGTAATAGAAGTGGTCCTTAAAAATAGAAAACAAAATGAAGTGCCATCATTGTAAGGGCGAGTAACTTTGGTCCCATTAGGAAGAATGATCCTAATTGGAATCGGCCACCGACAATATTGAGAGAAAAGACAATTTGTAAAATCCAAAAAGTAGTGCTTCATAAGAAAAGCGAATAGTTTAAAAGACCACCAATATTTTAAAAAAGTTTAGTGTCACCCTTTACCAAACCTTAAATTGGGTCACCAATTCCAGTTCATCTCAACACCAATAGCCTATTTCCATTCCAAGTTGACCAAAATATTATCATGACAAGTTATCCGCCATATAATTCAAAATTTAGGCCTCAAGTGTCGGGACAAATAAGGAAACAAATAGTAAAAATAGAAAATTACCTCATAAATTAGGATAAAACCACAATATGGGAAGGCCAGGGACTCAGAGGCCTAAATGTTGGTGATAAAGGAAAAGGGAAACTCTAGCCTATCTTGCAAAACATTCTCGGGACAAGCTTAATAATTAAGCAAAAACTAACAAATTAAAATTAAAAAATTATGAATGAAAAGGAAAATGGCCACATAAATTAGAGAAATTAAATATTGGAGGTCAAGCCAGCAACACCGTTGTTCAGGGTATGATTCTGATCTCCTACTCCTTAGCACATGTGTTGTTTGATACCGGTGCTACTCATTCTTTTATATTAAGTTCTTTTGTTCAAACTTTGAAATTGAAATCTAAGAGCTTGAAAACCTCGATGATTTTGAACTCCCCACTGGGATGTGTGGAGGTGATTAGTGTATGTAAACCGTGTGAAATCACGATTGGAGGTGAGCGATTAAGAGCTAATCTAATTATTCTTCCGATGAGTCTATTTGACGTGGTGCTTGAAATAGATTGGTTATCAAAATATGGTGTAATTGTCGATTGCTATTTTTTTTGTTTTTAGATGAGAAAATGAGGCTCTATTACATAAGAAGAGTAACTTTGATGACCAATTACGAGATGTTCTAACAGAATTACTTATCAAAGAAGGACATGAACTCTTAACTCACCCGGAAGAACGTACATGCATTAACATCAAAATATGTTGGAGGACATAGGAACCAAAAGCTCAAACCAAACATTTTGAAACTTTTCCTTCCTTCTTTCTTTAGAAAGTGAAAAAAATTTTGTTCTTGTAATTTTCAGATCTGTAATAGGAGACAATGCGGAAATTCCTGTGGTGGAAAAAATCAAAATAATTCACGAGATGTTTTTCTGGATGAGTTACCCGGTTTAAGATTTGATCGAGAGATTAAATTGGGATCATCTCCCAAGAATTGATTTGATTCTAGAAATGACACCTATCTATATTCCTCCTTCCTTTTGAATGGCACCTCACAAGGATCGGAACTCTCAAAAATGGAGGTTTTCAAAAAAGAATTAACGAAACTTCGACAAATGTATCGATCATAAATGTTTGGTGACACTCATTTCACGTGGTTGCTTTAGGTTAGAAAAAAAAAAAAGGGTATATCAAAATTGATAGGAATATCACTTCCTCGTGGGTGCACTGACTCCATTTTGTTTGTGAAGAGTCCACGATGAATCTCTTTGATGCAACAAATGCACCGTGGACCATCATCAATTAAATAGAGTAATTGTGAAGAATAAATACCGATCCTAAGTCTAGTAATGCTTCTGGAATTCGAGGATCGATGAGTTATTCGATCCTTAGTTGGGTGGATCACAATATTACTCTAAGATTAAAACTTTTGATTTTTAAGGGAGAGCATAGGGATATCGCCTAAAGATTAAGGAGGAAGACATTCCAAAACTACTTTTAGAACTCGGTATGGGCATTTCAAGTGGTTGAACTTGTCGATTTTTGTTAAAAGCTTTTTTCCGAGAAGATCCTGGGCTTAATTCTCCCCAGTATTTTGGCTTTGTTTCTAGTAATGCCTTTCGGGTTGACAAATGCCCCAGCTGCATTTATGGATTTAATGAACCGGGTCTTCCGACCTTACTTGGATCAATTTGTGATTATCTTCATCGAAGACATTCTAGTTTATTCAAAGACTTGGAAAGAACATAAGCAACATTTGAAAATTGTTCTTCAGACTCTTCGTGAACACCAATTGTATGCAAAGAAAGAGAAGTGTGACTTCTGACTGACAGAAGTAAAGTTCCTTGGACATGTGATATTAGGATAAGAAATTTCTATAGATCCTTCCAAGATTGAGACTATATTACAGTGGGAAAGGCCGAAGAATGTGACAGAGATTTGAAGTTTTCTCGGACTAGCAGGATGTTATCGGCGTTTTGTAAAGGACTTCTTGAGCATTGCGGAACAGATGACTCGGTTGACCAAGAAAGAAGTCAGATTCGAATGGGACACTGAGTGTGAATATGCTTTTCAGGGATTGAAGACCAGACTGACGAGTGCACCAGTCTTAACTATACCTAACAGCGAAGAGCCATATGAGGTATATTCTGATGCGTCGAGGAGTGGACTTTGCTGTGTTTTGATACAAGGTGGACGCGTTATAGCTTACGCATCTCCCCAATTGAAATCACATGAAGGGAACTACCCTACTCATGACTTGGAATTAGCAGCGGTGATATTTGCTCTAAAGATATGAAGATGTTATCTCTATGGAGTAAAGCTTCAGATCTTCTCTGACCATAAGAGTTTGAAGTACTTGTTTAGTTAGAAAGATCTGAACCTCAGGCAGAGGAGATGGATGGAATACATGGAAGAATATGACTTCACACTGCAATATCATCATGAAAATGCTAATGTGGTAGCTAATGCCCTTAGTAAGAAGAATATAGCGTCACTAGCTATGGAAGATTGGAAAAGAATTGAAGTAGTAAATGATTATAATATTCAGTACTATAATGATTATAACCAAGCAATGGTGTATAATCTAATCTCCACACCGGCTCTTATGCAATAAATTAAGCAAAACCAATTGCAGGATCCTCATCTCGAAGGAATTTAGATTTGAATCCAAAGTGGAGAGCAACTTAAAGATTGGAGAATCTGAGAGGATTTAGCACTTTACTTTCGTAACCAACTAGTTATTCCTAAGGTAGACGAGATCAAGAAGATAATTCTACATGAGCCCCATAAATCACGGTACGCTATTCATCCTGAAAGTACTAAGATGTACCAGGATCTGAAGAGACAATACTGGTGGAGAGGTATGAAGAAAGACATTCGTGAACATGTTTCGGAGTGTGTAACTTGTCTCTGAATTAAAGCAGAACACCAAAAACCTGCTGGAGAATTGCAGCCTCTACCTGTTCCGAAGTGAAAATGGGAACACATCATGATGAATTTTCTGATGGGACTCCCGATGACTGAGCAGAAACACGATGTCATCTGGGTAGTGGTAGACAGGTTAATGAAATCTGCACATTTCATACCGTTCCGTGCGCGTATTCCTGAAAAATTATGGCAGATTTGTATCTGGAGTACATCGTGGGACTTCACGGGGTATGGTTATCTATTACGTCCGATCGCGATACTCGCTTTAATGCAAGGTATTAGAAAAGTTTCCAAGAAGCCATGGGAACAGAATTGAACTTCATTACAACATTTCATCCTCAGATTGATAGGCAATATGAAAGAGTTATTTAGGTTCGAAAGCATATGCTTCGTGCTTATATTCTGAATTTTGGTGGAAACTAGAAGAAATATCTTCACCTTGCTAAGTTTGCTTACAATAACAGCTATCAGGCTAGTATCAACATGGCTCCGTTCAAAGCTCTTTATGGTCGACCTTGTAGATCACCTGTTTGTTGGCTGGAACCAGAAGATCGACTTACTACTGGACCAGAAGTTATTCAAGAGAATAATGAGAAGATAACGCTCTTATTCGGGAACGATTGTTAATGGCTCAAAGTCGTCAAAAGAGCTATGCTTACAGAAGGCGTATACCTTTGGAATTCCAAGAAGGTGACTTCGTTTTGTTGAAGGTTTCCCCACACAAAGGAGTTGTTCATTTTGGTGTAAAAGGAAAACTTGCGCCAAGGTATGTTGGACCATTCCCGATCATGCAACGAGTTAGTGTCGTGGCGTATCGTCTGGCTTTACCGCCTGAGTTATCTACGTGCATGACGTGTTTTATGTCTCCATGCTTTGTAAATGTCAACTTGATCCGGAAGCCGTGGTACAATGGTATGACATTCTGATATAGTATGACGCGACATATGAGGAGGCACCAGTTCAGATTTTGATCAAAAGATGAAAAGTTTGCGTCATCGTGAGATCTCATTAGTGAAAGTTTTATAGCAGCACCATGGAGTTGAGGAAGCGACATGAAAGCTTGAAACGACAATGTAGGAGCAGTACCCACATATGTTTTCACTTTGAGGTAAGTCATAATTTCAAGGACGAAATTCTTTAAGGCGGGTGGCGTTGTAACACTTTGAGAAATTAAACGAGATTAATTAAGATAATTAAGATTTATTAGTGTGCCTAATTTGTTTTAATTAAAAAAATTATGTTTATTAAATATTTCTAACGGATAAATTTAAATATTTCCAAGGGGTTTAAGTATTGTCAATATTTACATTTTCACCCCAGAAGTGTGTGTAGACACATTTTCTGGATTGTCTTCTTAAATATTTTGGCACCTGTTTTTCTTTCATTTTTCTTTTCTCTTCCTTTTTCTTTTTCTTTCTTTTTCTTTTTCCTTCCTGTGCACACTCTCTCTCCCTCTCTTGTTATTTTTTTCACTCTCTCTCACGCTCGTTCTCTCTCACTCTCTCTCACTCCATTTTTTTGTCAAATCAACCGGTTTTCGAACCAAAAAAGAATTCAAAGAAGTTTTCAACACCAAGAGAAAGATTTGAGGTAATATTTCTGAAAAACCTTTCTTGAATCTCAAATTTTTCGGTTAGAAAACTTATGTTTGGTTTGAAATGGATTTTTATGGATTTTGAGTAAAATCCGGATAAAAATTAGGGATTTTTTATTCTTTGGACTTGATTTGTCATTTGGAACCTGAATTGAGTGATTTCCCTTTGAAATATCTCAGATTAAACTCGGATTTGCAAGTTTTTGGACTAATTTGGTGAGTTTTCTCGCATTTTTGTTCTTCATCGGTCGACCGATTTGCACACCACTGGCCGACCGGTGGTGATGCACACCTCTATCAACGGTCGGACAGTTGACAGGGGAAAATGGGCGAGTCATTTTGGAAACCTTGTTTTGACCTCGATTTTCAAAGAGAACCCAAATTAGCTTCATTTGGGGACCTAAAGTAGATGGATTAACATCTTTAACCTATGTTTTGAAATTAAAACCCTTAGAATAATGATTTGAAACATAAAATGATTTATAAAACTTGGAATTAGATTAAGACGCACTAATAGGAAATGAAGGTGTATAATTGAGATTGAATTGCTTTAGGAATGAGAAATAAATCCTAAAGTGTTGTTTGTATCAATGTTAGCTGAGGAGTTGAATTGAAGGCTTTGAGCAAGCGAAAGCCAGAATAGTGCAACGGTAGCCACATGTTTGATGCTTAAGAGGTAGGATTCCTTATCACTTTATTTGATAGCCTGTTTTCAAAAAAGTTTTGACGTTATAAATGTTTTAAAGAAAGAGCATGTTTTTGAAGGAAAAGTATTTTTAACACAATAACTTGATTTTAGCTATTGAAATTATAATGAACTACTTCATAATTTTTAATGAATGATTTCTTAAGATGAGAGATCTTGCGAACTGGTAAACCAACTGATGGCCTATATAGGATATGGAGAGTATATTCTTAGGGGCAGGACCCGAAACCAAGATCGGACCACTACGGTGGTGATAAGGCTTGTGCTTGTGGTTATATTTCCTTTTTCAGAGGATAAATTACTTGCTGATGACTGTAATACGAAAAGTTTCAGTTATATTTCCTTTCAGTAAAAGGATGTGAGGTTCTGACTCTATCACTTTCTTGTAATTTAATTTCAACAAAAATATATGACTTGTTTAGAAATTTTCTTAATAGTTTACCTTTGGTAATGATTGGAGTGAATACAAATATTCTCTTTTTTCTTCTCTCAATTCTCTCTATTCTATTGTTCTTGTTCTTTCATTTTGTTACTTTCTTTTATTTTATAACAATGAAATATTTTTGAACTTTAAAACACTCAAAAATAAAAATTATATTTAAATAAAATTGAGAGGATATTTTTTAAAGCTCGTTTAGTTCTTTGATTAAAATTTTTAATTTAGTTAAGATGTGATTTTTTATAAAAAAATTTTAATGTAATAAAAAAAATCAAATCTAATTATTTTTAAAAAAATTTTACTATAATAAAATTTAAAATTCTAAATTTGAAAAGTTAATAATACCCCTTAGGATAGATTTCTCGTAATTGGCTCAGTTATATAATATTACTGGCTATTCGCTAATTAGCTTTTCTCTTCACAGAAGGAATTATTACGATAAACTCCCTTCTTTACTCTAAAAAAAATAAAAATAAGTTGGTCAAAAACTAAATTCTATTCTTTTCCTCGGCTTGCAGAGTTCAAAGATTCTCCTATCTTCTCCCCTCTATCACAAACCTTCCTTCGAAAACAGGGAATAAAAAGAAGAAAACCCTAACCCTAGATTTCCTCTCTCGCAACTCCATGGCTGGCGACGCCCAAGACTCGCACAAGCACCATCGATCGCCCTCCGACGACGACGCCGATAAGTCCTCCAAACGGCACAAGCACCGGCATCACCATCGCCACCGGCATCACCATCACCGCCACAGCAGTCGAAAGCGTGATGAGGAAATTGAAGCTCCTTCTGCTCCGCCAGCTCCTCCCTACGCGGCGCAGAATTCACTGCCCGATGACGATGTGGAGGAAGGGGAAATCCTCGACGAGGAGGGTTTCGGTGGCGGCCTTGACGGAATTCCGAAGAAGAAATCGGAATCTGACGCCGAGTCTGGTGAAATTGAGGCCTCCGGAGTTCGCGATCATTCTGATAAACGAAATCTGGTCTGTTCTGATTCGCCGAAAATACTACTTTATTTTATTTTGTTCTAGACTGTCCATTCGCTTTCTGTTTGGCCATTGATAAAACTGGTAAAAGTTAACCAAATATCAATTCTATTTGTTGAGAGCTTGTTAGAGTACCCGAGTTAAATCATTGTCTCATACTTTGCTTGCACACTAGACGAACATGAGTGAGTTGCAAAAGAAGTTTCTTAGGCGTTTCAAAGTGTGAAGACTGATGGCTTACAGTTAATTTGTAAGAGCTGGTTATATGTATTTATCATGTTGTCTGGTCTTATGTTCTACAAATATTTGCACTTAATTTTCTTTCCCCCTTTTTTTCATTGCTTATCAGGGACTTGGTAATGGTAAGGAGTCTCCTTATTCTGAAGCAACTATACCAGTAAAAGAGACCAAGGGGAGTGGTGTTAGAAAATCGAGAACATTGGAAATAGACGGAAGTGATGACAAATTGGCTGCAAAAGATGAATTAGGTTACGGAGATAGTTCGGTGGGTAATGTTAATGGGGCTTTAAACTCCCGATCTCATAGGAGGCGGAGAGAATCTGGGTCACCTTCCAAACGGAGTAATGATAAAAGGAGTTACTACGATGATGGAAATATGGAGGTCGATGGAAATGAAGTTGGAAATCAAATGAAGGTATCTTCTCAGAGCACTGGAGAAAAGTACAAGGGGGTGACACGTTCCCCTTCGGACAATAGCTATCATCATAGAGGACGTGATAGGAGCAGATCAAGGTCGTATGATCCTGCAAAAGAGAGGTCTCGTTCACATAGTGTTATGGAAGATGAGGCTTTCTCTAGAAAGAGACGCTATCTTGCTGATAAAAGCAGGACTACATATGACACAGACAGTGATAGGACAGTTCATGGTCGTGATGTCACAGATATGGTGAGGGATGATGATAGGAAACACAGTCCTGGTTATAGAAGCAAATACATCAGAGAAGAGGACAAACGTGGCAATAAAGAGGCTAGGACAAGAGAAGAGAGCAGGGAGAGGGAGGGGGACAGAGATCGGAAAAGGGAAAAAGAACGCGCAAGGAGTCGAGACAGAGATATTGATAGGGATAGGAGAAGGGAGAAGGAGCGAGAAAGGAGTAGAGAGTCAGATAGGGACTGGAGAAGGGAGACGGAACGAGAAAGGAGTAGGGATAGGGAATTGGATAGGGACAGGAGAAGGGAGAGGGTGAGGTATAGAAGTAGAGACAGAGAGGTAGATAGAGACAGAAAATATGAGAAGGAAAGAGATAGGAGCAGGGATAGAGTCAATTTTGTTGAGAGAAGCAGAGATAGTGATAGGGAAAGGAGGAGAGAGAGGGACAAGTACAGTGATAGAGTCATGGAGCGCAAGCTGGAGAGGCGAGATGATGGGAGTAGGGATAAGTTAAGGGATGGGGAGAGGGACAAACATGAAAATGACATCCACAGAGGACAAGATGGGTATAGACATTCTAGGAACTTAACATATGATGAAAGGGATGTCAGTAAAGATGGAAGCAAAAAAGTTTATCCGGCAAGAGTTCAGAGTTCAAAAGCTAATTCTTTAGAAGTGGGTGATGACATAATGAAAAGGTGGGTAGTGAGTGATGGCATACTGGAAATGACGTTTATTCATCGTAATGAGAATTTTGGGCAAGCAGAAGTGCATTTTGCCCTTTTTATGCTTTAATTTGATGCTTACTATATTTCTTGGCTGCAGGGATGAGGACAGACAAGAAGATTATGAAGAGACATACACATTGCAACTTGTTGAACAAGAGGAGGAAGATCTTAACCGAATTAAGGAGGAGAGTCGAAGGAGAAGGCAAGCAATCTTAGAAAAGTACAAGAGTCAGCAGTTACAGCAACAGAGTCAGACAGGGGCTAATTTAGAGGATGCAACTAAAGGTTCGTATCAATTAGTTTTAGGGACTTATTGCCTAATTGCCTATCTATGCTTAACTTGTGTTCTATACTGATTAGAGGCTGACTGTGGATAAAGGTCATATAGCCATATGATTACTTGCTGGGCGTGCTTATTTAAATAAAGTTGTTTATCACAAGTTAACGTTATGGTGGACAGGTTATGGTCTGCATTGAATTGTCATTTCTGGGACTAAAGTGTAAGACTTTTGAGTGATGTGATTTGATGAGATGGCCTTTTCCATTTGCCTTAACTTTGTAGGAGCCATAGTAAAATCTATGCCAGGTTTTGAAAATTGCAATTGGGGTTCGATGTGCTTTACCTTTGTGAGGCTAGGCATGAGCCTCAAAGAATGCCAATATGTATATTTTCTTAAATAGGTTAAATATAACATATTTATAGTCATAATAATCATAAAAAACTTATTTATTATACAAGCATACATGAAAAGACAAGACACAAAAGTGACGGAATAAAATAATAAACTTAAAACGTCATATGGAATGCTACTAGTTTCTTTCCTTAAGTATCTGAAATGCATTTCATTTTATACACAAAATAAATTATTAATCCTTTATTCTAGGTATGAGTGTCAGTTCAGGACTTCCAAAATGAGATAAACATTTTGAACTCTTAGATCAGTTCCTAAAATAAGCAAATAATTTTTATACATGAGAATGATTTGCCTATCACCCAGCAAGAAATCATAGGATTAAGCAATGACTGGGTTCTTAATAATACAATCATCACAAAGAATGACTTGAGTAGATTAAAGTAAGTATAATATTGAACTTAATCCCCCATACTTTTAAATTTTGAAATGATGCGTTTTTATGGTATTTTGACATTGTTAAAAAAAAAAACTGCATATTTAGAAATATGTGAGGGAGAGACTAGAAAATATGCTGCTTGTTGGCTATTATTGTTTTGTGTTTAATCTCATTTCGGCTTAGATGACTTGTTTAAAAGCCAAATTCTTTGGGCTAAAATTACACGCTAGCCCAATATAAATTGGGCTAAATCCAGATCTGATATAAGTAAAACAAAGAGAGCTCATGAGATGTGTGAATTGATGCGCACACCTCATCACTTTGAGGCTTGAGCCTCACTGACCCGCCCTCAAAGCTTGACGCCTTAAGGCTGCAGATGAGCGCCTCGCCCCTTGAGGCATTTCTTGAGGCCTACACCTCTGTTGATTTTCAAAGCGTACTCAGTAGAATTTTCTTCTTTTCCGTTTTTGTTTGGCATACAAATTTCTTTGTTGATGGCGTTCCATAATCTAATACCTTTACAGTTTTAGGGTTGTCATTGGCTCATGGTTCATTTCATGCTATGAAGTTATTGGACACTTGATTTTAATGTTATTGTTATTCTTTGGTTCAATTTTGGCATTTCCACTTTGTGATTAGTTTCACTTTCTACACACTGACCAGATTGAGAATCTACAGATCGTCCAAGTTTATCAACAGCTCCTTCCAGTTCTCGTCAAGAAATTGTTGATAGTAAGACTGGAGGCATTGATGTCTTTGCTGATGAATCATCATTTTCTGTGGGAAAATCAACTCCACCAAATGGAGCTGTTGTTTCTGGTGGGACTCTAGGCACCAGAGGACTTGGAGAGGGTACTCCAAAGGTTGTTCCCTGTTTTTTTGCTGCCTGTAAATAGTTTGATAATTGAGTATTTGTTAGTTTGTTGTTAAACATCATTTTTATTTGCCAATTTGTGCAGAGTGAGAGGTCAGATGGAATGTTTTGTGATGATATATTTGGTGAGACCCCAACTGGTGTTCGTAAATCTGTAAGCTCCTCATTTATGTTTTCTTTGTTATAAAAACGTGTAAATTCTTTTTTATGTGAAAAATAACATACGTGCCCAGTCACTGTTTTCTCTCTATTTTTCAAACTTTATTTATGCTCTATTTGGCTGGTATTATTGTTCTAACTATACTAAATAAATTTTTTCCAACAAGTTCCTATATTTTTTAATTTTCTGCTTTTGCCCTTGATTTTGTTATTTAGAGAGTAAATTGTGTATCTGCTAGTAGATACAATTAGACTTTTGATGGATTTAGGGTCCATTTGGTTCATGGGTTCAAACAATGGTTCGTGATTCTGACGTTTGAAATTTAAATTTTTTGTGTGAGGAAAATACTGTAGCAGAACCAACAACCATGGTTTGAACCATACAAAAATCTTGAAATAAATGCATCCTTAATTGTTCATTAAGTTCATTATTCTTGGTCCATTTGGTTCATGGGTTCAAACAATGGTTCGTGATTCTGACGTTTGAAATTCAAATTTTGTGTGAGAGGAAAACACTGTAGCAGAATCAACAACCATGGTTTGAACCATACAGAACTCTTGAAATAAATGCACCCTTAATTGTTAATTAAGTTCATCATTCTTGTATATTAGTTACATTTTTTAGATTGAGATGAAATATGTTATCTTATCTGTCAATTGATTCATTATATATTTAGAATAAGGGTAGTTTTTGCAAAATAAAGCAAGTTTTATTCCATTCTTATATGTCAATCTGTTATCTTATATGTCAATTGATTCATTATATATTTAGAATAAGGGTAGTTTTTTGCAAAATAAAGCAAGTTTTATTCCTTTCTATGGTAAAAGTATTTAAATTCCGTTCATACTACCATTTTCCATTAGTATTCCATCACTTCAACCAAACACACCCTAAGATGATTATCAATTATATTATGGATAGCTTCACTAAAGATTTTGCTCACGCACTCTCTTTTCAGGGAAAAGGTGATGGTGTACGGATTGAAAGGAGTGCTCTTCATGATAATTGGGATGATGCTGAGGGTTACTATAGTAAGTATTCGATTATAGTTAGAAAATGTTTCTTATTTTGTTTATCCTATTTGTGGATGCTTGCTTAGCCTTGTTTCCGATGATTGTTAAGTATTTATATGTCCTGACTCGTCATTCTATATGCTCCTGGATATTTGTATACATTCCATCCTTTCTGGAATTCTTATACTCTTTATGTTCATATAGAGCAGATTGAACCATGAAACAATCCCTCATTACAAATTTGATTCCCATTATTAATTGCTTGAGGAAACAGAAAAAGGGAGTATTTGAACTTGCTCAATATTGTTTACGCTTTTAGCATTTTTTGTTCTGTGCTATCATATTAGCAGTTAGTTACAATATGGCCAACTTGATAATAAATATTACATTATAGGTGCAAGAACCTGCATATTTTTGTTTTTGTTTTGTTTTGTGTCGCTTTTCTTGCTATTATTATTCAGCTTCTGTTGCCCCCAGAATTAGAATATTCGTAGGACTGCTGGAGGTGCAACATTTAAGTCTGAATCTTGGAAGTAAAGTTGAGTTGTTGGTTGTCACATGCATAAAAACCATTTGGTTAATTTTCTCTGGGTTCTTGTATGCCCTTTTCTCATGTAAATTTTGTTTCATATGCAGGCTACAGATTTGGTGAATTACTTGACGGTCGATATGAGATTACTGCTGCCCATGGGAAAGGTGTCTTTTCGACAGTAGTTCGCGCAAAGAATGTTAAGGCCGTTGATGGGGAACCAGAAGAAGTGGCAATAAAAATTATACGTAGTAATGACACTATGTAAGTGATCATGATGTCACTTTTCTTTATTCTTGTACATGTTTGTTTCTGGAGCCATGATGGCCAAGGTTACTTGTTAATGTCATTAGTTAACATTTTATGCTTTGTTCCCAAAATCCTTACTCATGTTTAATAAACGGTGCAGGTATAAGGCTGGTATGACTGAGCTAGTCATATTGAAGAAATTAGTAGGTCAAGATCCAGAGAACAAGCGTCATTGTGTTCGGTTTCTGTCAAGTTTTAAGTACCGGAATCATCTTTGTTTAGTTTTTGAATCTCTTCATATGAATCTGCGTGAGGTTTTAAAGAAATTTGGACGCAATATTGGTCTCAAGCTGACTGCTGTCAGAGCATATGCCAAGCAACTTTTTATAGCGCTGAAGCATCTCAAAAATTGTGGCGTTCTTCATTGTGATATCAAACCTGATAACATGCTGGTAAATTTTGTTGCCCTTTCATGCTTGGTTTCACTCGGAAAAAAGAATATTGGGGAATAATTGATTTTATTCATTGAGTAGACTTTTATACAATTACAACCTAACTAAAATAGGAAACAATATCACTAATTCTAGGAAGCAAATAACTGCTAACAATACTTTCCTAAATATACAGATTTGACACCTAGCTAATGATACAATTACAGCTATACATGGATTATTTCCTAAAAACAGTTTTGGTTTTTCTATACTCCCCCTTAAGCTGGTTTAAAAATATCTTTTATAGCCAGCTTGCTTACTAAAAAAATCGAACTGTTTTTTAGATAGTCCCTTTGTGAGTAGATCAGCTACTTGATCTTCAGTCGAAACATAGATCATGCATATCAAACCGCCTTCTATTTCCTCTTTAATAAAGTGCTTGTCCACTTCAACGTGCTTCGTGCGATCATAGAGAATTGGATTATGAGCAATAGAAATAGCAACCTTATTGTCACAATACAACTTCATAGGTAGAGCTTTTGAAGCTCTCAACTCCTGCAGTATTCTCTTGATCCACATTACTTCACAAATACCAAGGGCAACCGCCCTGAACTTAGCCTCTGCACTACTCCTTGCAACTACATTATGCTTCTTACTGCGCCAAGGTACTAAGTTACCACCAACATAAGTACAGTATCCAGAAGTTGATCTCCTATCAGCTATAATCCCAGCCCAATCCGAATCGGTGTAAGCCTCAATCTGAAGGTGTCCTTGGGATTTAAAGAGAAGCCCTTTGCCTGGTGTCCCCTTTAAATATCTTAGAATCCTGTAAACGGCTTCAAAATGTTCAGGGCCAGGTGAGTGCATAAACTGGCTAACTGCACTTACCGAGAAGGCTATGTCCGGACGTGTGTGTGACAGATAAATAAGTTTGCCAACAAGTCTTTGATATCGCTCCTTATCCTTTTCATCTTCAGCACTGGCTAGTTGCAACTTTACATTTGGTTCCATGGGAGTTTCTGCTGGTTTACAACCCAGCATACCTGTTTCTTCAAGTAAATCAAGTACATACTTACATTGATTTACAATAATTCCTTCCTTAGACCTTGCAAACTCCATTCCAAGGAAGTATTTTAACACTCCCAGGTCTTTGATTTCAAATTCTTCGGCTAATCTTCTCTTTAGTCTATCCATTTCACTACAATCATCTCCTGTCAAGATAATATCATCAACATACACAATTAAGATGGCAACTTTATCTTCTCTTGAATGCTTGTAAAACATGGTGTGATTCGCTTGATTCTGTATAAATCTGTACCTCCTCACTACCTTGCCAAAATGATCAAACCATGCCCTAGGTGACTGCTTGAGTCCATACATGAATTTTTTTAGTCTGCAGACTTTTCCAACCCCTAGTTCTTCTGCCAAGCCCGGTGGTAGGTTCATAAACACTTTTGTTTCTAGGTCACCATTGAGAAAAACATTTTTTACATCAAGTTGAAACAGAGGCCAGTTAGAATTCACAGCAAGAGTCAATAAGACCCGTATTGTATTTATCTTCGCAACATGGGGCAAAAGTTTCTTAGTAATCTATTCCATAGGTATGAGTAAAGCCTTTTGCTACTAGTCTGGCTTTATACCTCTCTATACTACCATCAGCTTTACTTTTGACTGTGAACACCCATTTGCACCCCACAACCTTCTTGTCACTAGGTAACTCAACCACCTCCCATGTACCATTCTTCCTTAATGACTCCATCTCTTCAAGCACGGCTAATCTCCAATTTGGTTCATCTAATGCCTCTTTAATATTTCTAGGCACAACAAGTTTTTAAATCTTTGTAGTAAAAGCTCTATACTTGGTAGAAAGGTTGTCATAGGAGATGTACTTGGCAATAGGATGTGTAGTGCAAGTTCGGGTTCCTTTTCTGAAGGCAATGGGAAGATTAAGGTCTGTTTCTTGGATAGGAACAACAGGTACAGGGTTCGGACTAGATTCAGGAGGAACTGTTCACTAGAATTTGGAATACAAGATACAGAAGGTGGAGAATTAATAGTATATGAATTTCCTAATGCGTTTGGATGGACTTTACTTGGGAATTCCTCATGGTTGCGTGCTGAGTAAAACATAGAATCTTTACCTCTTTCAAGGATATTTTTCCTAGAATAAACCACAGGCTCAAGATTAGATCGACTTTTTTCCATTCGTAGTATTTCCATAACTGACAGACCAATGTCAAATGCAAATTCAGTGTTTCCAGATAGAGTGATCCTAGTTTCCTTATCTATTTCAGTAGATTTGCTTTAATAGGATCAAAAACTATTTGTGGTAAAGGTTATGTTTCCCAAAAATTTGATTCTCCTAGCTTCTCCCCCTGAAGAAGAAAGGTAAATTTTTCAAAAAAGTTGCATTCATGGTAATATGAAATTTCTTACTCAATGGGTTGAAAAATTTGTAACCCTTTTGATTTGAAACATATCCTAGAAAAATACATTTTTCTACTGTTGGGTCTAATTTAGACTCTGATCTTTTTGGAGTGTGCACATATGCGGTGCAGCCAAAGATTTTTAATGGCAAATATGAGTTTATTCGGGATTCTGGAAATATTTATTTCAAGAATTCTTATGGAGTGATATACTGCAAAACTCTAGTAGGCATCTTGTTAATCAAATATGATGCAGTTAAAACAGCATCCCCCCACAAATATTTTGGCAAGTTCATGTAAAACATCATAGCTCAAGCTACTTCTAAAAGATGTTTGTTCTTTCGCTCAGTTATTACATTTTGTTCAGGAGTATCTGGATATGAAGATTGATGTAAAATTCCTTTTCCTTGTAAAAAAGTTTCTAAAACTTTATTGTAGTACTCCGTTCCATTATCTGATCTTAAAATGCTTATCTTTGCTTGAAATTGATTTTCTATCATATTGTAAAAATCTTTAAATATTTTTTCAACTTTCGATTTCTCACGCATCAAATAGACCCAACAAAGACGAGTATGGTCGTCTATAAAGGTTACAAACCATTTTTTACCTGAAACCGTGGTTACTCTTGAAGGTTCCCAAACATCACTGTGGAAAAGATAAAACGGTTTTGAAGGTTGATATGGTTTTGGAATATAACTTTTCCTTTGGCTTTTTGCAAGTAAACAACTTTCACATTTAAATATTAAGGGGTCAATATTCTTAAATATCGATGGAAACAAACGTTTTAGATAGATAAAACTAGGATGGCCCAATCTGTAATGCCAAACCATTATTTGATCATAAGCAGACATAGAACTGATACTACTAAGCACTTGAGCAATTTTAGAACTAGGTAAATTATCCTCAAAATAATAAAGACCATTGATCATTCTAGCACTGCCAATCGTCATTCCCGAGTTTCTGTCCTGAAAAACACAATGAGATTCAAAAAAGGTAACAAAACAATTAGAGTCTTTGGAAAGTTTGCTAACAGACAAAAGGTTGCAAGCAAGTTTAGGGGAATGGAGGATAGATTTCAGATTTATTCTTTTTGAAATTTGTATCAAACCTTTTCCTGCGATAGGGGAAAAGCTACCATTTGCAATCTTAGGTCTCGTTCACTTCGCGGATTCGAGTTTTCGATTCGAGCTGAGATGTGACATTTTCTGAGAGCTTTTTACTGTAGTAGAAAATTTTGATGTGATATTTTATGAGAGCTTTTTACTGTAGAAACTTAAAATTAAAAACTCGAATCGGTGAAGTGAACGAGGCCTTAATCTTTTTGTTTCCAAGACATGTTGTATAGGATTGAAATAATTTAAAGGAATCGGTCATATGATTGGAAGCTTGAAATAATTTAAAGGAATTGGTCATATGATTGGAAGCTCCTAAATCTATTATCCATGGAGCAGAAGAATTAATGCAGCAAGATAGAGCTTTTGATTCATTACTTGTGTGTGCCACAGAAGCATTAGGAGGATCTGATGACGACGAACTAGATTTAAGCAGTGTAAGAAGATGCTCCATTTGCTCTTTGGTGAAAGGGTGGGCTTCGAGGTCATTAGCAGTGGGGAAGCGTCCAGTTTTCTCTCCTGCCTTGCTCTTCCAGTTCGCAAGTTTCCCATGTAGTCTCCAGCAATTTTCACGAGTTTGGTGTGGTTTGTCGCAGTAGTCACACCACACACATGGTTTCTCACCAGATTTTTGCTGATACACAGGAGTCTTGGACGATGTTGCTCCAGTGGTCACCAAAGCTGAGCCTCCTGCAGCAGTCCCAGGTCCTTTCTTGCCCAACATAACATTCCTCTGACTTTCTTCTCTCCTTGCTTCTGAAAATACTTCTCTGATCGAAGGGAGAGGCTGCCTCCCAATGATTCTCCCCCTGACTTCATCAAACTCAACGTTGAGTCCTGCCAAAAACTTGAAGATACGACCATCTTCCACAACTTTCTTGTGGTGGCGTGCATCTTCTTGTGATTTCCACCCATTAGTGTTGAAAAGATCCAAATCCTGCCAGATGCTTCAACGAATTGAAGTACTTGGTAATACTGTCCTCTCCTTGCTGCATCTCTCGCCAATTTTGAGAGTCAATTCAAATATATGTGATTGATTCCCCAATTCAGAGTGCATCTGATTGACATTTTCTCACAGCTCTTTTGTCGTTGAATAGCACATATAGTTAGAGCTAATATCCTCTTCCATAGAATTCACTAGCCACGTCATAACCATGGAATTTTGAGCATCCCATGTAGCATAGGCTGGATCCGTCTCTGGTAGAGCCTTCGTTTCACCTATCAGATATCTGATCATTCCACGTCCTTTGATATACATCCGAACGGCTTGTGACCAGCGCAAGAAATTATCACCATTCAAACAAATGGTTGTAATTTGAACAGAGTGGGAGTCTGTGCTCGTCTTGATAGGATTGGCTGTTTTTGGGGAGGCAGAAGTTTTTGGAATGGTAGTGGACTCCGACTTAGTCGACACATCAGACATGGTGAATTGAGGGTAGCAGAGAACGAAGGAGAGAAGGAGGATGATTTCTGGCAAGCCCAAAAAACAGGCTCTGATACCAACTCGGAAAAAAGAATATTGGGGACTAATTGATTTCATTCATTGTGTAGACTTTTATACAATTACAGTCTAACTAAAATAGGAACCAATATCACTAATTCTAGGAAGCAAATAACTGCTAACAATACTTTCCTAGATATACAGATTTGACACCTAGCTAATGATTACAGCCATACATGGATTCGTTCCTAAACACAGTTTCGGTTTTTCTACAGTTTTGGTCTTTCATCTTTATTTAATTTCTTTGTTTATTTTCCAGGTAAATGAAGCAAAGAATGTGCTGAAACTTTGTGATTTTGGTAATGCCATGTTTGCTGGTAAAAATGAGATTACACCATACCTTGTTAGCCGCTTTTATCGTGCTCCTGAAATTAGTAAGTTAAATTCTTGAGCTGTTGTTTGTGATTGTTCAAATGTTTCCCTTCTTAAATTTGTTTATTTGATTATATTCTAAGTTACATCGGAAATTTTAATTAGTCTTTATTTTGTTTTTTGTTTTTTTTGTTTTTTTGTTTTTTTGTTTTTTTTTTTTTGTTTTTTTTGTTTTTTTTTTAATTGCAGTTCTTGGCCTGCCCTATGATTATCCACTGGATATTTGGTCTGTCGGCTGCTGCTTATATGAGCTATATACAGGAAAGGTTCTTTTTCCAGGCGCTACAAATAATGACATGCTACGACTTCACATGGAACTCAAGGGCCCTTTTCCGAAAAAGATGCTACGGAAGGTCAGTATTTTTAGTTTTCAAATTTAGATATCATAGACCTTTTGTTTTGTTATATTTAAATGCTCTCACTTTGATTGAAGAAAATTCAAGTGTTTTTTTTTTTTGTTTTTAGGTTTATTTTCTAATGTGTGCGTGTATGGTTATTTCCAAAGTTCATAACGGTTTCTTTTGCCAAGTTAGAGACACCTAGACGAAATGGACTAGGCTATTTGTGGCTTTCCAAGCATGGATTAAAACTTGCTTGTTTTTCTGGCTTTTCCTTTTGCAGGGAGCTTTTACATACGAACATTTTGACCAAGATCTGAACTTTCATGCTACTGAAGAGGATCCTGTCACAAAAAAGGTGTTTGTTGGTTTGTTGTCTTGAATTGTATTAAGTTATTTACCTTTTTTTTTTTTTTTTTTTTTTTTTTTTTGTTTTTGTTTTTGTTTTTTTGTTTGTTTTGTTTTTTTTTTTTGTTTTTTAAAATTTTTGGCTTGGAACATAGGCTGCAAAAGTTGGACCTCGTAGTTGATGTTTATTTTAATCAAGATTTGATTTTACCTTTGCAGGCGATCAAGCGGTTGATCCTCAACATAAAACCAAAAGATATTGGATCAATTATTGTGGGTTCTCCGGGTGAGGATCCAAAGATGTTGGCCGATTTCAAAGATCTTCTAGATAAAATGTTTGTTTTGGATCCAGATAAGAGGTTGACAGTATCTCAGGCATTGAGCCATTCATTCATCACTGGCAAGTGAACCCTGTTGCTGATTTCAGACTCCAGAATTCCTGTTCAGCTAGATATTTGTAGATTATAACATAAATCATGCTCAGTTTCTAATCCTTGGGCATTGTCTCTTCTCTGTGATGGCGGGAGTGGAGAGCTTTTGACACAGTTTGGTATTGCTGAAGTCAAAACTCAAAAGGGGTGATATTTGGTTCAGGAGTACTCATGTGGCGGGTTTCTTTCAGTGGAGTTTACTGTTTCTATAGTAAGACAACTAGCCGAAGGCGTTTCTTTTTCCCTTGTAACCCCATTCATGATTTCCTGATGCGAAAATTCATTGCGTCCTAAGAATGTCTTTCATAATTATATATGTAGTTTTAACGTTGAACCTAATTCAATATATTAATTCCCTTGAGCTGGTTAATTTTTATTCAAGATGAAACGGTGGACCTTTTTCCTTCCGCACTCTTCCTTTTTGCTTTAACTTTTTCTTTTTTCGTTTTTCTTTTTTTTTAACAGAATATGCTTTGTCTTGTCTAATTTCATTTTTGCATTGTTGTTTACTGATATTTGGACACTATATTGTACTGGGTAGAAGGTTTGCCATACCATCCTTCAGTTTACATTGCTGTCCGTTTCTTTTTTTTTTTTTCTTTTTCTTTTTCCTTTTCATTAATTTGGGTTATGGGAAATCTAATTCATTCTTTCCTTCAGGATTTCTTCCACTGCTTTGAGGGAACCTACAGTGCTTAGATGCTTTAAAAGGCACCCAGGAGAAGGTACCTTGGTTTGTTTATTGGGAGATATTTTGTGAACATTGAAAGTAGCTATTATGAGTTTTACAGTGTTTGTATTGTTCTAGCAACCTTGCTGGGTTCATCGAAAATCTGCTCTAGTTGAATCCATATAGTCAATACCCATAGATATTTTTCTGTGTTCTTTTGATGTGTTATTTGACGGTTTGCTTCTCTGGAAGTTGCTTAAATATTCCTTGCCTTTAATAGGCGTTACGTTAGGTGTCTTCTTAGTAAATACTTGCATCTGTATCCTTGAATATGCTTTGTGAGTAGCTACCTTACAGATACATTGTATTTTTTTTTTTCCCCTTCTCTTGTCACTGTCTATCTCTTATTTTTAGTGCCCTGTCATCTATATAACTAGATGTAACTTCTAGCGGAGTTATGTGAGTGAACGCTAGTGGCTGAGTCTGTATTATTATATTTTCCCTTTTTTGCTGCTTGTCTTTTCCTATATGCACATCCTAATGAAATTGCGTTACATCTGATCCATGGTCTGGTCATCTTGGAGGCACGTGCATTGGAGGGTGCAGCTGCTGCATTGATGTCCCCCTTGGTGAGTTATTTTAGTTTCTGCATGCTGCTTTCTTCAAATGTGGTCAATTGTTACTGAAAAGAAAATATTTTAACATGACTTTCTCTCTTCTTAGGTTATGGCCCCCTATGCGCGTGCAACAATTGTAAGTATGTGCAAACCTTGATTATATATCTCTGCCTCTTGGTAATACTCTGGTTTCTATTTTATGATATTACGTTTCTTGTAATGTCTAATAATCCCAAGTTATGCAAGAATCATGAGTTCCATACACTGCATCTTTAGCATGTCTAAACACTACGTTAATCTCGTGTGCAGTCTATGTAAATGTTGAAGGAATAGGATTTTATTGATCCACCTAGTATGAGATCACTTGTGAGCTGCGAGGTTGTAGATATAGGCTTTTTGGTTCTTAATTTTTACGTAGAATTAAAAGGAAGTTTGCCATTGGAGATAGATTGACAAGTAGAAAAGAAATAACATGAAATCTGAGTTTAATTTCATTGATGGTGTTTTACAGCACGTCGTTGCTTGTACTATGTTATGGGTAGCGAACTTTAGTACTTAACAGGCAGCGAATGTGGGATTCCCAGAATTGTATTTTTGCGTGTAATACTAGGGTTGGGGTAAAACGGGTCTTGCACACTTCGACTGCTGATGGACATAGGTGATTTGGTGGGTTAGTCTTTTAGAATTGAGAAGGTTTTCTTTTTAGTTGCAGGACCTATTTACAGTCTCAGTTAAGTTTTAGCATCAACCATTGTTTCATATGGCATTTTCAATCAATGCCACTGACCGTTTAGTAAATTGAGTTTACTTGTCATTTTATTGTTCGTGTAGTTTTGGTTTCTTGGTGTCATATTGGTCTTTCCTCTCGAGTGCCTCATTCAGTTTTACACAAGGACTTGCTTTGTTTATCACGGAATGATGGTAGTTAATTTCTAATTCATCCGGTCTCCTATTCTGTCTTTTATATTTCTTGTTGCTGTTTACTGATTCACGAGCTTTTTGGCCATAGGATTTTTTTAGCTTTATGTGAGAAAATTTCACAAAGTTCTTATGAAGGAAAATGTTTTTTTTGGGGGGTTAAAAATAAACACTTGCGTCTTTCTCATATTACTGTGCATTCTAAATTGGTGTCTTAGAACGTTTGTTTTGTTCGCGGATATATGTATATATATAAGAGGTTTATCGTACTAAGCTCTAGAAACAGATGGTTTAGGAAGATTTCTGGTCACAAAACTTCTGCGTATATGTTTATCGGTCGTTTTTTCTTTTCAACAGTAAATCTGTTAATGTTATTGTTCCATTTTAGTCGTTATGTTTGTGTATATATATGGAGACTTCAATTGTAAGGACTAATTTTGGTTAATATCTATTATTTATCAATTAGTTATTATATAGCAGGCAGGTGGTGGTTGACTTGCTTTTATTTTATTTTATTTTATTTTTTAGTCTCGTTTTAGCCAGCCTTTTTTTTTTGTTCTTTCTTTTACTGTGTAAAAGACATGGCAAACACGTGTTCTAAAGCTGAACTTAATATGACAATGTCTAATTCTTTTCCCCATAATTTTTCGTTGTTTTTATTTTTGTCTTTATGCACGTTGAACACGTGCTTTACAAACTGAAATCAATAATCTGTTTTTTTTTTTTTTTTTTTTTTTTTTTTTTCGCATCTTTCTTCAAGTTTTTTCCCTATTTCTGCTATTTTCTTCCTTTTTTTTTTCTTTTTTTTTTTTCGCGTCCTTTTATATGTAAGTCAAACACAGGTATACAAAGTGATGATGTATACCTGTGTTTAGTCCTTTATTCTCGTGGTTACAAAATTCTCTCTCTCTCTCTCTCTCTCTCTCTCTCTCTCCCCCCTTTAATTGTGGTTTTACCTCTTTGGAGAAGATGTTGAGGCGTGAGATAGATATCATATAAGGATTTTCTCAGGTGGTGTGACAATGGATTATTTTTAAGTCTTTTATTTTTTTAGCTGTTAAATTTGTATTATAATCTGTTTATTTTTCAATCTGATTACGCAAAAAAAAGAGAAACTACAGGAAAAAAAAATCAAGAAGTTTAATTTCAGTTTACATGCTTTTGATATATTAATTTCAGTTTACATTCTTTCTTTGTGGATGAAAAAAATAAATAAATAAAAATAATAATAAATAAACAGGCCAATAGCAGAAAAGTGAAAAAAAAAAAAGAACAAAAAGAGAAGATTGTTGAGCTTATCTTTAAAAGGCATGTATTTGGATTTTATTTTTATTTTTTTATTCTTGATTAATATTTTTTTTATATAGTTATTTGACTGAAAATGGTATTAATTAAGTGTAAAGGTAAAAATTAAGATTTTTGTATTTTTAAGGAGTAAGATAAAAATCAAGATTTATATATTTTTAAAAATTTTTGTTAAAATTTTTCAAAAGCAAGAAAAAAGGGCATTTCTTTTCCTTTGTTTTTTGTTTTTTGTTTTGTCGGCGCTCTAATGGATAATGGATAATGCTATTACAAATGATTGCTATTATTTGTCACAATTGTTAATGTTAAGTTTTGAAAGTTGTAACATAGTGCAAGCAAAAAAACTATATGACTACACTATTGTCTTTTTCTATATTTAATTTTAATATAAATTATAACATAAAGTATTATGTGAGAATAATTTAAAAATTTTAGAGTAAAGTGAGTTTTTAAAATTTAAAAGTTAAATTGAAAATGATCTTAAAGTTTGATCTTTTTCTATATTCTTAAAATAATCTACAAATATATAATTAAATCAAAAATAATATTTTCAGGCAAAAAACTTTAAAATAATATTTTATTAATCAATAGCAAAATCTAGCATATGTGATTACTTGTGATAATAGATATTAAATAGCACGTGAATATGTCGAAGCTCCATTCTCAAATTTTTGCTCTAATTTTAATCATGGTATACTTCGCAATAGTTTCCTATAGCCTTTCTTACAGGAAATTAGTCAGCTAATTAGGTGCGTCTTCCAATTATAGAGAAAGGTCTTGTGGGGTTATGACATGTTTAGATTGATAGTGGAATTTTATGAGTAAAGCTATGACTTGAAAATTGCCTGACATTCGTCTTTTTGTTGTCTTTGCCTCTTAAGAGACGCGCTTTTGTAAAGAATTTTACGCCTTAATTTAACTTTTTAGCATGGGATCTTCCTGAATTTTGTGTTTGGCAAATTAATCTTTAAACTAAAAATTTTTATAAATGACTTCTCGAATTTTAAAATCTATAGTTGTTAAATTTTAAATAGATTTAGGATTTGTTCATTTACATCTAAACTTAAAAAAAGTTTAAACTCAAGTTATACTTTTATTTAAGTTCTTTTTTTTTTTTTTTTTTTTTTTTGTAAAATATGAGTTTTAACTTGAGTTTGAGGTTAAAATTTGAGTTTAAGTTCTATTTTCAACTCAAGTTTTTAAACTCAAATTTAAGTTAATAAATAATATTTTTTCTATTCTTAAAAATGTCATAATTTTTTCATTTTAATTTTGATTGAGATGTTTTTTAATGTGGTCACAACAAAAATACGAATAAAATTTCACTCATATACCCTATTAAAATTTTTCATTACCATTGAGTTTTTATTAAAATACTATTTAAATATAAATTCAAGTTTTGACTTACTTAAACACAAAACTCAAATAGATTCTCAATTCAAATTATAATTCAAAATATACACATTTAAATATAAATTTAAATTAGAGTCTCAATTTAAATTATACTTAAATATATTTTAATTTAAATCAAGATTTAAACTCAAATTATTTTAATTAAAAAATTATAAATGAATAAGTCTTTAATCACGCAAACATATGGATAAAAAAATAGGCGCGTGATAAACACATGGATAAAAAAAAGTGCCCTACCGGTCATTTTATCTTTTTTTTAAGGTCATTTTGTTCTTTTAAAAATAAAAATAAAAAAAAAAAACTAAATTTTGATTATTCAATAGAGTTCAAAATCTCCATTTTGATTTGAAAAAAAAAAAAAAAAAAAAAAGTTGTTGTTAACTCAAAATTTAAATTTTTACAACATAAGAAGTTAAATTAACTTTTAAACCTTTAAAAGAATAAATTAAAGGCTTGTGTAATTTATTAATTTGATTTTTTAATTTGAATTAAAATATAATTTTATGTAAAAATTTTTTATTGTAATAAAAAAATTAAATGTGATTATTTTTTAAAATTTTTTATTATGATAAAATTTAAATTTTAAACTCGTGAAATAAACAATGTCTAAATCAAAATTGAATAAATAGGATAAAAAAAATAAAAAACCCAGAAACTTCTGGGTTCCTTCCACAATCTCCATCTCTCTAAGAACATCCTCCTTATCCCCCTCAACGCCTGCACACCTCAGTCGCAGGCAACAGCTCCAACGGCGACGACGAACCCAGAAATCTCGCCTCTCCCACCTGGTTCGCCACTCTTGAGTGCACTTTGCTCAAGCTCGGCCTCAATCGACAACCTCACGAACATCGCCAAGGGAGGGCGGATGAGCGTTTTAGGAGACAAGTCGGAGCAGATTTGGTAAATTGTGGCGGCACCGCCATTGCTGGAAACAGCGAGGTACGTTGGAGGACGAGGACGATTTAGGAATGGCAATGAAGAAGATAGAGTCCAATGGTGCCCTCTGATTTTATTTTTTATTTTTTTTTTTGGGTTTTATAACGTGATGTTTTGTATTTTTGATCTAAATTTGCTTTTTGTCCGAAAGTTTTTCACTCAGGTTGTGTGGTAAAAGATTATTTCGCTACGTTGTGATTTTGGGGTTTCATTTGAGCAAAAAAAAAGAAAAATTGTTCTTTGTTTGTTTGGGTCTAAAAAGTTGAGTGTTTGTAATTGTTTCCTGAACGGAGTTGAGCGTAACTTTTTTTTTTTCCTGCGAAAGAAGTTGAGTGATCTTCTTTCTTTCTTTTGAAGGGGAAGTTGAGTATTGTTAAAAAATTAAAATATGCACGTTTAAACATAAATTTAAATTAGAGTTTTAATTTAAATCATATTTAAATATATTAGTTAAAATCACTTTAACTTAAAAAAAATAAATGAACAAATTCTAAATCCTTAAATCACTAATAGTGGAGAGCATCATGTGTATAATGCCTATAACACCTAAAAAATATCAAAACAAGGAATTAGGCACGGATCCAGGGGCATGAAGAGAAAAAAAACTATTATACTTGTTGCCCAAAACACTATTATTTTCCTTAATTTTAAAGAATGTGCCCCTACTAATCAAGGAACACTCACTATAATCAAAACACTATGTTTTTTAAAGATTTTTTTTTTGACATTTTGTTTGAAAAAACTTTTTTTTTTTTTTTTTTTTTTTTTTTGATAGTGATTATCCTCTGTTTTTCTCATTTTATTTTTAGTCCTTGTTATTTTATTAGTTTTATATTTTTTTTTTATTTAGTTCCAAAAAAATATGAAAATTTTTTTTTTTTAATTTTGATAGTGATTATCCTCTGTTTTTTCTCATTCGAGTTTACATTTTTAGGTTCCTTGTTCTCGAGAAAATTCAAAAGTTTTATATCAAAAGTTAAATTGCTCTCAAAAAATAATATGAAAATTTATGAACTTTTTAATCTTAAGTGATTATATTGTTTTAATGTTTATTTTTTATTTATTTATAATATACATAAACTTACGCGCATAATACTCAATAAAGTTATCACTCTCTTAAAAAAATATATTTTTGTTAATTAGAAAAGATAAAATCAGAGGGGAAAAAAAAAAGAAAAGATAAAAAGTTTGCCTTGAAATTTTTATCGTATAGTTTAGTTAATAATTTTTTATGTTACTTTTGCCCCTATTGAATTCAAATCCTTGCACTGACTTGCCTCTATTGGATTCAAATCCTGGCTCCGTCAGTGCAAGGAATCAATAATTTAATGAAAATAAAGCAATTATCTTTGGAGAGAAATAAAAAAGGAGTCAATAATTTCTCTTTATCTAGTCTTGAAGGCGTACCTAAACGGCAAGTGCCAGTTGGATTTCAGCTATTACTAATTTTTACTAGAAGATGTCTGATCTTCTAGATTTGTTCAAAGTTTCTGACGTTATATCAGGTGAATTTGAAATATTCTGTTGTCCGCCTGATAATGGAAGAAAACCTAGTCAAAGCAGAAACGGTGCTCAATTACAGGAAATTCACTCGATTATATTGCCCAAAGCCGTATATAACACCCTATTTTCTTCTTTAGTACGGTAGTCTTATATTAGATATATATATATATATATATATATATATGGAATTATATGGAAAAGGTAAATGATTTGGAAGCTATTTAGTTTTTTTTGTTTAGAAAATCACCCTACTTGTTCCCAGCAAAATGAAAAAGAAATCCCATCCTATGTGTGGGGAAAAGTTGATGAAAAAAACCCCTCAGAAATTGATAAGAAAAATAGAAAGTTTAAACCTTGTCTCTCGTTAGGCATTTACAAACAATCGCAACAAGATATGGCGAAGGCCAAAGAATGTTGCCCGTCCATCCTCGCCTTGCAAAACCATCTTTATCCCTACATAAAAAGAGGCAAAAACGGTTTCAAGGAATCACTGCTAGAGCCTTCCCATACCTGTCTCAATTCGTGTTTATTGTTGACAAACATTTAAATTAGAAAAAAAAAAAAAAAAAAAAAGTTGAAATCCATCCTAAATTTAATCTCCAACAACATAAATAACCAAATATATATATAAAGAACGACACTAAGGTTAAGGTTAATATTCAATACATTATAATTAATACATGATATGTATATATTTTTTGAATATTGATATGGGTGCGGGCCGGGTCGGAGAGTGCTCATCTCCGATCCCGACGTCTACTTAAAGATAATTTGAACATGTTTAGAATGTATACTTAAATCATGATTTTTTATTCTGACATTTGAAATTTAAATTTTTTATAATAGAAAATATTGTAGTAAAATCAATAATTTAAGTTTAAGTATATGAAATAAACGTGCCTAAAATTAAGCTGGTCTCTGCCACAAACCCGATAAGCAACTTTTCATCCCCTCCTTATTAGAGACGGGTCCTGTGGAGCCCTCCAAGAAAAAAAATGCCATCCCTAGGCTTATACTAGTGGATTACCCGTGCACTTGCACGAATATGTAATAGTTTAATTAACAATAATTTAAATGAAAAAATGTAGGGAAACACACACATATATATATATATATGTTTATAAGTTGCTGTAAACTTGTAACACATATATACACATTTATTTACAGGTCTATCTTTATAAATAAAAATATACATACTTCTTTATAGATATACAAAAGTTTATTCATATATTTATTCATTTTTACTTTTGCTTGTTGTTTCTTCTGAGCTGCAATTAAGAAAAAAAGAAATAACAAAATAGTTATTATTAAATTGTAACCGATGTTAATAACTATGTTCATATTTACTAAAATATTTAATATAATATATAACACATGATTTTACCTGATTTGTTTTCTTTTCTTTTTTTGACAAACTTACAGAGGAGGTAGATTTGCGGGAGACTGAAACTGGCTAAATTGATTGCAAAATTGATGTTATTTCTTTTGAAGACACAGTTGTTGTAGGCGGTAAGTACAACTGAGGTTGATTGTCGTTGAAAGTTTTTAAAATAACATTGTCGATAAAAGCTCTTCGACAAATATTTTTGATATTCCTCTTATTTCTTCTAAAATAGGAGGAATTATGTAGCGATCAGTGTATCCCTCATCGTAAGCAAACTTTGTTAACAAGTGACTGCACTGTTTTACCGAACATTACAACATCAGTTCTCCCAGTGCTATCTTCAATTTGTATATTTATTTTGTACATGTGTAAGAAAAATTAAATTATATTTATTGTATTTGTTAATGGAAAACTATTTCGTTTGTAAAACAATTTTAATAGAATAAATAGTATATTAGTTGAATATAAAGAAGTTTAAATTTTAAACAACAAAATGTCATTTAGTAAATTTTAATCTAAAAATTTAGCCTAATTATTTATTTTACTTGTTATAGGTAAAAAGAAATACGATTTGTTTAAATGTGTTATATATTATTTGTAAAGATAAATATCTAGTTTCATATTATTATTCAATATTTTTTATAATTGCAATTGACAATGTTTAATTTGTGTTAAAATATATTTAATTTTGATTATAATATATTATTCACAGTTATGCTACGTTTGAATAAAAATTTTATTAATCGATAAATTTATTAATAAAATTTTATTGTTAAACATTTGTTTACTATTTTCATATACATTTGAGTATTTTATGCTTAATTATGATAGAACATATGAGAGATATTTTTTTAAAAAATTCTAACATGAATATATCTGTTAAAAGTATAATGCAATAAACACTTTAATATGTTTTTGTTATATAACTAACAAACATTTATTTAACCATATATTTAAATTAATAGATAAAAAAAAAAATAAATGTAAAAAATACTAACATAAATGAAATTAGTCAAAGGATATATTGTGAGAAAATAAATAATGAAAAATTAAAAATTTTTTGTTTTCAAATTATAACGGCGGAAGAAATTAAATAGTATTAACATTTCATAATTAAAAGATAACTCGATACTAATAAATAGATATCGTAATTAATATTACAAATGAAATATAAACGAATATGTACTATATTATTAATCAAAATAATTTATTTCTATAAAATTCATATAAATGTTCTATCATTAAATAGGATGAAATATCTATTTAAAGTTGACTTTCTAAAATTTTTATAAACTTTTAAAAATCTTCTTAAATATATATAATAAGTTAAACACAAATTACCTAATTTTAATGTATTATATATGTTAACAAATTTATTTTAAACAAATTTAAAATATTTGCAATGTACCGAATGAAACACTCAAAACTTTAATCTATCGTTACAGAGCTTAAGTTTGTATTGGAGAGAAATTGACACAACTCGAGTTTATGTCGTACACAAATGTTACTCAAATATGTATTCAACGGTAAAAAGTGCAACGAAACAACAAATCTACTTCAAATAAGAATAATACATTAAAGATTTGTATCATTAATAAGTACAATATATACTAAAACTGCGGATCAAAAAAAGAATAAAAAAAACATTATTCACAATACATTCACATTACTATTGAAATGATATACACATGTTTATATTTCTACAGCTCTACTCTTGTATATGAAATTTTCATTTAGTGATACATTATAATAACATTGCTCCATCTTCAAATGTTAGATATTGTATGGAAGTAACATACATTGTTTACAATGAAACTGTAAATGTCACATAAAAATATCATGTGCATCAAAAGAAAAGTTAGAGTAAGGTATGGAAAGTAGGAAAAGCTAATGTAGAATAGTAGATCACATGAATAGCACAAAATGAGAAATAGATATGAAAATCAGATAAGACACATAAAGAATATGATTCAGGTATTTGCCTTCAATTGCTAACACCACGCATTAAAAATAGCTGAAATAGGATTTAGCAATGTCATTCAGTGCCAACTGAATTATAAAGAAATTTATGCAACATAAGAGGGGGAAAAGATTTGGAATAAAAAAAGAAAACAAAAACATAATAGTAAAGGAAAAAAATGGTTCAGGTTTTATATCTTTTATTTGTAATAACATATATGTGGGAATTTTTAAGTACAATCGAAAGCAATCCCTGAAGAGTAACTACAATATTTTAGAAGAAAACAAATATGAAAATATTGAAGAAAATGTTAAAGAATTAAAAATCAAAACTTAAGAGTTTCTATTCAACGTTAACAACGACAATAGCAAAGCAACAAATAGTAGTGGTAAAAAATCAAGGGGAAGACAACATGAAGAAAAAGAAGAATGATAAAATCTCAGAAAGCTCATGTAGAATAGCATATTACATGAATAATACTAAAGAAGAAATTGATAGGGAAATTGAATAGACAAATATAAAGAATTTGGTTAAGGTATTTGCCTTTAATTTCTAACATCATGCATTAAATAGGATTTAGCAATGTCATTCAATACCAGCTGAATTATAGAAAGATTTATGAAAAATAAGAAGGAAATGAGAAATAAAGAAGAAAAGAACGAAACACAAACAAAATAGTCAAAGGAAAAAATTGTTCAAGTATCTATCTTTTACTGCTAACAATATATACCAACAAAATTATTAGAGGATTTGTACTAAAGACAGAAAAAAGAGCAGACAACAAAATAGTACAGACAAAGATAAGAAAGATAAGAAGGCATTTGTAACCGTCACCGAAACCAATTCTAAAAAAGTGACTCAAATATTTGAGAACAAAACAAACCAATCCTAGAATACTAACTGAAATATATGAGAACAAAACAAAGACAACAGAAAAAGAAAAAATACTGCAGTGGTAAGAAAACAAGGGAAAGACAACATCAAAATAAAGGAAGTAAATAAATTCTCATAAACTTCATAAACATAAAAATGAGTTCAACTGGCGAACCAACAACAGAGGCCAGAGTAAAAGAATAGAACGAAAACCCTTCAGCAAAATCAGATAAAGAGCAAACCATTTTAGAGTAGAGAATGACAATAAGAGCAACATATTGTTGACAAAATAGAATAAGTAAAGCAACATAAATCTTAAATAATCCGGACAACATCAAAGCTCGCTAAATCACTATAAATAGTTACTTAATACATGGCAACAATAAAAGAGAAATACTACATCATTACCAAATGAGAAGTCACATTAGACAAAAAACGAGTGTGGACATATTAAGAAAACAAATAGAATAGAAACCTAACTTTTACTCAAATAGCAATAACGTATATAATATAAACACTAAATAATATTTTACAAATAATATTAACAAACTTGATACAAACATAATCATAATAACATAGAACAGTGAGCACATATATTAACAACTCAATATATACACTTAAGAAATCATAGTAATATAATACATGTAATTTTACAAGCAGTTGGAAATAACGTGAAAAAAATAAGAAAGAAGTACCTCAGACTAATAATGAAAGTGAATAGAATTGATGCAGGAGAAGTAAAAAAAAAAAATTCAAAATAGAGACAACAGATAAAAAAACTCACTATTGAAAACTGAAGAAAGAAAGGAAACAAAGAAGATAGGTTGTAATTGTATGACAACGAAAATAGAAACAAAGCGAAAAACAGTAAACATGAAAGAGAAAATAATATATTTATACAAAGAATATAAACTTTTGAGCATGTGACGGTAACAAATACTGTAAACAAAACTTAATATTGTAATAATTAGTTAAAAATAGGTATTACGTTGTATAATAACTACTGCAGAACAAAGTGAATAACCTGCAGACAGTGAAAAAAATTTTAATTCGTTAGAAAAAATTACCCTGAATTAAAAACAAATGTCTAAAGATTCCCGACTAATATAACTTGCAAACAAATATGAAAACATGCAATAATTAATGAAAAACATGTGTTACACAACATGATAACCAACAGGAAACAGAACTAATGAACAAAAGACAGTAAAAAACTACAGATTCGTTATAGAAAATTAGAGGATAAGGAAGAACACATAGAGAAATAAATAAGGAAAACGACAATAGAACATCAAATGTGCAGAGAAAAAAATATGAACAGAAAACAGATGAAAAAACAACCGAAATAAAGAAAAGAGGAAAAAAAATAAAAGAAAAATGGATTATTTCAAAGACCTAAACGACCAAACACAAAAAAGACGAAGAAGGAAAGAAGAAAAAAGAGATAACGAAACCCTAATATGAAATAGAAGTAAAAAAATTTGACAGAATGAAATCTTAAAGAATCGACAGGAAAAAACAACACGGAATCTATTCCGAACGATAACACAAAAAGGGGGGAAAAAGGGAAAATGAAACCCTGATATAAAATAAGAGGAAACAAAAATTGACAAGACGAAATCTTAAAGAATCTGAAGAAAAAAAAAAAAAACCACAAAGAAACGAAGAACAACAAAGAAGGAAAAAGTAAGAAGCATAGGCCAAAATTATTCCTGAAAAAAAAAAAAAATCATCGAGAAACTAAGAAGACGCGTAGTAAAAAAATCAGAAAAAAAAAAAAAAAAAAAAAAAAAAAAAAAAAAGGAAGACCCAATACAGCCAAAACTGTTGAAACGGCGAGAAGAAAGCAAAAGAAAGAAACAAAGCAAAAGAGCTGCATAGAGAGAGAAGAAAGGGAAAAGAGACATGCAGAGAAGAAGTGAAGCCTAGAAGCTTCACGGAAAGGAAGAGAGAAGAAAAGGGACCAAAAAAATGCTCAGAAGAAATGAAGGCAGAAGCTTCACAGAAAGGAATAGCAAAAGTTAGGCCCTGTTCACTGCATCCGGTTTAAAATTTGAGTTCGGTATTAAAAATAATTACGACAGTAAAAATTTTTTACGTAAAATCATATTTTAATTTAAATTAGTAAAGTGAATAAATTTTAAAAGAGTGTTAATTTGAGTCAAAATTATGAAAACACCCAAAGAAAATACACTAGAAGAATAAAAAACAGAGGGTAAAACGGTAAATAGAACAACAAAGGATACCCATGATATTTTCACAAATGTAAAGGACAAAGAAGACCGGGCGGTTCAATGAACAGTAGTAATATGTATAATATAGAATCCACTGTTGGATTAGAAGTCAAATCAGTTCCATTGCCATAATTTCTTAATTAGTTTTTCTTTTGAGGAAATTTTCATATTTATTGATTTGCATTAATTAAAAAAGTAGAGATGACATTTGTGTCACGTGTTGTGTTTATTTTATATTTTAATTATTTTTTTTAATTTACATTTAATTTAAATATGAGACACAAAATTTTTTAAAAACTGAAATACAAATACGACACGATCACTTTATGAGTTGACATGACACGACATAAAAGTGACTCGTGATAAGAAATTAACTCGTGAACCTGAAATTAATACGAAAATTGTATACTTTTATTTAGTTTTTTACATATTAGAAATAACTTAAAATTCATAACACACTAAAATATAATAACATCTATTGAAATTAAGTAAATAATAGTATAAGATTTTAAGTATAACTATCATGATATCATAAATTCATAATAAAATAAAAAATATATGTATTTTTTAATTTTTTATGAGTTTCGTGTCGTATTTGAGTTAGACGAATCTAATCTAAAATTAATAAATATTTTTTGTATCAATTTTAAATTAATTTAATTTTGACTTGAACTTTTTTTTAATCTTAATCTATAAAATTTGTGTTATTTTTGAATCGTGATTCATATTATTAGTCATATGAACGATAAAAAAAAAAAAAAAAAAAAAAGAAAAGAGAAAAAGCAAATAAAAGGAAAGAAGTAAAAAGTTGAGCCTTAAGAAAGTCCACATCCACTCCACGTAATAGAACAAGACCTTCCCCTCTATCTTCCTGGAAATTGTTGGCTCAGCCTCAGCCGCGTGCGTCAAACGAAAGCCAGGTCAGTTTTACACTCTTCACTCGTAATATAATAATAATAACACACAAAAGACTTCGTTATTAAGCAAAAAAAATCTAGTTTCCCATGAACACGTACAAAACGCTTAAAATAAACCCATCTCAAAAGTCTCAACCACACCGACAGCGCTTATTATTATTCTTTATTTCTTCTTCTCCTTCTCATCATCTGTCGTCACATAAAAAGGTTCAAACGGCGAGACTTGTTTGTTTTCTCTCGTGCCCTCCTTCCATAATCGTCTTCTCCTTCTTCTCAAAGGGCTCTAAGTACAGTACTAAGTTATAGGAAGAAGATATATCAATTATCTATCAATTAGCATGAGAAACAAGTATACTTCTTTTCTTGGCAAGAACTTCAGGACCTCAAAGTTCAAACCTCTCGTCAGTCTCGCAATCTCTCGCCTTGCTGTTCTCAAGAACCAGCGTCAAGTCAGGTGCTCACAAGCGCGGTCCGATGTTCTTCAGCTCCTCCAACTTGGCAACCATGAACGGTCTCTTCTTCGCGTAAGCCTTCAAGTCTTTAATCCGTATATTTGCGTTTTGATAGAGACCCGGATTTTTATTTTAATGAAATTTTGCAGGTGGAGCATGTGATCAAGGAACAGAATATGTTGGATGTGTATGACATGATAGAGAAATATTGTAACCTCTTAATTGAGAGGATTCATCTAATTGAACATGAAAGGTTTGTCCCTTAATTCTGAAAATTTTCCATTGAATATAGATTATATGTTCTATTGTTCTTAGTTTACTTGTTTCTCAGTTTGCTAATATCATAAGCAAATACTGTTTTGTTTTTGTGCAGAGAGTGTCCTGAAGAACTGAGGGAGGCAACATCAGGTTTGCTTTATGCAGCTTCAAGATGTGGGGATTTTCCAGAGCTACATGAGATTCGTGCCATTCTCACGTCTCATTTCGGGAAGGAATTTGCAGCTCGCGCCATTGAATTACGTAATAACTGCGGAGTCAACCTTGCGGTATGTATGATATTTTCTTTGTTAAGTTTTCAATGTAGAACAGTGCTTTGTCTTTTTTTTTTTTTGTTTTTTTGTTTTTTTATAAAATGTGCATCTATGTCAAAATAGGCATGCCAATATCTCTTTCTCATTTTTCTCCCAGAAAGGTGTAAGACTTGACCTCACAAGAAGACTGAAGTACAAAACGTTCAAGATTTTTTTTTTTTTTTTAAAAGAATAAAATCACTTTGAATAACTATTCTTAGAAGCATAATCTGCTAAACGCACAATTACTCAAAATTAAGTTTTGAACAATTAAGATTCAAAGTCTTTTGTTTGATTCGATTAAAATACAAAGTCTTGTTTGATAGAAAGGTAGAAAGATGTCAAAACACAGTAAATTAATGTAGATAGACGGTAAGGTGGCTGTCGTGCCATTTTTGGGTAATTACATGTGAGGTGGTGGAGGTGTGATGTTGTGGCAACTCTCTGTTGATGATATGTAGTGCCTAGTCTTGGGGTAGGTTTGTGAAGGTTGGTGAAAATGAAAATTTGGATATTACTGGTGGTTGATGTGGAAGATCAAGTTCATCACATGGTGAGAAAAACCAGTAAACTGAATATAGTAAGAGTTTAGCTATATTCAGTTTTGATTTGTATTTTGATGTACTATATTTTTTTTTATGGCATGACGGCTCTTAATATGCTTGTTGGATTTATGTAGATGATACAAAAGCTGTCAACTAGGCAGCCAAGTTTGGAGAGCAGAATGATGGTCCTGAAAGAAATTGCCGCCGAGAAGAGCATTGTTCTGCAACTTGAGGAAGCTGCTCCTTGTTCCACTCAGGTATGCAAGTTAACCAAGAAACAGGAATCACTTGAAATTTTGATAACTATTTATAACACACAGCTTCCTCTTTCGTGTGATCATTGCAGGAGAAGACAGATGTGCAAAAGGACCAACACCAACCTGCACCGAAAACATCTGCGGGTTCGCATGGCTTGCCAGAAGATCTCGACAATGATAAGTTGGTGACCAAGCAATACAAAGATGTCGCTGACGCAGCTCAAGCAGCTTTTGAGTCTGCAGCTTATGCTGCAGCGGCCGCAAGAGCAGCGGTCGAGCTTTCTAGATCTGGACATGATTCTGGTAATCAGGGTGGTCCAGAGAGTCAACAAGGAAAATCTGCTCAAAGAAACGAGCCCACAAAGACAGAATCTACATTAGAAGAAAAGAAAATTCCAGTTGAAAATCATACTGTAGGATTGAAGAGGCCATCCTCTTCTTCAAGCGCAGATGCCATGAGTCGAGTGAAACCTTCCGCGATGGATGTAGTTTTCGATGAGAGTGATGGTGAGGAAATGGTTGTGAAAAACATTACGTCTCTATCTGATATGAAAATCTGCCTAAAGGCTGATTCAGTGCAGCAAGACTCCAGAGACAAAGATTATATGGGCTCTGGGGTCGAAAATGCACCACGTTTAAACTTAGAAAAGAGGCCATTTTCTGTGAGAACTCGGCAATTGTGGGGTTACTGAGTTTTTCGGTACGTTTTTCATCTGCATGCAAATTTTAGTTGTGTGGTTATGTCATGAGTTGATTCAACGAGTTTGCTTGATCTCTAGAATGAAATGTATGCTTTACTTCTTCTGTCTTTTTGTTTTTTATTTTTTGTTTTTGTAACGAATTATGAAGATGAAAGATTTTGAGTTTTGTAATGGAGGTAAAAATTTTTCAGATATTTTAAGTTGTACTCTTTTACTTTTTTGTTCATAGACATAGAGGGCTTGATTCATACGTATTGACAAACTTGGGTATGCAAGTCAAGGAAGGTTTATGCATTGCCGGGTCCTCTTCCGCAAACCGTCTCATAACTCTTCATAAGATCTAAAATAGGGGTAGCTGAAGATTTTCTTTAGCAGAGAAGTATTTATGCTAAATTTTAATTTCTATATTCAATTGCATTCGCTAGACACCCTTTTACTTGTTTCAGTAACACATGAATTGAAAAAACTGTTTTGTATATCATGAGCCAACTACAAGGTTTAAGATGTAACAAGCATATATTGGTCAAACAAATTTGGGGGATACAAAAGATGGATAAACAATTTGAGAGCATCAAGAAACTTCTTGGATAAACAATTTGAGAGCATCAAGAAACTTCTTTCTCCTCAAAAAGTTATCCTGCCGTCAAATAGCAAGGAAACTATCTTCTCAAATACTCAGTTAAGATAGACTTCATCACAGAAATTCACCGAACTCTTGGCCGCTTATTACCATTTTGCAGCATGTCACAAAATGACGGCAAGCTTACACCAACATCTTCATCATATTCAATCCCAAGTTCTTCCTGTAAAATTCATCAATAACTAGTATTAGCAACAAATTCAATGCCGAAAAAGACCTCAAATCATATTTTCGCAAGACCCTTGGATCATATGAAACAACCTTGAATTCCTTGAGATCCTTCGGCGAGTTCTCGGTGATAGCATCCCAGAGATCTTTGAACATCCTTTTGCGCTTTCTCCACTGACCTATTTTCTCTGCACACATCTGTTCAACCACCTTGCGATCTTCTGGCTTCACCAACGTAACTCCACCACACAATTTCTCCAACTTTCTCTCCATTTCCTTGACCTAATATAACATTGGGAAAATCCCCCCAGCTATAATCATACTTGAAAGTCTATTAATAAAACAAAGCCCAATTCAAAGATAGTCCATTTTGACCAACCTCCATTCTTAGTTTGGCTTCCTTTTCACGTATCTGTTCCAGTGTTAAATTTGACTGCAAAGCCTTTATTTCTGCAACAAATTATCTCTATCTTATAATCTTTCTAATATAACAAGAAATTATCATCTCCTACAAACATAGAATGAATGAGAACAAAGAGTACCTCCTTCAACCTCGCTAATTGCTTTCTTTTGTTCTTGAAGCTGTTCCTGCAAATTCGCATTTTCTTCCTTCATCTTGCTAAGCTCTTCGCCATTTGGGATGTCGAACTGGTCCTGCCTAGCAAGGTATATCTTCTGCTTTCCGTATTCCTTGAACGAAATGCGCCCGCTATCAGCAAGATTATCCAGCGCTTTCTGGATTGACGCCTTCTTGAGGTTGAACTTTTGCAGCGAATCGGCCACATTTTGAGAGTTCAACGGCCTGTTTTGCTGGACAAATATAGAGCAATATTAGGGCGAACATAACTTTTGGCTTAAACGCAATAGGAAAAAGCACAAAAAAGGAAGAATATTTGAGACAGGACAATGCAAGTATGTAGAAGTACATTTTTTTTTCCGCCAGAAAATCTCTTACTACGTTTTCCTTTTGCTGTTTTCTCTTCCGGAAAAAATAAAATAAAATAGAGGCTAAAATGAAAAGAGTGAAAAATTATGCTCCGTAGATTAGTGTGGGAAAATAAAGTTAACCTGGAAACTTACAGACAGACGAATTGGAATTTGTTAGTTCTCAACTATGAATGAAAATGGGGATTGATTTTTGGTTTCTTAATCAATTAGCAAAAGAAAACAAAAATTATGCGTTTTCGACTTAAATTTATATAATCTATCAGAAGAATGCGAAAAATGGGGTCAAAATCCTAATCAATAATAAGAATATCGTTACCTCATTGACGAAGTTGAGTACGATTGCTGCAAAAAAAATGTACCAAAATAAACCCAAAAAACAGACGAAAAAGAAAAGCCCGACTTAGTAAATCGAAGATGGAAAATCATAATCAAAGGAAGAAATTCGACAAATGAAGTTTAAATAATTGTGAGAAGAAAACGGAAACAAGTAAAAGAAGAGTCACCTTCGGCACTATCAGATTTGGGAGCCATAATCGCGATGTTTTGTGGGCGTCGACGGGCGGGAAAATTTTTCTAAGAAAGCTCCAAAATCAATAACAGTCGTCTTGTGAGTCTAATTACACATGTAGCCGCAAAACTTGCAAAGAAAGCAAAAAGGCTTTTTTTATTGAACCTCCCTGAACTTTGCGTTTTTGGTAGATTGATCCCTAAATTAAAAATATTTACAATTAACCCCTTAAACTTTATAATATATTGCGTAGCTGGTCCAATTGAAAACAGTGTTAAAAACTAGACGGAGTAATCACGTTCCCTTCACGTGTGTCACTTATGTGGGCAAAATTGTACATTAGTAACCGTTACATCTTAAAATATATATATATATATATATATAAAAGCTTAAATTAAACCTAAAAACTGGCCCACCGGTGAGACAAACACAAGGGGAAGTTAGGTTGCCGTCGCCGGAAGAGAGAGATGGTCGCCCAAGGTGGCGTTGCCATGGTGAACGTGGCGAGAAGAAGGAGCTCGTTTGCAGATCTCAGAGCTCAAGTTCTTAAAAACTAATTGCTTCCTATTTTGGGTTTTCTCACCAAACTCATTTCTGTGTTTTTTTGATAAACTGCCTTCTAACGTCTCTCACTCATCAACTTTATGCTAGATTTAAAATGATCTAAACACAATCTAAACAAGATCATAATAATTAATCTAGCCTAAAATCTGAAAATGCTACAAAATTCTTATTTGGGATTTAGGCGTACCTCATATTCCGGTGGGCAGTGAAAGCACGTCGTTCATGGTCGCCTGAAAACATCGATGGCTAGCCCAAATCCATGGAGAACCTGCAAAAGGAAGAAGAATGGCAAGAAGAGCCATTGAGCTCCTCCATATCTCTCCCTCTCTCTCTCTGTTCGGCCATACACCCCAAAATAAGCCCCACAAGCTCAAACCCCCCTTCTCTAAAGAAGGGGTGGTGCCTATATAAACCAAATAGGCCTAAGGGCTTTTAACCAATATTCATTCAGAGAGGATATTTGGTCCAATGGGCTGACTAAATATTATGAGATAGGGGGAGTTCCAATGCCTCAAGTGAGTTAATATAACAAATGTCCATCTCATTATGGACTAATATTTAACATACATGCATGTGTTAATTCACATTAACACAATTGTTTATAAAATGTTTTAATCAAGTATAGAGTGAGTTATTATGATTATGGAAGTCCACATAAAAATATTCCAATAGTCTCCCACTTGGATGACATAATCATACAACGAACATTCACTCATCACAGCATAAGCATTAACTAAGAATCTCACATAATAAACACAAGCCCAAAACAGTCATGCATAATAACGTATCGATAGGATACAATCATTATACATAATCAGGTGCTCGAGATTCATCAAAGCATCATGACAACATTAATATATGGATAAAAAACAATGATAGAGACTGACAACCAGATGTCTCTTTTCAACTTGTCACTTTACCAACTAAAAAGTGTGTCAACATAACATCACACATAAAGTGACCGATCCATGAATATGCATGTATTATTTGAGGCATAAGCAATCCTTATCCATAACAACATGTCACACACAAATGGCAATAAACTCCCACTAACTCAATACAACTACAGGCTCCTTACAATCTCGAGTGGGATGCGTGTTCTTAAAACACCTAATTGGTAAGCCTTTAGCAGAACTGCCAACATGTTGTTTATAGGCATGTTTTCAAAAACAATGAGGTCTTTTACAATTTCTCTTTACAAAAATAGAACACACCATCATTATGCTTGAGCGGACAATGCTCGTGGTGTTCTAAGAGAAATATACTATTGTGGAACTTCACAACACAATTTCAGCCGGTCCAGAAATGGAGTGAACTACTCCTGATGTTGAAATAAGATTTCACAATTACATCACACAAATAGCCTCACGATATGCCACATACTCCGCATCACAGTTAAAGATGCTACGAGTGTCTATTTGACACTTTTCAACAAAGTAGCTCCTCCTTTTATCATTTATGCAGCCTACATAATCGACATCATGAGATCCAACTACAACAAAAGTGTTAGTTCACTGATACACAACTATCTGATACTTCATTCCCAGCTAATTCAATAATAATAATAACAATCACTCAAGTATCGACACGTCAACAACAAACACAATAATAAGATGCATGCATACTTTAGCATACATCATGCTACTAAACACGTAAGCATAAGGGACAACTTTATCTGATCTCTCTTACTTCACCATAAGGACATTACACCTTTGCGAGTTTGTCACTTTAACAAACAATGCTTACTAGGAGAACAAGAATGCATATTGAACCTGTTCGAAACAAGAACAATATAGGTTCTCTGAGACGACCAAAAAATGCACTTGTTCTTATCACAGAGAATCTGCATGCCTAGAACATAAGAGGCTTTTTCAAGATTCTCATACCAAAGTGACTAGGCAACATGCTATTTGTCTCAACCAACAGGTCATAATCATTAGGCATGAGTAAGCTGTCACCGACATAAAAAACAAAAACATGCAACTACTCCCACCGACCTTACACATATGCATTTATCAACAACGTTCTCCATAAAGCTAATTTTAGTGACTGTCTCATCCTAAAATTGAGATGCTACTGCCTCGGTGTTATCCATACACTCCCACTCATCATAGAGTTTCTCAACACATAAGTGGAGCTTGGAAACACATCCATTCTCAAAGCTATGTCTATTTCGTCATTAACATATTCATAAAGAGATTCATACCACATACAATAACTTGTTCCATTTAACGTCAAGATAGCGGAGATGCAAGGATTGCTCAAGGCTAAAGAAAACAACATGGACAACCAACAATAGGCATGTAAAACAAGATCATGCAATTTGCCCTTTACTTAGCCTTCCCAATGATCCAAGCATATATGATCATTGTGTGCTAGAGTCCGTTGAGCAAGAATAAAACTCTTTCGCAGGTAAGGACAATTCATCAAACATCACAACCAAATGCATCAACCCACCACCGATAGGGTATTAAAGATTATGCAGTTCATGACATCCAACAAACTTCTTTCACCAGTCTAAGCATCCTACCAAACAATTAATTACCGATAGAATAATTTAATTGCCCATATGGATCTTAGCAATATGGTAAATACATACCTTTATCCTTAACACTCCAATATATTATTTGACCATAATATGAGTTTAGTGATTATGCAAGTTCATATATAATCATTCACAATATCTCCCACTTGGATTGCATGATCAATGACAACAATACTCATGTCAAATAATAACATGTAAACAAAAACATGGATAAAGACAACAAACTTAAGCTCCAACAAGACTCAAGCATCCTACCAAGCAATAAAACTATCGATATGATAATTCTATTACCCATATGGACTTTCAAAACATAATTAACAAATTAAGTTTATCCATATAATCGCACAATTTATTATTTGATAATAGTATGTGTGTTAGTGATTATGTTAATCCACGAAAAATGTTTTTAATTTTCTCCTACTTGGATAGCATAATCAAAAAATATGACACTCACATAAAACAAGATATCAAATAATAATGATTGTAATAATAAAAAAAATTCTCGATAAACTTATAGCTTAAGCTTTATAATAGCACATAAGCTTCTAATTAAAATTTTCATTCACACTTTAACACAAAAGAGACCATGTATGCCTATACAAATAATTAGGCATTAAAACATTAAACACAAAATGGGCATTCTAAAATTTGAACAAACATCCATATTATATGTCTAAATTTTATTTATCAAAATATCAAATTATGTGGGAGAACAAATAAAATATGACCATATAATATGGAGTAACAAACATGCCTCAAAATTTTAAGTCTCAAAATAGTGAGAATTAAAACTACCCAAAAAATATATGAAAATTATTACAATAAACAAATATTTAAATAAAAATTATTTTTTGGTAGCTCATGTGCATCCATGTAAGGACCGTGTGTATCCCAATGCCATTTTCAAAAGAAAATGTTAAATTTTGTGGGAAAGCTCTGTAACATACGCAGACAATTTGACATGTTTAGACTCAGGACAGACGAGTACATAAACATTCACTATTGTCGAATTCTCACAATTAAATATGCTACATAATAATAACAACATAATATAAATTTTATGGCGTCAATCATAACACAAATTGTATATGAAATGACCAGAAAAAATTTGTTTGAAAATTGTGAGAATTAGCCACCCATAAAAATATAAAATTAATAATATAAAAATATTAAAAATATGATTTTATGGCGGCCCAAACCCAAAATAAATCATTTAATTGGGTAGAAAATGAAAAACGGAGCGCAACGCGAAAACAACGGTCAAAACGGACTTCAGATGACAAAAACGGCAGTTAAAATGGACTTCGGATGGCAAAAATGGTGTTCTAAACGGACTTCAGATGTGTTCATATTGACCGATCAAAATTGATTTTTTTTGGTCCCTAAAAATGACATATTGTTTTGCTGATACCGAAAAATGATGTTGTTTTTGTCAAAATGACACAAAACTAAACTTGTCAAACAATATGAAAAGGGTAAAAAACGTTTTAAGTTTCAATTTTTAAAAAAACACAAACCAAACGCGTTTTTGAGATTATTTTCAATTTTTGTTTCTCAAAAAACGTAAAAAAAATTTTGAGATTGAAACCAAACGCGCTCAACTGTTTCGTTTTCCTATAGCCATTTTGATTGCCAATATTTACAAAAGATATTTTGGGACATCTACCCTTGAACTTTTCATAATTTACAAGTTAGCCCTTATATTCTTAGTTTTGTCAAATTATTCTAAATTTACTAAAATGTTGCGGGGTCACCTAAACTAAGGTAAATTGTTAAAATTTAGAGAAAACATCCCTGTACATGTTATATGAATTTGTTTGAGGGAAAAATTGGAAATTTTGATGATAATAGAAGCACGTCATGTCATGTAAATAAGGATGTTTTCTTACAAGTTGTAATATGATGAAGATTTATCACGAAGGTAGTAGCGGATAGTGGCCTAGTGGATAGTGGCCTTTAGTCCGAAGTGGATTGAAAAATGTCTGAGGTTTGAGTCCCACGCAAAACAGTTGAGACTATTTTTAAAGTCTTGTCACTTGTTACAAGTATCTATGAGGTTATTTTTTTTACATTTTTGAGTTAGGCATTCTTAAGTTGAATTTGAGTTATAACTCGAGTTGAAGTTATAACTTAAGTTTGTGTTTAGTTGTGTACATTTGAGTTATGGTTTGAGATAGAAATCTTTTCGAGTTTGTATTTGAGTGAGTCAAAACTTGAATTTGTATTTAGATAGTATTTTAATAAAAACTCAATAGTGATGAAAAAATTTAATAAAGTATATAAGTGGAGTTTTATTTGTCTTTTTATTGTCAACGCATAAAAAAAATCATCTAATCAAGATTAAAACGCAAAAATTATAGTATTTTTAATAATAGACAAAATACTGGTCATTAATTTGAGTCCGAGTTTCTGAACTCGAGTTGAAGAGAAAACTCGAACTCAAGTTGAAGAGAAAACTCGAACTCAAGTTTTAGTCTCAAACTCAAGTTCAAACTTAAAAAGAATATGAACTTAAATAAAATTGTAACTTAAATTATCTTTTTTTTTTTTTAATTTTTGAGACTGCCAAACACACTCTATGGTTCAATACATATATTGTTCAGCACATGAGATATCTAGGTTAGCGATCAAAGGAGTAGCTATGACTAGTAGTTGTTTCCCACATCTTTTTAGTCAAAAGGACATCATTCAATAATTTAGTAGCACTTTCTAACAATATTATATTCAAAGATTAATGTATTACAATTAAAAATTTAAGTAGCATCTCATTAATTTTAGGGTTGTTCATGGAACTAATCCAATCATAACTTATCAAGTTTTCAGACTAGACCATTATTAATAGTTTTAAGAAATTCAGACCGGATTAGACAATTTATAAGATGGGATCGGATCAAATCAGACTGTTTACAAAGGTTTCGATTCAGTTAAATTGTAATTTAGACCGATATTGTAATTTTTTTCAAAAAAATAACAAAATCATATATTACATAATACGTATATGTATTATCTTTTAAAATTAGCACTCTAAAAATAATATGTAGTTCAAAACAAAAGTCTATAACTATTAAACAAAACTAAGGGCCCGTTTAGTTCGCTGATTCGAGTTTTTAATTTGAGTTAAGATGTGATTTTATGTGAGGACTTTTTATTGTAATAAAAAAGTTAGATGTGATTGTTTGTGAGAGCTTTTTACTGTAGTAAAACTCGAATTTTAAACTCAAATTAGCGAAATGAACAGGGCCTAAGTAGTTTTACTCAAAATGCTCAAAAGTTTTTATATTTATTTTTTCTTAATTTTTAAATATATATCCATAATGGATTGATCCGGTCTGAACAGTTAGAGAAAGTTACAAATCCAATAGGATTATTAAAAAAATGATATGGCCCTAACTAATTCACCCAATTTAATATTAAAAACATCAAAACTCTGACCTGAGCGATTTTAGGCACAACGAGCGCCAATCACATGCGACTCCCTTACGAAAAGTAGAGTTCAAATTAAAGCGTACGAAAGGACTGATTACTCCTCTCCAAAAAGGCCAAAATTACCGAAAGACCACTATCTCGTCAAATCCACTCGACAAGTATTTCGCGGTGAGAGCTGGGCCACGCAAGTTGAGAAAGCGGAAACGAGAGATGAGCTCCATCATGGCAGCCTCTCAAGCTCTGCTCTGCAACAATCGCTCATTCCTTCGGAAGAAACCCGTTATTCATCGCTCGAGAAATCAGATAACTCATCTCTCTCCTTCATTCGTCAAGACATTGCCTTCAAAATCCTTCCAGACCACGAAATCGAAATTGGAGTTTCCGTTTGGATTCAGCGATAAGCTCACATGCCGCGCCTCTCCGCAGAAACCTAACGCCTCCGTGGAAGAGTTGGATGATGATTTGCGGAGAGCGACTCAAGCGTTGCTTTGGGTCGCAGAAGGAGTCTACATTTTCTGGCTTTTTCTTCTCCCTTATGCCCCTGTAATTAAAATATTCCTTTTTTGCCTTTTTCTGTTTTTCTTTTTTCTTATTTTTCTGATGTTCATAGTATTGCATTTTTTTTTTCTATAAAAAAAAAAAATAATAATCAGGGAGATCCTGTGTGGGCAATCAGTGCGGAGACAGTGAATTCGCTTGTGGGTCTTTCTCTCAATTTCTTCTTTATATTGCCTCTCATGAATGCTGGTAAGTTTGTTCAAATTTCTGTTGTTGGATATGTTCCATAAAATACTCTGTTGTGTTCATTATGTGTCTTGTTAATATTTTCTAGTCTGTTTAGGATTTACTTGACAGGAAAAAGAAGAAATAAGGTAGAATAAGAGGAGAATTTAGAGAGAGAAAGGGAAGAACTTTAGAGAGAGGAAAACTGAATATTTGTAATATCAATCAATACTAGGCCTATTTATAGATAAGCAATTCAAATACTAATAGGAAACTAAACGCAATTAGGAAACTAAATACAATTGGGAAACAAAACATAATAGGAAACTAACTTTAAGAAAATATACTAGTTACCAAAAACAAAATATAATAAAAGAAAGAAAATAAAATAATATCCTAGTTTCTATATTTGCGCCTGACATAATAACGGAAACTAGTATTGTGATCTCCATCATTTCCTCCCTGTTGAAAAGAACTCGACTCCGACGACTTAGATTGCAAGTAATTGTCCAAGATGTTAGGAGCACGTTGACGGAACTATTCTTCAGTTATCCAAGTATCATCAGTCGAATGACGATCTTTCCAACGAACAAGAGAGCAACGACAACCACCAGTAGGTGAAGTAACAAACTCATTGTCAAGAACATCAAGAATAACCTCAGGAGGATCTAAAGGAGCAGAAGGAGCACGAGCAACCGGTGCAGAATATGTACCTGCAAAAATAGAAGAAGGTAAAACTGGAGGCTCGAAAGTACCTAGGTAAGGGAACAAATCTGCAACATTGAAAACTGGACTGATAGACATATTTGATGGCAAATCGATTAAATAAGCATTAGATCCAAGTCTACGAAGGATAGGAAAAGAGCCAATAGTTCGTGCATGTAACTTTTCAACAGCATATTTTGGATAACGGTCAGGATTAATGCGAACCATGACATAATCACCTTCATTAGATTCTTTATGCCTACGATGTGCGTCAGCAGCAAGTTTATATTTATCATTACTCAATATAAATTTTCGTCTAATCTCAGCATGCAAAGTATGGATATGATCAGCAAAATCTTGGGCGTAATCAGAACAACGGTAATCAGTAGGCAAAGGAATAAGGTCAACAGGTTGACGTAAAAGGAGGCCATAGACAATCTCAAAAGGACTTTTACCTGTGGATCTTTCTTTCTCAAAAGACTTATGGGTCAAAATTTGGAGTCTTTGGGCTGTGGGTTTCCTAGAAAATGGTTTAGCTACAGGACAGGGTCGTGAAACGGGTTTGACAGGACGCAAAAGAATGGTCTTCTTACAACACGTGAACTTATAGGTATTATTACGACCATAATGTTGTACAGCATTATCATATAACCATGGGTGACCTAAAAGAAGGTGGGACACATTCATAGATAAAACCTCACAGTAGATATACTCAGAATATGGTCCAATCTTGAGTGTGACTGGACATCGTTCTCTAACAGGTAAGAAAGTTTTATCTACCCAGGCTACCCTAAATGGATGAGGATGTGGCTCTAACTTAAGACCAAATTTTTCAACAGCAGACTTAGAAATTACATTCATTGAACTACCTTCATTGAACTACCTCGGTAGGAATAGAGGTCATACAAACCAAACTGTTATCTATCTTCTCCTTAACGAAATGCTTATTCACTTCTACATGTTTCGTGCGGTCATGGAGAACTGGATTATGGGCAATTGAAATTGCAGCCTTGTTGTCACAGTACAACTTCATAGGAGATGACTCTGACGCCTTAAATTCCTCTAGCAATCTTATTATCCACATAATCTTACAGACGTCATGAGCCGCAGCTCTAAACTCAACCTCTGCACTACTTCTAGCGACCACGTTCTGTTTTTTGCTTCGCCATGTAAGTTGCCACCTACAAATGAGCAATACCCCGAGGTAGATCTTTGATCCACTATACTTCCAGACTAGTCTACATTAGTGTAGGCTTCAATTTGTAGATGTCCCCGTGACTTAAACAGAAGGCCTTTACCTGGTGTCCCCTTTAGATACCTTAGAATCCTGTAAACAGCTTATAATGCTCCGAATTGGGTGAATGCATAAACTGACTAACCATGCTTATTGAGAACACTATGTCAGGGCGTGTATGAGATAGGTAAATTTGTCTCCCAACAAGTCTTTGATAACGCTCTCTGTCCTCCACACTCTCGGCTTTTGCAGGCTGTAGCTTTACATTAGGTTCTATTGGTGTTTCAGCAGGCTTGCAACCTAACATACCCGTCTCATTAAGTAGATCAAGCACATACTTGTCGCTGATTTACAAAAATACCTTCTTTGGACCTAGCAAACTTCATTCCAAGACAGTATTTTAATGCCCCCAAGTCCTTGATCTCAAATTCTTCGGCGAGCCTTCCTTTTAACTTCTCTAGTTCACTACAATCATCCCCAGTTAACACTATATCATCCACATACACAATTAAGATGGCCACTTTCCCTTCATTTAAATGTTTGTAGAACATAGTGTGATCAGCTTGACTTTGGGTGTATCCATAACGCTTTATCACCTTGCCAAAGCGCTCAAACCAAGCTCTAGGGGATTGCTTGAGTCCATATAAAGACTTCTTCAGTTTGCACAGTTTCCCAACTCCAAAACTCTCTTTGAAACCTGGTGGCGGACTCATGAACACTTCCTCCTCTAGGTCTCCGTTAAGGAAGGCATTTTTAACGTCCAATTTATGTAAGGGCCAATTGGAATTTACTGCAAGGGACAACAAAACTCTAATTGAGTTTATTTTAGCTATAAGGGTAAAAGTCTCCTGGTAGTCTATCCCATAAGTTTGAGTGAAACCTTTTGCCACAAGCCTAGTTTTATATCTCTCAACACTAAAATCAACTTTACTCGTTATTGTAAAAACCCATTTGCACCCTACAATTTTTTTTCCTTCTCAGCTATTCTAGAATCTCCCAAGTACCATTTTTTTCAAGGCATTCATTTCCTCAAATACTGTCAATTGCCAACCCAGTTCATCTAGTGCTTCCTGAATGTTTCTAGGCACCACAAGCTTTGAAATATTTGTAGTGAATGCTCTATAGTTGTCAGAAAGGTTATTGCAATAAATATATTTGGCAATAGGATGTTTAGTGCACGTGCGGGTTACTTTTCTAAGGGCAATCACGGTCAAGGACCTGTGTAGGAATTATTGGACCTAATTCTAAACCAGGTTCGGGTGCAGATATTTTAGAATTAGGATTAGAGTGTGATGGTAAAGAATGTATAAGAGTAGGAATTAAAGGAGAATTACCCGAGACACTTGGAAGGCCATCACCCAAGGCTTCCGTTTGACCATGTGTTAGGATGATTAATTGGTCTTTACTTCTTCTAGGGATATTCTTCCTTGCATAAACCACCGGCTCAAGATTGCTTCGATTTTTTTCCATTCGTAGTATTTCTTTTTCTGACAGACCAATGATATCAGGTTCGGATTTAGTGGGTTTAGTTTCCTTATTTTCTTTTTCCAGTGATTTAAAAGGGATATCAAGAATCGGATTAGGTAAGGGTTCAACAATTTTCCAAAAATTTGGTTCAAATACCCCCTGAAGTAAATTTTTGGTAAAATATGGGGTATTTTCCATAAAAGAAACATCCATAGTTGTGTGAAACCGTTTTGTAGTGGGATTAAAAAACTTGTAACCCTTTATCCTACAAAAGCGCATTTTTTTGCTCTTGGGTCTTAGACTGTGACCTTTTTGGAAGGTGCACATATACAGTGCAACCAAATATTTTCAAAGGTAATTCGGAATTAATTCAAGATTCGAGAAATACCTTTTTTAAACACTCTAGTGGGGTAGTGTACTATAAAACTTTTGTGGGCATCCTGTTGATTAGATATGGTGCAGTTAGTATGGCATCCCCCATAAGTATTTTGGAATATTCATGTAAAACATCATAGTCTAGGCTACTTCTAACAGGTGCTTATTTTTGCGTTCAGCTATTCCGTTTTGTTCAGGAGTATCTGAACATGATGATTGATGTAAGTACATTTTTGTTTTAAAAAGGTTTCCAAAACTTTATTAAAATATTCCGTTCCATTATCAGATCTTAAAATGTTGATTTTTGTCTGAAATTGATTTTCAATCAGTGTAAAAATCTTTAAAAATTCTTTCAACTTCAGATTTTCCCGCATTAAATATACCCAACAAAGACGAGTATGGTCGCCTATAAAGGTTACGAACCATTTTTTTCCTGAAACAGTGGTTTCCTTTGAGGGTCCCCAAACATCGCCATGAAAAAGCTTTTTGGATATAATGTTTACATTGGCTCTTTGCCAATAAACAGCTTTCACATTGAAATGATAAAGGACCTTTTTAAATAACACTGGAAACAACTGTTTAAATAAGAAAACCTAGGATGGCCCAATCTACAATGCCAAACCATTATTTGATTACAAACAGAAAGAGAATTAATACTACTAAGTCCTTGAGCAATTTTATTACTAGGTAAATTATCCTCGAAATAGTAGATACCATTGATCATCCTAACACTGCCAATCTTTTTCCCCGAGCTCTGGTCTTGAAAAATACAATGGGATTCATAGAAGGTGACACAACAATTAGAATCTCTAGATAATTTGCTGACAGATAAGAAATTACAAGTAAGTTTAGGAACATGGAGAACAGATTTAAGATCTATTCGCTCATAAATTTTTATCAGACCTTTTCCTGCAATTAGTGAGAAATTACCATCAGCTATCCTAACCTTTCTATTTCTTGGACACGGTGAATATGATTCAAACAGATTTGAAGAGTTGGTCATATGGTCGGATGCTCCAGAATCGATTATCCATGGAGCAGATGATTTGAAATGACAAGCTAGAGCATATAATTCATTACCTGTGTGTACCACAGAAGCACTAGGAGTACTAGATGTCGAGTTGGATTTCAGCAGTGTAAGAAGATGCTCCATCTGCTCCTTAGTGAAGGGGTTGGTTTCGGCCTCATTAGCAGCAAGGAGGGCTTGTCCTGGTTTGTCACCTGTTTTACCTTTCCAATTCGCAGGTTTCCCATGGATTCTCCAACAATTTTTACGGGTATGGCGAGGCATTGCAAAAATCACACCAAACATGTGGTTTTTCATTAGGTTTACGCTGCTATGTGGTGGCTTTGTTATAGCCTCCACCCGTGGTTACCAAGGTTGAACCTTCAACGGCAACTCCAAGTCCCTTCTTGCCTTACATCACATTCCTCCTACTCTCGTCTCTTATAACTTCTGAAAAAACTTTACCAATTGAAGGCAGGGGTTGTCTTCCAATGATTCTCCCCCTCACCTCATCAAACTCGACATTGAGGCCAACCAAGAATTTGAAGATGCGATTATCCTCCACAGTCTTCTTATGATGGCATCCATCCTCAGCAGATTTCCACTCATAGGTATTGAAGAGATCAAGATCTTGCCAAATTCGCTTCAAAGAAATTGAAGTATTTTGTGATGTTGTCCTCCCCTTGCCGCATTTCACCGAGTTTGAGGGTCAACTCAAAGATCTGGGATTGATTCCCTAAATCAGAATACATCTTATTTATATTCTCCCAAAGCTCTTGTGCTGTTGGATAGCACATGTAATTAGAGCTAATGTCTTCTTCCATAGAGCATGGTTCAGATCATCCACTGCAGGAGCCTTCTTCTCACCCGTCAGGTAGCCCATTTTTCCATGTCCTCTGATGTACATCCGAACTGATTGAGACCATCTCAGAAAATTGTCACCATTCAATCGAATTGTGGTGATTTGGACAGAATGGGGATTCTGAAGTGGTTGTACTGATTTTTGTGGAATCAGTGGTGATGGGATTGTTCAAAGATGATTGAGGAACAGTAGTGGATTCATTTGAAGTGTCTGACATGGTGATAAAAAGAGCAGAGGACCGAATGAGAGGAAGAAGGAGAAGGCTTTTAGCAAGCAATTCGCCCGCTCTAATGCCAACTTGAAAATGAGTGTTTCAGGGAATAATTAATTTCTTTCTTGGATCATGTATTTATAGGATTTACACAGTATATACAAATCCTTCAAATCAAGAAAGTAATCACTGATTTAAGAAATATAGCTAATTCTAAGAAGAGAATAACTTCTAACAACTACTTTCCTAAAATACAAAAATTGACAATTAATTAGCTAATTTACAGCTTTACAAGGATTGTTTCCAAAATAGTTTCGATTTTCCCACAGAATTAAATCTATGAAAACACATGTATTTCCATTTGAAGTGTGAAAAAGAAGAAAACCAAACTTGATGTATTTAAGGGCGTGGGGCTGTCTAGCCTTTTATAGAGTAATTGACCCTAAATCATCAAAGTTTGGTGCTAGAGGAATTAAAATTGTTTTCACAGGATATGCTGAAAATTTCAAAGGCATATAGATTATTGGATCTAGATTCTAATGTCATTGTGGAATCAAGAGATGTTGAATTTATTGAGAACAAGTTTAGCCTTGATTCTTCCACTGAATTAGAATCTAATGTTGATCAACCATGTGTTGATAGTCCCGGTACCTCCACTAATAAAATGAAAGAGTCTATGACAACTTTCGAACCGAGGAGATGTCAACGTAAAAGAAAATAAAAGGACTTAGCACCGGATTTTATTTCATCTCAAGCTTTAACTTTTTTGGTTGAAGAAGATAGAAATGGTGTACTTTATAAAATGCCATTGTTGCTTAATGTAGAAGAAGATCCAAAGACATTTAGTGAAGCTATGTCTTCAAGGGATGCCTCCATTTGGAGATAGGCTGTGAATGATGAAATGGATTCAATTATGTCGAATCAAACTTGGATCTTAGTTGATCTCCCTTCGGGATCAAAACCAATAAGCAACAAATGGGTGTTTAGAAGAAAGTACAATACCGATGGGTCTAATACAAACATTCAAAGCTAGATTGGTAGCCAAAGGCTTTAAACAAAAGCGTGGTATAGACTATTTCGATACATATGCTCCGGTAACTTGATTGATATCTATAAGAGTCCAATTTACAATTGCATCAATATACAATTTGCATGTGCCTCAAATGGATGTTAAGATTACCTTTTAAAATTGTGATCTTGATGAGGAAATCTATATGAAACAACCCGAAGGGTTCGTATTGCTTGGAAATGAGAAGAAGGTTTGCAAGTTTGTCAAGTCGCTTTATGGTTTAAAGCAAGCACCAAAACAATGGCATGATAAATTTGATAATGTCATTTTATCTCATGGCTTTAAGTATAGTAATGCGGATAAATACATATACTCTAAATTTACAAATAATTTTGGTGTGATTATATGTTTATATGTTGATGACTTGCTTATCTTTAGAACAAACATGCAAGGGGTAAATGATACCAAGAAATATATAACTTCACAATTTAAGATGAAAGATCTTGGTGAGGTAAATACTATCTTAGATGTAAAAGTGAGGAAGCATAGTCGGGGTTATTTGTTGTGTCAATCTCATTATATTGAGAAAGTGCTTACGGCCTTTCTAAATGGTGATTTTGATGAGGAAATCTTTATGGAATATCCCAAAGGGTTCATGTTGCCTGGAAATGAGAAGAAGGTTTGCAAGTTAGTTAAGTCACTTTATGGCTTAAAGCAAACACCAAAACAATGGCATGAGAAATTTGATAATGTCATTTTATTTCATGGCTTTAAGCATAATAATGCGAATAAATGTATATATTCTAAATTTACAAATAATTTTGGGTGATTATATGTTTATATGTTGATGACTTGCTTATCTTTGGAACAAACATGCAAGGGGTAAATGACACCAAGAAATATCTAACTTCACAATTTAAGGTAAAAGATCTTGGTGAGGTAGATACTATCTTAGGTGTAAAAGTGAGGAAGCATAGTTGGAGTTATACGTTGTGTTAATGTCGTTATATTGAGAAAGTGCTTAAATTCAATCATTTAAAGTTTAAATACGCGAATACCACATATGATTCTAGTATTAAATTACTGGAGAATGCAGGCCGATCGGTGGCACAATTTGAATATGCTAGTGCGATTAGTAGCTTGATGTATGCCATGCATTGTACAAGACCCGACATTGCATTTGCGGTATGCAAAATGTCTAGATTCACGAGTAACCCGGGTATTGAACATTAGAATGCAATTAGTAGATTACTTGGTTATCTTAAAAGAGTCATTAATTTGGGTTTGTCATATAATAACTATCCGGCGGTACTTGAAGGGTACTCGGATGCAAGTTGGATAATAAGTACAAGTGATAACAAATCCACATCCGGTTGGATTTTCACAATTGCGGGAGGAGCCGTCTCTTAGGCTTTTAAGAAACAAACGTGCATAACTCATTCTACGATAGAGAGTGAGTTTATAGCACTTGCCGATGCGGGCAAAGAAGCAGAATGATTGAGAAATCTATTGTTTGATATTGAGTTGTGGCCACAACCGATGTCATCTATTTCTTTATACTGCGATAGTGATGCTACTTTGTCTAAAGTTTATAACAAAGTTTATAATGGAAAATCTAGACATATTAGCTTGAGGCATGAATATGTGAAACAATTAATAACCGATGGTGTTATCAATATTGTTTATGTTAGGACAAACAAGAACCTAGCGGATCTTTTGACGAAAGGTCCTTCAAAAGACTTAGTCAAAGAAACATTTAGTAGAATGAGACTGAAACCTTTCTTTGAAAGAGTCACCGATGATGGTAACCCAACTATGTAGTAGTTGTACCGCTATTCCATAGTTAAATGGATAAGAACAAGTCATTGTTATGTGACCGGGTTAGCACCGAAATTTAATTAGTCCCTTCCAAGATGTCGGTGCAAAATAGCTACGTGTTGAGGTTGAGTTTATACTCTTAATGGAGTTTGAGTCTCATAGTAGCTAGAGATATAATTCGAAACTTCACCTAAGTGAACATAAGGAATGATGCCGTTCCTAACAAGACTATGGTTTAGTCTTGTAAATGTTCATGAATCTAAGATAGAGCACAAGGCCGGAATGTGATATATGAGATATATTAAGTATGGATAACACATATGTGATATATTTCCGGTATTTGCTCAAGAGACAAAGTTTAATGCAAAGCACGCTGTTGTCTTGTGAATACTTTGAAGTATAGTCACTAATTGGAGGTTAAAATCGAAAGATACCCTCATGTATGTGTGTATTTATCGTTGTTAATTCTAGAGAAATATTACAATCTAGTGGGGGATTGTTAGAGAGATTGTAATATGTCTTGATCAAGACCACAAGTTGTTTGAGTATTAAAACATGAAAACTCATGTTAAAGGGACTTCAAAATGTTGCAGCGGACAAACTGCTTTGATTCGGCCAAATCAGCTACAGCCGAAATATTTTGGCCACAGCCAAAATATTTTAACTGCAGCCGAAATGTTTGCATGTTTCAGCTCCGTTTGTAGTTGCAGCAGGAAAACATCCGTTGCAGCATAAATTATGCAGAAAACAATGCTTTCATGAGTTTATGTGATCTAAAACGTTTTGAACTATTACATCCATTGGTGATATGTTTTTGTACACATCTGAACACCAATTAACAATAGATATAATTATTGTAATAGATGTATTAATCCATGAAAAGATACTTTTATATTGAAAAGGTACATTTATGTGAATGGTTGTAATATTTAAAGATGATGCATTCATTCATGAAATGGCACCTGTCTTTATTATTTCTCTAGAAAATTTATAGACTTAATTCATGTTCTGGAACTCAATATTATTGCTAGATATTGTGTTCAAGGGTTTATTGTATTTTGGGGTAATTTGCAAACTAATTAGCAAACTTTAAGAAGTGAGGGCAAATAAAATTTTAAAAGAAAGTATTCCTATACACTTCAAACCCGCTCGTGTTTTATGCATTCTTTTCACCCTCTACACAAATTTTATAACAGACTCATAGTTATAGAAAGGTAAATCGGCAGTGGCAAGTTACTCTGGGATGGCGGGTGTCGACAAAGGCGGTGGTGCATGGCGGAGGCGGCTTCGTGTTAATTTGGTGAAGGAGTGCGGAACAGCTATTGGCGTCTGAAATTTTATTTTATTATTATTATTATTATTATAATATATATATTTTAACTTGACTTACGTGGGTTGGGCTTTTGTGAGGTGTGGCCTTGAGGGGAGTGGGGTTAATGGTGGGTGGGGATAATTGGCTCATGTTCGAGGTCTTTTTATTATTATTATTATTTTTCTTAGAGAATCACACACAAAGATGGGACGAGAAAGAAAGAAAAAAAATTCAAACGTGCAAAAAATTCTTTTAGAAATGTGCGGCAAAAAAAAAAAAAAAAAAGTTTTTTTTTTTTTTTTTTTTTTTTTTTTTTTTTTTTTTTTCTGAGAACACCAACTTCAAATTCAAACGTGCAGGCAGAGGATTCGAACGGAGCTTTGATACCAAATTGATGTAGGACTGAGTAGAGAAAAAAAGTGAGAAAAAGAAGAAAAGGAAGAAGAGAGAAAAAAGAAGAATTAAGGTAGAAGAAGAGGAGAATTTAGAGAGAGAAAGATAAGAACTTTAGAGAGGAAAACTGAATATCTGTAATTTCAATCAATAAGTTCTCCAAAAACAATGAACAATACTAGGCCTATTTATAGATAGGCAATTCAAACACTAACAGGAAACTAAACGCAATTAGGCAACTAAATACAATCGGGAAACAAAACATAATAGGCAACTAACTTAAGAAAATATACTAGTTACCAAAAACTAAATATAATAAAAGGAAGAAAATAAAATAATATCCTAGTTTCTATATTTGCGCCTGACATAATAACAGAAATTAGTATTGTGATCTCCATCATGGGGGATTCGAACTCTTTACCTTATAGTGGAGTGAGGTTGTCTGCAACCCCACTTCCAGACTTGTTTTGATGTTACCTTTGTTTTCGTTATTTTGGCTAAGCTAATCACAATCTTCTATACTTCAATTGTTTCTGAACAAATTTCAGGCTCAAATGTATCATGTACACTACTTGCTTTTGAAAGAAGATTTTAATGCTACCTCATTATAACATAGTGCATTGTAAATTCCATGCGTCATGGTGATACGAGATCACCAACAAATCACCAGTAAAAATGCAATTACTCTAGTATTATTGAATTTTCAACTATCGGAAAGATTCAATTAGGAACTTTCCGCACACTCTACACACACAACAGAGGTTTTCGAGAGACCTCAACTCTCCAATTTCTTCTCAATACAATTCTCTAATCCGATCCTCTACTTCTACTCTTTTATATCCCTCTTATTTCCCCCCAAAACCGTTATTCCTACACGCTATTCCTCTACAATAGGCAGCCCCTCTACGGAATTCCCTTTTTACCCTTGCCTTTTATTCCTCCTCACGTAAGTGAAATACACTGATGGCTTATCATTACCCGCCGCCCAAACTTGCACCTTGTCCTCAAGGTGAAAAAGAGGAAAATGATGTTGGATAGTCGAAAAAGACTCCCAGTTAGCATCAAAGGCAGGCATTCCCTGCCAATGAATCAACACCTCCACATCACCCACACTGCCCGTCCGAGGTTGGCAAGCGCCTAAAACCTCCGCTGGCTCCATCAACATCTCCATGTCCGCCGAAAGCTGAGCAGGAAGCTCCTGAGAGACCTTAGCAGGCCCCAAACAACGCTTGAGTTAGGAAACATGGAAAACCGGGTGGATTTGTGCTGAAGCAGGTAGCCGCAAGCGGTAAGCCACCTTACCAATCCGTTGTTCCACCTCATAAGGGCCAAAGAAACGGGGAGCCAACTTCTCATTTCGCCGACGAGACAATGACTGTTGCTGGTAAGGGCGCATCTTCAAATACACTAAGTCACCCTCCATGAACTCAACATCTTGCCTCTTCCCATCGGCCACACTCTTCATTTTGTCCTATGCCCGTAACAAATGCAATTTCAAGGCATCCAAAGCAGCATCTCGGTCCTCCAACTGACGCCAAACCGAAGCAATGGTGGAGGATCCCGGCCATACACTACATGAAAAAGTGTAGTATGAGCTGCAGAATGGTACGATGTGTTATACCAGTACTCAGCCCAAGCCAACCAACGCATCCATTGGCGAGGCTTGTCAGACGCAAAACAACGCAAATACGTCTCCACACACCGATTGACCACCTCTGACTGTCCGTCCGTTTGAGGGTGATACACGGTACTCTACTTAAAGGGAAGTCCCTTGTAAACGAAACAACTCAGTCTAGAAGCCGCTTAAAAAAACCTTGTCGTGGTCAGACACAACGGAGCGAGGAATCCCATGCAAGCGAACCACCTCCCGCATAAACAGATTGGCCACAACCGAAGCTGTAAAAGGGTGGCGAAGTGCCAAGAAATGAGCGTACTTACTCAACCTATCCACCACAATCATGATCGTATCATAGCCCTCCGATTTAGGAAGGCCTTCGATAAAATCCATGGACAAATCATCCCAAATCTGATCCGGAACTGGAAGAGGTTGCAAAAGCCCCGCAGGCAATAGATTGGAATGCTTGTTCTGTTGACAAACCGAGCAACGTTCCACGTACTCCTTGATATCCTTAAACATGCCCACCCAATACCAAGTCAAGGCCAAGCGGCGGTAGGTTTTGAAAACCCCCAAATGCCCGCCAACCGGACCATCATGCGCCTCCTTTAATAAGGTGACAACAAACGGAGAAGACTTGGCAATAACTAGTCGCCCTTTGTACAAAAGCCGACCCTGCTCCAACGAGAAACCAGGGTAGCTAGTGGTATCGTGTGACAAGGCCTGACAAATCTCCGACAACCGAGGATCCAATAGCACTTGCTGCTGCAGCTCGTCATAATCCCAGCCCTGGACACAAGATATCGTGCAAAGAGATGACACGTTGCCCATGCGAGAAAGCGCATCGGCAACCTTGTTCTCTAATCCCGGCCGATAATGGATGTCAAAGTCATACCCCAGCAACTTAGTAATCCATTTTTGATGCTCCAAACTTACCAATCGCTGCTCCAACAAAAATTTTAAACTCTGTTGGTCGGTTCGTACAATGAAACGCCTGCCCAACAAATACGGTCGCCAATTTTGCACCGCTAGTACAATTGCCATCAACTCACGCTCATAAATGGAACGCGCCCTGCCCCGAGACGACAAAACATGGCTGTAAAAGGCAATTGGTCGACCATTATGCATTAACACAGCTCCTAAGCTGTGTCCAGAAGCATCCGTCTCAACCACAAAAGGCTGAGAAAAATCCGGTAAGGCTACCATCGGAACAGAAGTCATAGCCTTCTTTAAGGCCACGAATGACTCCTCCGCCGCTTGATTCCACCCAAATTGATCTTTCTTGAGTTGATCAGTCAACGGACTTGCCAACGTCCCATAGTTCTTGACAAACTTGCGGTAATAACCCGTGAGCCCCAAAAAACCCCTCAACTCCCGCAACGTTTTGGGAACTGGCCATTTTAGCATTGCCTCAATCTTCCGCTCATCCGCTGCCACTCCATCTGCAGAAATAATATGCCCCAAATACTCCAAAAAGGATTGTCGAAAACAGCATTTTTTATCATTAACCTTCAAACTATGCTGCTGCAACAACTCAAAAACCCGAAGCAAATGCTCCACATGTTCTCTTAATGACACACTATAAATCAAAATGTCGTCAAAAAACACCAACACAAACTTCCGCAAAAAACACTTAAAACACCTCGTTCATTAGAGCCTGGAAAGTGGCAGGGGCATTTGTCAAACTAAACGGCATCACCAAGAATTCATAATGCCCCTCATGGGTTCTAAAGGCCGTTTTGGGCACGTCCTCGGCTCGCACCCTAATTTGGTGATAGCCAGAGCGAAGATCCAGCTTTGAAAAAATCTTCGCCCCATGCAATTCATCTAATAACTCCTCTATCACCGGAATAGGAAACCGGTCTGGAACGGTAGCGCGATTCAAAGCCCGGTAGTCCACACAGAAACGCCAACTCCCGTCTTTTTTCTTGACCAAAAGCACCGGGCTGGAATAAGGGTTGGCATTGGGTTGAATGATGCCTGCATGTAACATCTCGTTAACCAAGCGCTCAATCTCGTCTTTCTGCACCTGCGGGTATCGATAAGGACGTACTCTAATCGGTAACGTACCCGCTTGAAGCACAATCGCATGATCATGAGCCCGAGTTGGCGGTAGCCCATGCGGTTTTTCAAAAACAGCCGTAAACCGCTGCAATACTTGCGAAATCTCCTCTGCTATTGGCATTTGTGTACCTTTCTCCAATACCTGTACACACCCAAACTCCACCAAAATTCCCTCCCCTTCTTTCTTAAGCGTTTTCAGCATGGATTTCAAGGAAACCAGCGTCCTACTTAAACTCGAATCACCCTGTAAAGTAATCGGCATATCCCCCACCTTGAATTTCATTGTTAGAGTTTGCCAATTGATTGTCATATTACCGAGGGACCCTAGCCATTGCATTCCCAAAATAACATCCGAACTACCTAGCTCAAGAGGCAGAAAATCCTCAACCACCTCTACCCCTTACAACCCCAACACTAAACCCCTGCAAACCCCACTTCCCTTCACAGCCTTCCCAGTACCCATGACCACCCCATATGCTTGGGTTGTAGTCAACGGCAATTCTAATTTCCTAACCAATTCCGTGGAAACAAAGTTGTGAGTGGCCCCCGAATCAATGAGTACCACCACCTCTTGACTGCCAATCTTCCCCCTTATTTTCATGGTTCTCGGGGTGGTGATTCCTACCACAAAGTTCAAAGATAGTTCTACTAACTCTTCCTCACCCCCTACCGTAATTTCCTTGTGTTCATTTTGATTAACTTCTTCCTCTTCCAAAATCAAAATTTGCAATTCTTTATTCTTACAGACATGGCCAAAGAAGTATTTATCATCACAAATAAAACAGAGGCCTTTTTCCCTTCTTTTCTGAATTTCAGCCTCGGAAAAACGCCTAACAGAATGCATACCTATTGGCTGAAACGACCTGTCATTTTGGGAAGGACCAAACGACTTGTCGTTTGGCATGGCTAACTTGAGGATACTCGTTGATTGGCTTCGAAACGGCTGGGTGTATGGTTGTTGTCGCATCCAAGGACCGGTTGTCGTTCCCTTAGCACCTTTCAAGGCCACATTTCTATCTTCCACCCTCTGAGCCAATTCAATAATTCGATTCATCACGCTCGGCTGAAGCAGGTGAATTTCCGCCCTAATCTCTGGTTTGAGTCCGTTGATGAAGTTACCCTTAATGATCGCCGTTGGGATCTCTGTCAAGGGAGCGGCCAACATCTCGAAATCACGAATATACGCGCGTATTGTTCCATCTTGCCGGAGAGCAAGGAACTTCTCACAATTCGACCCCTCCTGTGATGGTCGGAAACGGTCGAGCAGCAATTTCTTGAATTCCGGCCAATCGCGAATTGGTCGGCGCCCGTCTGTCCATTGGAACCAGGCCAGGGCCTCACCATCCAAACTGATTGCCGCCGCTTCCAATTTCTCCCTTTCTCCCATGCGATTTAGGATAAAGAATCGCTCGGCACGAAAAATCCACCCGTCTGGATTTGTGCCTTCAAAAATCGACATTTCAATCCGCCTGGTCATACCTCCCAATCAGAACTCGCCTTCTCGATGCTCATACGCTGATCCGCCTCCATTTCCGTTCTCCGCCCTAGTCTCCCTGTTCTCCGAACTTTCCCCTCCATGATTCTGCATCAGTGAGTCCAATTTCCCTAAAATTAACGCCACGTTCTTCTCCAACGCAGGAATTTTCTGTAAATTGCCTCTAACTCCTTCCATTTCCTTCGAAATTCCCTCATAAACAGCACTCAGCTGCTCTTCCACGGTACTGAGTCTCTCCTCCATTTTCCTGGCGGCCATCCCGATTCACGCAAGATCGGTGCTCTGATACCAATTTGATACGAGATCACCAACAAATCACCGGTAAAAATGCAATTACTCTAGTATTATTGAATTATCAACTATCGGAAAGATTCAATTAGGAACTTTCCGCACACTCTACACACACAGAGAGGTTTTTGAGAGACCTCAACTCTCCAATTTCTTCTCAATACAATTCTCTAATCTGATCCTCTACTTCTACCCTTTTATATCCCTCTTATTTCCCTCCAAAACCGTTATTCCTACACGCTATTCCTCTACAATAGGCAGCCCCTCTACAGAATTCTCTTTTTGCCCTTGCCTTTTATTCCTCCTCACGTAAGTGAAATACACCGGTGGCTTATCACATGGACACGGGGTTGTCTCTGGTTATTTATAGGGAAAAGATGTTTCGATGAGTTGGAAACCTATGGAAAATCGGATCGAGGGCCTATCTGGTATTGTTTCCTTATAGTTGTTTTCGGCTTTTTGGGTCTAAAACCTGTTTTTAAATGTGTTCAAAATAGCTTTTAGCAAAGTTGTAACTTAAGAAAAACAACTCCTTTAAGAAGATTTTGAAACTTGTACAAGAGCTTTAATGAGATTTTATAAAATTCATTCTAACAGTTCTATTTATTTGGATATCCTTTTGTCTCATTAAGCTCTTTTAAAATTGTAGCTGCAAACGCTAACTGCAAAATTATAGTTTAAATTCCTCTTCTTCTATTGCCCAAGAACATAAGCAAAAGCAAATGCCAAATAGGCTTCTGAGTCTCATGTTCATATTGAAAGTCTTATCTAATTTTTGTGTATCGAGCAGTGGATTGTATTTTCCTCTGGTTTTTCTAGTTCATTGTCATTCTGATTCTTTGAGCAAGTTCTTGTCATGTGATATCTGCATTTACCTTCTTGGCAGAGTAGTCGGCATTTATGTGCTTGAAGCCCCAGTTCTACACCCGGTATGGATTATTTTGTGAAACTATATTTGGTTAGTACTTTGTGATTTACCAAATTGTTTATTAATCCAAAGATTTATTTCTAATAATGCTTAATTTTCCTTTAATAAGATGTCTGAAGGACTTTTCAACTTTGTCATTGGGTGGACATTCATGTTTGCTCCTTTGCTGTTCACGGATCGCCGGAGGGACAGATACAAGGGCTCTCTAGACGTTTTGTGGGGCCTGCAGATGTTCCTCACAAACAGTATGTTCCTTGGCAACTCTCATGACTGATGAGCATTTGGATTTGCTTGGTCATGTAGGGCTTAACTAAAATATTTGTGGGAAAATTTCTCTTCACTCTATTTGTTACATGAATGTTGTGTTAAAATTCCATTCAAATGGAGTTCATTTACACTTATATATTGTGTCACCAGCATTTTTGATACCTTACATGGCAATCCGACTAAATGAGGCTGACTCAGACTACACTCAGAGAAAGCGCTCGCAGCTGGAGTCTGTGATGACCAAAGGCGCGTCGGTTGTCGGACTTAGTGGTGGAGTTGTGTGTCTAATATCTGTTCTATGGGCACTCTTCGGCCGAATGGATGGCAATTTTGGTGGAATTGCAGAGAGATTTGAGGCTTTGATTAGTTATCTCGGATCAGAGAGGCTTGCATATGCATTCATTTGGGATATTGGTTTTTACATTGTTTTCCAGCCTTGGTTAATAGGTGACAACCTTCAAAACGTTGAGCAAAGGAAGGTCGGTATGGTAAAATACCTTAGATTTGTCCCTGTGGTTGGCTTAATTGCTTACCTTGTCTGTTTGACTCCTGATGAACTGTAGCTACGGATGTGTGTGTGTGTGTCGAAGGACCATTTTGAGCCTCTTTCATTCATTAGAATATGCTTGTATGATCCAAGCAAATTTTTTGAGACACATGATCTACATGTCCCTATACCCAAAAGACATTAGTTTATGCATATCATACAATGGATGTGACTAAGTGTTAATTTCATATTTGGCCCCTGAAGAATAGGAACTATCTTATTTTACCCTCTACAACTCAAAATAGCACAAAACTTTCTCTGGACTTATCATATGTTGCAACTTTGATATTTCCGTCAATGGAACGTTGAGTTTTTAATGGTTTAGGTGAGGATAACTGCTTGGCAAAGGGAACAAAAGTCTTCTCCCATTTAGCATAAGCATGTTCATGCTTTTATGTTGGACTTGGTAAGGTCCGGTGTTTATCTTGTGGTATTGTGCTAACCAACAAGTCCTTGCACGTTGAGTTATCCTGGTAAGTCGACCAATGCACTTATGCATCGTGTCGTGCCACTTGCTTCGTTATGCTAGCCCATTTGAGCTCATGTTGGCTCTTAAAAATTAGTTGTTGTCAAACTTTAATACTAGCTTTTACAAATTTTAATTTTTTTTTTTAAGAAAATGATTCAAATACAAATAAGAAAAATAGTATAAGAATTGATAATATATATATATATATATATATATATAACACTCAAACATCTAATGAAAAAAGGGTAAACTCGAATATCTATTCATTTATAGCAATTAGCAAGAAAGAATTTCTTAACGGTATAGGTGACAGTTTCACGTATTTAATACTATGGTTTTTTTTTTTTGCGTAAATTAAAGGAAAAAAATGAAATACAAATACATATAATTTACGTCTTAAATATGTCATGAGTAATCTTGACAAATACTTTTTAAAAATGTATGAGTCAAAATTTTTACTTTTAACTCTTTATTTTTAACTTTTTTAGTTAAATAATTATATTGATAAAAAAATATTTATTAAAAATAAGAAATAAAAATTAATATTCATGCACTCTAAATTCTAACATTTTTTCATATGTTTTTTTCATGCCTAACGTTTACGTACCTTTAAAGTATTGTGCTTACTCAGCAAAAAAGAGTGTTGTACTTATGGCCCGAATTAGCCCTATTAAGCCCAACGCACTGAACACTTAAGCACAACATGACCTATGTGATCAGCTAATGGGCTGAGACTGCTCTACTGCTCTGCTTATGGGGGAATGATAGAGACTATCAAGGAGAGATTTGATTTAATCAAAGATTCTGATTATCATATCAAATGCTTCATATTAGTTCTGATTGTATAATTTGAAATTAGTTAGTGTGGTATCCTGTGTAACTTTAATCCCTAATTTTGTTGGATTTTGTACATAACACTATCATATATCAATAAAATACTGTTAGAGCTTTTTTCCTTTTCTCTGATATCATATTACTCTTCTTTGTTTTTTTGTTTTTTGTTTTTTTTTTTTATGGCCTTGGAGTCTTTTTGTTATGAATCTAGATTAATTTCTTTTTTATATCATATTTAAAATGAATAATATTAGACGCCAACTCTAATTTTAATTTTTTTGCATCAATTGATGTGGTATTGAATTGTCATTATAATATTTTTGTTATCTCTTTTTATATATTATCTTAAGAAGGATATTATTTTAAGAAAATGGCGCAGGAGTAACGAAGTGATTTAAGAGGAACATATCTCTAATTTTCTCTTTTATTATCTAGAAGTTTTTATCCTTAGTCAACTTAATTAGGGTAAGTTATTAACTTCCTATTGAGACGACTTTTGCAAACTGCAATTGCTACTTAGATAACGTACAAGGCATTTTGATGGTTAGTGTCGAATGTGAAATTCTATTGTACATTTTTTTTTAAGTGATATTGTACGTGTTTTTTCAGTGGCGAAAAAGATATTGATGTTTATAGGCAAGAAAAATACTTTGATAAGTGATGTTACTGGAGTTCCAAAAAAAAAAAAAAAAGTGATGTAATCCCATGTATCAAACTATTGTAAATCGAAAAAACATAGAAAGAACCGAGTGTTACGTACGTTATTGAACATTGTTGGACTTTTTAGAAGGTGGGGCAAGCAATTGTCAAAAAGGACAATTCTAAAAATATCTTATCCAATGAGTCCTTTTTTATTTTTTTAATATTAGTCTATATATTTTTATCTTTTAAATTAGACTAGTCAAGTGGTAAAGTTCACTTTATTTAAAAGGAGCCTAAAAATTAGCTATTGATCGGATGATGAAAGTTTTGAAGTAAGATTTATCAACAAGTTCCCGATCATAATTGGGCTGAACATTTTCTATTTTTCAATCACAAACATCTATATAGTTGAAAATAAAACATCTAAAGTCAGAAATTAAGCATGCATAATGAACATGAAATATTTAAATCCATAGGACATAAAATACTCATAAACATCTCGACGTAAAACAGTACACATAATGTTGACGGTGAAATTTCGCCAAGAAAATTACGTCAGATTACCACTCTGTAGTCAATCGGGTTACTGGTAAAAACTTGTTATATTATCAGGAAGTACAACTGGTTGTACTTATCTTCAAGGTATTTTGAAGTGGTATGGATCTGTCGTTAAATAAAAAGAACACAAGAGGTTATAGTGGTTCACTTTATAATAAAATAGCTACATCCACTTGTTATTGTATTTTCCTTTTTTTCTTCCTTCAAAGGTTACAGAATCAACCTTTCTCCTAAATATCACATATTTAATATTGATTATGATTATCAAATAATCGAAGCATAAATTAATATCGTCTATAGACCACTCTGATACCAATTGTTGGTTGCCGAATCGAATTCGGCGGCGAAAACGCAGCGGAAAGGCGGATCGTGTATAACAAAAATTTTCATAAAACTTTTGAGATACTCTATAGATTATATTAATTTATGCACCAATAAATTAATCTCATTAATTTATAAGATTCAAGGATCAACCGAAAAATACCTTGTAGCCGACTCGGATGATATCTTGATTTTCTTTGACCATGAACAGTCCTAGCTCCAAGCTTTTGTGTTTAGAACACCAAAGTCTTCCACGTCAATTCCTTGATTCCACGTAGACGTGTGTGTGGGCACACGTGAGACAAAACGGTTTCTAAAACACTCGAATTTCCACAAACACCAACGCATGCACGATGTGGAATTTTTGGAGAGAAAAATTTTCACTCTCTTTTTTTGCTATATGAGAATTCCGGCCACCTCTAGGGAAACTAGGGCTGAAAGTGTTTCAAAAATTGTCTCACAATTTTTCATTTATCTCATATTTAAAGAGAATAAGTCAATCTTCAAAATAGGATCAAATCCTTATCTCCAATTTTGAATTTGGAACAAAAAATCCCTTCCCCTTATCTCTTTGATGGCCGGCCACCCTAGGGTTTTATCCCTTTGTGTGTGGCACCTAAATAAGATAAGGAAGGAAGATATTTTATCCATTATCCAGTAGTTCAATTTTAATTGATTCAAATTGAATTTAAGTCAAACTTAAATTAATTTGAATTCTAAATTAAACAACTTATCAAATAAGTTTAAATGGATAAATCTAGATATGTTCAAATTTAAATTTAAATAATCTCATTATTTAAATAATAATTAATTCTCAATTAATTATTCTTGAGTATTTAATTTTAGAATTCCGTAATTCTAAAATTCCCATTTTGCCCTTTGTGTGCGGTAGAATTACAAGGACCTTGGGGACTAATGGACCTATAATTACGAGCTCCAATAAAATTAATAATTAATTAAACACTTTAATTAATTAATTAATTCTATTAATTCTAATAGTTACTCCACTATAAACTTGGAATTGCACTCTCAGAATTATAGACGTTAATTACTTCTAAACTGTGAAGTGTCCATTTGATATAGTCATTGCATATAGATCGATCCTCCATAAATAATTCATAATTAGAGTCAGGTAGAATCCGTTAACCTCTCTAATTACATCTTTATCCTTGAGTACCATTGATTCTCTAATGGATAGTGATTCATAAAACACATTCATGAACCGGGCGCTCTTACTAATCCAAGTACCGAATCAACACTCAAGAGAATTATTTATCCGCTTCTTTCTCAAGAAGGAATGGATTCCATCTCGTATAATAACATTCCCAGCTACCTATTTCATTATGTCTCCAAAATACAAGGAATAGGATTCAGAGTCTCGAGAATCCGTGCCGAGTAAATCAAAAGACATAAATCCATAAATAGGAGTTTGTTAAGAACTCGGGATTAAGATCATTCTATATATGACCATCGGTAGACTCAATTAGAATTTCTATGCTTAACGGAAATTATTAGAAATTCATATTGTGTTCTGCGTCCATGTTCCACATAATCTCATTATGCGAAATACACTCATTCAATATCTCGCCATATTAATAAAGGCGGATAACACCGTTCCATTCTAAATGGGAATGACATGTATTAATAATGTTTTAATTAAAGATTCGAACTTTAATTAAATTCATTATGAACAGTTACTTTTGATTATTATCCTTAAACATTATCCTCTTGTATATAACACTTATATACCATGTTTAAGGTTACATAAATAATCAAGGAATTTTATTTGATATTCATAAAATATTCATAAATATATGCACATAAAATGATGAATAAACTCTTTTATTAAATAAATAATAAATATCCTTTTACATCTCATGCTTTCAGGACACTATTCCCAACACTCTTCTCTCTGGGGCCTTGCCCCTTTTATATCTCATAGATTACATATGAGGCGGATTGTGACAGGGGGTTCTCTGATGGTTTCTCTCGAGTAACCTATTATCCTACTTGCCTAAACCGTAGCCTCTAGTGCTGGAACTTTGGACGGGCCGCCCGTAACTGCCCGAAAATACTAAGTTTTTGCCCGATATCCGGCCAGACCCACTTGAAATTTTTAGGCCGCCCGGCCGAGCCCGAGAAGGTCTGTGGATGGAGGGCCTGTATTTGGCTGCCTAAGTTATTTTGTGTTAAAATTATACGACAACTAAAATCAACATTCAACACACATTATTAACACAATTTAATAAATTAATTTTATATATTAATTTTTAATTGGTAATTTATAATTGTCTCATTAAAAACCTTACTAAGAAAAATCCAATTAGGATAAAAAAAATTGTTAAGGAAAAAAGAGTGCAATCATTTTGTGACAAATTATAAATTTTACAAACTTACAAAATTATACAATTACAATGTCAAAAGCAAACACATATTTACAAATTACAAATTTACAATTTAATTTGAAGCTGAAGGATTGTCTTCAAAATTAAATGTTAATCTATTAAATTCATCGATTAATTCTTAACTGCCGTCGAAATTGTACCCTGTAGACGTTGATCGGCACGATCCTGATAACTCTAAGAAATTAGAGTTATCCACTGGTTTTATAGCCTAAAATTGTGTGTCCATGAGTGATTGTTCTCGTTTATTGTATGTTTTTAGTTAGATTTGTAGAGTTGCATTCACTTTGGCCTAATTCCGTATTGCTGCGTCTCTTGAAGTGAAAGTTGGTAATTTGGAAGTAAAATGAGGTGAAAAACTGGCTAATGTTGTGTGAGTTCCTTGCAGGAAATTGCTGGGCTAAAATGCTGCAGCATTCTGGGCGGCATTCTGGGAATAGCTGGCAGCTGATTGACGTCAGCGCACTAGCTGGAAAAAGCAGACAAAAAGTAATTCGTGTGAGCTGGCTGAGCAGGTGTCATTTGGGTCAACTGTGCACATCATCAGTGACACCTCAGCCTTTGTGTTGCCCTAGAAGGGAATGTATTTTTAAGATAAGTTGGCAGCCGCCAGGAAGAGAGCAAGGAGGAGAGAAAGAAAATAGAGAAAGAGGTATTCAGGGGCTGGACACACAAAGAAAAATACAGAGAGCACCCCTCTCCAGAAAACATAGAGTACCTATCTCCAGAAAAGAGAATATAGAGACGTGAGAGAAGGGAAGAAGGCAGGAGGTTGAAGGAAGCAAGGCCGGACAAAGAGGAATCCCAAATCCAGCTGAAATTCTTTCTTCTTTCTGTTAGCTTAATTCTCTTTTGGTATTTAGTTACTAATTTAGCCATGGCTTATTCTGGAGCTTTGAATTCTGTAAATCTCATTATGAACTAATTTGTTTTAGCTAGGTTTGCTAATGGAACCAATATTGTAAGAATGACAAGTTGTTTATGAGATGCTATTAATCTACTATTCATGTTCATTCATGTGAGCTAATGTCTATTTCTATTCTTGACTGGCCATCAATTTTAGGATACAAGATTAAGATTAATGCTGGAAAGGTTAGTTTTAGTCGGATTAGCATGAATGATAACTGTTCAATGAACTTGCTGAGTTATTGATTAGTGGATGGTATAGGAATATATTGTTCACCTTGCACAACTTAATGAAACCTGAGCTTAAATCTGCAGTCCTATAGTTGGATCCACACAGGAATGTGTTGGAAATAGTTTGAAGGACCACAGTCATAATCAATTCGGAAGAACTTTATGCATCAATGAGTTTCTGTTGACAGGATAGTAGAATGCTGTAGCATTCTTGGTAACATTCTAGTCAGACTTGCAGTAGAGGGGAAGTTAGCAGGCCTAGCTCATTTTCACCATATAAAAATATATAAAAACAATCCTAGAAGCTAATCAATATTGGTATTTAACGAAAACTAAACACAATCCTCGTGGGATCGATATCCGTACTCTTGTACACTTTATTACTTGTGCGATTCGTATACTTGCGAGTTTTCACGCAACAGATCCCAATCCTTAATGTAAACCAAGGCTTCAACAATAGCCCTTTGCAATGCACTTTGGTGTTCCTCAAGTATTGTTCTGTCGTACTGAAGGCTTGTGCAGATGAAACAGTGGAGACTGGGATCGAAAATATATCCATTACCAATCGAGTTAGGATTGGCCAAGTTAATGCCTGTGCCTTCCACCATTGAACTAAGTCAAACGATTCTCTAGTACCATCGACTACTAAGCTCTCACTAAAGTACGCCATAAGCTCGTTGAAGCTGTCGCCGCCGCTGCCACCTGTTGATGAAGATCCACTCCCAGCTTCTGTTTGAGTTGACTTTTTCTTCTTCTTCAACCCGAAAACATTCAAAAATGAATGTGAGTTTTCATCTTGTTGTTACGGTTCATGTACTCTAGAGTTTATGCTTCTAAACCTATTATCATATTTACTATAGATAAAATATATTTTTACCTTTATTGTTGGAAATTGGTCCGAACAATTGATGTCTAAAAATTCACCTAAGTTTTCTAAACCACTTTCTAAATTGTCTAATTTTAATCTATGATCAAAAATAGTACCTAAACCACAACAAAGGCAACTTAGACCAATATTTTTTTAATTTTTTTCTATAAAATGGATAGGAACTCCTAAAATTGGGTCCTTCCTATATTCACTAAATAAAATACTAATTCTTAAAAGTTCACCTAAAGCTAAAGGTGATGTTGGGTAATATGTTCCACTAAATTTTAAAATAACTTCATGAAACTTACCTAAAAATTGATACAAAACTTTGACAATCTGTCAATCATATGCGTTTATATGTCTTACTCTTAATTTTACACACATATAGTTTGTTATAGCATCCTTATAGGGGATGCATTGTTGAAGCACTATATAACTTGAGTTCCATCTTACAAGCATATCTAACGCTAATGCTCTAGGAGGTCTATTTAATGCTTGTAAGAACATAAATCAATCTTCTTGTCTTTGGTTATTACCTTAAATCCATGCAAGACTATCTCTAATTCTTCTAATGTGAGTACTCATTTCTTTTAAACCGGATTTAACTATTAAATTAATTACGTGACATGCACAACGTTGGTGGAAAACAATACCGTCACCAAATAAACTTAAATCATTTTCAAAAAACTCAATTACTTTTGTATTGACACTAGCATTATCTAATGTTATAGCCATTACTTTATCTCTTAATCTTAATTCATCAATTACATTTAAAATTGTATTATATATTAAATTCACTCTATGTGATCCTAGAACACATTTAAAACTTAATATTCTCTTATCTAAATCGAATCCTTTAAAGTAATGTCCGGTTACAGCTAAATAATTTTTATTGACAACTGCAAACCAAATATCTACCGTTAACGCAACACACCCGCTAATCAAGTGTAAAAGGTTTATTAATGCTTATTTTTCTTTTTTAAATAATTTTAATAAATCTTTCCTAAGAGTAGTTTTTGAAGTGAACCGTGCATTAGAATTATGTACAATTTTAATATATTGTTGCCAATTAGGATGCTCTACAAAACTAAGTGGTTGATCTAATGCAGCTATCATTCATGCAACTTTCATACGATCTACTTGCGGATTGTATTTCCAAGTGGTTAGACCACCGGTTGCGCGATCAAAAGATAAGTGTGTTTGACGGAGTTTGAATCCGCCGGACTAGCTAAGCTTTTGAAGACACTTTTTGAAGTGTCTTCTCAAATGTGTGGTGCCATGAATAATGTCACCTTATAATTTAGATAAACAATATTTACACTAAGCTATATGTTTAGTGTTACCTTCATTGTCGATCTCCTCAATTGTGTCAAAGTGATCCCAAACTGTCGAGATGCACTTGCATTTCCTCTTAGAGGTTGCAACACTTGCAGACATAGTCGCACTTGCACTCGCCGCTTCTCCATGCCCACCAACATTACAACCACGACCTCCAGTATGTCCACCAAATTTTTCCACACAACACATAATATTTAATAATATACAATAAATTAATTATATTTTGATAAACATATATATAATTATTTTAAAATATACAAACGAAAAGTTGGGATTTAGGTTTTTAGTGGTAAACCATAAAGTAAACTTAGTTGATTTTTGAAATTTACCAAATCAATTGATCTTTAAAATTTGGAAGCGAACGAAACTCATTATCAATTGATTTGGTTTAGTTTGGTTTGATTATTCACATGCTAAAAGCTTAAGTAAAATCACTGTGATCATTATTATTTAAATTAAAAAGGCTTTCTTTCTTTCTTTCTTTTCCCTCTTCCTCTTCTTCCTCTTATTCTTTTTTTTTTTGCTTGAAGATTATTATGCTGAAATTTTTCTAAAATTAACCCTTAAAATTCAATATGAAATTAATGTTGTTTCTTCTGTTCAGTATCGTCCTTTTTATTTAAGTTTTTTAAATTAATCTATTTCAATAAAAGTGCAGTTACGATTAAGAAAGTTAATAATAAAGGTGTTAATAATAAACGTATTTTTAAATTTTTTCCTTATTATTATCACTCGCGGTCACACATAAGTTCATAAAAGAAAATATAGTAAACGAAAAAAGAAAAGCCGAAAAATTGGTAAATCTACTGCAAAACAGCAAAAAGCATTTTACCTCTCAATAAGAATCCCTAAATAATGCATTGGTTAATTAAAAAATATAGTAACAAACAAATTCCGGCTACGTATATTGATTATTGGAATGCATGGTTAAATTAGATGTATTCATTAGTAAATGAACTGACTTTAACCATGGTTGAAAAAAAAAAAAAAATGTACGGGTGAACTTTGCCGCTGACTGACAAAATGTACCAAAATGGTGAAGTTTCCTGTGTTCATCTTCATCTACATTAAGGAACGGGTGAAAGTTAAGTTACAAAAAATGCAAAACAGGAAGCTTCATTTCCATGAAAGTCACGTTCTCACAAAAGGCCGAAAGTTCCTCACTCTTCTATGATAAAACTATCTTGATGGGAGGGATTTTTTTTTTAATTAAAACTTTAAGTGTGCTCGTTATTATGCTGAGATTTTCTCACGTTTGAGGCGTAAGTCAATTCTCTGATAGATCATTAACATTGTAAAAAATGATATGTTTTTCAGTTTTTATTTAAATATAATTTCCCTAAAAAAAAAAATACTAACTGAACTCCCTAATTTTGTTTTTGTTTTTTTTTTTTTTTTTTTTTTTTTTTTTTTTGGGTAGTTCTCTGTTATTGTTACTTAAAAGTTTGAAACGAAAGTGCAAGATATTTAATGGATTCATCAAAGATGGTACTTTGAGCTAGTCTTTATACTTTATAGTCTTGCCATTGACGGCAAAAAGTATTAATAAAAATAAGGGATATAATTATTTTTATATTTTGTATTATATAGAAACATACACTTAGTATTTTTTTAGCGTAACTCGTTTTAAAATAATTTTATTTTTTATATAAAAATGAAAATAAAAACATTTTCAATCTCATACAGAAATTATTTTTAAAAACGCGTTTTGTAGTTTTATTAAGAGATTATTTTTTGTATAAAAAACACATTAATGTCTCTCTCTCTCATCGGGAGAAGAGAAAATAAAAGCAAAAAATGAAAAACAATTAAAAGTTATTTTTTATTTTTCTCTCATTTTACACTAAATTAAAAAATCGTTTTTTTTTTATTTTTTATTTTTATTGCGTCAAACACCGCGTTTTAAAAAATTTTTTTTTTTCTTGAAAAACGTAAAAAATAAAAAGATATCAATTCTAAACATGACTTTTGTTTTTCATAATTTCAAAATAGTACCTCAATATTTTAAAATATATTTTTAGATACGTTAAGACGATTTTTAAGATATGAAATGTTAAATATGCTCTTATCAATCTTCTCTCAATCACTGACCTGAAAGTTTATTTAAAATTGTCAAATAATTTAAAACATTTAAAAAAATTAAAATAAAGAAAACTTTCCTAATTCGGATTCAACCACAAAAAGAGAGAGAGAAAAAAAAAAAATCAACAATGGCCATTGATTCCTCCAAACCCATTATCGGATCTGGAGTTTTCCATCATTTTTGTAACTGGATTGCAGTTCCATAGGAACCAAACTAACAATCCAGTCCACTATTCAAAGAATCTGTACTCATGCATGAGACTCGCGAACAAAGTCCAGAATCCTAGCAATATTGCTCTATTTTGAAAAGCATAAACCTTGCAAGAGAAAACACTCAAGAGATTGAAAATAAAACGTAGCAAAAACCAATGGCGTTCCATTCCGTTTGCAAGGAATTCTTCGAGGGAAACATCAAAATGACATAAAGAATAAATACAAAATTTAAATATATTCTCAAATTACCAAACCAAATGTCAATTAAAATGAAATTTAGGTCAACAAATGAAAAAAAAAAAAAAAAAAATATTACAGGGGCACATTTGACATTTTATGTCTAAGAAATTAGTTTTAAGATATTAAAAATTGTTTTCTAAAATATTGAGGTACTATTTTAATATTATTAAAAATAAAATATATCAAGAGCATGCTTCCATATAATACAATGTACTAAAATAACTTTACCCCTAAAAATAATATAATAGAGTTTAAATAAGTATTTTGTCAATCCGCGCAGGAAAAGAAAAATGTTTGTAAACTTTTTTTTTTTTAACTAATAAACACGGGACAATTTTGTAGACCAAAATCCAAATTCACATGGTGGGTCTAAAAAAAAGGGGGATGCATTAGATGATATGATTGCAATCTGATAATGAAGTTGGTAATTACCTTTTGTTTTGTTCCATAAAAAAAAAAAAAAAAAAAAAAAAAAAAGCATTTTGTTTTGTTTTGGGTTGGGGGCGGCAATGTATAAAACAGAAGAAAAGCAAAGTGTCTAAAAACTATATGTATTTTGCTTAATTAATAAAATCACTTGAATGAGGAAACAACATTTTTTTTTTCTTTTGATGCGAGACGAAACAATATTTGTTAAATCTTCAACAAACACGAAGTTTACAAATGGCATGGCATGGTCATTATCAGATTGCCCAAACTTAAAATTATACCCTAGAAGAAAGATAAAAATTTCGATGCTTGTGTACCTGCTCCCAATATCGCTGATGCACGTACTTATAAACCGAAGGATGGTGTTCCTGCTAGCGTCAAAACTGAAAAAAAACATGGGCAATTGTTTCTTATTTAACTCAATATTGGTCCCCATTATTGAGCTTAGGCTTGTTAAATTTCATTATTATAACAAGTTGGCACAACCGATCACCTTCAGGAGATGGAAAATATTTCATTAGAATTTACATTACCTTTGATAAGTAGTGTATATAAATGTTATATTTAATCAAAATTACATTAATACGCAAAATTAAGAAAAAAAAATTATAAAAACACTACAAGAAATTGAATTTTTTGTTACTAAAAATTTGGTAACCAAAAACCCTGATTTTAGCAACAAAATGTTTTTGTTGCTAAAAAGTTTTGGTAGCAAAAAGTATTAATTACTAAAACTTTGATAGCAAATAGTTTTTGCTACCAAAAAAATTTTTGATAACTAAATGTATAATATTCGGAGACCAAAAATTTCGGTACCAAAAGGCTTTTGGTAGCAAAAAGTGTGAGCTTTAAAACCCAAAAATTTTAGTAGCAAAATATATTTGGTAGCAAAAAGTATGCAATTCAATCACTAAATATTTAGTAACAAATGGTATTTGATAGCAAAAGCCATGAGATTTAAAAACCAAATATTTAGTATCAATTGTATTTGGTAGCGAAATATATGATATTTAGTGACTAAATATTTGATAACAAAATGTATTTGATAGCAAAAAATATGAGATTTAAAAACTAAATTTTTGGTAAAAAAATGTATTTGATAACGAAAAGAACAAGAATCAAGTACCAAATATTTAGTAGCAAATAGCTAATTTGTTGCTACCAAATTTTTTTGAGCACCAAAATTAAAACAGATTTATATACATGTATTTTTTATAAATATATATATATATAATATCAAATATTAATTTAAAAATCTCTAAAGCCTCGTTCATTTCACTAATTCGAGTTTTTAGTTTTAAATTTCTACAGTAAAAAGCTCTTAAAAATATCACATCAAATTTTTTTAACTACAATAAAAAGCTCTCAGAAAATGTCACATCTCAGCTCGAATCGAAAACTCAAATCCGCAAAGTGAACGAGACCTAAATATTTCAATACATATTAGAATCCAAACAAAATACTAAAATAGTCATATTTAAGCAAACTCAAACATTTATACAAATATTGTACTAGTAAAATCTTAATATTACAAAAATTAAACGCTCTAACAAACTTAGGCCGGTGTTGACGGTGGCAGAAGATCTTCTCTTCTTGGGACAAAAGGTCTAAGATGATTTGATGGCGGATTTATCTGTTGAAGTAGCTTTTGAATAAGCTCTTATTATTGCTTCATTAGAATTTCCATATCTGACATACGGCATTTGTTTTTTTAAACTTTATTTTCAAGCTTTTCATATCCTAACCCTCTAGATTTGTGAGATTGTGGCGCTTTTCTTAGTACAAAACCTATGCCACGCTTGAAACCATATTTTTCATACCTCTCACTTGACAAAACTTGAGAGTAAATTTCTTCCTATGCATCAGAGTCAAGTTTTGACCCCTCTGATACTTCACTTAAACAAGCATCGCAGATCTTGATCATTTGTTCCTGCATTAGGCGAAGTGTTATAAACTTTCAAGTTAGAATAAAAAAAATACAAAATCAAACGAAATGATAAAGTGTTTAGTAATTCTTACATAATCTTCTTTTGCTCTCTTAGTTGCCCATCCCCGTGATTCACTCCAATGAGTATTCTTGAAGACCTCAAAGTACTCTCTCCGAAGCATTTGAGTCAGAACTCGAATGTGTGTTCTACATAGAAATCATTATTTGCTAGTTAGTTAAAAAGAAAAAACAAATTATGGTTTTAAGTGGTAATATACTTAAGTGAGTGAAAGTTAATTACATAAACTTCCTCCAAATGTTGAACTATAGATCTTAAGCCACCCAAATAACCTGCTGGCTTTTTAAAATGATTTTCCGCAGCAACTTGTACTTTTTTATGTATAAATGAAAAAAGAGACATTTAAATGCATTAAAATATAATAGAAATTTTGAGATCATCTCCCCTACAATTTCAATTTGTTATTCTAAGAGGAAGTAATAAGGTACACATAAGAATCAACATCTTACTCTAAATACGGTTTCCTCCTCGCCATGATTAATCCAGTTTATATAATTTAAGCTAAAACCTCTAACAAAAATATGACACTCAACAATATCTATATGATGGAAAAAACAATTCAAACATTTTTTGCAAGGACAATGACACTTCCCATCCGCATCTAGGTGATTATGTGCTTGTATAATAAATCTTCTCACTCCACTCATATATGTCTCCGAAAGTCGGCTCATCACATAAATCCAACTCTTATCTATATCTGACATGGTAGTAGATCTACAAGTATGATCAATGGAACTTTGAAGCCAAAACAAATTAAAAGTTGGTGCCTAATGTCTGCCAGCTAAACAACAAATGCAAGCAAATATTAAATGTGACTAGAATCGAATAGTACTCAATTGTTTGTTCAAACTCCAGAGAAAAAAGAAAAATTTAGTGACAACATCGTTAACAACCTGAAATCAATCACATAACTTAGCTCACGCCAACCACATATACAAGTTCTAAGAGTCAAACACATCATTTTCAGATTATACAGTGCAGAGAAACAAAGTCATTATAACCACAGCACCACAGACCACAATGAACACAACAACAATACTTCCAGACAGAGAATTTATTTATAAACTAAATCAAAATGCTCCCAAGTCTTGTATTAGAAAGATACATCTTCAGTAATACCCTAACCCATACTTGTGTACATACTCGAACACAACACAGACAACTTAACACGTTTGCTTTTTTTTTTTTTTTTTTTGTTTTACTGTCCTGCTAATTTCTTGGGAAGATTGTTTACTTACCCTTGATTTTAATTCAACACAGACAATACTTTTTGGCTTAGAAGATACCAATCTGTGTTTCAATGTCGTTTTCCATAAAAAAGTTGAAATCCGCAATAAAAATAAAAACATTTCCACAATCAGAGAGAGGAGCACAAATCTTCAAATATCGAACATACAACTAATTAATTATAATTATAAAGCCAAGTAGCCAACTTTAGGCGCGCGGGAGAATGCATACGACATCATACCCTTAGGAGGAATCCTAAGGATATTTCTAAAAATGAAAGCTCTTGATATCTAAGTTAGATTTCATCTCTAGTTCCAATGCCCTAATTCAGTAAGGTCTATTATACATACTCGGACACAACACAGACAATACTTTTTGGCTTAGAAGATACCAATCCGTGTTTCAATGTCGTTTTCCATAAAAAAGTTGAAATCAGCAATAAAAATAAAAACATAAACATTTCCACAATGAGAGAGGGAGAGAGAGAGATAGAACTGACCGAAATGAGGAGGTGTTGATGGTGAGGAGAGAGATCATGGGTTTGTCGGCAACTAGAAGGCGACAATGAGAATCGGCGGCGGCGATAGCGACAATCAACGGCGGTGAAAGCGGGAATCGGAGTATGCGACGTCGAGAATCAGCGGCTAGAGAGAGAAGGAGCAAGAGATAGGAAGAAGGGCAGAGGAATTTCTGAAGAAGATGGCGAAGATGGCGACGAGTTTCTGAAGAAGGGGAAGAAGGGCGTTGGGGAAGGTGAGCCGATGGGTATAAGTTTGATTTTTAATGAAACATGCGTGGGTGTGTTTTGAATTTTTAGGGAGGGTAGGTTAAAATGATTTTCCCACAAAAATTTTGTTCTTTTTTTTGTTACCAAAAACATGTTTTTGTTCTTTTGGTAGTAAAAAACTTCTTTTTGTCACTTATTAGTGCACGAAAATACACTTTAAATACTATTTTTAATTTATATAATATTAAAATATTTAAATTTTAATTAAACAATTCTATTATTTTTATTCATAATCTTTTTCATTGAAATTTGTCTAGTTGTTGCTTAATTATTTGCATATAAAAAGTAGTGTAAAAAGCTACACAAAAATAAGCCATGAGAGCCATGTTTTTAACCTCGTTGAGCCAAGCCTTTCAGCCGAGTTGCACAAGCCAATCAAAGAGAGAGAGAGAGAGCCGAGCAGCTTAGCTAAGCCAACTTCAGCACCGTGGGCCCCATCAGTCAGCGCGGAAATCTGCGCCCGTTCTTCCTGCCATCTCGTGCCTCGCGCGTCAGCAGCACGCGACACCTCAAAGCGCACGTTCGTTTTCTGCATTATCTCTGGCGCGACCAACTCCTCATAAGCGTGGGTCCTGCGTGTCAACGTGCCAACCCAAGCCTTTCTCCGCGCACAACATCTGTCTCGCAGCTGTCCTCTACTCTGACCACGCCAACACACGCCAACCACTCCGAACGCGACATGTGGTGACTTGACTCCTCTCATCCAATTGTAATGCGACATGTGTCTTCTATGTGCTAAATATGAATTTCTTTCCCAATAATCAGAGTAAATTACCAGATTTCCTCCTCAAATTATATATCTAATTTCTCCAAATTTATGTGTAGTTTTATTTTGTTTCCTTTTTGTTTGTAATTTTCTATATTTGTTGTTTACTTTCTTATTTGACAGGCAACATCTCAACACTACAAATAAAGAGGTTAGCCTAAAGTTTTGGAGAGCTTGTAATATTCAGTTTTCTGTCGTCTTCCTGTTAGTCTCATATTTTCTCTCTATAACTTGTGAGAATGTTTTGCAAGCTAGGCTAGAGTTCTTGGTGAGGTTAGAGATGAACTTTTGTTAGTGACCTGATTTGGGCTTTGATTTCTTGTGCTGTAAAGTTCAATATCTGAATGAACTAAATCTCATCCATCTTTCATTTATTTTTTAAAATATTGTGTGTTAATTTTTATATAAGTTAAGTCACGTTTTTCTTATGTAATTATGTCATACATTATTTTGTCATTCAAATTATTTTACAAATTGTCTTTTATTGTAATATTGTCAAATTGATATGTTGTCGATTTTGGATAACTTGTAATGATAATATTTTCAGAGTCAACATAGAGATTTTAATTTATTCGATCATTTTATTTTGTGAATCAAAACTTGAATTGGTGAACGAAGCATTAGGGATTCTCGACACCTTACCGTTTTTACTACTGAATATCCTTCATACAAATTTTCTCATTTTTATTTTATTTACAACAAAAATCTCAAAAACTCTTATTTTTTTTAATTTACTCGTTATTTATTTTTTTTCTAACGCTCTTATTTTGCTAATCTTTCTTGTTTATTTTGTTACCTCTCTGTGGATACGCCCGCCCTTATGTGCTACAATTGACCGTTTGTGACACTTTTGGGCATTAATCAGGCACCAAAATATGAATTTGGTAGCAAAATCATATTTTCTGCTACCAAAATTTGGTACCAAAAATTATGTTTTTTTGTTACCAAACAATATTTTGGTAGCCAAATGTATATTTTTTGCTACTAAAATTTAATTTGGTAGCATAAAGACATATTAAAAAATTAAAAAAAACTTTTTGATGACAAATATTATTTTAGACTCATTGTCTAGTAACATTATAACAAAAAATATAGTTTTGAAATTGAAATACATTATTCTATGTTAAAAAGCAATCAAATAGTAATATCACATACATATATATATACACACATGAACATGTCTCTTGTTACACCTACACAAAATAATTAAATTATCAAATAATTGTTATACAAAATATACTAAGATGATTGTTAAAACTTAATATAGTACATATTTATGGAAAAAAAAAAATACATGCACAAAATGTAAGTTTTAAAGCTTTTATATGATTTGCTACCAAACACAACTTTTGGTAGCAAAAAAATGCCTTTTTGTCACCAAAATAAGAATTTGGTAGTATAATCAAGTTTTTTGCTACTAAAATTTGGTACCAGAAACTTATGTTTTTTCTTACCAAACATTGTTCTGGTAGCTAAAAGCATATTTTTTGCTACCAAATATGAATTTAATACTAGAAAGATATATATTAAACATTAAAAAAATAACATTTTAATGTCAAAATTTATTTTAGAATAATTGTTCTAAAAACATTATAACAAAAAAATGTAGTTTTGAAATTCAAATACATTATTCAAAGTTAAAAATCAATCAAATATGGAGATTATATACTACTCTATGTGGACCATATACTTAATTAACAAGATCATATATGTGTACACATGAACATGTCTCTTGTTACACCTACACAAAATAACTAAATTATCAAATAATTCTTATACAAAATATACTATGATGACTGTTAAAACTTAATATAGGAAATATTCATAGAAAACTGAAAAAACAAAACAGTACAAGCACAAAATATAAATTTTAAAGTTTTTATATCATTTGATACCAAGCACAACTTTTGGTAGAAAAAACGCCTTTTTGTCACCAAAATAAGAATTTAGTAGATGAATCATGTTTTCTGCTACCAAAATTTGATACCAGAAACTTATGTTTTTTGTTACCAACATTGTTTTGGTAGTTGAAAGCATATTTTTTGCTACCAAATATGAATTTGGTACCATAAAGTCGTATATTAAAAATAAAAAAAAATAACATTTTAATGACAAAAATTATTTTTGAATCATTATTCTAATAACATTATAACAAAAAATGTAGTTTTAAAATTGAAATACATTATTCAAAGTTAAAAATCAATCAAATAGCGAGATTATATATTACTCTATATGGAACATATACTTAGTTAACAAGATTATATATGTGTACACATGAACATATCTCTTATTACACCTACACAAAATAACTAAATTATCAAATAATTGTTATACTACTAAGATGATTGTTAAAATTTAATATAGTACATATTCATAGAAAAATGAAAAGAAAAATACAAGCACAAAATATAAATTTTAAAGTTTCTATATGATTTGCTACCAAACACAACTTTTGGTAGCAGAAAACATATTTTTGCAACCAAAATATGAATTTGGTAGTAAAATTTTGTTTTCTGCTACCAAAATTTGGTAGCAAAAAATTATGTTTTTCGATAGTAAAAACTTGATTTTTTGCTACCAAATTTTAGTGGCAGATAGTTATATTTTACTTCTCACACTTGGTAGCAAATGTTATTTGTTTTGCTACCAAAAATAATTTGGTAGCAAATACCTTGGGCGGGAAAAAATTTTGCTTCCCGCCAACATTTTGTTACCAAAACATGTTTGGTAGCAAAAAAGTAATATTTTGTTACCAAATTTTGGTGGCAGAATCTTATGTTTTTGTTATCAAATATTATTTTGGTAACAAAAAACTATTGGCAGGAACCAAATTTCATTTCCCGCCATGTTATTTGTTACCAAATTATATTTGGTAGTAGATTGTATTGTTTTTGCTACTAAACTTGGTAACTAAAGCCTTGATAATTTCAGCTACCAAAGTTTGGTAGTAAAAAGTGTGTTTTCTGCTATCAAAAATTTTTTTAGTATCAAAAAGTTTAATCTCTTAAAGTGATTATTCTTGTAGTGAAATAAGAGATTGTATGATTGAACTCTCTTTGAAATTATAAAACGTGCGCAAAGGGTTGTGCAAAATTTGCCTAAAACGGTCAGGCTAGACTAATTTGATAGTTTCCAACTAGACTGGCAGTTTGGTTACACGTCAGAACCACCTACTCACAATCTACGGCTTCGTTCATTTCATTGATTTGAGTTTAGAATTCAAGCTTTGCTACAGTAAAAAGTTTTTACATAAAATCGCATCTCAACTTGATTTAAAAACTCGAGTCAGCGAGTTAAACGGGCCCAAAATGCATACTAAACCGTTTTAAAACGATCTAGTCTGGTTCAGTTTGAAATTTTATATATTGAATTGTCTTTTATATACTTAGTAAAAAGATGAAAAATTAACTTTATTTGTTATGTTTAAGCTTTTTATCCTCAAAGCCCGTTCACTTCGCTGATTCAAGTTTTTAATTCGAGTTGAGATTTGATTTTATGTGAGAGCTTTTTACTGTAGCAAAAAAGTTAGATGTGATTGTTTGTGAGAGCTTTTTACTGTAGCAAAACTCGAATTCTAAACTCGAATAAGTGAAATGAACGGAGCCAATTTTATATATGATTTGTTTACTTGTTGTATTTAACTTTTATTTAGACTTTTAAGAAATATGAAATATAGGCCTTATTCATTTTACATATTCAAATTTTTAGTTTTAAGTTTCTATATTTAAAAGCTCTCAGAAAATATTACATATTATTTTCTCTGTTATAATTAAAAATTTTTAGAAAATATTACATCTCAATTTGAATTAAAAATTTAAATCTGTGAAGTGAACTAGACTATAATAACTAAAAGCTAAAAAAAAATTTTTTTCGATCCGGTCCTATTGTCCGAAACAGTGAGGTTTCGTTTGAAAGTTGTTCAAATCGTTAAAATGGTCAGATTTAAAAAACTTGGTCTGAATCGTGTACAACCCAATGGCCGACGCAATTTTTTGAGCACTAACATTCATTGCACGTTTAATAAATGTGGAAAATATGGTAATAACACCAACCATATTGTTGCATCTAGGGATGAGTACTCCGCATACAATCCAACATTTCTAATTCAAAATGTATTGGATTTCTAAATATGGCAAAGTAAAAATCCAAACAATCGAATCAACTTTTTTACAGTAAAAGCTCTCACATAAAATACATAAAAAATCATAAAATATATACCCACTTGAATTTAAATTGAGCTGATACTAAGTATCGATATTTACACTTAAATGCCCTTGAAAATCCTTGAACCTCGTAACATTTTTGCACGTTATGTAATTCATTTCATAAAATTTTAAGTTTTTAAGAAACGTCATTACCTATATGAAATTTTAAGAATTTATTGTCGGTTTTAGTGTCAAGAATTAATCAAAGCTAGTGAAGTATAAAGTTCGAGGATTAATCAGTCAAAAACAAGTTAAGATCATCAAACTATTATATGTTTTCTTTTTAAAAAGTAGAGATAGCTGAAAGTCCAATTAGAGTATAAAAAGGGCCTTAAGCTTGTTGTCCATACTTAATAAAGACAAACAAAAGAAAATAAAAGCACACGTGGGGACTTATTTATTTATTTATTTGCTGAATATGCTTGATAGTAGTTTTTTTTTTTTTTTTTTTTTTTTTTTAATGAAATGCTTTATATTTTTAAGCTACCACTTTGGTGGTAGTCTCAAGTGATATAAGAGATCTCAAATTCGTGCCCAGTAAAGGCGCTTTAGATTATTTAGACTGTTCATTAGCCCTTAGGAAGCTAAGGTGACACTTATTTTCCGACCTAAATAATCATGACTTAGTGCAAACATTACTCGGCACATGAAGTTCCCTTTGGTCACGCTCAAGAGTCCGACAAGTCGCCTCTTCATCGCAGAGTTGCACCTTATATATTATACTAGTACAGTTAGCATGTGGGAGTAATTTTAGGGTTCGTTTAGTTCAGGAATTCGAATAATGTGATTTGAACCATTTTCGATTTACGTGTATTTTTGTGAGAGGAGAACCACATAATCATGATTTTATATGTTTGACCTCGTGTTAAAACACGCGGCCTCCTTAGAAATGAAGTTTATTAATTGAAACAAGAAAAAAAAAGTATTTAAAAAAATTATATTGACAAAGAATTAAAGTTACATAAGAGTTTTTTATTAAAAAAAAAATCTTAAGTAGGGACATATTTAAAGGATTTATTCTAAGTAAAAGAAAGTGAGAAAAAGAAAATATTTTAAAGAAGGATATAATAAAAAAAAAATGAATTGCCAAAAAAAAATATTAAAGGAAAAATTTAATAAAAAAATAGGCAAAATAAAAGAATAAAAAAAAAAAAAAAAGAAAAAGAAAAAAAAAAAGTATTTGAAAAAAAAAAAAAAAAAAAAAAAAAAAAAAAAAAAAAAAAAAAAAAAAAAAAAAAAAAAAAAAAAAAGAAAAAAAAAAAAAAGTTACAAAGGAGTTTTTTTTTTTTTTTTTTTTTTTTTTTTTTTAAAAAAACTTATGTAGAGTCATATTTGAAGGGATTCTTTAGTACACTTGGCATACCGATAGGTTATGTTTTTCTAACCATTGTATCTACATACTTTTTAATTTTTACGTGATTTTATGTAGATCTGACGGATAAAAAACCTAACCTACCGGTATGTTAGAGTATCGGAGATGGTCCCATATTTAAAAGGAATTGTCATATTTAAAAGAAAGTACTTCAAGAACGGATATTGTAAAATCAAATGAACTGCCAAAGAACATTAGAATAGAAAACAAGAGACCTTCACATAAAAGTAAAGAAATATGCATATTTAACAGTTAGAAAAAATCTGACTTATTAGTACACTGATATATTAGAGAATCTCCAAAAAAACAAAGAAGATAATAGGAAAAAGAAAAGAAGAAAAAATAATTAAAAATGGTTAAAAAGAAAGAGGAAAAGAGAAAAAGAAGAAAAGTTAGAAGAAGAAGAAGAATGAAGAAGAATGCAAATTTGTGGCCTCCTTATGAGCCAAGTCCAAAAGGCGACTTGGCTCTTTTTATATATATTAGATTAGATGTTAAATAATAGATAGAAAAAAGAAAGGAGTTTTTGAAGAAAAGAAAAATAAAAAAATTAAGTAAAGATATATTTAAAAGAAATTGTTTTAACACAAATAAATTGAGGTAAAAAAGTATTTTGAAAAAATATGTAATAAAAAAGTTAAAATGCTTAGAAGCGTACAGCACTTGAGAAGAAATCAAAACAAAAATAGGTGAGAAAAGAATTAAAAAGAAAAGGAAAAGAGTAAAAGTAAAATAAAATAAAATAAAGCAATAAAGAAAAAAGGGAATAAAGAGGCCTACTTATTTTAGATTAGAAAAGTAGGAAAAGAAAAAGGGAAAAATAAAAAGAGACAGTAGATGATGCCACGTGGCGGTATGAGAGAAAAGAGTTTTGACTCTTTTTATATACTAATTTTTTAACATGTTCTATATTATCATGTTGTAAATATTTAAAAAGTTTATTTCTTATCGAATAACGAGAAATTTATTTATATAACCATTTAAAGATTTTTAAATTTATTAAAAAAATATGCGTAAAGATAATATTTTATATAATAGGAATTACATAGAAAAAAAAATTAAGTTAAACACATTTAAAGAAAATTATTTTTACGATTGACAAAAAATAAAATAAGAACACATAGGAAAAATTACTTTTATAGGAGTAGAGTGAGAAAAATATATTTTTAAAAGTACACTAAAAAATTAAAATGTATAAAAAAATCAAAAAAATAAAAAACACAAAAAATAAAAAATAAAAAAAATAAAAAGGGAAAAAAGAGGGGTAAGAGGAAGGGTTGCCATGTGGTAGCTCCATAGAAAACAGCTTCGGCTCTTTTATTTTTGTTAGATTAGATTAGATAAGATTAGATAATAGCTTATCATATATAGATCATAGATTAGATTAAAAATTTACAACAGAGGATATAGAATTGCTCCTATTCCATATCAGGCCATTGAAAAGCTAATATAATGACTAAAAAAATTAGTTCCTTTTGGTGGAATAAAATGCATGTCTTATCATAAATTTTATCTAGAAAATAATTATGATGTAAAGGTGATTTTAATAAAAATAAAAATCTAAAAAAAAAATATTGAGTAAGTACACATTTAAGAGAAATTATTTTAATAGGAGTAAAACGAGAAAAAATATCTCAAAAAAACACATTGCAGTAAATAAATTATAGACGAGTTTTCAAAAGAAAAAAGTAAAAAGAAAGAATTAGAAACGCAAAATAAAAGAAAGTGAGAGCTGACAAGTGGTAAATGGAGAAACATGAATGTAAAGAAAGTTTGACTATTTTATGTATGTTATAGAAATAGATTATAGATTATAGATTAAAGATTACAGATGTTAGATTAGATTTCGCTGAGTTTAGCCAAAAAAAAAAAAAAAAAAAAAAAAAAAAAAGATAAGATTTCGCGGAAAGGATATAGTTGAGGAAAACGACTGAAATTAACCAGCTAGAGCAAAGAGAGGCCTACAAGCGCCACATCTCTTCACTCTGTTTTTGTGGTTTCAAAGTCTCACTTTTGCTGAGAACTTTGGATAAAGATTTGTCGTCCTCTGCGAAGATCACATAGGCTAAACTCTATATGTTTAGGAAACTACCAAATAGAACTAAAGCTCGTGTCTTTAGTATTACACTGTGCTTTTGACATGGATATCAAATTTCAAGTTATTTACAAAAATTAAACCTTTAAAGCTAGCCAAGATTAAGGCTTCATATTCTCAGCTTCAAGATAACATATATAATATGCTGTGCTAGTAGCCAATATATAAAGAGTTAATACACTTTTTGTGCAACTATTTTTTTTTCCATACTATATATCAAACGAAACCATAAGAATTCATCTACACACACACACATATATTTTCTCCGCAGGTAGTTGATCTCCTATGGATCCACTTGCCGGGCACAATATTGCGGAAAAGAGCAAAGAAAGGCTGATAATCTTAGGCAGTTTTAAGGAAGGGGAAGATGACGAAAGAAGTACTACTACTAGCTGTTTGTGTCTAAACTCCATGAAGAAGAAGATGAACAAGTTTTGGAAAGATTCGGTAGATTTCGCCAGAAAAGCATGGGAAATGGGACGTTCCGATCCCCGGAAAATCATTTTCGCGTTTAAAATGGGGCTGGCTTTGGCACTTGTTTCGCTGCTCATTTTCTGGAAGGAGTCATACCATGACATCGATCAATATGTGATCTGGGCAATACTCACCGTCATTGTGATGTTTGAGTTCAGTGTAGGCACGTCATATTATGATTAATGCACTAGAAAGTACTACTGCTGGTACTAGTTTAATTTATTATTCTCTGAACTAAGTAATTTTGTCGATTAATTAACTAACACGACCCTTTTAATTCATGCAGGTGCCACTTTGATTAAAGGCTTTAATCGTGGATTAGGAACACTAATAGCTGGAATACTCGCATTCTGCTGCGCGCAGCTGTCTAAGTTGGTGGGCGACCGGTGGGGTGAAGTTATAATCGTCATAAGCGTTTTCGTAGTAGGTTTGTATTAACACTACTTTAACATACAAAAAAAAAAAAAAAAAAAAAAAAAAATTAACAAAGTCAAAAAGCATGCAAGAAATTTATTATGGTAGTACATGTTTTTAAATGTTATAAGTTTGGTAAAAAGAATATGATATACAGAAAAATTAGTAGGATTTAATACAGACATCAAAATTCAATATAAAGGCTCAACGGTTAAATTTAGGATTCTCATTAATTTTTAAATGTTATTAGCATTTTTCGCGTCATATTTGAAGCTCTGCCCAACAATGAAACCCTACGAATATGGGTTCCGAGTGTTTGTATTGACGTATTGCATACTAATGGTGGCTGGGCTTAGAACTGGGCAGTACAATGAGGCAGTGGTGACTCGGTTGGTGCTCATAGCATTGGGTGCTTGTGTGTGTTTGGTGGTTAACATTTGCATATTCCCAATTTGGTCCGGTGAAGATCTACATCACTTGGTCGCCAAAAATTTTAAGGGCGTCGCTTCCTCCTTAGAAGGTAATCTAATCTTGATTTAAAAAAAAAAAAAGCATTTAATTAACATTGATGAGATATTTGTTTTATTTTTTAGCAACATTAAAAAGGCTGCATTGGTGCCTCTGCCTTAGCAATAATATTGTTATGCATTTCTGCGAGTGGGGCGGGTCTACGTTTTGTATTTTACTGAGCCCTTTAAATACTTGCCAATATACTCAAACGTTCTTTTACTATACATGTACTTTTTGAGATTTTTTTTTAAAGATATCTGCAGTAATAACTACTCTTAGATTTGATTAAAATCATGTTAAAATAATATTAAAATAAAGGTATGTTAGCGGATAAATTTTGATATACATTTAAAGGTTTAAAATGGAGCTTCTAAAAAGTTTTTTTTTTTTTTTCAGAAAAAATATTTCTTAAATAATATCAATTTTGATCACGTTCTTTTATCTTGTTGTCATGTCATACCTGTAATTATCAATAATCATTTTTGTAATTGCAACAATAGTGTGTGCTGACATAAGAAAAAATAATTGAAATACATTTTCAGTGCTATAGAAGAAAATTATAATCCTTGTTATTTTAAATTTGATGAACTGAAATTGGTTTTCCAACCTTGTTCTCAGGTTGTGTAAATGGTTACCTTCAGTGTGTTGAATATGTGAGAATTCCTTCTAAGATTCTGACATACCAAGCTGCCGAGGACCCACTGTACAAGGGCTACCGGTCGGTTGTAGAATCTACAAGCCAAGAGGAAACTCTGGTAACATGAAACTAGGAAGACACAATACGGATTCATCATTTATGTCGTCTGTTTTTTTATTTTTGCTTGACGTGAGAGAATATTTACTGCTCTTTTTGACATGAATTTTTAATTCTCTACATCTGTAGCTAGGCTTTGCAATATGGGAACCACCTCACGGACGTTACAGGATGTACAATTACCCGTGGCAAAACTACGTCAAAGTGAGCGGTGCGTTGAGGCACTGCGCCTTCATGGTTATGGCACTTCATGGATGCATTCTCTCCGAGATACAGGTAAATAATGTACACACAGAATGCAATAGAGTAAAAGTTTACAGAGTAAGAAAAAGGATAATCTTAAACCGGTAGGGCGCGGTTCTGGATCATTGTACTAATAAGTTAATCAAGATTTTTTTCTGAGAAAAATAGACAAATACTCTTTAAAGTGTACGAGTCTAAATTCTTATTTTTTATTCTTGATTAATATTTTAGTTAAATAACTAGTAAGGGGAAAAATCTTAACTTATGCACTTTAAGAGTAAGTTCAACACTTTTTAATAGAAAATATCCTTTGGTGAAAACCATCATCTAAAAATCTTAGAACGTTCATGTTGGATCACCAAGAATCAATGGACTAATAAGCGAAAGCGTATATGAATCCATAACGATCAATTACTCTCTATAGCCGTACAGTTTGCCTTCCAGATCAATACGTTTTCTTATAAAATCCATTAACTTTCTCTATGCTCTCTCTGATGATGAAATGTCAAAAAGAATAGAATGTAACATGCGATCTGTGGATCATAACTGTTATATATAGATAATTTATTTGTTATCTTTTAGTATTCTTATTTTAGCTCATTATAAAAATAGAAATTACCCTTAATCTCTACACATTAAAGGCACATACCCTATCAGATACATTAAAGTCTAAATTACTTAAATCTTAATAGATCACTTTTAAACGGACTTAACCTTATATAACAGTCCGCAACATATAATTATTTACATATAAAGTTAATGTTGAATTAAGGATCCAATACTTTTCACTCTTTTTTTTTAATAGTTAAATTTACGTGATATTAAATTCTGATATCAGTATAATTAACATTCATAAGCTGTTTATGTTTTTAACTGATAGTGACAAAGAATATACCGAGTTATATGAACAAAGTCTGAATATTTATTCTGTACTCTTGTGTTGCCTTTCATGAATGCTCCTGAAGAGTACGGTGAGGGTGGTATTACCTGGAAGTTTCGTGAAAAACATGTCATCAGATGGCCAGTGTTGAGCTGTTTCCATGATCTAATAATAGATGTGACAAATAAGTCGGATGTGTAGATTTAAAATATCATTGCTTTGCTACTATTATAAGTAGCACGTTTCTTAAAATAAAAAAAAAAATTAATAAAAGGTAACATGTTTTCATTACTTTCAAAATATCTCAGCAACAATAAGTATTTGATTAACATCGTTTTGATCTTTTTCTTTTATGTTTTTTTGCTCTAGTCGTTTTTATTTGTCCATTTGACGTTTTTTTTTTTTCATAGGTTTGTCACCCATAATTATTTTATGCCCGACAACTAGGTTCCCAACAATGTCGACTTCATATAATTGATATCGTCGCGTTACATCAATAGCTTCAATTATTAATTCAATTTAATCAATAACTTAACTCGTTACAAAATTTTTCATTATTGTTGTCGAAATAGATAATATTAGACATGCCAGAGCAACTCCTAACAACTCATGTGACTTCTGTACGGCGTAGGCTCCAGCTGAGAGGAGACAAGTCTTTCGCAGTGAACTTCAGAGGGTCGGCTCAGAAGGCGCAATAGTCCTTCGCTTGCTTGGAAACAAAGTGGAGAACATGGAAAAACTTGGTTCCAAAGACATACTCAAAGAGGTTCATGAAGCAGCTGAGAAGTTGCAGAAGAAGATCGACCATAGATCTTACTTACTAGTCAATTGTGAAAGCTGGGAAATCGGAAGACGACATATTAATGATGAACTAGTGCAAGTGGAGAATATTAATGATCATCAAAATGGTGATTATCGACTGGGATCTAAGTCATTGAGCGAGACGGTGCTTAACTTAGGCACTGTTCCTATGGCTCGCACGCCTTATGCACCGCCGGGTGATCATGAGCATAACAATGGGCCTTGGCCCTCGCGGATGTTGTTTATTGGCGATGTGGGAAAAAAAGAGGAGAATTACAAAACGTACGAAAGTGCGAGCACTTTGTCTCTTGTCACGTTCGCTTCGCTTTTAATTGAATTTGTTGCGAGGCTTCAGAATGTGGTGGATTCTTTTGAAGAGCTTAGTGAAAAAGCAGAGTTTAGAGATCCTGTTGATATGACCGTAACCATGGCCGCCGGTAAGAAAAAGAGGTTTGGTCTTTGTGGGGGATTGCTTTGCTGCTAATTCAGGTTGGAAAGTTAAGACTGCAATCTGTGGTTCATGGTAGTAGAATAATCTAGATCGTCAAAGCTCGTCGAGATCAATGATGTTTTCCACGTTACGTTCAACAAACTTTTGAGTCTTGAGCTGAGTTTCAATATATATATGTGTGCGCGCGCGCGCGTACATATATGTATATTCAGTTGATGATGTTTTGCACTTGATCCACTGTCGTTTATAAAGTGCATGGGAATAATTTTCATGTTCATGTTGCAAACGAAGCGAGTTGTGTAACAAGAGTCCTGTTTTCTGTTCTTAATGAGAAATCTACACAGATACCTACATAACCGATTAAAAAATCATCAAAATATGTTTTATTAAAAGGAAAATAATAGAAAATAAGTCAATATAAAAAGGTTAAGAAAATATATAGGTTAATTTTTAGTTATAGAAATTAATAAACCATAATTGTTCATAACCAGATAAGTTATGGATAAACTTATCAAGTTATGGTTCATAGCCAGACAAGTTATAGACAATTATAGACAATAACTTGTCAAGTTATGATTCATAACTAGATAAGTTATGGACAAAAATAGTAACTTAGTTTATTTATTAACTTATGTGAACTATTAGCATATTAATTTTAATTTATCTCAAGTCTCGACTTATTTTCTTCTTTTTCCCTTTTTAAAATTACTCCACTTATAACCGGCACTTAACGCTGGAGTATTAGAATGGATTACCACCAGGAATCTACCAGATCAAATTACCGGAATCAAGAGTGACGACCGACCTGCACTGTTGGAGTTACCTATGAGATTAGCATAAGTAATCTCCTAGATTATGTTACCTTTTTCAATATAAATAAGGGAAACGTTATCACATCTACATAATAGTTTTAAAAGTTTTCAATTATACCTTAAGTTTCGGCTTTTAAGTGTAGTTATCTCAAATTAAAAATCTCAGGTCAACGAAAAATAAACCATATTAGTATACTATAAACTTTAAACATTAGTTTAACTCTATTAGAAGCTTGATTCATTTAAAGTTAATGTAGGTCAAAGATTGTTGCATTGAAATTTTAGTTCAAATTTCATTTCTAGAAATTGGCACGGATAAATCAATCATACATCGAGTCTAAGAAATTGTCACTATAAACTATAGTTGCCCTTTCCCTTTCAATTCTAAATCATGATTCGGGTCCGTTTGGTTCATGGATTCAAATCATGTGATTTGAACCATTTTTTATTTACGTGTATTTTTTGTGAGAGAAAATACTGTAGCGATCATGAATCACTATGTTGTCACCTATTTTAGAAGGGAGATATAGGAACATGTCGTCGCCTATTTTAGAAAACAACGCCATGTCGTTTTATGTCCTTTATATTGGTTTTAGTTTTTGGGGCGAACGACATGTCACTCTCTGCTCAGGAAAGTATTTATATTCATTTGATGGAGTGACATAGCGTTTTTCTTGTCATGAACGCATTATATGTCGCTTTTAAATAAGTGGTTCTTATTTTCTAGCCAAATTGCATGTCGTTTTAGTTTCTCAGTATAAACACATGAAGATGAGGGGGAAAAAATGGAGAGAAAGTTGCTTCTCTTACATGTAAAAACAGCATAAAAACAAAAACATTATGTGCGTTTATAACTCATTCTAAAATAATTTTATTTTTTATATAAAAATAGAAATGAAAACATTTTTAATCTCAGACAAAAATTATTTTTAAAAATGTGTTTAATAGTTTTATCAATAGATTATTTTCAGTATAAAAAAATTCATTAATGTCTCTCTCTCCTCGAGAGATGAGAAAACAGAAACAAAAAATAAAAAACGACTAAAACTCATTTTTTATTTCTCTCACATTTTACACTAAACTAAAAAATTATTCTCACATTTTACACTAAACTAAAAAATTATTTTTATTTCTGTTTTTTATCTGTGTCAACACAATTTCTCTTCTTTTTTTATTTTTTTCTCAAAAAATATAAGGAAAAACAAAAAACAAAAAAACAAAAACAACTCCAAAGGTTTTGTATTTCCTGGTCAAACCGTGTTGTTTATCTCGAGGTAAACGGCATGCTTAACTTTCCAGCAAAGTAGAAAAGAAAAATACTACGAAAGTTCTTGACCATAGAAGATGTCCCCTTTTTTTCAGGCAACACAAAATGAAAGAAAGAGCTTTTTCAAGCTCTTTTATTTAGCATTTTCATTCTTTTTTTCCTTTTTATACTAGTACATTCATTATGGGAACAAAACAAGAGGGCAGGCTTTGATTCATTTTCTGAAGTTCCAACCCGTGATTAATATATATTTTCAATTTGACCTTAGAGAGTTGCCCATAAATTTTGGATGTTGGCCCGTCTCTTTTCCAATATGTGATCCGGAAAGGTGCATTGATTTTCATGACCCAAGTGACCAAGTCTTCATCTCATGGGATTTATGCTCTGATTATTATTACAAAAATAGTAAAAAATAAGTAAATATAAAAAATTTCAAAAGTATATAGGTCAATTTTTAGTTATAGAAATAAATAGGTCATAACTTGTCAAGTTATGGTTCATAACTAAATAAATTATGAATAAACTTGCCAAGTTATGGTTTATAGCTATAAAAATTATGGACAAAAACCGTAAATTATGGACAATAACTTTTCAAGTTATGATTCATAACTAGACAAGTTATGAACAAAAACAGTAATTTAACTTATTTATTAACGTATGTAAACGATTGACTTATTAATTTTAATTCATCTCAAGTCTTGACTTATTTTTCTTTTTTTTATTATTATTATTATTATTATTATTATTATTATTATTATTATTTCCTTTTCACCATCAACCGAGGAGATGGCCCGTCAACTTCTGCTTGTGTTTTGATCCATTGGTCTTTGATGAATCACCTCTCTGTGGGTGGGTTCCAAAAGGAAATGGGGCATCTTTTTATCGAATAAGAGTATTATAATTAATTTTAATTCTAAATTTAATATTTGGGTATAAAAAATACTCTTTAATACAATATTATTTATTGTGTTAAATTTTTCAAATGTTATATTTTTAGTAAATTTTTTACCAATCAAGAAATTTGATATTTAATTACTATTAGTTAAAATATTTACTTTTTTAATATAATCATGACAACTTTCACATTTTTTAATTATTTTAAAAATAAAAATTTACTTCTACAACTTCAAAACTTAATGAGTTCTAAGATAACTGTAGCCTTGTCAGCATCTAATTTTCTTGTGTTTGTTTGTTTCCCCTTAATGCACTCACACAAACTTGGAAGTCTGTCATATCTAGGGAACCAATAATTTCATCACTCACAAGCCTCTGAATTCTATGTTTAGAGATATGATCTAAACGCTTCTCATTTAATTTTCGCTTCGTACCTCATGCACTAGTGTGCAAAATTTCATTATCAGAAGTAACAGTATCAAGCATATAAAGATTATCAATTAAGGAACCAGTACCAACAACATTTGAATTATGAGAAAGACTAACTTTATTATTTCCGAAGTAACAAGAATAACCGGATTCGTCCAAAGGTCCAACAAAAGAATAACCGGATTAAATTCTATCTAGATGACGGTCCAACAAAAGTCTCAATCAAATCCAAATAGACGCCAATCTTTAATAATAATCTAAATGTTATGATAGCTTCAACTGAAACTTTCTTGCCATCGCCCATGAAGACGAATCTTTCAGCATCATTTGGCGGTTGGATCCACGGCAACCCTGCATAGACATACATATGAGAGTAGTAGCACCAGAATCTACCCACCAAATATCCTTAGGTACATAAGCTAAATTAACTTCAGAACAAACTAAAGTGAGAAGCTTACCATTCATTACACGCCAAGCGGCGTATTTGGAACACTTTTTCTTCATGTGTCCTTCCTTCTTGCAGAAGTAGCAGGTGAATGCCTTATCCTGCTTCTTTAGCTTCTTCTTCTGCTGAGGTGTTCCATCTGTAGTATCCATAGCTCTCTTTTTGTTCTTATTCTGAGAGGTTGTTGCCAAGTGAGCACTTTCAGTCTTATCTCGTTGAAGCCTTTCCTCTTCTTGCACACAATATGATATGAGCTCACTAACAGTCCATTTTTCCTTTTGGATGTTATAGCCCACCTTAAATTGATTATATTGTGCAAGAAGAGATATAAGAACTAAATACACGAGCAAATCATCAGACAGCTCTAACTTTAGTGCCTTCAGTTTTTCAGCGATGTTAGACATCTCCATAATGTACCCCCTTATGCTTCCTTTTGCCTTATACCTCATGGAAATTAGTTTATTCAGAACGTTACTCGTTTCTAACTTTTTATTCTTGGCAAAATATTGCTCAAGTTCTTTGAGGAACTTCTTAGAATTCATGCTTTTAGTAATAGAGCCCTGAAACGCCTTCATAATGGAGCGTTTCATGATCATTAGACTCATGCGGTTAGAGCGGTCCCAATTCTCAAATTTATCCGTGTTCAGATTTTCTATAGTAGCAGTGGGACGCTCTGTCCTGAGCGCAAGGTCTAAGTCCATACATCCGAGAATGATTTTCACGTTCTCTTTTCAAACTTTAAAATTCATCCCATTCAGCATTGGGATCGCGTTAACTTGAGTAGAAACATTCATAGCAATAGCATAAACTGAATAGATAACAAAAATAAAATATACTCACAATCAACATTCATGTCATATATAAGCATAATCAAACCATATAATGCATACGTGACATAAACAAATAACTCGAAGCAAGGTGGGCCCATTTCAAGATACCTAGCACAACACTGATATTTAGTCTTTGGACTAGAAATATCAGCTTGTAAGTGGTATTTTCCGTGTAGTTATCAAATATTGACAATAAATCATGTCAAACAATAGCCTTCCTTTGGGCCGACTATTGCTCACATGGAAAGCTTTATAATTGTCACATATTTATTCCCACAGGAATACCCATCATTTGGCCAAATAATGACCTTCTTTTGGGCCAATCATTATTCACATAAATAATAGATATACTCATCTTTATATTTTAAAATAAATCAACATCCACAACATAAATTATTTTGGCAACAATATTATTTAAATCAATTTATTTTAAAATACAAGACAATTAAGTGCAATAATAATCAAATAAAATAAAAAATAAAGAACCAGAGTTTCATTTTATTCAGTTAAATCTTTAATTAATTGGCACTTAATTTCTTAATGAGTAATAATTTGCTCAAATGCCTAAAATCTCTAAAATTGGGTTTAAAATAAACCCAATATTGCCAAAATTGGCAATTATTTTTCTTTATGGCCGCAGGTTATACCTGCGGCTCTTATGCTAAATCACATGCCCAATTGGGCCTGTGGTCCATTCTTTTGTCACGGGCCCCAAATGGGCCCGTGTACTTTTTTTTGTTTTGCCAGCTCTGGGCCAAAGCCCAGAGTTACTTCAACCCTAGGGTCGCGACATACTGTCGTGACCCTTGACACCAGATGTGGCGGCTGCCAGGCTGCCACTGTGTACAGCCGCGGTGGTACACCACAGTGCCGGCGGTGCCAGAAGGTTGCGACCGGTCATCCACAGTGCCGGCGGTGGCAGATGCGACCGCCAGCCATAATTTTTTTTTTTTATATTTTCTTATGCGGCGGCCTTGGCCGCCGCTAGTCTTCATCCCGTCGTGGCTTGCCCGTCGGTGCAGCCCAATGGCTGCGCCCTTGATTCTGCAGCGCCGGCGGCCAAGGTTGGCGCCGGGCATAATCCTTCTCCGAAAGGAAAAGACAACGAAGAAAGAAAAAAAAATTTCCAGAAGAAAAAAAAAAACTTTCTTTTAATTAATTCTTTTACCAAATTTTCTTAATCCTCAATTTTCCAGACACCCAAATTTTGTGAATAACAATTAATCTGAAAATTATTCAACAAATACTGATCGAAATCAATCGCCAAGAATTCATATGATTATTTATATACATGCTTTTCTTAACAAAATAAAACATATTTAAAATTCTATAGAAAAAAAAAAATCATATGAATCAATCAATATGATATTCAATCAGAAATATTAGAAATAAAATAATTTTTTAATTTAATATAAAATGAGAGAAAAAAAAAAAAAATAATTTTTAATTATTTTTTTTTTTATTTATTTTTTGAGCAGAGGAATAAACATTAATAAATTTTTTTATAATGAAAATAATCTCTTAATAAAATTATCAAATACATTTTTAAAAATAATTTTTATCTGATATTAAAAACATTTTTATTTTCATTTTTATATAAAAAATAAGATTATTTTAAAACAAGTTCTAAATGCGTTTAAAATAATCCCTTATACACGTTTGACCGGTCAAATTTAAAAATACCAAAACCTACTCTCAATAATAGGTTGTATTTGTTAAGAAATCTAAGTTACGTTGAATATCCATCTCAAATGATGGATTAGATTATCTGATTACATTAGATAATTAACTCACCTTAATTGCCGTAGCCCCAAATATACATTAAAGCTTTTTTTTTATTTTTTTTATTTTTACAATGAGTGGGAGAGGTCTTACTTTTATTTGTATTCAATAAAAGAAGATAAATAAAAATTATGATTTTTCATTGAGTGTTTGGAATAAAAAAGCTTAATGGGGCAAAATAGTTTTTAAATTTTCTAATAAGTAATAAAAGTGTCGGAACAAAGTTTATAATATATTAATAAATTACTCAATTATAAGTTTTAAGATCTATTCATAAATACTTTTTTTTTTTGTCAAAACACTTCTGACAAATTATTTAAACATTTTCAAAAATAAGGTTTAAACCTAGGAAGTTAAAAGCAGCTTTTATTAGGAACTATTGGTTTTACGCTAAAGAACAACTTTGAAACAATCCTTCACTTGCTTTAATTTATTAAAATGGTGGTTTAGCTCGTTTGTTTGTTAAAAGAGATTGGCATCCTTAATTGTAGCTATTCCTAGTTCTACAGCTCAGTAATCCATGATTTTGATTTTAGGCGCTTTATTTTAGTTAAATGAAAGATCTTTTTTATTATAAAAAGATCCATGCTTAATATTGATATTCAAGCTCTTACATTTATACGATGTATTCAAAATTCCTATTCTTTCATGTTTTTCTAGTTGTTTAGTTATTATTATTATTATTATTATTTTTATTTTTACACCTTGCATTCGAGGTTACCACACACTGAATTTATGAAACTATATCAATTCCTTCAGATTTTGAATTTGTGCACAATGTCAATCTTTTTCTTGTCAAGCGTGAATTTTGGCTGCAAAACGGCCCAAACACCATTAAAGAAAAAAAAAATAATAATAATAATAATAACTAAAAATTAAAAAATGTGAAGGTTATTTAGGTCTTTTAGAAATTATTATGACCGTCGGATGGAGAGGTGCTTGCAAGTCGCGTGATTCATTTAAAATAATGATTATACAAATTATTTAAAAAAAAAAAAGGACAAAAAGAAGCAAAAGACAAGAAAAAAAAGATTTTAACTTATTTTGTTGTTTTTTAAATTAGTCCTATTTTGTTTTGTTTTCACTTGTTTTTATTTAATTTATTGTGCTTTTATTTTATTTTAGTGTATTTTTATTTAATTTTATTTTTTATTTGAATTACTTTTAGTATTTTTATACGTAACATAAGAAATTTAGTGCAAAATGGTGTTAAAATTGATAAAATTATACAACAAATAAAAATTTATTTAGTTCGTTAATTTAAATTAAAATGTGATTTTATATAAGAGAATTTTTTATTACATTAAAAATATTAAATATAACTGTTTCTTAAGATTTTTTATTATAATATAACTCAAATTTTAAATTTAAATTAGTAAAATAAATAAAAATTTAAATTAAAAACAAATAAATAAATAAAATAGATAAAAAAATTAATAATTATATCCGGAATGAATCTCGGTCGTTCGATCGAAACACTCAACGACTGAGATTCACGCGTGAAAGTCACGCCCAGAAGGCACGTGGAGGTATTCGCGCCAGGTACGTCTCGTCAGCGGGCCCCGCCACTTTCACCATAATGAATGAGCACGCGCCACATGTACATGGCTTTGGACACTTCCTTGTTCGCGTGAGATCCACTACAGCGTGTTTTACATGAGCTTGTTTCTACAGCAATAGAACTTTGACACGTGTCCACTCAGTTGAACTCTCTCATCACACACTGCCACGTAGATTCCAGTGAAGATGTCTTCCAATCACAGACGGACGCATGATGGGTTTAGTGAACCCAAGCACACTGAATTAGTTTCCTTAACAGTGCCACAAAAGAAAAAAGTGTAACAAAACGTTTCGTTACACCTGCCAAAAACTCATTTTTCTTAAGTAATCATTCTGGGCAGGTTAAGGTTCGTTTAATTTTTAGATTTAAATTTTTGATTCGAATCATGATTTATAATCGTTATAATATTTTTTATCATAAAAAATATACATAAATTAAAAATAATTTAAATTACATGATTTAAATTCTTAAACTAAATAGACCTTTAATTATCCTTATTTGTCTTTTCTTGCCAAATTAAATATTCCATGTACTGCATTTATCTTTATGTGAAATTTACTTCTACTGTTCTCATATATTATTCCATATAGATTTGGGTAACTATTGATTTTGTCACAAGGGGGCCATACAACATCACCATTTTAATATTGTCAAAAATTTTAATGGAATGTTAAAAATACAAGAGATCACATTGTCATCAATACTAAGCATGGTTTTTCTTTTATTTTTCTTTCATTTTTTGTCCTAAACCTGACGAGTATGGTTGACACTGCGATTTTCATGCCATGCATGGTGGGATAGAATTAAACAATGCTGTGACAGTTTATATTCATCAAACCTGTACAAAGGGAATTACGAACTGTAAAACTGTAATGATTTGATGTGTTGGTTTTTTTTTTTTTTTTTTTTCCTTCCCTTTCTTCATAGAAATTTCAAGCTTAAATAAAAGTTTATTTTTTGGTGGAAAATGGAGTAATTTCTTCATATAGTTAAATAAGAGTACTTTCATCGGACCACAATAATACATAACCAGACAATAAGTCCAAATATTCAAATAACAATAAAACAAGACAAGAAGTTCAATACACACAACAATGTATTAATAATATATATATATATATATATATATATATATATATATTATAAAGAAACGACAACGATCCAGCTGTAGGAGTGTTAGTGTACATAATAATCAATGTTCATAGAATATATATATATATATATATATGTATTTGTATATATAATAATCCTTGATGGTAGAAAGCGTAAGGTGGTGACACTCGGGAATTGAGACGTGAATGTTTTGCCGCAGTCAGACAGTGTAATTGATCTTGACCCAATATTTGTGTTTAGGATTTTTCTCATGCATTCAAATATTAAGGTGATTTCCTCTGAACTTTAAAACCTCATATTTACTCTCCTAATTGTAAAGTATTCCTATTGAACTCGTTCCGTTAGAATTTTCATTTAAAACAGACAAAAAATAGAGAATTAAATATTATCAAGTGATCTTGATATTTTAGAATTTTTGTTAAAAACAAACAGAAAAGATCATGTGACCTTTTTTAATTCTTTCATTTTTTTTTTTTCCTTTTCGAGAACTATTTAACCCAATCTTTTTCCGTGTGCGTTTTACTTTTTAATTAACATAGGATTAATCATACAAGGCTTCTCACTGTTAAAGCATCTCAAATATAACCTTAAGCCATCATTTTGTTGCAGCTTTAGTCCTTACTATCACCCAAGTGCTGAAAAGAGGATATATGTACACGTGATGTTTATAAAAAATAACACTACGCTGATGAGATACAAAATATACACGTTATCTTGAAAAAAAAAAAAGAACATTTTTCTTTTTTTTTTTCTTCCTTCTAACATCCTACTGATAAAAAGACTAAAACTGAAACAAACTAATAGTTCGAGGTAAAATTTGAGACGTGTTAAAAGTTATAAGAAATGATGAGAGTAATGACAAAATTTAAAGTTTATTTGTGAAATTAACACTTTTAACATGAATTCTTTAAAGGGAAAAGTTTTAAAACTGAAATGTCAAAGTGAATGACCTAAGGTTTGAAAATACATATGTCTAACGTGTGGAAATGAGATTGATCCCTTTACTATTATCAAAGAATAGGGATTATTACCATTTTAAACTTCTTTTGACTCTCCCTCCACTCCACATAAACATTCTCACTCTAGGTAGGTCCTGCAGAACTCATACAACGTCGTTTCCCTCTCCATCTCTCTCTTTTTTCTATTCCCTTACTGTGTTTGTCTGTTTATACACCTAACCTAAGGGCACAATAATTTAGTCCCTTCTCATCGACTGAAGTCGTCATCATCACCACCACCACTTCTATAAAGCAATTGTAATTCCATACTCTCTTCGTCACCCAATATCCAGCTCCCTCTCTTTCTTCTCCACAAATTCCGGAATACTTTTCTTTTTATAATCCGGTGACGAAAATGTCAGCCAAATTGGAACCATGTTTCGCCGAGAAAAGCAAGGAAAGACTGCTCCTCCCGAGGAAGGTTTTCTCGGACTTCAGTCTTCCCAGCGCCGGCAGCTCCGACGACCGCGACGGAAGCACCAATGAGTTCCGATGCTTCCGATCCATGTCCGACGGGATCGCAAATTTCTGGAACAACTTGCACAAAACACTCGTACAATTATACGAAATGGGCCGATCAGATCCTCGCAAAGTCGCGTTCGCCGCAAAGGTGGGCTTGGCATTGGCGATCGTTTCTCTTGCCATCTTCTTCAAAGAGCCTCTCAAGGACATTAACCAGTACGCCATCTGGGCTACTCTCACTGTCGTTCTGATTTTTGAATTCAGCGTAGGTACTATATAACATATATTCTTTACTCTTTTTTGGGTTTTTTTTTTTTTTTTTTTTTTTCATGTGATCTTAGAGAAGGCTAATTATTATTTTAATCCTTTTTTTTTTTAATTCATTTTCCTCTGGCAGGTGCAACTCTTAGCAAAGGACTAAATCGTGCGTTGGGGACATTTTCTGCTGGAGGGCTGGCTTTGGGAATTGCGGAAATCTCCATATTGGCAGGGAGATTTGAGGAAGTTATAATTGTGATCAGTATATTCATAGCAGGTTATATATATAACTTACAAGAATACATTTAACCTTGCATTAATTACGTGAAATTAATCAAAAAGAAGACCGGACTTTATCCTTATCCGGGAAACAGGCACCTAGCTATCTTAAAATTTTCTTCAGATCCGGCCATGGATGGACTTATCATTTGCATTTATCTCTCCTTCTCTTTCGATCTGCTCTCTTCGTGTGCTCTTTTTTCGCGATCTGGTGGTCTGTAGTGCCAAATCGAAGGTGGTCAGATCTCTCACTGATTTTTTTGCCAAATTGGACGAGATCTAGGCAAAGATCTGCATAAGTGATTTAATCCGTTCATTTTTCTCATTTTGCGCATAAAAAGAAATCACTTTTCATCCCTTTGATAGTGATTTGACGCTGTTTCTTTCCTTTTTTGAGCTGTACTTGTCGTTAACATTGATTTACCTAAAATAGACGATAACTAACCTTTTTTCTTTCTTGAAGGGATAACTAAATTATTAAGGAGTCTTTTTGATAAGCTAGTGACAGTTTATAATCGTTAAAATCACATCAAGTTAAAAAATATGAAGCATAAATATTTTTTAATACATATTTAATGTATAAAAATAATGAACTATTAATAACTCATTTTTTCTAGTCCTGTCAAAGAAACTCCCAATTTAAACCCCACTCAAATTTTGATCTTTTATGCTACCAAATTTTTTGTATAATCTTCACTTGTGCCCCTGCTCGAGTTTTGAAATTAAGTTTCTTATCGAATTCTTTTAGGGAAAAATAGATAAATACTCTTTTTGAGGGTATGAATTTAGATTTTTATTCCTTAGTCATGATTAATATTTTTTTAGTTAAATAACTATATTTGTTAAAAGAATATTAATTATGAGAAAAAATAAAAATTAAGACCATTGTACTCATAAAAATAAGTGCACTAATTTTCTCTCTCTCTCTCTCTCTTTTTTTTTTTTTTTTTTTTTTTAACATTCAATTGTAACCCCACTCAATTACAAAATCCATCTCTTTCTTTTTTGAATCCTTACTGTGTTTGTCTGTTTTTAAAACTTGTCAAAATTTAGAAATTCTCGCCGACTGAAGTCGTCATCAACTCTGTATTCAATTGTAAGATTATAACTATGACTCTATCTAATGAAAAGTTATTCTTATTCTTAAAATCCTGTATTTCCTAACTTAGCCACTACTCACTTAACATATCTAACTTACTCATTTAAATCACTCATTAACTTGAAGGGCATTTTTGAATGCTTTTCTATAAAAAAAAAAAAAAAAAAAAAAAAAAAAAAACTTGAAGTTTTTTTTTTTTTTTTTTTTTTTTTTTTTTTTTTTTTTAATAAAACTTCATTACTTAAAAGGACCATTTAATTATTTATAAAAAAATGAAGGATTCATAAAACGACTTTTTTTTTTTCCTCGAAAAATGATTTCGCAACAAAAAAAAAAAAAAGCACTTTTTTTCTTTTAAAGGAAGGCTTTTTTAAATTTTGACATATCTTCTTTTTACGTTATGTTTAGGATTTTGCGCTAGCTATGCCAAACAGTACCCACCAATGAAGCCATACGAATATGGGTTTCGAGTGTTCTTGTTGACATACTGTATAGTCTTGACGTCTGCGAGTAAAGCCTTTCTCCAAACGGCATTATACCGGTTGATGCTTATTGGCGTTGGTGCTGGGATTTGTTTGGTTGTAAGTATATGTATATTCCCCATTTGGGCAGGGGAAGATCTGCACAAGTTGGTGGTTAAAAATTTCAGGGGTGTTGCTGTTTCTTTGGAAGGTAAGTTTTATGTGTGCAGCCGTGTTTTACGTGCCTAAAAGGCTAAACATATTTATACACTAGCACTTTCATTGGAATGCAGAATCTCCATGCCAATATCAAAATTTGGTATTTGGACAGAAAAATACCCTCCAATCCAATGTGATGTTGTTGTACTTATGTCAAATTGTAATATTTGATTCTGTTTGTTAGTAAGAAGTTTACTTAATAATTCAATAAACAAATTTCCTTTACAAGTTCTAAGGTTACAAATTTATGACAAAAAAGTAAATGTAGCATTAAAATATCATTATACATTGGAGAAGATGCTTATTCTTTTTAATTACTTGATCTGAGTCACTTTATTTTTGCTTAGGTTGTGTTAAGGGATATTTGGAGTGTGTTGAATATGAGAGGATTCCTTCAAAAATTCTCATATATCAAGCTTCTGATGACCAGTTATACAGTGGCTATAGATCAGCTGTTCAATCTTCAACCCAAGAGGAAACTCTAGTGAGTTCATCTTACCATTTGTGCTTCTAGTCCCTTTCCTCAAGTAGGAGCTAAATCAGTTCATGAAACGTGATTGGCGATTTCGCAGTTGGACTTTGCATTATGGGAGCCACCTCATGGCCCTTACAAGGGTTTCAACTATCCATGGAAAAACTATATCAAAGTTGGCGGGGCACTAAGGCATTGCGCATTCATGGTCATGGCTATGCACGGATGTATACTTTCAGAAATCCAGGTAACATGCCCAATTATGCATATATCATGTACTCAATACACAATTCCACTCATTTGCCTAAGGCAAGGCAGACTTCACATGTTCAGTATCACTACTATAAATGACCATTTTCGCGAGAACATTTATAGCAACAAATCTTTTCGTCATCATAGGGGTTGTACCAATGAATTTTTTATTGGTAAAGACTTGTTTGGTAGAGTACTCAAATGCTTCACAAAAAGAGAACTGTATTCTCATTATAGCGATGAAAAGTTTTTAAAAATAGGATTTTGAAAATTTTTGTTTAGCATTAATTAGAGAATTGTTCATGACATCCTTTAAAAAAAAAAAAAAAATAAATAAATAATTGTGTTCATGACATGCCAATTACATGAAAAAGTGGATGAAACAACTATACCCATATGATATCTTTCCTATTATCAATCTATTTCATTAGAAGGTTTTTAAACTGTGGTTGCATTTGTAGGCACCACCAGAGAAAAGACAGGTTTTCCGAAGCGAACTTCAAAGGGTAGGTACTGAAGGAGCAAAAGTGCTACGTGAGCTTGGAAGCAAAGTAGAGAAGATGGAAAAATTAAGTTCTAAGGACATACTAGTTGAAGTACACGAGGCAGCAGAAGGGTTGCAAATGAAAATTGACAAGAACTCTTACATTCTTGTCAATTACGGAAGCTGGCAAGGAGAAAATCGGCCAAAGGAATTCGATGATCCCGAGAATCTTATGGACCTCAAAGAGAACGAAAACAAGAATTTGGTGATTTCATCACTTAGTCAAATGTGGGACGATCAGAATCCAGTTATGGGGCTTGACCCTTCCATTAAGGAATTGTCCGCAGACAATGTATTGAGGATACGACCGTTATCATGGCCTAAGCTTTCCTTCACCACAAATGCTATGCTTAATATTGAACAAGAATCAAAAGTATACAAGAGTGCAAGCTCCCTATCTTTAGCAACATTTGCTTCGCTTCTGATCGAGTTTGTTGCGAGGCTTCAGAATCTTGTGGATGAATTTGAGGAGCTTAGTCATAAGGCAAACTTTAAGGATCCCGTGGAACAATCGGATGCGAAAGATGTTGCCGGGTTTTGGACAAGACTGCTAAGGTGCCTGCCATTCATGAGTCCGAAACCGGATTCAGTTTGCCCAACATCATAGTTTTTGATTCAAAGATTGGGCATTCATCACCTATAATTAGTAAGACTGATATTTGTTTGTTTGTTTGTTTGTTTGTTTTTGCTAATTAAAATATATTTACTTGGATATGTATGGTCAGTAATTCTGCCTACTCAACATTATAGTTTGTAAATGTTCACATGTTTTTTTAAGTGTCCAACTAAAAAAATGAAAAGACATGAGTAGCACAAGTTGCTTATGTATTTTGACTTGTGTATTTTGACAAAAGTTCTCTCTTCAACAATATCAAACATAAGATTAAAAAAAAAAAAAAATTGTCTCTCTCTTTCAGGCGTTCCTTGTGATCATTTATTTCTCCTACCCTACTTTTATCTTTTTTTTTTTTTTTTGGCCTTTTCTTTTCCCTTCTCTTTTCCTTTTCGGAAAGGCAGAAAGCTACTCTTACCAGTTTCGTGAATCGTCAGAAATCAGAACACTTGGAAAAAAGAAAAAGGCAGCGACTTTCTAAATAAAATAAAATAAAAAAAGAAAGCAATCACTGTTATACTTAAACGTGCTGATCATCTCCAAACACTTAAATAAAAAAAAAAAAATAATAATTACATACAAATTACCCTCGTCATCGTCACCAAATCCCAAACTCCTCTGTTTTTCTCATCCTGAAAAAGTTTCATTTTTCTTCTGAGAAAAAAAATGGCGGCCAAGGTGGGGTCATTGAGACACAGTTTCGCCGAGAAAAGCAAAGAAAGACTGCTCTCAAGAAAAGGTTATTCGGATTTCGGTCTTCAGAACTCCGATGGCCGTGACGGAGCCGCCAAGTTCTGGTGCTTCCGATTCATGTCCGACGGGATCACCAATCTCTGGAACAACTTGCATAACATGTTCGTACAGTTGTACGAAATGGGCCGATCGGATCCTCGCAAATTCGTTTTCGCCATTAAAATGGGCTTTTCCTTGGCTCTTGTCTCCCTCGTCATCTTCTTCAAAGAGCCTCTCAAAAACGTCAGCCAGTACGCCATCTGGGCAATCCTCACTGTCGTTGTCGTTTTCGAATTCAGCGTAGGTACTATAATATTTTTTGTTCTTTTTGTTTTTTCAACTCAGATCTTGCCGTTCTTAGAGAAAACTAATAATTTTAATGTTTTTTTTTAGGTGCTACTCTTAACAAAGGATTTAATCGAGCTTTGGGGACATTTTCTGCTGGAGGATTGGCTTTGGGAATTGCGGAAATCTCTGTATTGGCAGGGAAATTTGAGGAAGTCATAGTTGTAATCAGTATTTTCATAGCAGGTTATCAAAAGTAATAAAATTTTTGCATTTTTATTTTTCAGCTGAAGGGCTTGTTTGAATTTTGACATTTTTTTCCTCCCTTTGTTTATTATGTTTAGGATTTTGTGCTAGTTATGCGAAACTGCACCCAAGAATGAAGCCATATGAATATGGATTTCGTGTGTTCTTGTTGACATACTGTATAGTCTTGATGTCTGCTAGCAAGGCCTTTTTCCAAACAGCATTTTTTCGGTTGATGCTTATAGCAGTTGGTGCTGGGATATGTTTGGTTGTAAATATATGTATATTCCCCATATGGTCAGGGGAAGATCTGCACAAGTTGGTGGTGAAAAATTTCCGGGGTGTTGCTGCTTCTTTGGAAGGTGAGTTTCGTGTATGTATTGGTATTCGTGTTTTAATTGCTTCAAAGGCAAAAATGTTTGTGTAAGATGTTGAATTGCGTGATCTGAGTAATTTGAGTTCTGTTTAGGCTGTGTTAAGGGGTATTTGGAGTGTGTTGAATATGAGAGGATTCCATCGAAAATTCTCACATACCAAGCTTCTGATGACCCATTATATAGTGGCTATAGATCGGCGGTTCAATCTTCAAGCCAAGAGGAATCCTTGGTGTGTAGGTCTTACCATTTTGTGTCTAGGCCTATTCCTTAAGTAGGAACTGAAATAATTCATCGAACTTGCTTGGTGTTTCTGCAGTTGGACTTTGCAATATGGGAGCCACCCCACGGCCCTTATAAAAGCTTCAACTATCCGTGGAGAAACTATGTCAAAGTTGGCGGTGCACTGAGGCATTGTGCATTCATGGTTATGGCAATGCACGGATGTATACTATCAGAGATCCAGGTAACATGCGCCACTATGTAGATTTCGTGTGCTCATGTGCAATCACAGTGACTTTTTAGTGAAAGATGAGTTCATTAAGTTGTTGATTGTGATGAATAAGTGATTATGTTTGGTAAAGGTGTAGTAATAGTGGAATGCAAAACATTATTTGGAAAATCCGTTTAGGAGTTATGAGAGAATTTGTTCTTAGCATGCCAATGCCATGAAGAAGGCAATCAAAACTATATTCCTACAAACAAGTATGTCTATGTTCCCATGGCATTCTCATAATCTAAGGAAAGAAGAGTTTATTATGTATGTCTTGCAATTGTGACGTTTGCAGGCACCGCCGGAAAAGAGAAATGTGTTCCGAAGCAAGCTTCAACGGGTTGGTACGGAGGGAGCTAAAGTGTTGCGTGAGCTTGGAAGCAAAGTCGAAAAGATGGAAAAACTAAGTTCTAACGACATACTTCTTGAAGTACACGAGGCAGCAGAAGACTTGCAGATGAAGATTGACCAGAACTCTTACATTCTTGTCAATTATGAGAGCTGGCAAGGAGAGAAACGGCCGAAGGACTTTGATGCCGAGAGTTTAATGGATCTCAAAGAGAATGAAAACAAGAATTTGGTGATTTCATCGCTCAGTGAAATGTGGGATGCCCAGAATTCAGTCACGGGCCTTGATCCTTCCATGTCAGAGGTGTCCTCAGATAATGTTATGAGGAAACAGTTAGTATCATGGCCAAGGTTTTCCTTCTCCACAAATGCCATGCCTAATATCGAACAAGAATCAAAAGTATATGAGAGTGCAAGCTCCTTGTCTTTAGCAACATTTGCTTCGCTTCTGATTGAATTCGTTGCTAGGCTTCAGAACCTTGTGGATGAATTTGAAGAGCTTAGTCAGAAGGCAAACTTTAAGGATCCCGTGGAACAATCAGATGCCAAAGAGGTTGCCGGGTTTTGGACAAACCTGCTATGGCGCCTTCCATTCATGAGTCGAAAACGGGATCCAGTTTCCTCAACATTATAGTTTCGGCTTTATGTATTAGAAATGATGTCCTAAAAGCATGAGATGTAATAGGATATTTATTATTTATTTAATAAAAGAGTTTATTTTTTATTTTATGAATATCACTAAAAATTATATGATTATTTATGTGTCTTTAAACATTATATATAAATGTTATATGTGATAGGATAATATTTAAAGATAATCAAAAATGATGTTTATAATGAATTTAATTAAAGTTTGAAATTTTTAGCTAAAACATTACTAATACATGGTATTCTCATTCAAAATGGAATAATGTTATCCGCACTATTAATATGAAGAGATATTAAATGAGTGTATTATGCATAATGAAATTATGTGGAACATAGACATAGACACTATGAATTTTTGATAATTTCTGTTAAGTATAAAAATTCTAATTGAGTCTTATATAAATAATTTTAATCCTGATTTATTAGTAGATTCATATTTGTAGATTTTCTTGTATTTTAGAGACATGATGAAGTGAGTAGTCTAGAATGTTATTATACGAGATAAAATCCATTCCTTTTTTAGAAATAAGAAGATAAATAATTCTTTTAAAATTGATTTGATACTTGAACCAGTTAGAGTTCCAATTCATAAATTTATTTTATGAATAATTGTCCATTAGAGAATCAATAGTACTCAAATATAAAGATGCAATTAGAGAGGTTAACGGATTTCACCTAACTCTAATTATGAATTATTTATGGAGGATTAATCTATATGCAATGACTATATCAAATGGACACTTCACAATTTAAAAGTAATTTTTGTCTATAATTACGAGAGTGCAATTTCAATTTTATAGTAGAGTAACTTTTGGAATTAATTAGTTAATTAAAGAGTTTAATTAATTATTAATTTTATTAGAGTTCGAAATTATAGGTCTATGAGTTTCCGCGCCATCCTTATAATCCTACAAGACACTAAAAGTAAAATGAGAATTTTAGAATTATGAGATTCTAAAATAAAACACTCAAGAATAATTAATTGAGAATTAATTATAAATTAACTAATGTGATTATTCAAATTTAAATTTGAATTTTAGAACACACATGTGAAGGTGTTCACATAGTGTAAACGCCTAGCACAGTGTGAATCCCTCTAGAATTCAGTTGCTTGCTCTTCAAGTTATCCAATTAACTTATTTGATAAGTTGTTCAATATGAAATTCAAATTAATTTAAGTTTGACTTTAATTAGAATTTGAATTTGAGTCAAAATTGGACTGCAGGATAAATGCATAATTGTGTCTCATTCTTTGCCTGCAGTATGCGCTTAGTGGTGGCCGACCATCATGTGGATAAGGAAGTGGATTTTGTTTCAAAATCAAATTAGAAGTGGAAGATAATTATTAAGGTTTATCTTAGAGATAAAGATTAAATTTCTTCTAGGAGTCTGACTACTAGAAGTCAGAATTAAACTGTAGGATAAATGCATAATTTTGTCTCATTCTTTACTTGTAGTATGCGCTTAGTGGTGGCCGACCATCATGTGGATAAGGGAGAGTGGATTTTGTTTCAAAACCAAATTAGAAGTAGAAGATAATTATTAAGGTTTATCTTAGAGATAAAGATTAAACTTCTTCTAGGAGTCTAGCTACTAGAAGTCAGAATTAAACTGTAGGATAAATGTAGAATTTTGTCTCATTCTTTACCTGCAGTATGCGCTTAGTGGTGGCCAACCATCATGTGGATAAGAGAGAGTGGATTTTGTTTCACAACTAAATTAGAAGTGGAAGATAATTATCAAGCTTTATCTTAGAGATAAAGATTAAATTTTTACGAGTCTGACTACTACTTTATAAATAAGAGATTCTAGAAAATTAGGTAACACAATTTTTGCTCTTCCTAGCATAGGTGGCTGAATTATAGAATGTGTGGAAAGGAAAAAATTTCTCCTAAATTTCACGTCGTGCATGTGTTGCTATTTGTAAAAAACTTGAGTATTTATTTACTAATTTCATTTTATTTTAGGTATGCCCATATATACGTCTTCGTAGATTTTAAGAATTGACAAAAAATATTAGGGTGTTCTAAATTAACTTACAGTAAAAAACATTCATGATCAAAGAATTTACGTTATCGATCTAAAGATGAGCATAGCCATTGAAGAGGGCCTGGAGGATCTCTCTTCTCATATCTTTTTTTTTCCCCCTTTGTTTTTATGATTCTGAGAAAAGCTAAACTTGGAAATCCCCAGTGTCAGGGACATTAAAAAATGCCGATATTATAGAATATAAAATCACATATATAAGTGAGTAAATGTGATAGAAATGAAAAACAAAGAGGAAGAAACTTTCCAGTCAATTTCATCATTTACATGCATGCATACTGTCTTGGAAGATATTTATAGAATAGAAGCAAAAGAGGTTCAGAGGAAAAAAAAAAAAAAAAAAACAAGGGGCGAGCATGAAAGGATTAATATCGTTGGTTCCTCCCTTGACTTTCTTAGAATGTTTGCCTTTCTTTCAAAAGCTTTACCATTCAGTTATTTAATCCTCATGTTTACTGGGATGTTTCAAATCATGAAATTGGTCTAATTCAGTTAAATCTTATATTTCTCTCACAAAATTTAAATTTTTATACAAATTATTTGATGTAAATCTATGAACTAAACGAGTATTTACTGTGTGAAAATAATAATTTAAGAAAATGCTAAGAAAGTCGCACAGTACTAAAATTTGAAAGGACCTTTTCTGCTTCACTTTCCCAATTTCCCCAGCTAGAATTACAGTAAGATCGAGAAGGGAAGGACATTGTGTGCGTGGGCCATTAATTTGAACTTTGAAGGCAAAAACTGGAAAAATGATGATATGGGGACACATTCCCAGCGGATGGAAACTGGCCCTTATACTGCTTCTTATTGGCCGATATTTAATGGTCTCATTGTGGCCCCCTAATATGACTTCAAAATATCATTCATGGAATGTGTGACGAATGAGAAGAATTGAAACTGAACTTTCAAGATACCAAGAATTTGAATATCCCAGCAAAATCACGACAAAATAGCAAACGACAGTTTATTTTTTTAACTTAAATTACATTAATAGCAGTTTTTGTGAATCGATTTGAATCATAATTTATTTATTTTAACTTAAATTAAAATAGTTTAATGATTTGAATTCATGAATTAAGATGTTGGCCGGTATTGGTCCACTCAATTTATTATTTTTAAGTAGTTGAAAATTTTGTAATTTTACTCTTAAGCCCCCTACTCTTTTTTTTTTTACTTTTATGTATGCCCTCACTTCATATCACTTTACTCTTTTAGTTTTTTAACCTTTTATCTAATATAAATTGAGAAATAAACTTTTGATCAAAAGGTGAACACTCATTATCACCTATTGTAATATGTCTTATTAGTTTTTTTTTTTTTTTTTTTTTTTTCATAGCTCTTGAAAAATATTGATTGTGATACATATTTTTCATGTGATTATTTTGGGTATGCCCCACTGTAGTGGAAAGCTTGTGTATGTATCAATGGACTAAAGTTAAACTCAATAAAAACTTGACGATCTAGTGGCTAAGAATTTTTGCAATAATCAACTAGCCACAAATGGGTTGGTTGTTAAAGCATTAATGACTTAAAAAGCATGAAAAAGACACTGATAAACCAAACTGAAATGTCACGTAAAAGTATTTTGTAGGAAGGAAAGGAAGAAAAATAATGGACGAAATACGAATTATTTGACACGGTAGAAAAAAAAAAAAAAAAGTATTTTAATAATTTTATCTTACTTATTTACTTATATAGGGGATGTCATGTTAAAAATCCAAAAACTTAAGTATTTTAATAATTTTTATCTTTAACTTATTTGGACAATCGTGTGGGTAAATTAGGGAAAGCCCAACACGTGAATAGGGAGATATATTAAAGACCCAACACATGATAATTTTAAATGGGGATAAAGAGTGCGTTCATGTTAGTTTACCAATCCATCGGTTATAAAATGCATTCTCCATCCTTTTATATTACGATTTAATGTGTGGTTTGTATTCTACGATTATACTTTAGTGCAAACGTCGGTTTTTATTAGTTTGGTAGTTGAACTGGCTACATCACTTTTTAGGAGTAAAGAACTGAACGGAAAAATCGGTTTGGTTTATTGACCAGCAATCAAGGGTGGTAATTTGTGTCGGGTTTAGAGTTAATATTTATAGAAATGACTTTAATTTTAATATGACTTGTGACACAAATGAGTAGAGAAATCTCTACTCTAATATGACCCACCTTAATACGGGTTGACATTAACACGACCTGCATAAATATGTAATCTTTGTAAAATACAACCAACGATTAACCCGTAACATGTTTAACCTGAAATTAATCTACAATTTGTCAATGACCCGCAATTTTTTACTTTAAATATACAATTTATGTACTAAAATCATATAAAAACAACATAAAACACATGTTCTAAAAATTAAACCAATTTCATACTATAACAACAATTAAGCTCTAAAATTCAAAACACATCAATCAAAACTAGAAAATAAATATATTTTTAAAATAATAAAATAATTGATCATGTAAATTTAGTGTTACACATATTGACATTAATACAACTATTTTATTACGGGTCACTTTTAAGTTGACACTAAAATAACCCGTGACTTATTATTTTAACACTAATCCTTAAAAAATCATGTCATTAATACATATTGTCAGTCCTACTAACAACGTTGATTTCTAATAGTTTTTCAGGCTATAAAAACCTGCAATTCAATTCTAAAGTAAGTTCCAAAACACCAAACGAACATCGAACTACCCACTGCTTAAGCGGATCGGTTAACCAAGCAACGAGGTCGATTATGTACATGGTGCTGACGTTGTTAGTTTTCTACGAGTGGTTTGCTCAATGACGAGAAGTTAACTAATTTGAAAGTGAGAAAAAAAAAAAGTAATTTCAATTTGCTTCTCTTGTGACAACATTTCTCTCTTCCATCCCCTCCAGCCTTGCAAGTTGCATGAATTAACAATGGATTCCTAGGTTTTATTTTATTTAAAAAAAAACGTTATTTCTCAATACTTTCCACTTCTATAGCTTACCTTTCTAAAACAAGTGATTCTCATCCTTTCCAATTTCTCCTGATAAAAGTACCACCTTCACTCCTCTCCATTATCTGGAAATTGTAGAAAAATGCTCCTCTAACAAGAAAGAATAAAATAATTGTGCCCTTTGTTAAATACTATAAGATTTATATTCACACTTATTTCTTCCATAATTCTGCACAAAACAAAACACACTTTTTAATTTTTCTCTTTTCCTTTTCATAAATAAAAAAGTGGAATTGAAATATTATGATTTTTTTTTAATATTTTAGGACTAACAAATTACATAATGATTGATTATTATAATGATTTTACTTTTTTTTTTTTCTATTTGAAAAATAATCTGAATGATGTTCTATATTTTAACCTAATAAGTAAGATTATACACTCACCCTTCTTTTCTCTACCTTTTCGTCACCACCGAACATCTTCAAGCCCAAAAGAAGCCCACAGGCTGGAAGGCCTTGTTAATTGGGTTAACAAACGTGTAATACGACACGACTCACTCTCTCGTAAACAGAGACAGCCGGCGGGAAGACAAAGGCACTGAGATCGGTTAGACCGCTTCCATTTCTCACTTTTGTTTTCTTAATTAATTTAATTTAACTAAATTCATTTCCTCGCAGGAAATGTGAAATTTCTTTTACAATTTCTCTCTCTTTACAGTGGTTAATCGATTGGGCAATATTCAATTCTTGCATTCTGTTTGGTTGCGGAGAAAGTTGAGGAAAGCAAGGCGAAATTACACTTCATTTTTGGTGCGTGTTTCTGTTTTCGTCATGCATTCTAATCACAGAATTTGGAGCAAAATTCAATTCAAATGAGCTAATTAATGAGCTTGGCGTTCTACTATTGTTTCTGAATCTTCTTAGATCCTATATAAATACGGCAGTTTTTGCTTTTTTTTTTTTTTTTAATTTAAATTTTCTGTTATTGTTTCAAGAATCATGCAAGAAACTTAGGTTCACTAATTTTTTTATTCACGATTTATCTGCTCCCAAATGCACATATATAAATATGTATTTTGGAATAATTTATATAGTTCTTGGTACTTCTTCTATTGTCATTTTGGGCTAGTTTGATATTTGAGGTCCGATCTAGGGCTTTTCTCAGTTAGTTTGCGTTGTTTCCTGGGAAATTGTAGTAATAATATCGTGTAGGGAAATTCGTGGAATTATATTGTAGACTGTGGTCGAATTTACGGTTTAGGGGTTCTATAATCGTGTTTTCGTGCTTTTCTAACACATTCTCAGCAATGAAGTGTGGATCATCTTATCATTATGGTTCTAAAATTTTTATGAGTTTTTTGTGTTTGGTTTCTATTTCATTGTCTTTTCCCCCCTTTTGATTATGATGAAGGCCTAGTCTTTTCTTATGTGATTGTTTATTTAGTTTACCAGTTTATAATTTATTTTCCAGATGACATTTTTTTTCTGAGCATTGATGAATTACATGTGACAATATGTAGTAACCAACACGCAACAGTTCTTCTGACGTTTTTCACCCTAATGTTTTCTGAAGATCTGGGATACATTTTGAGTGAGGATGTCTTCAGTTGACGAACCGCTCTATCCAATAGCTGTTCTCATTGATGAGCTGAAAAATGACGACATCCAGCTGCGCTTGAACTCGATTCGGAGGCTATCAACAATTGCACGGGCTCTTGGGGAGGAGCGTACTCGTAAGGAATTGATCCCATTTCTGAGTGAAAACAATGACGATGACGACGAGGTTCTCCTTGCAATGGCCGAAGAGCTGGGAGTGTTTATTCCATATGTTGGTGGAGTGGAGCATGCCCATGTTTTACTTCCGCCTTTGGAGACCCTATGCACTGTTGAAGAAACCTGTGTGAGGGATAAAGCTGTAGAATCTTTGTGTAGAATTGGATCTCAAATGAGGGAGACTGACTTGGTTGATTGGTTTATTCCTCTTGTAAAGGTCAGAAAACTCGTTTTTACATTTATTTAATGTGTACTTTTTAACATCGTTTTCTTCGAAGAGATGGAAGGATTTTTGAGTTTTCATCATGGTTGAGGAAGGGGTATATTTAGAAGATATCATTTGAGAATAGTTGAATTGGAAAGCTAGAATAGCTTTGATCATGCATGATATGAGTATCTTGAAGTTCACAATTTATTTGCAATGTACCCTTGCACAAGTAACACTGTTAGTCCCCCGCTAAAGTTTGTCTACTCCAGAAAACGCAAGGAGGGCGTGAGGGGGAATAGAGTAAGAGTGAGGGGGGAAGATGTAAATCCGGAAAACTAGGAGCTGACGTGGAGAAGTTTGTTAGAAAGAATGTAGGAGAGAGGGGATTTAAGGGTGTACGGGGGCACGAGGGGAGTTAGCTAATTTTTGGTATTTGCGAGAGCAGTGGGAGGGTGGGACCTCGAAATTCCCAGGGTCTTCCTCTGCCATTTTCGTTCTTTTCTTTTTTCCTTGAATCTGCGGATGTAACCAGCCATGGCAATCTAATCCATGGCTGTCTATTAGTAAATAAAAGGAGCATATGCCCCATTTGCGCTGCATTTAGCTGTTTCTTGCCCCTTTTTCTTTAAATTCTGTCTTCTAGAAGTTAGGCTCCTAACAAACACGATCCACTTATTTCATTAATTCTTTATTAACTCATGATTCAACGTCTTATTTTCAGAGATTGGCTGCTGGTGAATGGTTTACTGCTCGAGTTTCTGCATGTGGGCTTTTTCACATTGCATATCCCGGTGCACCAGAGGCGTTGAAAACAGAGCTGAGATCAATATACACCCAATTGTGTACAGATGACATGCCTATGGTTAGGAGGTCTGCTGCCACAAATTTGGGGAAATTTGCAGTGACTGTTGAACCTGCTCATTTGAAGACAGATATTATGTCAATGTTTGATGATCTTACACAAGATGGTAAGGGTTTAGCGTGGGTTCATATGAATGTTGATGACCATCTATTTTTTATTGTTTTCAATTAATTCTGTTTAATGTCTGCCGATACTTTCAGATTATTTGCAATTATTGGGTTATAATTGCCTGATATATTCTTATGTGGCCCATAGTAATTCAGGAAGTGCATGTGTTTTGATATCTTACTGCAATATAATTAGCAAGGACCTCTTATGTTTTCATTATTTTTTTCATCACCAGAGCAAGATTCCGTTAGATTGCTGGCTGTTGAAAATTGTGCAGCTCTTGGAAAGTTGTTGGAACCCCAAGATTGTGTCACACATATCCTCCCTGTTATTGTTACCTTCTCGCAGGTCTGTTAGCCAATATAGATCATTTTTGCTGTTAAACTCTACAATATATTTTTTTTATTTATCAATAAATGTTGGTCAAGAATCTTCATAAAATATTCTTTCCTTGGACCTTTAATTAAAAAAAAAAAAAATCTATGTAGATTCTTGGTTACCATGCATAACTTCTTGCAAATTCCTTGTTGAAGATAGGTCTGTCCATGTTGTGTCCAACTGTTACATACTTTCTTGGTCATAGACAATATCACGTAGCTGTTTTAAGGAATTTTACTAGACAGCGGAATCTTGTGTGAAAACTCAGGTAATAGGTATAATGTAAGCACTAGGCAATGAATGCACTCATGTTAATATTTAGTATTTTTGCCTGAACACTTTGCGTAAGTAGCTTGAATGTAGATTGGGCTTTATATTACATATATTAGAAATATTTTCAGAAGCAGGGGTATGGTTAACTGCAATAGAAACAAATATTAGGAATTTGCAATGACTCAAAATAATCTGAGTCTTGTCCAATGCATTCAATCAGATAATCTGATACTCGTCTTGCTAATTCTGTAAGCTTGTATTTGTTATATCTGAATAGGATAAGTCTTGGCGTGTTCGTTACATGGTTGCAAATCAATTGTATGAGCTTTGTGAAGCTGTGGGGCCTGAACCTACGAGGTAATAAATCTGTCTAAATTCAGATGTATTTTTAGTATAATTAAGAGCATAAAACTATAATCTTTCATGTTTTGCCACATAATTAGAACCATCTTTTCTTTGGCTAAGCAAGATTTCCGTATCTGCTTGTGTAATGATTATGTGTTGTTCCCTAGATTGTATATTGAATGTATGATTAATTGTTTTATCCAAAGGACTGACTTGGTCCCTGCATATGTGCGTTTGCTTCGCGATAACGAGGCCGAAGTGCGTATAGCATCTGCTGGCAGAGTGACAAAATTTTGCCGGATTTTAAGTCCAGACATTGCAATTCAGCATATTCTTCCTTGCGTTAAGGTGAAATGCTAATAAGAAGTTCTTAATTTGCTAATTTTCTTACTTGCCAATTAGGTGAGCTTCACTTCCAACTCTCACTGCCTTGTGACAAACCATGCAGGAACTATCAACAGATTCTTCTCAACATGTTCGTTCTGCTTTGGCTTCAGTCATAATGGGAATGGCTCCTATCTTAGGAAAGGTAAGAGTGTGGTACAACATGCAGCGTGCTTAGCATGATCCAGGAAAGAACTTTTCCGCAATCATATTTGTAAGCAATGGAAGATAGAAATTTTTTTTTATTCCTTCATAGTTTCAGAGAAATTGTGCAGGGATTATATAGACTTGGTGAGGTCTAATCTAATCCCTAAAACAGAGAAACGAAATCTGTAAATAAGGAAACAATACAAAGTCAAATATCCTCTCCTAATATCCGGATTCTCTATCTCCTAATATCCGGTCATACAACCATACAACTATTCCACAGCTCAATAGTTTCCTAATTTACCAACACTCCCCCTAAAGTTGGTGCATAGATATTGATCATGCCCAACTTACTTACACATGAATCAAATGACTGTCTCTGTAACCTTTTGGTGAAGGCGTTTGCAATTTGTTGAGTGGTTGGTAAGAATGGTACACAAATGACTCCATCTTCAAGTTTCTCCTTTATGAAGTGTCTGTCAATTTCTACATGCTTCGTACGATCGTGTTGAACTGGGTTATTAGCAATACTGACAGCCGCTTTATTATTGCAGAATAGTTTCATGGGTAGTTCTACAGGTTCATGGAGGTCTTCCAGCACCTTCTTCAGCTAAAGTATCTCACAAATTCCTTGAGCCATTGCCTTGTATTCTGCTTTTGCACTACTTCTGGCTACCACATTCTGTTTTTGCTTCTCCATGTTATCAAATTTTCCCATAAAAAGTACAATATCTAGAAGTGGATCTTCTGTCAGTCACAGAACCTGCCTAATCTGCATCAGTATATACTTCAATTCTTCGTTGATCACTTTTTTGGAAAAATAATCATTTTCCAGGAGTTCCTTTTAAGTATCTCAGAATTTTGTAAACAGCTTCCAAGTGTTCTTCATAGGGAGCATGCATAAACTGGCTTACCATGCTAACAGCAAAAGAGATATCTGGTCGAGTGGGATAAATAGATCAGCTTTCCCACTAGATGTTGATATCAGCCTGTATCAATCGGAACTCCATCTCTTCAAGTTTTGAGTTAGGCTCCATAGGAGTATCTGAAGGCTTGCATCCACTCATACCGGTTTCTTCCAAGAGATCTAGAATATACTTCCTTTGAGAAATTACTATGCCCTTTTTTGATCTTGCAATTTCTATTCAAAGAAAGTATCTAAGAGAACCTAGATCTTTAATCTCAAATTCAGTTGAGAGATTTTTCTTCAATTTGTCCATTTCCTCAGTGTCATCACCAGTGAGAACGATATCGTCCACATACACAATTAAGATAGCAATTCTACTTTATGCAGAAATCTTTATGAACAGACTGTGATCTGACTGTCCCTGTAAGAACCCTTGAGACTTTACAAATCTTGCAAATCTGTCGAACTGGGCCCTTAGAGATTGTTTAAGTCCATATAAGGACTATTTCAATCAGCAAATCTTCTTCCTGAAGCTGTCACTAAACCCTGGGGGAGCCTCCATGTATACTTCTTCTTCTAAGTCTCCATTAAGAAAGGGATTCTTGACATCTAGCTGATGAAGAGACAAATCTAGATTAACTGCAACAGAAAGTAATACTCTTACTCTATTCAACTTAGTAACCGGTGAAAAGGTTTCTGAGTGATCAATGCCATAAGTTTGTGTAAACCCCTTGGCAACCAATCGAGCTTTGTATCTCTTGAGAGATCCATCAGAATTGTACTTCACGGTGAACACCCATTTACACCCAACTAGTGTTTTCCCTTCCGGACGATCCATTTTCTCCCAAGTTTTATTCTTCTTAAGAGCTCTCATCTCCTTAAGGATTGCCTCCCTCCACTCAGGAACTTCTAGAGCATCCTAAAAATTACTGAGAGTGAAAGTATGCTCTCTGATTTTCTCTTATTACTTGAATGAAAAATTACAGCTATACATATAGAGGAATGGTTGTAGTCTACAACCATGTGAACAGAATAAAATCAAATAGAATAAGGGAAATAATCTAGCCTAAATAGGGAAAGAGAATAAACGGAAATTAGGTAACTTAATACAAAATATTCAGCTATCCTAATATAGAATAATGCAGCCCTGGAAATCCGAACTAACTAAGGCAAGATTTCAACACTCCCCCTTAAGCTGGGTTGTAGATATCATTCATACACAGCTTGCGATTCAGTTTTTCAAAGTTAGTTCGTGGAAGAGTTTTAGTGAGTATGTCAGCTGTATGGAACTTGGTAGGAGTGTAGACCAGTTGTATAATTGCTTTCTCAATCTTCTCTGAGATGAAATGCGTGTCAATCTCTATGTGCTTTGTCCTGTCATGGTGCACGGGATTCTTTACAATGCTTATGGCTGCTTGGTTATCATAGAACATCTTGATGGACTTTTCACTTGGTACTCCTGGCTCACCAAGTAGTCTTTGTATCCACATTCCTTTACAGATACCTAGAGCTAGTGCTCTGAATTTAGCTTCTGCATTGCTTCTTGAAACTACAGATTGTTTCTTGCTCCTCTAAGTCACAAGGTTTCCCCAAACATAGGAACAATACCCAGATGTAGATCGACTGTCTAAGATATTTCCTGTCCAGTTTGCATCTGAGAAGACTTCAATATCTCTACGGTCATTCTTCTTGTATAATAGGCCTTTTCTTGGTGTCACTTAAGATACCTTAAAATCCGGTTCACAGCTACCATACGTTCTTCTATTGGGTTGTTCATAAACTGACTTACAACACTAACAGAGAAACCAATATCAGGTCGTGTGTGTGAGAGGTAGATTAGTTGTCCCACTAGTCTTTGATATCTCTCCCTGTCTACTGGAGCACTATTTTCTTCAGTCCCTATCTTTTTCGTTGAATCCATTGGAGTGTTTGCAGGCTTACATCCCAGCATGCCTATCTCCTTTAGTAAGTCCAGAACATACTTTCGTTGAGAGACGGATATTCCTTTCTTGGATCGTGCCACCTCCATGCCTAGGAAATATTTGAGCTCACCGAGCTCTTTGATTTCAAATTCCTTGGCCAAAAGCTTCTTCAATCTCAATAATTCTCCTTCATAATCATCTGTTAGAATAATATCATCAACGTACACAATCAGTACTGTTATTTTTTTCTCTGGAGATAACTTCACAAACAATGTATGATCTGCCTGACATTGTGGGTACCCTTGCCTCACTACTGACTTTGCAAACCTGTCAAACCATGCATGAGGAGATTGCTTGAGTCCGTACAGAGATTTTTTAAGCGTGCACACTTTGTTGTTGTTGAGGGAATTTTTCAGTCCCGGTGGTATTTTCATATACACTTCTTCTTCCAGATCACCATTTAAGAATGCATTTTCTACATCCAGTTAGTGTAATGGCCAATCTCGGTTTGCTGCAAGGGAAAGAAGAACCCGGATAGTATTGAGTTTGGCAACTTAAGCAAATGTTTCCTGGTAGTCTATTCTATAGGACTGAGTAAAGTCCTTAGCAACCAGGTGGGCCTTTAGTCTTTCGATACTACCGTCAGCCTTATATTTGATAGTAAAAATCCATTTATAGCCAACTGGTTTCTTGCCAGGAGGGAGGTTTGAGATTACCCATGTGCCATTTTTCTCCAAGGCTCTAACTTCTTCACCAACTGCCTTCCTCCACTTTGGATTCTGGAGAGCTTCCTAAATAAAATTAGGTACCTGCACACTATCAAGAGCCGAAACAAATGCCTGATAGGATGGAGATAATTTTCCATAGGAGACAAAGTTGTAGATGGGATGTTGTGTGCATGTTCTAACACCCTTTCTTAGAGCAATCGACATATCACAATCATCAGTGGCAATTGCTTCATTCTCAATCTCAAGAGTGGAAGTTTCCTTACCTGAGTGAATTTGAACAGGTTTTGGACTCAGTACAGGTTTTTGAACATGTGCGAGAGGAGTTGAGTGCTCTATCTCTCTTTCGGGCCTTTTTCTTTTAACATAGACACGAAGCTCTTTACTTGTAGTTTGTGGTGATTTGGAGTGATTGTGGACAGGAGAGGATGGATTAGAAACTGGATTTTGTGGTGAGTTTGCAGGTGGTTGTTGACTCTTGGATTCACTATCAGGTTGTATATGATCCATAGTCTCAGGAAGAATTTCATTGGACTGTGGTGAATGACCAGAATAGGATTCAGTATTGGCTGGAACATCCCAAAGTTGATATTCCCTCATGCTCTCCCCTTGACTTTCAGATTTGGAGTAGAAGGGTTGATGTTCAAAGGTCACATCCATTGAGTTGTAAAACTTTCAGGTAGTAGGTGAATAATACTTGTACCCCTTTTGGTTTGAGGAGTACCCGAGAAAAATGTTGTCGTGAGCTGTTGATAGAATACAATTTGGCGAGATTGTTGTAATTTGACAGCTATTAAATTTGCCTTATTTAGTTGTTTCCATATATTGTAAGTTACCCTGTTCATTAGCCTAGATTAGTGGAGGCTGTAATACTCTTTGTACGATATATATACGTCCCCATTGTACCTAGAAAAACATCAATAACAAAAAGGAGGAGAAGAAATTTCCATCTGCCATCATGGTATCAGAGCGGGGATTCTAGGACCTCTAGAATTTCTGATCTGATCATATTTGAAGAAGGAAAAAAGGAGAGACTGTGAGCAATGGGAGATCTGGTGGAACAACCCATTGGAGACCCCTCGACCAACTCAATCCTTCAAGATCTAACAACCAAAATGACGCAAGTGTTGTCTCAGAACCAGACCCAGATTCAAACATCAAGCCATGATTCCTCTGCAACACAGATTGGCATCAGGCTAGACAGTAACAATTATGCTCTATGGTCCCAGGTTGTCGAGATGTATATCTCAGGCAAAGACAAGTTGGGATATATAAATGGGGATTTTCCACAGCCCCAATCGACAGATCCTAATTTCAGGAAATGGAGAACAGAAAATGCTGTGGTGAAAGGATGGTTGATTAACTCTATGGACCCGAGTCTGATCGGCAACTTCATCAGATTTCCAACGGCGAAGGCGGTGTGGGACGCTATCGCCACAACCTATTTTGATGGTACAGACACCTCTCAAGTTTATGCTCTCAAGAGACAAGTACCCAAACTCAAACAAGGAGGGGGATCTATTGAAACATACTACAACAATCTTCAAGGCCTGTGGAGAGAGATCGATTTTCGCCGTCCGAACCCGATGAAGTGCGAAGACGATATACAAAAGTATAACTCTATTATACAGGAGGATAGAGTTTATACTTTTCTAGATGGGCTGGACAATCGTCTTGATAAAATTCGAGGAGATGTGCTTCAAATGAAACCATTTCCTACGGTGGAACAGGCTTATGCACATGTTCGTAGAGAAGACTTGAGGCAGGGAGTGATGTTGACAAAAGGAGATACCACGGCTGGTGTTGCTATGCTTTCTAGACAGAAACTACAACAGCCTTCTTCACTTCAAATATTGCCTGGTGGAGTAAGTGGTGATATTGTCAAAGGTGGACCCAAGAACATGACCACAAAGACAAAATCACCAATAGAAGGTGGAGGTTGTACACACTGTGGGAACATAAAGCATACACGTGAAACTTGTTTCAAGTTACACGGTTATCCAGAGTGGTGGAATGAACTCAAGGCAAAGAAAAAACGAGACGTTGCTACTGCCAATACAGTGACTAGCGAGAATCTTGGACGAGCTGCACTCATTACAACAGAACCACAACTCTCCCTTATTCCACACGGAGGTGCCCTCACTTATACAGATGAAACCACAAACCTCAGCGACTCAGGTAACAATGGTTGTGCTCTATTTTGTTCTAACCAAAAGGATTACCACGGCTGGATTGTTGATTCGGGGGCCACAGATCATATGACATTTGATCCACAAGATTTTGTCGAGACATCACAACCAAAACGGACGTGTATTGCCAACGCTAATGGAGTTACATATCCAGTCTCAGGGGCTGGGACAGCTGCTCTCTCACCATCTTTTTCTCTACCAAACACTCTATTAGTTCCATCTCTTTCAAATAAACTATTATCTGTTGGCCAGGCTACCGAGGAACTAAATTGTCGGGCACTAATCTACCCGAGTTTTTGCCTTTTTCAGGATATTCTCACCAAGGAGATCATTGGGCGTGGTACTAAAAGGGGAGGACTTTATTACATGGATGATTTCAGTGTTGGTAGAGCAAATAATGTACATCAAACCGGAACCAAAGAAAGGCAGATTTGGTTGTGGCATCGCCGGCTTGGGCATCCGTCATTTCGCTATTTAAAGCATTTATTTCCAGAACTATTTATGAATGTGGACGAGTCAGTTTTTAAGTGTGAGACATGTATTCTGGCCAAAAGTCATCGTGTGCCTTACCCAATAAAATTGCATAGGTGTGAGACTCCATTTACCTTGCTGCATTCAGATGTATGGGGACCAACTCCCATTTCTATTGGTTCGGGTATTAGATGGTTTGTCACTTTTGTAGATGACTGTACACGTATGACTTGGCTCTATCTAATGAAAAATAAACATGACGTGTTTGGAATTTTTCAATCTTTTCATAGTATGATAAAGACTCAATTCTCAGCAAAACTTCAGATTCTTCGCTCCGATAATGGTGGAGAATATGCCAACAATGAATTTCAAGAATATTTTCAAGCACATGGTCTTTATCATGAGACTAGCTGCTCTCAAACACCGCAACAAAATGGTGTCGCGGAGCGGAAAAATAGACACATCCTTGAAACAACTCGAGCACTCTTAACTGCAGGTCATGTACCTCGCCGCTATTGGACTGATGCTGTTGTTACTGCAGTTTATTTATTGAACAGAATGCCCTCACGAGTATTAAGTTTTAAAACTCCGCTGCAAACTCTTGCTGATCATGCACCTTTGCCATCCGTTTTGATGCTTCCGCCACGAATTTTCGGTTGTGTTGCGTATGTTCATCTTCATAAAATTCATCGAACAAAACTTGATCCATGTGCTGTTCGTTGCATTTTTTTGGGATATGCAACTCATAAAAAGGGTTATCGGTGTTATGATCCTACTACTCGGCGTATTTACACCACCATGGATGTCACTTTCCTCGAATCTGAAACTTTTTTTCCAAATCTAGCCACCCATTCTTCTCTTCAGGGGGAGATACTACATGAAGAGCAGAGTTGGGAAAATTGGCCAGGCTTTGAGGATATTTCAGATTTGAATAATATGACAGATGAGGTTCGGCCAGCTCTAGTTGATGGTCAAACTGAGGTATTGACTAAAGAACCAATGGTTATGACAACGGAGCAAAAAGAAGACACTGAAGAAGCCAAGACCATAAGTGAAGAGTCCTCCCCTCATTTGTTAGTACCAGACCAACCTCCTGAGAATACTCCTGAGGTACATTCACTAAACATTTCTCCTACTGATATTGTAAACAACTCGGTTAGATATAAATTACCTTTCAGGCACAACCGTGGAAAGCCACCCAACCGTTACTCGCCTGACTATGAAGAAAGCAAATCAAAATACCCCATTGCCAACCACGTCTCAACTCAAATGTTATCGGAACCACTCAAAGCTTTTGTGCACAAAATATCTGCCGATCATGTTCCTAACAAACTACAGGAAGCTTTGAACGACCCCAAGTGGATCCAAGCAATAACTGAAGAGATGAAAGCACTACAAAAGAACGAGACATGGACTCTTGTACCTCTGCCAAAGGGAAAAAAAACGGTTGGATGCAAATGGATTTTTTCCATTAAACACAAAGCCGATGGATCAATTGAAAGACACAAAGCAAGACTTGTGGCGAGAGGATATACCCAGACATATGGTATAGACTATCAAGAGACTTTCTCACCGGTGGCAAAATTAAATACTGTCAGAGTACTGCTATCTCTTGCTGCAAACTTAGATTGGCCATTGCACCAATTTGATGTAAGGAATGCCTTTCTACATGGAGATCTTAAGGAAGAAGTCTACATGGATATCCCACCTGGCTTTGTCAATACATCGAACACTGAGGTCGTTTGCAAGTTGCAGAAGGCGTTATACGGATTGAAGCAATCACCTCGAGCTTGGTTCGGACGATTCAGTACAGCAATGAAGAAGTATGGTTTCAAGCAGAGCAATTCAGATCATACCTTATTCTTGAAACATCGACAAGGAAAGGTAACAGCTCTAATAATCTATGTTGATGACATGATAATTACAGGGAATGATAAAGAGGAAATTTCTAGATTGCAAAGATGTTTGGCAACTGAATTCGAAATGAAGAACCTTGGGGGATTAAAATATTTTTTGGGTATAGAAGTAGCTCGGTCAAATCAAGGCATATTTCTTTCACAAAGGAAATATGTACTTGACTTACTGGCTGAAACAGGGATGCTTGATTGCAAACCTGCAGATACACCGATTGTCCAGAATCATGGATTGGGAAAACACTCCAATCAAGTACCCACAAATAGAGAAAGGTATCAACGTCTAGTTGGAAAGTTGATTTACTTATCTCACACGCGTCCAGATATTGCCTATGCTGTGAGCTTGGTAAGTCAGTTCATGCATTATCCTAGTGAAGATCACATGAATGCAGTATTTCGGATTCTACGCTACTTGAAGTCCTCTCCTGGGAAAGGGCTTATGTTTAAGAAAAATAATCATCTAAATATTGATGGTTATACAGATGCAGATTGGGCTGGAAGTATTGACGACAGAAAATCTACTTCCGGTTATTTTACCTTCTTAGGAGGTAATCTAGTTACTTGGAGGAGTAAGAAGCAAAAGGTTGTTGCGCTATCTAGTGCAGAAGCTGAATTTAGAGGGATGACTAAAGGTCTTTGTGAGCTCCTTTGGTTGAAGGAGCTATTAAAAGAAATTGGGTACGTGTCTAGCTCTACGATCTAGTTCAACATGATCGCACAAAACATGTCGAAGTGGATCGTCATTTCATCAAACAAAAACTTGAGGCCAAGATTATTCAGTTTCCGTTTGTGAAGTCAGAGGATCAACTGGCAGACATACTTACAAAGGCTGTCTCAAGCAAAGTTTTCTACAACTCACTTGACAAGTTGGGCATTAGAGATATCTATACACCAACTTGAGGGGGAGTGTTGTCGTGAGCTGTTGATAGAATACAATTTGGCGAGATTGTTGTAATTTGACAGCTATTAAATTTGCCTTATTTAGTTGTTTCCATATATTGTAAGTTACCCTGTTCATTAGCCTAGATTAGTGGAGGCTGTAATACTCTTTGTACGATATATATACGTCCCCATTGTACCTAGAAAAACATCAATAACAAAAAGGAGGAGAAGAAATTTCCATCTGCCATCAAAAAATGCACTTGATGGATTTAGATCTAATTTGCTACGATTTTGCTGATGGATATGAACAAATGCGGAACACCCGAATACCTTTGGATCTAAAGAAGAAATAATTTTAGTATGTGGGTAGTTTTGGAGAAAGACTTGATAAGGAGTTTGGAATTGGAGAACTCGGGAGGGCATTCTATTGATCAGGTTTGCAGATGTAAGGACCGCTTCTCCCCAGAAATACTTTGGAACATTATCGGAGAACATGAGAGATCGAGCCACCTCAAGTAGATGTCTGTTTTTCCTTTTTGTAATCCCGTTTTGTTGGGGAGTATCAATACATGATCTTAAGTGGACTATGCCCTGACTCAAGAGGTAATTACCAAGGATAGTTTTGAAGTATTCTTTAGCATTGTTAGTTTTTAAAACTCGAATCTTGGTTTGGAATTGGATTTGTATCATGGAATTGAAATTTTGAAAAATTTGACCTACTTCAGATTTTTCTTTCATGAGAAATATCCAGGTCAATTTAGTGTGATCATCAACAAATGATATGAACCATTGAGTTCCAATTATTTTTTTTACTCTTGAGGGGCCCCAGACATCACTATGGATCAAGGCAAATGGTTGAGATGGCTTATACGAATGACTAGGATAGCTACTACGAGTATGTTTGGCAAGTTGACAAATTTCACAATAAAAGGGCATTGAACTTTTATTGATAAACAAAGAAGGAAACAGTTTTTTCATATACATAAAATTTAGATGACCAAGTGTCATAGCATAATTTCACTATCTTTATTGACATAAGAATTTAAAACTGATTGACTCTTAAAGGACACACCACTTTCATTTTGAGCTTGTCTTCTTAGAGGAGTGTTGTTTTTGAGTAGATAGAGCCCAAAATACATCTCAGCATTGCCAATCTTCCTCCCCAAATCCAATTCCTGAAATTCACACAAGTTTGGAAAGAATATAGTTACACAATTCAGATCACTGGTCAATTTACTAATTGAAAGTAAATTACAGTCCAAACTAGGAACATGGAGGACAAAGTTTAGAATCAAGTCCTTAGTAATTTGGACCGAGCCTGTTCCCTCAACTTTGGATGAGGAACCATCAACAATTTGGATGGTAAGATTCTCACTGGATGGCCTGTATTGGTAAATAATAGTTGCATCTTCCGTCATGTGATCTGACGCTCTAGAGTCAATAATCCATGGTTTCACGTTCCCTTTATTAGCTATAAAGGCCATTGGAAGGTTGCCTTTTTGTGCTAACATACTGGTTCCAGACATCGAAGTACTTGGCTGAGGCTGTGCATTCTGGCTAAAAAACTTTTGTAGGACTTCAAGTTGTTCTTTGGTGAAAGGACTTGTCTCACTAGCAGCTGGACTATCTTCTTTGGAGGCAGCAACATAGACACGATTTTCTTTGTCATTTGTTGGTTGTGAGGGCTTCCAATCAACGGGTTTGCCATGAGTTTTCCAGCAATTCTCTCTGAGATGTCTTGGTTTGCGGCAGTGGTCACACCATGGTCTTCCTCTCCTCTGCTGATTGTCAATATTGTTGTTTGTTGGCAGTCCTCATGCTGCAAGGGCAGATCCTTCAAGTGTTGGGGTAGATTCCTGAGGTCCCATCATTACCTTTTTCTCACTTTCTTCACGTCAAACTTCTGAGAAGGCCTCACGAATGCTAGGAAAGGTTTGGTCCCCATTGCTCTTCCTCTGACTTCGTCTAAATTTTTGTTGAGGCCGAGAAGAAACTTGAACGTCCGTTTCTACTCCACAATTTTCCGGTAGAGGGCTGTGTCATCAGGGCGCTTCCATGTGTGGTACATCAAGATGTTGCCAATAGCGAGTGAGAGTATTAAAGTACTGAGTGACCGTGAGGTCTCCTTGGCGAAGATTGTGTAATTTTGCCTCGATTTCAAAGTGTTTTGAAGTATTCTCAGAACTTGAATATGTTTCCCTAACAACATCCCAGATTTCTTGTGCGGTTCCGTATAAGAAAAAATTCTCTCCTATCTCATTGTTCATCGAGTTAAAAAACCATGACATTAACATATGGTTCTCGGTTTTCCATTGCCTGGATTTGGGATCATTCTTTTCTAGAATGGTGACTTCACCAGTGAGGTATTCATCTTTGCCTCTCCCACAGACAAACATCATAACCGATTGGGACCATTGGAGATAGTTTTGACCATTGCTTTTGTAGCCGGTAATGGGAAGTGGAGTGTCTGGACCTCCATGGCTGCTCGAAGTTGGTGCTACAGTTTCTGGTTTGGAGGTTACTTCGGATGTAGAGCTTTGTCTCTCAGTAGCCATGTCGTATTTGGCCATGAAAAAGGGATTAGGGTTTTTCATAGGTAGGCTCTGATACCATGAAAATTATTGAGAGAGAAAGTATGCTCTCTGATTTTCTCTTATTACTATTAGCTATACATATAGAGGAATGGTTGTAGTCTACAACCATGTGAACGTAATAAAATCAAATAGAATAATAAGAGAAATAATCTAGCCTAAATAAGGAAAGTGAATGAACGGAAATTAGGTAACTTAATACAAAATATTCAGTTATCCTAATATAGAATAATGCAGCCCTGGAAATCCGAACTAAGGCAAGATTTCAACACTTCTCTAGAGTTCTCATTTCCTCAAGAACTATCTCCTCAAGGACTGCCTCTCTTCACTCAGGAACTTCTAGTGCATCCTGTATATTATTTGGAATCACAACACAAGACAATTTTGAGGTAATTGCCTGAAATGATGGAGACAGACTCATAGGATGTGGAAAACGCAATGTATTGATTTTGTAAATAGGATATATTAGGAAAGTTTGAAATTTATATTTTGTATCCCTAAGATTAAGGTAATCAGTTAGTTTCCTGATATCCCATGAATAATGGGATAAGGTGTAATCTAGGGGCCCGTTCACTTCGCTGATTCGAGTTTTTAATTCGAGTTGAGATTTGATTTTATGTGAGAGTTTTTTACTGTAGCAAGAAAGTTAGATGTGATTGTTTATGAGAGCTTTTTACTGTAGCAAAACTCGAATTCTAAACTCGAATAAGCGAAATGAACGGGGCCTAGGAGATTTTAGTTTTGTGTACAAAACCCTAAGAGGGCAAGCTGTATAGAATTAATTCAGAGAATAAGAAATATTTTTTTCTCCTATTTTTCCACATGGTATTAGAGTCCTAGGTTTCCTAGGTTTATTTTTTCTTAGGCCTTCATTGCCGTTTCTTTCTTGGCTTTCATTGTCAAGCCTCATCACAGGGCCTTTATTGCCCATATCCATTATCTCTATCCAAAAGCCTTCATTGTTGCTGTTTTTTTTTAAGTTCCATTGATTCACTGCCGCAACTTTGACCACAGCCACTATGTATGGAACTGTACGGACACACCGAAACTGTCGTTGCCTTTGTTCGCTGCTGTTGTGTTCTGATCGTGGCCTTCATCGGCAAGGGTTGTTTTTTTCTTTTCTCTGCCGAGTCGCCGTTGCTGTCAGGACGCTTCCGTAAGAGAGTGAGATGGGGAGTCTCAGCCAAGAGGAAATTGAACGAGTAAGATCTCATATAGGCAATCTCGACAAACCGTCAGGTACTTGTTCATTGGCGTATTCAGGTGAGTCTTCATTTCTCATTAGATTAAATATCTCAGATATAACCCTTACCGGCTCCTGGGTCATTCACTCCGGTGCTACCGACCATATGACCCACTCACCAAACATGTTTGCCTCATATACCCCATGTTCAAGCAGTAGAAAAAGAACTACCGCAGATGGATCATTAACCACTGTAGCTGGCATAGGAGATGTTAAAATAAGCCCATCATTGACATTAAAAAATGTTCTCCATGTTCCTCGATTGACTACAAACCTTGTTTGTGTCCAAAAGCCTACCAAATATTCACATTGCAGAGTGTTTTTTCACCATAGTTATTATTTATTTTAGGGCGAGGGTTTGGAGAGGACGATTGGACGTGCTAGAGAACAGGATGGACTCTACCTTCTTGAAACACCTAGTCAATCGAGGAACATGGATCAAAACCCGAGTTTCCCCAGCCTCGGTTGATGTTACTTTCCATGAAGACAAATCCTATTTCAATGATCCTTATCTTCAGGGGGAGAATTCAATAGTGGAAGATAACGGACATGGGGGATTTTCTATCTCTTGATCTTCATCCATCAAAACCCGAGTTTTCCCAGCCTCACTCTCCTGAACCTGAGCCTCACTCCACTGAAACCGAACCTCACTCCACTGAACTCGAACTTGACAACCTAAATTCTACCATTGAGAATGTAAGATTTGGCAAAGGCAAAGCGTTTTCAAGAAGGAAGAAGGCTATCCCGGAATCTGTGCAAGTTCAAGACTCCAACCAGAGCTCTAGAAATAAGGTAATAATTTATGATCATTTTTCTAAAACTTACATGAATAATGATGATCAGGATCTTTTCATTGCCATTAGAAAAGGAGTTAGAGAATGTGTAAGTCGACCTTTATACCCACTTGCACAATTTCTTTCCTTTGAAAAATTCTCACCATCTCATCAAGCCTTTCTTGTCAACCTAAATACTATTATCATCCCTACTAATTTGTCTGAGGCTGTAACTGATGAAAAATGGAGACAGGCTATGAATATGGAGATGGAAGCATTGGAGAAGAACAAAACTCGGGGGCTTATGAAATTAGAAACCAGTGGGATGTAAATGGGTTTACACTATGAAATATATGGCATATGGTTCAATAGAAAGATACCAGGCGAGGTTGGTTACTAAGGGGTATACTCAGACCTATGGGATTGATTACCAAGAGACATTTGCTCCGGTGGCTAAAATGAATACGGTAATAGTTTTGTTATCATTAGCAGCCAATTATAATTGGGAGCTACAATAGTTTGATGTCAAGAATATGTTTTTGTACGAAGAACTAGAGGAGGAAATCTACATAGAGGTTCCACCGGGTTATGATCATAACGTAGCTGCACACACAGTATGTAGATTGAAGGTCTTGTATGCACTTAAGCAATCGCCGCGAGCATGGTTTGGAAGATTTGCAAAGGTAATGACAGCTAGGGGATATCGGCAAAGTCAAGGAGACCATACACTGTTTGTCAAACACTCATCTTTAGGGGGAGTTACAGTCCTCTTAGTATATGTTGATGACATAATAGTGATGGGAGATGATGATGAGGAAAGGCAACGTCCCAGTCGATGTTTAGCTAAAGAATTTGAAATTAAGATGCTAGGGCAGCTGAAGTATTTTCTGGGAATCGATGTGGCGCATTCCAAGCAAGATATTTTCATCTCACAACAAAAACATGTTACCGATCTTCTCAAAGAAATCGGGAAGACCACGTGCAAGCCGGCGAGCACTCCAATAGCTCTGAATTTGAAGCTCGGAGAAGCGGAAGATGTCGCAGTGGATAGAGAGTTGTATCAACGCTTGGTGGGGAGACTTAGCTATCTCATATTAGGCCAGATATAGCATATGCGGTAAGTGTGATTAGTCAATTCATGCATAATCCAAAGGAGGTACATCTACATGTAGCATACTGAGTATTGCATTATCTCAAAGGGACACTAGGCAGAGGTATTTTGTTCAAAAGGAATGGAGTAGTGCTTGAAGCGTACACAGATGCAGACTATGTTGGGTCAGTGGTAGACAAACGGTCAACTTCCGATTATTGCACTTTTATTGGTGGAAACCTTGTGACGTGGAGGAGCAAGAAACAGAATGTTGTAGCTCGTTCTAGTGCAGAGGCCGAATTCTGAGCGATGACTCAGGGTGTGTGTGAATTGCTATGGTTGAAGATTATTTTAGAAAATTTAAAGATCAAGTGGGATGGCCCAATGTGATTCTATTGTGACAGCAAATCTACAATTAGCATAGCTCACAATCCCAATACAACACGATAGAACAAAGCACATTGAAATCGACACACACTTAATCAAAGAGAAGCTGGATATTTTGTATCGCTAGGATTAAGGTAATTAGTTAGTTTCCTAATATCCCATGAAGAATGGGATAAGGTGTAATTTAGGAGATTATACTTTTGTGTATAAAACACTAAGAGGGCCAACTGTATAAAATTAATTCAGAGAATAAGAAATATTTTTTCTCTCCTATTTTTCCACATTGTTAAAGTATAAAACTATTGTTGACCTACCTTCTAATAGCTTAAGCTTTTGGGATGGATTGGTGAACTAACATGGTATCAGAACGGGAGGTCCTGAATTCAAACCATCGTAGTTGCACTTTTTATCCCCATTTAAAATTGTGTTGGGTCTTTAATATATCTCAGACTTAAATATTCACGTGTTGGGCTTTCTAATTAATTGACTCACATAATTGCCCATTGTCCATCCCACACGTGAAGGGGAGTGTTAAAGTATAAAACTATTATTGGCCAATCTCTTAATAACTTAAGCTTTTGGGATGGATTGGTAAGTTAACATAGGATAAAAAGGTATACAACGGATACTTAGTACATGTCCTAGTGCCTTTCCTAAGAGCAATGAGAAGATTCAAATTTTCATCTGACTTTGGAATAGAACGCGGTTCAGAAGACTTAGACTCAATAGGAATAGGACTAGACTTACCTGACTGATTTTCACCCTCTGGTTTTGTTCCCAAGTTAGATTCTTAGCCATGCTCCAAGTCGTCGCTCTTTTTCTGCTGTCCTGGATATTTCCTCGAATAGACTTTCCCTTTAAAGCGAAGTCCATCTTGCCTCGCACACATCTCGCTTCCTTCCTGAGTTTGATTTTGTAATGGCATAAAAGGTTGATTCCCATTATTTGAGGTATCTTCATTTTCAATGTTTATCATGGTCGCAGATTCATTTTTTTTTCCCTTTTTATTAGGTAAAAAATCTTCCAATAACCAATTAAAAGACGAAGAATCTTCATTAGATGTCTCCCCCTGAAGATGAGTTTTAAAAAAAGATTTGTCTTCAAAGAAGGTGACATCCATGGAGATAAAAAAAAGTTTTAGATATTGGATCAAAACATTTATACCTTTTTTGAGTCGAAGGATAACCAACAAAAACACATTTTCTTGCTATAGGATCAAGTTTTTCGCGATTGATATCATGAATGTGTACAAATGCAGTACAACCAAAGACTTTAAGGGGAAGATCATGGGAGAGCCAAGAGGAAGGAAAATGTTCCTTAAAACAATTTAATGGGGTTTGAAATTTTAAAATTTTCAAAGGCATTCTATTAATCAAATATATAGATGTGAGAACAACTTCACCCTATAAATATTTAGGACATTATTAGAAAGCATTATTGACCTTGTTACCTCTAGAAGATGTTTCTTTTTCCTCTCAGCAACTCCATTTTGTTGTGGAGTGTTGTTGCATGAGCTTTGGTGAACAATACAATTTTGCCCGAAAAAATCCCCTAGAATCTCATTGAAATACTCTTTGCCATTGTCACTTCTGAAAACTTGAATCTGAGTTTGAAACTGTGTTTGAATCATTTTATAAAAGTTTTTAAACACATTTTCAGCTTCCGATTTTTCATGGAGTAAAAACACCCATGTGATCCTAGTATGGTCATCAATGAATGTGACGAACCATCTTTTTCCAGTGATTGTTTTTATTCTTGAAGGTCCCCACACATCATTATGAATTACAAAAAAAAGTTGTGGCCTTATAGGGTTGTGCCGGAAAGTAAGTGCGACGATTCTCGGCTAGTTCACAAATTTCACATTGAAATGAATATGGATTTTTATTCAAAAACAACTTTGGAAATAAATGTCTCAAATAATAGAAACTTGGATGTCCTAACCTAAAATGTCATAACATAATTTTATTCTCATTAGGAATTGAAATAGAATTGAGACAAGTTCTATGGGATTGCCTATTCAAGTCGTATCCATCTTCAAAGAGATATAGACCTTCAACTTGCTTAGCATTGTCAATCGTCTTCCCCGTGATCAAATCTTGAAATTGACAACCGGAAGAGGAAAAATTAGCCTGACACTTTTGATCAACGGTTATTTTACTGATCGACAACAAATTACATGACAACTTGGGGACATGAAGAACACACCAAGGCTTACAACACGACAACGAGTATGCCATGGTCGTTTACAATGATCACACCAAGGCTTCGTTTTGCTATTCTTTTCATCTCCTTCAGCCGTGGCCCCTTTGGACATAATTGCAGAACCTTCTACCTCCGATTCATTTTTCCCGATCATCACTTTCCGCCTCTTTTCCTCTTCTAACTTCTGAGAAAACTTCTTGAATGGATGGCAACGGCTTTCTCCCCAAAATCTGGCCTAACCTCATCTAAATCTTGATTTAACCTTGCAAGAAAGACAAACACGGTCATTCTCTTCCTTTTTTTTGTGTGCCAGATGCTGTCATTTGGGCACTCCCATTCGTCTTCATAGCATGGGTCTAACTCCTGCCACAAGGTTACAAGTTCATTGTAGAACACTGTAATGTTTTTATCTAATTGTTTAGCCTTCCATAGCTTAGTCTTCAACTCGAAAATCTGAGATGAGTTCTCAATATCCAAGTACATCTCACGTACAACCTCCCAGACATCCTTGGCTGTTGGCAGAAATATATGTGGCTTTCCAATGGCTGGTTCCATCGAGTTAATCAACCAAGCTGTGACAAGAGAGTTCTCAGATCTCCATGCTGCCATGTTTCGGTCACCTGCAGCCGGTCTTGTGATTTTCCCGGTCAAATGGTCGAGTTTCCCTCTGCCATCAATAGCAAGCTTCACCGATTGAGCTTACTCTAAGTAGTTCTGGCCATTTAGTTTATGGCTGGTCAATTGGAAGGACATGCTTGAGCTAAAGAAATCGTCAGCACTATTCTTTGCTCCTTCGCTAATTGCTGGCCGTCTTGAACCCGATTGCACATTCGCTGATGAGGCACCGGAACTCACTACACGTGGACTATCACCTACTACAAAGGAGTCTCTTTTTTGGCCGGTCATCGCTAGTCTATAATCCATTTAGACTGTGAAAATAAGAGAATAAAAAAAGAGGGCATTGAAAGGCTGCGAATGAAGGATTGGAAGGCTGATTTTTCAAGAAAGAGCTGTGGCTCTGATACCATGTAAGCAATGGAAGATAGAAAAATTCTTTTATTCCTTCATCGTTTCATAGAAATTGTATAGGGATTATATGGACTTGGTGAGGTTTAATCTAATCTCTAAACAGAGAAACAAAATATGTAAATAAGGAAACAATACAAAGTCAAATATCCTCTCCTAATATCCGGATTCTCTATCTCCTAATATCCGGTCATGCAACCATACAACTATTTCACAGCTCATAGTTTCCTAATTTACCGACAATATTCTACCAACTCTGCATTGTACATTTCTTTTGAAAAGGTGCAAATAGTCATTTGATGAGATTTGTATTGATGCTAGTCCAGTTTTACCTACACTTTGTTCAGATTGGTGTCCGCCTTATTCTTTGTTTAGATCTAAGCTATCACCACCTTCCTCTTAGTCGTTTATCCTCTGCATTTTTTCTTTTTTTAGGCCTGGGCTTCTGTTGTTGGAGGAATCTGGTTGTGGGGATTATTATGTATCAGGTATCTCTACTGTAGTCCTTAATAGAGTTATCTGCTACATGTTAGTGGACAAGGTTTGCTGCTAAAAATGTCTTTAGCGTGGGGAAATTGGGAGAGTTTTGGTCTACTAACTAGCTTCTTATTTATCTAAAGAGGTTGATGGCTAATTTTCCTTAAAATTGTAAATTGTTCAAATTTATAATATAAGGAGTAAAAGATGAAGAAATCATGCTTATCCTTCAATATGTGAGAGTTCAGAAAGGGCCATGCCTTAAAATATTTTGATAGATTTTTAGCTGACTTCTTGGTGCATGTCATGTCTCTTGATCATTGAACATTGGGCTTTTATTATCCTTTTGGAATCACCCTATCCTTTCAGTGTGATGTAAAAAAAAAATTGCAGTAAGAATTACATAAATTGCTGATTTAGTGTTGTAGGTTTCTAGGGCCGAAAAATTGTTTATTGCTCTAATAATTCTATACAATATTTACAAGACTTTATAGGGAAAGCATACCACCGAATTAGGTATAGAAATACCTTCATTGAAGGAGATCCTTATTTCAAAGAATCTCTTTATTTTGAATTAATAAACTACTTTCTATCTAACCCTAATTGACCTATTTGATTTAATAACTAGGTCAGAGATCCTACTTTCCTGATTTTGACACTCCTCTCAAGTTGGTGCATAGATATCTATCATGCCCAACTTGTTAACAAGAACCTCAAATCAAGGTTTTAAAAGGCGGAATCGAGGCTTGAGGCGTTTTGCCTTTACGAGGCGAGTCGTAAGCCTCAAGGCGCTTTGAGGCGTAAGCCTCAAAAAATGCCTGTAAAAAATTTAGAAAAAAAAAATAATAGTAACAAAAACTAAATCCATACTTAATAATTATTAAAGATAAGAAATTTAACCAAACATCCACATAAAGACTAAATAACTATCAAATCCTAATATCATAAGGTTCATAATGCACTTCTAAAAGCCTAATTGCCCAACTCATCAATCATCATCACTACTAAGGCATATCAAGCCACCAACCTGTCCTTTTCTTTTTAGAGCTTTTTTTAGCTCTAGTACTAGTACTAGTATGATAAGCCTCCGGTGCGTTTTACGTACGTACGGAGGAGAATTCGAGCTAAGGATGTGGTTGATGCTGGTGCAGGGTGTGTGAGTGGGAGGCAAGCAGAGGAGTCTCGGGAAGATGAGCTGGCAACGGGTAAAGATGAGTTGGCTTGTCCGGTGGCTGAGTTGGCAAGTCTGGAAGCCCAGACGGTTAGGCTTTGTTGTTAGAGCAAGGGAAGTTAGTTGGAGATGAGGGGAATAGGAGGTTACTGGTCAAAGTAAATAAATAGGCTAGAGTTAGAAGAAGGTGGGTTCGGTTATCATTCTGTTTTAGTTGTAAACTTCCGAGAGAAGTTAGGGAGAGCACGGGATCTCTCGAACATCCCCATACCTTGTAATTGCATTTCTGCCATTGTTGATAATTGAAGCTTCTGCCGTTGTTTTTTTTGTGTTCAATTACTGTCTTTGCTATCTAGAGCCTATCATTTGGTATTAGAGCAGCTTTCCGGGATGACGAGGAGGACGGATGATCGCGAGAAGGAGAAAACGGAGGTGAGCAGGGAAGAATTGTTGAAGGAGGTGGAATCCATGCGCGAAGATCTCGGAAAAATACCTAGGCTGGAGCAAGGGCTCGAGTTGCTGCTGATAAGGATGGATGAGTTGTTTTGCCAATGAGGCCCCCAAAAATCGAGGTTCATCGGAAACGAAGACGGATTTCCAAAGAGATCCCGACCGCTACCGATGGCGATATGGACGATCGACCGCCGATTGGCGGAAGGAGGAGCGCGACGGAATTCGCAGACTGCCGAGTGGAGATGCCGGTTTTGACGGTGAAAACCAGATGGTCGGATGTTTAGGGTCGAACGTTATTTTGCCATGAATCGGGGCTTCGAAAGGGAGAGATTGATGGCGGTGGTGAGTTTGGAAGGAGAGGCACTTGCCCGGTTTCATGGGAAGACCGTCACGACCAATTCGAGGTTGGATTGAGTTGAAAAGGATGTTGTCGGAGAGATTTCGCCAACATGAGGGGACGCTATGTGAAAAATTTGTCGCCGCACCAGAGTCTACGGTGAGAGAATATCGCCTAGCTTTGAGACGCTGGTCGCCAAAGTTAGCCGAGATTCCCAGAGCATGTCCCGGAGAGCGCCTTTGTGAATGGACCAAGCCGGATATTAGAGCAGAGGTTAGGATGCTAAAACCTAATGGGTTGGGTCAAGATAATGGAATTCCGCCAAAGCAGTTGAAGACCGAATCACTGTACGCGGGCCCAAGGCCCAAGTGTCTTCATTTAATCCCCGGAATAGAACTGCTTTCGGGATCACAAGGAATGGGCCGAGAAACGCAAAGGTCGATGGGGAGGAACAAAATCTACTAATACTCCGGGAACTATACCCGACCTTGGGAAGCTCCGAGAAGACCAAAGAGGTGGCCAGTGGAGCAGCTTCATACCGGCGACTTACGGACGCTGAGATCCAAATGAAGAGAGAAAAGGGACTTTGCTACCGCTATGATTTCAGAATACTTTTTGGACATCATTGCCCCAACCGTGAGCTGCAAGTTCTCCTTGTACGTGAGGAAGAGGAAGAGGCAGAGGAGCAAGAGGAAGGAGTTGAACCAGAGGGGGATGAGGAAATTGTGGAGTAGTCTCTCAACTCGGTAGTTGGTCTCACATCTCCGAAAACCATGAAACTCAAAGGCGTACTGCGAGGAAAAGAGGTAACTGTTTTAATAGATAGCGGAGCTACACATAATTTCATCTCTACTGATTTAGTAAGAACATTGGAGTTGTCGGTGGATAAAACTGGGGACTATGGAGTTATAATGGGGACTGGGTTGTCGGTTAAAGGAGAAGGAGTTTGCCGAGGAATTGTGATTTCGTTGCAGGATATTGAAGTTGTGGATGATTATTTGCCCCTAGAGTTAGGCAGCTCAGACGTAATTCTAGGAGTGCAATGGTTGGAGACGTTGGGTGTGATGACTGTGAATTGGAAAAATTTGACTATGAAATTTATGGTAGGAAATCGACAGGTAACACTGAGAGGAGACCCTGGTTTGAATAGGACACCGGTGTCCTTAAAAGCCTTACAGAGGGCTTTTAACCAAGAAGGACAGGGGTTGTGGTTGGAATTGAGCCACGTGGAGTTGAGCACTTTAGAAAGTCATGGCACAACGCCAGAGGAGCTGACAAGTGTACTGAGTCACAGAGCATCAGTTTTTGAGATGCCAGATACACTACCCCCGGAACGAGCAAAAGACCACGCAATAGTGCTTAAGGCCGGGACTTCTCCGATTAGAGTCCGACCTTATCGTTATCCGCAGATCCAAAAGGCAGAGATTGAGAAGCTAGTTGGTGAAGTGTTAGCGGCAGGAATAATTCGACCTAGTGTAAGCCCTTATTCTAGTCCAGTGCTTTTAGTCAAGAAGAAAGACGGAAGTTGGCGCTTTTGCGTGGACTACCGGGCTTTAAATAAAGAGACGGTGCCAGATCGTTTTCCTATCCCTATCATTGAGGAACTACTGGACGAACTTCACGGTGCAACCATTTTTTCCAAGATTGATCTTAAGTCAGGCTACCATCAGATTAGAGTCAAACTGGAGGATGTGCCCAAGACGGCTTTTCGCACACATGAAGGACACTATGAGTTTTTGGTGATGCCGTTTGGGCTCACCAATGCCCCCGCGACGTTCCAATCACTCATGAATGAGGTGCTGCGAGTATTCCTTCGTAAGTTTGTCCTAGTCTTCTTTGATGACATACTTGTCTATAGTCGGACGATGGAGGAACATGTACAACATTTGGACCAAGTGTTAGCCGAGCTCCAACGACACAACCTTTTTGCTAATGCAAAGAAGTGCAGTTTTGGCCAAAATTCATTGGAGTATTTGGGACACATTGTCTCAAGTAAAGGAGTGTCTGCCGACCAAACAAAGATTGAAGCAATGCTAAATTGGCCAACACCGACGACTGTGCGGGATTTGCGAGGTTTTTTGGGGTTGAGAGGGTACTATAGAAAATTTGTTGCGGGGTATAGTCATATCGCAGCCCCTTTGACGAATCTACTCCGGAAAGATGGCTTTCAATGGTCGGGGGAAGCAGAGAAGGCTTTTGTGAGTTTAAAACAAGCCATGGCTTCAGTACCTGTTTTGGCCCTTCCCGACTTTACAAAACCATTTGTGCTTGAAACGGATGCTTCCGGGTTTGGCGTGGGAGCGGTGTTAATGCAAAACCAGCACCCAATCGCTTTTTTCAGCCAGGCTTTATCGTCCAGAGCCCAAGGAAAGTCGGTGTACGAAAGGGAATTGATGGCCATAGTGCTGGCCGTACAAAAATGGCGGCCATATTTGCTAGGACGACATTTTGTGATTCGCACCGATCAGCGTAGTCTCAAGTACCTATTGGAGCAAAGACTCGTGAGTGTGGAGCATCAAAAATGGCTTACCAAATTGTTGGGTTATGATTTCGAGATCCATTACAAGCCAGGATTAGAAAATCGTGCAGCAGATGCGCTTTCACGGGTTGTCCACCCTATGGAATTAGGAGCCTTGCTAGTATCTTCTGTTGTGAACATGCAGGAGCTGCAGCAACAGGTGCTGCAAGATGAGCAACTGGGGCGGATTGTAGCTGAATTGCAATCCCAGACCGCGAATCAGTCAGGAGATGCGGCAAACCATCCAGGGTATTCCTTGTTGCAGGGGCGGTTGGTATATGCGGGCAGGATGGTTGTGCCTAAGAATTCATCCTTCATTCCTAAATTGCTTCATGCTTATCACGATGGCGTTTTAGGAGGACATTCGGGTGTTCTTAAGACATATCGTCGCCTGGCCGCGGATTGGTTTTGGTCCGGCATGAAGAAGGATGTTAATTCGTATGTGGCTGCATGTGATGTTTGTCAGCGTTGTAAGGCTTCCACATTGGCTCCTGGTGGCTTGTTACAGCCACTGCCTATTCCGGACAAGGTGTGGGAAGACATTTCAATGGACTTTATCGAAGGACTTCCCCGTTCAGAAGGCTTTGACACGATCTTAGTGGTGGTAGATAGACTCAGCAAGTATGGTCATTTCATTGCCTTAAGACATCCTTTCATGGCGGAAACAGTGGCCAAATTTTTTATAAGAGAAGTGGTTCGCTTACATGGGGTGCCGCGGACAATAGTGACTGATCGTGATCGGATATTTCTTAGCCATTTTTGGACAGAGTTACACAAGCGGATGGGTACTACACTCGCCAGAGACCGCTTTTACCATCCCTCAGACGGATGGTCAAACCGAGGTGGTAAATCATCGCGTGTGGAGACATATTTGCGTTGTTTCACCGGACAAACCCGGAAAATGGCATAACCGGGTTAGCCCGGTCGGAGTATTGGTATAACACCTCTTTTCATACTTCGACCCGCATTTACTCCTTTTGTGTGGTCTATGGTCGCGCTCCACCTCCATTGTTACGTTATGGGGTAGGGACGACTTTGGTTGACTCGTGGATCGAGAGTTTCTGAGGATCGTGATGCCATGTTGATTTACTAAAGTTCCACTTGCTTCAAGGCCAACAACAGATGAAGAGAGTGGCGGATGGTAAACGCCGAGACGGCAAAGACGCTGTAGGGGATTTGGTCTACTTAAAGTTGCGCCCTATCGCCAGTGTCCTTGGCTCGACGGCGGAATGAGAAGTTGAGTCCTCGCTTCTACGGCCCTTATGTCATTACCGGCCGCGTCGATCGCATTGTACAAGTTGCCTCAAGAGGAGGCGACCATTCATCCGGTCTTTCACGTTTCACAACTACGCCGTGCTTTGGGTCAAGGTCAGGCCGTGTCTTCGATTCCGCCCCAATTGACAGGAGATTTGGAGTTACAGGTGACGCCAGCTGCGGTTTTGGGGGTGCGTCAACGAGTAACTAGTGGGCGTTCCGAATCGGAGGTTTTGATTGGTTGGGAGCATTTGCCCCAACATGAGGCCACTTGGGAATCTTATGAGGCAATTGACCGGCAGTTTCCCCATTTCCACCTTGAGGACAAGGTGTGTCTTTGGGGCGGGGGTAATGATAAGCCTCCGGTCCGTTTTACGTACGTACGGAGGAGAATTCGAGCTAAGGATGTGGCTGATGCTGGTGCAGGGTGTGTGAGTGGGAGGCAAGCAGAGGAGTCTCGGGAAGATGAGCTGGCAACAGGTAAAGATGAGTTGGCTTGTCCGGTGGCTGAGTTGGCAAGTCTGGAAGCCCAGACGGTTAGGCTTTGTTGTTAGAGCAAGGGAAGTTAGTTGGAGAGGAGGGGAATAGGAGGTTACTGGTCAAAGTAAATAAATAGGCTAGAGTTAGAAGAAGGTGGGTTCGGTTATCACTCTGTTTTAGTTGTAAACTTCCGAGAGAAGTTAGGGAGAGCACGGGATCTCTCGAACATCCCCATACCTTGTAATTGCATTTCTGCCATTGTTGATAATTGAAGCTTCTGCCGTTGTTTTTTTTGTGTTCAATTACTGTCTTTGCTATCTAGAGCCTATCATAGTACCTTCTCCATCGTCAAAAAGATCAATGTCAAGATTGTTAATTGCTTCCTCTATTTGAATTTCGCCTTCATTTTCTTTTCCAGCTATTCATTCATCATCAGATGGCAACTCATCAATGATTAAGGGATCGTCACCTTGCTACAGTGCCTTTTTTTTTTTCAAATGTCGATCATTTAGCTCCTTGTTGGACATGATGTAGACCAAGGAATTTATCTTTTGTGCATTTCTTCTCTTGGTATGAACTTTGTTGTGGGTACTCCAATTGCGTTCACATCCCGAAGGTGAACAAGTGAGACTCAAAACTCTAACTGCAAAGCTAGCCAATTCTAGGGTACCATCTCCAAATTGAGACCACCAATCATCTGAATTTAAAATTGAGATGAAAATAATTAGCCAAACAATCTAAACTGTTTTATTAGTCAATTAATAAGATAGTTTCTACTTACTAGGATTGCGTTTCATTTATGATGCTTGAGCTTGATGAAGCCCAAAAAACCTTTTCTTCTGTCAAAATTCATCTAGTTGGAGGTCGGCCTTCTCTAGATCATTTGGGTCCTTAAACATCCTATTCATGCAATGGTACAAACCAAGCTTGATCTCAGGATGGTTGGAAGGATTATCGGATTATCGAATCCTTGGATTCAAGTAGTATGTTGCGGCATGCAAATGCTGATGCAATTGAAAATCCCACTTTTCGTCAATGATCTCTCAAATCTCCTTGTAGTCTTTCTCTTCACCTCCCAAGTTTTTAGCAATTTCCTCTTTTGCCTTGTCCATAGCCCCATATATAAATCCCAAGGCGGGCATCTTTTTAGATTCGACTAATCTTAACACCTTAACTATGGGTTGTGTAGACTTAAGAACATACCCAACAGCAGCCCAAAACTGATTATCCTTCATGACTATTTTTTTCACTTCTTTCCCATCTGGTTTCTTTGCATATAAACTATTGTTCCATTCTTCCGATACAAACATAGATTGTAGAGGTTGCATTAGTCTATAGATGCACTCCAAAGTCAGATAGGTAGAAGCAAATCTTGTTGCAGCAGGTCAAACAAGATCCCTTTTGGTAAACTTTCTCATCAATGACAACACCCAAGGGTGATTATACACAATTGCTAATTTTTTTTTGCTTTCATCAAAGCCTTTTTATGTTGTGGCAATTCTCCTAGTTTGTCAAGTATCAAATCAATGCAACGAGCATCATAAGGAGTCCAAAATAAGTGTTTTCTTTTCTTTTCTCCATTAGTTTTGCTCCAGTAGCCTTATAAGCACTTGCATTGTCAGTCACAACTTGAACAACAAGATCTTCTCCAACTTCTTCAACAATCTCGTCAAGCATCTCAAACAATAGATTTGCATCTTTCTTTTTATCAGAGGCATCAACAGATCTCAAGAAAATAGTTTCAGGAGGATTGTCGACTAAAAAGTTGATCAAACCTCGATTTCTAGCATCCGACCAACCATCAGATAAAATAGAAACTCCTGTTTGTTTCCAAGTCATTTTAACCTCTTTCACAAATTTTTCAGTGGTAAGTACTTCCTCCTTCAAAATCCATGTTCTAAGCTCATGCATACTTGGAGGTACAAGACCTCTACCATTGTTGCCAATTGATTTACACATTAAAATAGGAGGGACTACTAGCAATATTGAAAGCAAGTGCATTTTCATAAAAGAACCTACCAATGTTAAGACATACTCGAGAACGGGCCTCTTTCTCACTTGATGTCATTCTAAGGGAAGGTCTTTTGTTTGCTTTCTATCATCCACATTGTTCAAAAACTTGTCCATGGGACCTTTAACTCCTCTAACTCCTCTATCACTAACCACTTGCGGCGGTTGACAAGAGTCGACAAATCCATCACCATAATAAGAGCCAACATCCACCATTTCTTCAAAATTCTGATGCGCTAACTGTTTTTCAGCAGCCTACTTGTTCATATAGTCATTAATTTCTTTCTTCACATCATCAGGAACCTAGGACAAGGCTTTATATTCTTATGAGTGCAAGCAAGGTGTTCTTTCATTCTCTTAACACCTCTGTTAATAATTTGATTGCAAAACACACATTGGAGGTAAACATAAGTCCTTTTGTCATTTTCCGATGCAACTTCTTTTCCATATTTTCAAGCCAGATCCCGTCTCCCACTACGACTACTGCTAGCATGTTGTGGAGGTCTCATCCTATTTCCTAACTTAAGAACGAAAAAAAAAACCAAAATTACAAGAGAAAAACAAACAATATAGCATATAATTGAAGATTATTAAGCCTTGTCACTTGTAACCACATATTGCTGAAGTAAAATAACACTTGTCACTTGTGCCATGACCCTCATATTTATAAAACCAAAGATAGCACTAGTCACTTGTAACACAACCCACATATTAGAGTAAGCCTTCAAATGAAAACCGTAACAAATGGTTTCTGTTTCTCTTAAACACATATAAGGAACATAAATGCATAAGAATAAAAAATTTTAATATACATATTAGAGTGAGCCTTCAAAATGAAAAAATAAAAAATAAAAAAAAAATAAAAAGTCGAGAAGAGATTAGAAGCCTCTTGTGAAGTCTCGTACGGCCGCAGCTGGTTGGAGCAGAGGTGACAAAACCTTGCGAAGAAGGAGGCACAGCACCGAGAAAAAAGAAAAAAGAGGCGCACATCGGTCGGTGAAGGAGGCGCATGGCGGTCGACGAAGGAGCTGCGAAGGAGGCACGATGGTCAGCGGAAGAGGTGCGAAAGAATGAGAAGATTTGGCAGAGGGAGAGGTTATGTTTTCACAGTCTCTGTTATTTAGGCTTTTAGGGCCGGCTGGCCCAATTCAGTTAGGGTTAAAAAACCCATTGACAACCCTATACAAGCAAGGTGTACGCCTCACTAACCGCCTGAGGTGCCACTCAAAGGCGAGCGCCTCAAGTGGCTGCGGCGCACGCCTCAACTCCTACCCTATGAGGCGCTTTTCCAACGCCTCACCACGAGGCGCGCCTCAAGGCGAGCGCCTTAGGCGCTTTTTAAAACACTGCCTCAAGCTAGGTCTGAATAATCCCTTTGTAAGAATATCGGCCACTTGTTGTGATGTTAGGACAAATGGCATACAAATAGCTGCATCTTCAATCTTCTCTTTTATGAAATGCCTATCAATCTCAGCATGTTTTGTGCTGTCATATTAGACTAGGTTGTTGGCAATGCTAATGGTTGCCTTGTTATCGCAGTACAACTTCATAGGCATGGTCACAGGTCTTCTTAGTTCGTCCAAGATTCGTTTGAGCCACAACATTTCACAAATTCCATGTGCCCTCGATCTATACTCTGCTTCAGCACTACTACGGGCCACTATATTTTGTTTTTTACTTCTCCAAGTTACTAAGTTTCCCCATACAAACGCACAATAGCCTGATGTGGACCTCTTATCTGAAATTGATCTTGCCCAGTCTGTATCTGTGTATGCTTCAATACTCGTTGTTTACTCTTTCCAAAAAATAAACCTTTCCCGAAGAGTTCTTCAAGTATCTAAGAATTCGGTAGACTGAAGAATGTTCTTCATGAGGAGAATGCATGAATTGACTTACTAGGCTCACGACAAATGCCATGCCTGGTCATGTATGTGACAAGTAAATTAGTTTCCCAACTAACTTCTGATATCGGGCTATGTCTACTGGATTCCCTTCTTTGTTTCCAAACTTATGATTTGGATCAATTGGCGTTTCAGCAGGACGACATCCACTTATTCCAGTTTTTTTAAGCAAATCCATCACATATTTCCTTTGCGACATTGCAATTCCTTTTCTTGATTGAGCTATCTCCATACTAAGAAAGTACTTTAGTGAACTCAAGTCTTTGATTTTGAGCTCGGATGCCAGACACTGCTTTAACCGCTCCATTTCAGTTGTGTCATCCCTAGTGAGAATGATATCATCAACATACACTATAAGAACAGCTATCTTCCCATTAGTTGAATGCCTTGTAAACATGGTGTGGTCTGCCTGTCCCTGAGCATATCATTGCTTCTTCACAAACTGAGTGAACCTCTGAACCAAGCTCTTGGTGACTGTTTCAAGCCGTATAAGGATTTTTTTAGTTTACATACCTTTGATCCGTATTTTCCCTCAAAGCTTGGAGGTGGATCCATGTAAATTTCTTCTTCTAAGTCACCATTGAGAAATGCATTCTTCACGTCTAGTTGATGAAGTGGCCAGTTTAGATAAGCTGCAACTGTTAAGAGCACTCTAATAGTATTCAGTTTTGCCACATGTGCAAAAGTCTCAAGATAATTAATACCATACGTTTGAGTGAACTCTTTAGCTACTAGGCGTGTCTTGTATCTTTCTAAGGATCCATCTGATCTGTATTTGGTTGTGAACACTCATTTGTAGCCAACTGTCTTCTTTTCTTTAGGCAATTCCCATGTCCCATTTTTTTCAAGAGCCCTCATTTCCTCAAGGATAGCTTCCTTCCATTACGGAACCTTTAGAGCATCATGCACATTCTTTGGAATCTCCACACTAGACAACTGTGACATAAACGCGGAAAACGCTGGTGACAAATTTTTATAGGTAACAAAATTGGACATGGGATACTTTACACAACTTCTAACACCTTTACATTGAGCAATTGGAAGATCAAGCTCAGATATGTTAGGTTCGGATTGAATAGGCTTAGGATTAGGTAAACTTATGTGAGTGGGAACTATGTGAGAATTACCTGGAACATCGATGGAGTTCTGAATGGCCTGAGGTGTAGACTCTTGACAGTGTCTCATTTCCTTGATTTTGGGTTCTTCTTGAGTAAACAAGTAGTTCTTTTGTACCGGTTTGTTCTTTATTTCCATGTATACCAATATCATGAGATGGCTCTATAGTTCTAGAATTCAAATCTTCATTAGTTAAATCACTCAATTCCGTATTTATTAAGAAACTAGGACCTTTTGTTACAGGTTGAACAGTATCAAAGGTGTCGAAAAAATCAGAAAAATCTTCACTTATGCTCTCCCCCTGAAGATGAGTACCAAAAAACGGTTGATTCTAAAAAAAAAAGTGACATCTAATGTAACAAACATTTTTTCACTTTTTTTGAACTGGGGTCGTAACACTTGTATCCCTTTTGAGTTGGAGCATAGCCTACAAATACACACTTCCTAGCTCGAGGATCTAAGTTCCCACGGTTCTGGTCATGTATATGAATAAATGCACTACACCTAAAATGCTTTTAAAGGTAAGTCAGACGTCAACTTTGAAGTGGGAAAAACATCTTTAAAAGTACTTAGAGGTGTTCTAAAAATAAAGTTAAAGATTTTTGTAGGCACGCGATTTATAAGGTATGTTGTAGTTAAAAGTACTTCTCCCCAAAGATACTTAGGAACATTATTAGTAAATAACAACACCCTAGTGACTTCTAAAATATGTTTGTTTTTCTGTTCAGCTATCCCATTTTGTTGGAGAGTATCCGGACATGTGTACTATCCCCTTTTTTAAAAAATAATCCCCTAAGACTTCATTAGAGTATTTTCTTCCATTATTACTTCTAAACACTTTTGAGTTTTTCCTAAAATTGTGTCTTAACCATTGTATAAAACACTTGAAAAATCTCTTTCACCTTAGATTTATCTTTTAATAAATAAACCCAACTAAGCCGTGTGTGATCATCAAGAAAACTAACAAACCAACTTTTTTCCAAACGTTATTGAAACTCTAGATGGTCCCCAAACATCACTATGAATTAACATAAATGATTTTGAAAATAGATATGGTCTGGAACGAAAAAAAAGAGTGGTGATGTTTTGCTGATTCACAAATTTCACATTGAAAAAAAAGTGGACTTTTATTTCTAAATAAATCAGGCAGCAAGTGTTTTAAATAATAAAAACTTGGATGTCCTAGTCTATAATGCCCAAGCATACATTATTAGAAACAGAAATAGAGTTCAAACAAGTATTCTGAACTTGTTGTCCAGAGTTGGTTCCATCTTCAAGAAAAAAGAGTCTCCACTTTCCCAAGCACTGCCAATCGTCCTCCTCGAGACCATTTCCTGAAACTCACACAGAGGAATCAAAAATAGCACGGCTTGAGTATTAGTTATTTTACTAATAGACACAAGATTACAAGAAAGGTTAGGAACATGGAGGACAGCATGCAAGATTATAGAAGGGGTTATCTCAACAGTTCATGTCCCAGCAATTGCCGAGAGAGAGCCATCAACTATTCTAATTTTTTTATTTCCTACACAGGGAGTATGGGTGGAAAAAAATTGAGAACAACCTGTTATGTGGTCAGTTGCTCCTGAATCTATAATCCAGGAGCTGTTTTGGCTAGGATTAACACTAAAAAAAAAATATAGGCAGGGTTACCTAGAAGGATTTGGTGGATTTACTCGAAGTTGTGGAGATTGAAGGAGTTTGTACAAATGCTCTAGCCTGTCCTTTGTGAAAGGAAGCAATTCTGGAGTACTTTCCTACCCTTGTTCTTCACTGGACGCTTGGAAAGCACAGTTATCTGTAGCATTCTTCTTCTTCCAATTTGGAGGCTTCCCCTGGATTTTCCAACATGTCTCACGTGTATGCCAATGTTTCTTGCAATAATCACACCATGGTTTTTTCTTCCTATCATTCTCAGAATCATTCCTCATGGAAACAAAAGCATAGTTGTCACTAGCAGGTTTCACATCTGAATCTGTTTTCAGCATAACCTTCCTCCTAGTCTCCTCTCTCCTAATTTCAAAAAAAGCTTCCCGGAGAGTAGGTAGTTTTTTTTTTTTTTTTTTTTTTTTTTTTTTCTAGGAATCTGAGACCTAACCTCATAAAAATCCTGATTCCGACCTACTAAGAAAAGGTACACTCGGTCATTCTCTTCTTTTTCATAAATCTCACACTATTTGTTGGACAATCCCACTCATCATTGTAACATTGATCTAGTTCTTGCCACAGGGAAACCATTTCATTATAATAGGCAGTAATCACGTTCACCTTGTCTAGACTTCCACAACTTAATTTTTAATTCAAATATTTGTGAGAAATTCTTAGCATCAAAATAAGTCTCCCTAACTGCCTCCCAAATATCTTTAATGGTAGGAAGAAAGAGATATGGTTTACCCATGGTCAGCTCCATGGAATTAATCATCCAAGTGATGACCAAGGAATTTTCAAACGTCCATGCGTTCAGTTCCGAGTCTCTTGCCTTAGGTTTTTACACATCTCCAGTCAAATGGCCAAGCTTTCCTTTGCCATCTATAGCCAACTTCATAGATTGCGCCCATTCCAGGTACTTCCCGTTCAGTTTGTGTAGGGTTAACTAGAACAAATTGTGAGAGGAATCCCCCCGTGATTCATGGTGGTTCTATATGGCACCAAAAGTAGAGCTCTCTACCTTAGACGAAGCCGAGGATCTCCTTTCCTTAGTAACGACCGTTTCAGCCATCAAGGAGAGGAAGATAACCTGGCTCTGATACCATGTAGGTTTCTAGGGCAGAAAAATTGTTTATTGCTCTAATAATTCTGTACAATATTTACAAGACTTTATAGGGAAAGCATATCACCGAATTAGGTATAGAAATCCATTAATTGAAGGAGATCCTTATTTCAAGGAATCTCTTTATTTTGAAAAAATAAACTACTTTCCTAATCTATCTCTAATTGACCGGTTTGATTGAATAACCAGGTCTTCTACTTTCCTGATTTCGACAAGTGTTCCAAAATGCGCAATTGATCTTCCTACCCTGCATTGAGCTTTAAGATCTCATTCTGTGGTTATTGCAGGATGCGACAATTGAACAGCTCCTTCCAATTTTTCTCTCTCTTCTGAAGGATGAATTTCCTGATGTGCGCCTGAACATTATCAGCAAGCTTGATCAAGTGAATCAGGTATGTTGAAGCCCAGGAGTTTGGTTCCTGGTTTTTAATCTGTCTACTTGTGAAAAATATGTATCCTATTTCTAGTCTTGCTTAACATTCTTTTGGCACGGTGCTCAACCTCGTTATTTAAAGCTTAATATTCACCCTCCCCTTCTTTTTTGCTTGGTGGATGTGCAGGTTATTGGAATTGATCTGCTTTCTCAATCCTTATTACCAGCAATTGTAGAGCTTGCTGAGGATAGACATTGGAGGGTCCGGCTTGCAATTATAGAGTATATACCATTACTGGCTAGCCAACTGGGTGTAGGGTTTTTTGATGACAAACTTGGTGCCTTGTGCATGCAGTGGTTGCAAGATAAGGTTTGTGTAATACTGGTTTGCATATCAATAATGAGTTATGCACCACAATGTTCATCACAATTTTGCTGCTTGTACATTTTCCATCCTTGATATTTTATTGTCTTAGTTTTCATGTTAACTAGGTGTACGTTAGCTTTTTTCATTTACGTTCTGTTACAAGATTTGGTTAGTTGTAACTTTTAAGTCATTGGAAATAATTTTGTTCCTGCTTCGTGATAAATCTCGTTGCTCTAAGCAAGTCCGTCCGTCCAAAGTATAGAAAGCTGTCGTCTTAGCATCCTGGGGAAGAAAAAAGTGAATTATTGAGATAATTGACTACTCAGAGCTTTTTCCCCTTCACTACCCCGGGTGTTTATTGTAGGTTCACTCAATCCGTGAAGCTGCTGCTAACAACTTGAAGCGCCTTGCGGAAGAATTTGGTCCAGACTGGGCAATGCAGAATATTGTTCCCCAGGTTTATTGATTATTTTGACTCTGCAACTGTTAATATCCCAGTAATTTGAGTAATATATTTATTCTGTGGCATGGAATGAAACTTGGGATTGAAGCGTGACACTTAAAAATTGAAATCACGTTAACATTTTTGCTGGCAATCAAATTGTATGTACTGCCGGTTTTGTCTAGGATTATGTTTCTGCTTACTTTGTTTTTAATGGTTACTAGAATTCTAGTTCAGTTGTTAAATCAACTTTTGTTTATTTAGAAACTGGATAAGACATGTTCTGATTCACTCTAAACCCCCATGAAATTTTTGCAATTTATTTCAATTGTAATTTATCGAACTCCTATACCCTATTTATAAAGCAGGTGAAATTGATATGTCATGTGGACAGGTTCTGGAGATGATCAACAACCCACATTATCTGTATCGTATGACCGTCTTGCGCGCAATTGCCTTACTTGCACCAGTCGTGGGTTCAGAAATCACTTGTTCAAAACTGCTTCCAGTTGTCATCAATGCATCAAAGGACAGGTATCTGCGATTCTTTTGTCTATTGCCTTTAATTAGTAAAGATGTGATCTAGTGTGGTGATTTTGACTGAAGTTTCCCTTCAGAGTACCCAACATCAAGTTTAATGTGGCAAAGGTGCTGCAGTCCCTTATCCCAATAGTTGATCAATCTGTAAGTATCTGATTTCTTTTTTTTTTTTTTTTTTTTTTTTTTTTTTTTTTTTTTGCCTTTTTGCTAGCTGGGATCTTTCTAGAGTTTCTTATTCACCTTGTTCGTCAACAATTTACTTGAATACTTTTATTTGTAATAACTGGTATTGCTTCCCCGTTCTCATATTTTTATGTTTTACTTCCTTTTTCTGAACTGGGGATTCTTTAAATCCAGGTGGTAGAGAAGACAATTCGTCCATGTTTGGTTGAGCTAAGCGAGGACCCGGATGTTGATGTCCGTTTTTTCGCCAACCAAGCACTTCAAGCTATTGAGCATGTCATGATGTCTAGCTAGGCAGGACTTTTCCAAGCTCATCACTGAATTCGTATTATAAGTCACACCGTTTCATCTGGAGGTTCTAGTAATCGAAACAAGCCATAGCACCTCAGTAGCGTGCAAGGATCACGCATGTCCGCCTCTTCCTGCTCGAGCTACAAGATTGACATTTTTCCACTCAGGATAAAACATACGATATTAACGTAATATGTTCTTGTTGTTCATAGTATTTCGTTTAGCTTTTTCGTTTCCCTCGTTTCTATACGTCTCATTCATATTAGTAACAAGATACTATTTCAGAATCAAAAAGCTTATTCTTCGTGAAGAGCTTTTGCCCTCTAGTTTTTTGGCTTTACAATAACCGTATAGCTTAAACTACTATTTGCTGTCGATTAAGTGGATTCCAAATTGTTTTTGGAGCACCTTTCGGAATGTACTTTGAGTAGCGTAACCAATGTTATGCTAAATGACATCTTTTGCTTTCCAAAACTGCCATTTGACCATCTGGTCAATGAGTTCGGCCCGTATACTATAGAAAAGGCCTCTTCGGCTTAATGATACCAATTTTAACTAGGAAAATAGTAGAGAATAGGCCAAGATTAAAAGATTAGGAAAGTAAATAAGCTAAATTTTAGGTATAAAAATTAATAGGCCATAATTTTTAAATTTCTAAATTTACCCTTTTTTTTTTTTTTTTTTCTTTTCTCTTTCTTTTGTTTTTCTTTTCTTTTTCTTTCGATTATATCGTTATCCTCTCTCTCTCCTTTTTTTTTTCTTTTCTCTTTCTTTTGTTTTTCTTTCGATTATATCGTTATCCTCTCTCTCTCTCTCTCTCTCTCTCTCTCTCTCTCTCTCTCTCTCTCTCTCTCTCTAGCTTCACGAATCTCTTCACCGGCGACGATCCGGTTGTCGGTCGGTTGTATTTTTGCTTCTCCGGTCGTTTTTGAGGTGCTATTCCGGTTATTTTCTTCTCGTTATCTTCTCACAGCTCTCTCTCTCTAGCTTCACGAATCTCTTCACCGGCGACGATCCGGTTGTCGGTCGGTCGTATTTTCGCTTCTCCAGTCGTTTTTGAGGATCTATTCCGGTTATTTTTACCGAACATAAGGTTTGTCTCTCTAATCATTAATAGGATGTATTTTCGTTTTTATTTTTTTTTAAATTATTTCGGTTTTGTTCTCTGTTTTTTTTGTCGATTACTTTTGTGTTTTTTTTTTTTTCGGTCGATTTTTGAGCGGCTCCTCCGTTGATTTTACCGAACAACAATGTGTTTGGGCATTCTTTGTTTGTAGTTTTTTTTTTTTTTTTTTTTGTTGTAATTTCGCTTTTTTAGGATTGAATATAGTTCTTGTAATTTATTGATTTTTGTAGGCATGCAACTGTTTTGGTCATTGTTGCTTATAGGGAAAATGGAGTCTAGAAAACCAATATACAAATTTTGGTTTCAATCGGTTTTTATTCGGAGGATGCTTCTTTGAAGTTTTTACAGGAGTGTTTATGTGAGGATCTGCATCTTGAGTTGATTGGTTTTAATCTTTGGTGTTCTTTCTTTATTACTTTTTGTGGGAAGGAAGTTGAAGGACCCAATTGAAATGGTTTCGGAGTTAAAGAGGGATGATGATGTTAGGTTGTTTTTAAACTTGGTTTGACACAAGAAGGAAGCTCTTGGATACCCGTTGGTAATAGATTTTGTTAGTAGATCTATTAGTGCGATTGGGATCTACTTCTTCTTCATGTTGTTTTATGAGTTCAAGAGATGATCGTCTTCTTCTAATGTTGATGGTTCCGTTTGTCAATTTGAAGATGATATTGATGTTGTGATGAATAATTTTTTGATTGACGATTTGGATATTTCCAAGTTGCCTATGTCTTTTGATGTGATTTGTAGGCAATCAATTCATGAGCAAGTCAATTCTCAAGAAATTCATGCATGTAATTGCTATTAGGAGGCATTTTGAGTTTAAATCGAAAGATCTAATAATTCATTTTATGTTTTGGTTTGTAAGAATAATAATTGTACTTGGAAGATGCGTGCTACTAGGGTTTCAAATGGTAATGTTTGGGTAGTGAGGAAGTATGTTAAGGAACATACTTGTTCACTTGATGTTGTTAGTGTTGAGCATTGTCAAGCAAATAGTCATGTTATTTCGGAGTTTTTAAAAGGTGATTTTAGCATTGGGCTTGCGGATCGTTTGCGTCCTAATGATTTGAGGTCTATAATGCATGGTAAGCATGGTGTTGAGATTAGTTACTACAAAGCACGAATGGCTCGCCGATACGCGTTAGCATCAATGAGAGGAAGTGCAGTGGAGTCGTATGCTTCCATTCCTTTTCTGTGCAATGTTTTGAAGGAGAAAAATCCAGGTCATTTTTTGTTTTTATGTGTTATGCTTATGCTTTTGTTTATCTTAACGTTTTGAAGGAGAAAAATCCAGGTTATGGTAACTTAACTTGATAGGTTATAGTCCATAACTTGTCATGTTATCGATCGGTTGATGTGTTTTTGCTAAATTTGTCCGGTTATGGAGCATAAGACGGTTATGGGACATAAGCTCGACAGGTTATGATGCATAACTTGACAGTTATGGATCATAACTTGACAGGTTATGATTCATAATTGATGCTTTTTTTGCATAACTTGTCCGGTTGTGCACTGAGAACTTAATTAATTTTTTTTTTTTTAGATATTAGAATGTATAAATAGTTATTGTTTTTGGTGCCGTTTATAAATAGTTATTTTTAATGTTTTTGTTTTCGTTTTTTTCTTTGTAGGATCTGTGACTTCTTATGAGCTTGACAATGATGGGCGGTTCAAGTATTTTTTTTTGTGCTTGGCGGCTTCTATTAATGGTTGGCGCCATTGTAAGCCTGTGATCTCAGTTGATGGCACATTTTTGAAGAATGAGTTTTCTGGGACCTTGCTTCTCTCTGCAGTTTTAGATGCTGATAATCATATTTTTCCGCTTGGTTTTGCAATTGTTGATTCGGAGAACGATTCCTCTTAGGAATGGTTTTTTGAAAGGCTTAAGGAGGCTATCAGAACTCGCGAAGACCTTGTTATTGTTTCTGACCGAAAGAGTAGTATCCCTAAAGCAGTAGAGAAGGTTTTTCCGGATGCATCTCATGGATTTTGTATGCAGCATTTACTTAGAAATTTGAATTCAAATTTTAAAGGTGTGCATGTGGATGCTATATTCTATCGTTGTGCCAAGGCATACCGTAAGGAAGACTTTGGTTACTTCATGCGTCAATTGGAGGCAGTGCGACCAGCTATTCGAAACTATTTGCTGCAAGTAGGGGTTGAAAAGTGGGCACATGCTCACTTTGAGAGGAAGAGATATGATGTCATGACGACTAATATCTCCGAGTCGTTGAATAACGTCTTAGTGAATGTTAGGGAGTATCCTATTGAAGCCTTAATTGAGCATTTTAGATCCCTCTTGCAAAGGTGGTTTTATGAACGTCGAAATAAGGCGGATCAGACTTTTATATACTTGACTAATCATGCAAATAAATGCCTTCATGATAGGGAAAAGATTGCACGTTGCTTATCTGTAAGTTGCTTTTGTCTCTGTTTTTTTTAGAAGTTATTCTTATTGTTTGATTTGATGATTCTTGTATTTTTGAATATTCTACTTGTTTTCAAGGTGATTGCTTCTTTTTTGATTTTGTCTCTGTTTTTATTTCTTTTTTCTCATCTTTTCAGGTTCAACCCATGGATATAAATAAGTATTATGTTATTGATGGTTTTGTTGTTGAGGAGGTTGACTTGTTGGCAAGAACATGTAGTTGTCTTGTTTGGCAAGTTGACGAATTTCCATGTGCACATGCCATTGCATCAATTTGGAAGAGAAATCTTGATCCAACACATTTAACTTCTTACTATTACACTAACAATGCATTCAAAGCAACATATGATGGTGTAGTCTATCCTATTGGTAATAGATCACAGTGGCAAATTTCAGAGGGCATTGAGGAGGAGGTTGTTCTTCCTCCTGAGTTTAAACGTGGTGCTGGGAGGCCAAGGAAACAAAGGATTCTTTCTAGTGGAGAACGAGATAAGCAATCTGTGAAGTGTAGCCGATGCAAGCAAGTTGGCCACAATAGGAGGACTTGTTCAAACCCCACATATGTTGACTAATCAAGATGTTCAAAGTTGATTCATTGTGATGTAATTGTAGTTTATTTTGTTCAAAGATACATTTTTGTTTGGATTTATTCTAGCATTTTATTGAAGAATTCATGTGCAGATTTTTTGGATTTTTTTGTTATGGAAATGAAGTAGAACAATTTATGTTTTTAAATATTATTTTTTTTTTTGTTGGAATTGTATGTTTGGAGCGAAAAAAACTTTTAATTTCTGATTATGGTTTAACTTGATGGTTTTTATCCATACTTGTTCTGTTATGGTGTGTTGTTATGGACCATAACTTTTGTGTTGTTATGGACCATAACCGACCGAAGTTATGGGTTTTTGTGCATAAATTGCGTATTTGTTATGACCATAACTTGTCAAGTTATGGACCATAACTTGTCACGTTATGGAGCATAACTTGACAGGTTATGGACCATAACTTGACAGGTTATGGTCCATAAATGGAGTCCTAGTCGGTTTTTGTGCATAAATTGCGCTGTTATGACCATAACTTGTCAAGTTATGGACCATAACTTGTCAGGTTATGGAGCATAACTTGACAGGTTATGGCGCATAACTTGACAGGTTATGGTCCATAAATGGAGTCCTAGTCATTTTTTGTGCATAAATTGTGCTGTTATGACCATAACTTGTCAAGTTATGGACCATAACTTGTCAGGTTATGGAGCATAACTTGACAGGTTATGGCGCATAACTTCACAGGTTATGGTCCATAATTTATCGACTTTTTTATTATTTATTCGGTATATATATAAACTTAAATGAAACCCTAGTCGGTTAAAACTTCATAACCTGTGCTCTCTGTTTTTTCTCTCTAAGATAGTTTTCTCTTTTCTCGATTTCTCTCTCTTTCCACCGGCGTTCTCCGGCGATTTCTTTCTCTTCTTTCCATTTTGTTTTCGGCGATCTGTCTCTCTTGTCTCTGCAACTCTCTTTTTCATCACTGACGGTGTGCATTTTCGGTATGAGTGATTTTTTTTTCGCGTTGCTTTAGATTTTTTTTTTGTCTGATCTTTTGCGATTTCCATGTATTATTGTTTAAGATATGGTGAAATCATGAAGCAAGAGGAAGAACAATGCTTCTGTCTCTAGTGTGAGTAAACGACCGAATGTGCGGGAGAAGAAAAGTACGGAAAAAGTTTCTCTTCCTTCTCCCACTCGTAACATTTTGGAGGTATTTTGATTTATTTTACTTATTGTAAAGAATAGTTTTATTTTTGTGTTTTGATTGTTGATTTTTAGTTTTATCCTCATATTGTTTTTATTCGTTTTTTTTTTTTCATTTTTACAGATTTGGAATTATCGCATTAATCCTGTTAAGAGATTTCGTGGTCAGGTTAATGTATCTTCTTCCTTTTTTGTTATAGAGGAATTAAACAGAAAGTTTTCTGAATTTCAGAAGGAATTGTTCAGGAAAACAATTTTTGGTCCGTTTCTTGATTTGGTTAAGTACAGTAACCAGTGTCAGTTGATACATGAGTTACTGTTTCATATGGTTCATAATCCAAATCAAAATGAGTTATGGTTCAAATTTGGTGATTCGTTTAGTAAGTTTTCTATTGAGGAGTTTGCAGTAATTAGTGGTTTAAAGTGCACAAGAGATGTAAACTTCTCAAATTATGTGGATACTTCTGATTTTTCAAGACGTAGCAAATATTTCCAGGATCATTGCACAGGGCTCGTAAAGAGGGGTACAATAAAGAAGTGTTTTGACTCTGTATATTTTGATAGTGATGAGGAAGCTGTAAAAATGGGGTTGTTATATTTTGTGTCATTATTCCTTTTAGCTAAGCCCAAGGACATGGGGGTTAGTGATGATTTGGTTAGAATTGTTGATAGCCCTCGGTTTAATGATTTTCCCTAGGGTAAATTGTCTTTTAATTTACTTTTTTAAGCTTGAAACTGGTATTGACACTTTATACAAGCATGATGACAAGGTTCTTGTTCGAAATGATAAGAGACGCGTAGATGGTTATAAGATCTACGGCTTGGCCTTTGCTTTTCAAGTTTGGGCTTATGAATGTCTACCACACATTGGTGGTATTTGTGCAATGAAAAAATTTATTGATGAGCCTGTTCCTCGAATTTTCAAATGGTCAACGGACGAAAATTATTCAAGAAGCCGTTTGATGTGTTGAAGAGCAAAGATGGCCAGGTTAGACATTTGTCTTTTTTTTTTTTTATAGTAAATTTTCATGTTTTGTTGTTTTTATTAATATATTTTTGCTTAGTTTCTGTTTTAATGTTTTGATCTTTTATTTTCAGTTCTCTTGTTTTTCAATTGAACCATTTGAATCGGAGCGTTGCTGTAAATATTTAGATGGTTTTTTTCAGAAGTCGGTGAAGGATTTTCCTTCTTCTAGTGACTGTAAGTTGGGGGAGGATGACGAAGATTTTGAAACTGTCCCTCCATTTATCCCTCCCAAAAATCAGGTTTGTTTTTGTTTAATTTTGTTCATTGCAAGGTTGCTAGTAGCATTTTTATTTGTAAATCTTACACCATTGGAATCTTAGAGCTTTCTGTCATTAGAATCTTTTATAACTTGATAATTTATGGACTATAACTTTGATGGGGTTATCTTTGCATAACCCTGCCAAGGTTATGGTTCATTAATTGTTAGGTTATGGTCGATAAGTTGTTAGGTTATGCTCTGAATTGACAAGTTTTTCACATAACTTGATTGCTTATGTTCCATAGTTTGATACGTTGTGTTTTTCATTTTGATTTGACTTTTTTTTCGTTTTCTTATATTTTGCAATTTTTTTTTTAGGGTTTGTTGATAATTCTGAAATTGTGGCACGCCTTGCTTCCTTGGAGGCAAAAACTGATAGTTTGGTTGTTGAAGTTTCTTCCCTTCGTAAAGATTTCAATGAAGAAATTTCTTCCCTTCGAAGAGATTTGAATGAACAAATTTCTATTGTTGTTCAATCAATGATAATGCTTGATAAAAAGTTTGACAGTGTGTTTTCCTCTAAGAAGAACACGCAAAGGAATGAAGAACAAGCATTTGAAGAAACAAAGAAAGAAGAAGGAACTGAAGAAATAAATGAAGAAAGAATTGAAGAAATAAGGGAAGAAGCAATTGAAGAAACACTTGGAGAGAGAGAGGATGATAAAGTGGGTGTTTCTTCTAACAAAATTGAAGAAACAATTGCTTCAGTGTTGAGGGATCTTGGCCATGATTCGATAAGGAAGGCGATAAAACGTCCCGAACAAAGGATTGTTCCGTTTAACGAGGCAGACTTCACAAAGACCCTATTAAGTGTGTAGATGGAAAATCAAGATTTTTTTTGTGCATTATCTGAAATTGTTGATAGTGTTCCATCACGGGGAGGACAAGGTAACGTTCCAATCATGGTATAATATTGATATCATTCATAAAAAGGGTGGGGACCGCCAAAGATGCACATTTAATAAAGCCTGCTTTTGATTTTAAAGTTGAGATTGTTGATTCCAAAAATTGGTTTCAAACATTATGGACCCCAGCGTTTTGGCTAAGTGACTCGATGAAGTTATGCCATCTTTTTTTTTTTTTTTTAAATTTTATGCAAGGTTTTTTTTTTTTTTTTTGGATGAAATCTGATAATTATTTTTGTTTTTGTTTTTGATAGCATGTTGATGTAGTCACATATTACTTGCGGAAAAAGATGGCATGCTACACAAACAGACCTTACATTAAGTGCTTGGTTTTGGATTCACATTTTTTCACGAGAATTTATTGCTTATGGTGCTTTGGAAAAAAAAAAAGAATTGTGATTGGTCTACGTTTGATTTCTCTTCACATTCCGCTCTTCAAGATTATGTGTTGGGAGATTACTTATTTTGTAGCTTGCCTTTTTTTGAAGTGGACATTCTTCTTGTACCTATTTTTATCCCGCGTAGGGAGCATTGGGTGTTGGGTTATGCAGAGCTTAAAGATCATTGTATTAGGATATATGATTCCCTTTCTTCAAAGAGGGTAGAGAAGCAGGTTCTTGAGTGTGTGCAATCTTTGGCAGTCATTCTACCCCACTTGCTTGAATCTGTCGGTTACTTTGATTCTCATACACATGAGTATTTCACAAGTCAATTTGATCGTCTTGAGCCTTTTGAGATCATAATGGACGATTGTCCAAGACAAGAAAACGGGTTAGTTTTTGTTTCTCTCTTTAATTGTTTTTTTTTTTTGTTTTCCCTTTATTTGATTTATTTTTGCATTTTATATTTTTGTTGTTTCTAATTCTTTGATTTTTGGTTGTTGTTTTTTGTAGTGGTGATTGTGGAATATTTATGCTTAAGATGGCTGAGATTTTGATGGAAGCCGGACGATGATTGTTTGAGAAAGCGCTGGGTTTGGAACATTTTTCCGCAAGAAGATAGCAATTGAGTTGTTCAATCATGCCTTGTAAAGGTGAATTGGGGTATGAGAGTGGCGATAACAGGGGTGAAGATGCCCCAAAAATGCATTTTATGATGCCAAGAGATGCCATTGAGTGTGACTTGGATGATTATATGGATTAACTTTGTTGGTTTTTAAATTGTATATTTCTAGTTTTGGTACCAGATTATATTGTTTTTTGTTTTTAATTTTAGTAAGTAAACAAGTTTCAAGTTATTTTCCATATTTTTACATGTACTACTCGTCCATAATTCACGGTTTTTGTCTATAACTCATAGTTTTTCGTGCATAACTTGACCGGTTATGAACAACAACTTGACAAGTTATGATCCATAACTTTGTCGGTTATGCAACATAACCTGCTTGATTATGCAACATAACATGTCGATTATGTCAAGTTATGATCCATAATCATCAAGTTATTTTGCCGCATAACTTTGTCGATTATGGTACATAGTTGGCATGTTTTACATAACTTGTCGATTATGCAACATAACTTGTCGATTATGCAACATAACCTGTCCATTTATGATAATAACTTTGTCAAGTTATGTTGTTATGCGGCATAACTTGTCGATTTTTGTTCATAACTTTGTCATGTTACGCTCCATAACTTTTGTCAAGTTATGGCTCACATTTGACATGTTTTTACATAACTTTTGCTTGAGTTATGCGGCATAACTTGTGCGATTATGCGGCATAACTTTGTGCGATTATGCATCATAACTTTGTCTGTTATCTTTGCATAACGTGACTTGTCGATTATGCAACATAACTTTTGTCGATTATGCAACATAACCTGCCCGATTATGCAACATAACTTTGTCCATTTATGATAATAACTTTGTCAAGTTATGTTGTTATGCAGCATAACTTGTCCGATTTTTGCGATTTTTGTTCATAACTTTGTCATATTACGCTCCATAACTTTGTCAAGTTATGGTTCACATTTGACATGTTTTTACATAACTTTTGCCTTGATTATGCGGCATAACTTGTGCGATTATGCATCATAACTTGTCTGTTATCTTTGCATAACGTGTCGATTATGGTAATAACTTTGTCAAGTTATCTTTGTTATGGAGCATAACTTGTCGATTATGCAAACATAACTTGCGATTATTACCATCTGATTACTACCATATAGTGTCCAAACATAACATAACAATAGCATGAATTTGATAAATCCACGAGTTTACATTCTTTTCTTCATTCAAGTGTCAATCTCAAACATAAGCTAAAAGTATTGTCAATGGATATTAACATTCAAAAAGATTGTAAGTAGTGTAAATCTCAAGTCATCTTTTAAAATATAAGACTAGTTTTTAGAAACAATAGTCATATCATCCAAAAGGTTGTATTCTAATATCTTCTGATTTTGACGAGTTTGGGTCGTTAGGACTTTCGGTGAAGAGGATGAATGAAGGAATGCCAAGCTCTTCCATTTTTTCCCTCTGTTCCTCTGCACTTTTTCTTTTGTATTTCTTCGTTGATTTTTTCTTCTTCATCATTGTCTATTTCTTCATAATCTTCCTCCTACAATAATAAGTTTTTGATTAGTTGTAAGAAACTTTTTTTTTTTTTCTCAACTAGTATTGATGTGGGTTTTTTTTTTTTTTTTTTTTTTTTTTCCAAGTAGTATTAAGAACGTTTTATACCTTTTTGATTCCTTGAGCAGCAGCTTTTCTCATTGCTATTATCTTTTCAGCTTCTTCAAATGTTCTGTCCATTGTTTGTTGACTGATATCAAATGAGTCTGTGAGTGGAGTATAACCGAATTCTTCCTCACGTTCTCGTAGTCCTGTAGATACTTCTTTTTCTCTGTCCTCCTGTTCATGGAGGTGCAAATTACAATATCTTGAAGGAAACATTGCAAAAACAAATTCAACATCAATTTGTGTTGTTTTCATTACCTCAGAAACTGAATTGTTTTGTATCTTTTTGAGAAACAGAAGCACATTTTGTTGAATGGTTCTCATAATGTCCATAGAATTGACAACCATTGTCTTTATATCTTTTAGATCCTGTTTCATGGCTACCTGGTTGGCTTCTAAATCTTTTATTTTGCTAAACAGATTACTTAGATGAATTTCCATCTTGTCCAGCTTTGTTGATGGTGCTGGTGGCATTTCTCTTTCAACTTCATCATTATTTATTTCTCTCAAAATGACCACCATAACTTGACAGTGAAACAAAAAATAATTTTCAGAAACGAGCTTCTGTTCATTCAAGTGTGAACCTAAAATAAACCCTAAAACATAACTTGAATTAGTGGTTTTCCAGTTAGTGATGAACGGATTTACCTTTTGTTCTTTTGCTATTTTGCGTTGTTTGTAGTCCGTCTTCGATTTATCGTCTAACGACACCGGCGAGGTTTTTCTGAGAGTGGCCGACGGAAGAGAGAGGAACGGTGGCGGACGAGAATCTGAGATTGGTGGAGGGATGAGAGAGAGATGCAGAGGGAAGAGAGAGGCGGATCGCGTTTTAGGGGAAGAGAGAGTGATCGTGGGAGAGCGGCGGAGGGAAGAAACAATTCACGGAGAGGCGTCGGGAAAGAGAGAGTGATCGTGGGAGAGAGGAAGAGGGAAGAAACAGTTCACCGGAGAGGACCGGAGATTGGAGGTCAGTGAGAGAGAGAGAGCGAGAGTGGAGGTCGGTGAGAAAGAGAGAAGAAACAATTCACGGAGAGCGAGGGAAGAGAGAGTGATCGTGGGAGAGAGGAGGAGGGAAGAACAGTTCGCCGGAGAGGACCGGAGATTGAAGGAGGTGAGAGAGAGAGAGAGAGCGAGAGCGGAGGGTCGGGAGAGAGAGAGGTGTTTTTTAGGGTTTGTTTGATTGAAAATCAAGATAAATTTGAATATATTATTTTTAGTTTTTTTTTTTTTTTTTTGAAAAGGGTATTTTTGAGATTTTATGTATAAATAAATCTGAATATATGTTTTTTGGCCTATTTATTAACTTTTGAAAACTTATGGCCTATTAATTTTAATTGATGTCAAATTTTGGCCTATTTTCCTCCTTCTCCCTTTTAACTATCAGTTCTCTTTTCTGCTGCCCTTTTTGAGCTTATATTTCATGGGGTTGTTTAAAGCACGAGTTCTTACAAATTTCCCTTCAACTTAAAAGTTTATTGTGACTAGACATGGCAACAGGATAGGGTTGGGGTATGCTTTTCCATAACTTCCTGCCCCCAAAACCATCTCCATCCCTGCCTAAGAAGATGGCGGAGATGGAGTCGGGGAATCCCTGTTGGAAGAGCTTTTTCCATGCATGTCCTAATTCCCACCATGAAAATTTTAATAAATTAAAATTTATCTTGAATCAAATATAAAATCAGTAATCTTTTGAAACAAAAAATCTAACAAAATATGTAGAGAACAATGTTAGGATTAAGGTTAGTACTAAATACATTTGAAAAATGAATTAACATGTAATTACTTTCTAACTTAAGTATATCGAGGTGGTAGGGGTTCTTGCCCCAATCCCAACTCTGGGACAAGAAGTTGTCTGCACCACTGTCTCAACCTCATTAACGATTCCTCATCACCACCCGATTAGGGGATATAATGCCATCCTTAAACGCGAAGTGGCCCCTAAACTTTTAAATATGTCTCACCCACTTAAACTTATAAAAAGTGTCAAAATTCTACCTTTATGTCCAAGTTGTCAAAATTTCAATGGGCCTAGTTTTTAAAGTCTCCACCAAACAATATTGTTTGTTTCCTAGATATTAAGATTTGACATTTTCACCCTATAACTACAGAATATGTGAAAATCCACTATATATCCCTTTCCCTTCAAATCTTATATGACAATTAAGATACGTCAAGCTCTTAAAGTAGTGTTCGAATTTTTCTCCCACAATGGATATCCCCCATTGTACTAGGCACAGATGGATGCAAATTTGAAAATGTTGTTACACCATTTTTTTCAAACAAAAGTAAGTTGAAAATTTTTGTGAGAAAAAACTTCTCAAATTCGTGCCCAAATATGGCAGAGTAATTAGGCACACTCAATACATGAGAAATTTCAACCTTAACGACCAATGAAATTTGCAACAAAAAAAAGAGGGTCGAGGTTGGGTGTCCCAACCTTGATCACGATGCTGATCTCGAACACCAACCCCGGTACTTGGACCCAAACATTGACCCTAACATTGTCTCTGACCCAACCCCACTCGGGTGCATATCTCAACCCTATCCCAAGTTGTAGACACCTGAACCACAAACCTAGTTCTGATATACTAAACCCCAACCTTTATCCTAAACTCTCAACCCCCAATCCTAGACCTAAACAGCCCCTAGCGCAAGTCCTGCATTCCAACCAGGGGAGGCACTTTTAGTCATAACACTACAACATGACTTGAAATCGGCACAAAATTAGTGGGTTTAAATTTATTATAAATAGGTTTTTGTCATAATCAGGTTGACATGATTAAGACGATTAATAAATGGGTTAGATTAGGGTTGACCTTCTAACACGAAGTGACCCAAATCGACATGATTAAATATGTGTTATTTGTAAATTAATTATATATGACATAATATAAAGTTTATATGATGTATTAAATACAATTAACATGATTTTTTAAATATTTACTTGTTTTCTTAAAAAAAAAAAAAGATAAATAGACCAATAAAACTGTTAATGTGCCAAAATCGTGTTAAATAAACTCTAATTATATCAATTATTTATTCAATATATTATTTTAATTGGGTTAAGCGGGTTGACACGATTAACACAATTAATAAATAAGTCTTGTTTGGATTGATATTTTTATCATGTTTAATAAACAAATTTGACACGAACACAATCTATTAATACAAATTATCACCCATAATTCCAACCATTGTCCTAGATCCCGACTCTAATTGTGGAACATGGTTCCAGTCGCATACCCCATCCCCAGTCCCAAACCTAGTCTTAGTTCTACAATCCAGACCCAAATACAATCCCCGTCTCGATCCACAGCCCTGATCTCGAACCCTTTCTCAATCCTAAGGTGAAGTCGAGGTTGAAGCTAGTGTCGTCCGAGGATGTTTAAATTTTATCTTTTAAAAGTTCAATACTGAATACACTACAGTGATAAATAATTAGCATGATATAATGTAATACAAATCTTAATAAAAAGAAAGTCAAAATACAACAGTCACGCGAAACATATACGAAGTAATACAACTTCTTATTAGAAAACAAAAACTAGAAAATAGTGGACAGTAGTATTGCGTACCCTCTCTCTTCTCAAATGGTGAATATTAGCTCCGTTCACTTCGCCGATTCGAGTTTAGAATTTGAGTTTTTCTATAATAAAAAGCTCTCAGAAATAATCACATCTAACTTTTTTGCTACAGTAAAAAGCTCTCACATAACATCACATCTTAACTCAAATTAAAAACTCAAATCAGCGAACTAAACGGTACCATCTTTTAGTTTTACCTACTTCTAGTTTGTTCACACTCAATATTGTGTTTATATATGGAATCAGAATGCAAAGATTTTCAGAATCAAAGTGTCAGTTCCTGAAAAAGAAAAAAAGAAAAAAAAAAAAAAAGGGTGTCTTTTACTTGAGACCCACAGCCTGCAATCACACACAAAGGTGTCCTTTCTACTTTGTTCTTTACGTTATTTACAAGCATTTACAGTGTTATACTGTAATTGTTGCCGACAATATGATATTGACGCGTCCATATTGTCAAAACCGTTGCACAAAACCTTTTTTTTTTTTTTTTTTTTTGATATTAGTCACAAAACTTGCGACATTTTCTAAACTTAATTTGACACATATTTGCAATACACACACACACACACACACACACACTTACATGTGTGTGTGTGTGTGTGAGCAGCAAAGTGAATATCACTTACGTCAAAATGTTGTACTAATTAAACTAATGGATAAAATGTACATCACGATCCAAAATTGTTTTATCTACTTTTTATTCGTTTGTATACCTTGCAATTCAGAAAATGGACTGTATTTATAAATTATTCAATTTATCTTGAATTACATTCACAATTAAGTGAGCATGTTAACTAAAAAATTAATTGCTATCCTCAAAAAATAAATACGTTTCATAATCATGCATTGAACAAATTGACAAAAGTTTTGTTTTCATTATTTCTTTAAAAAAAAAAAAAACAAAAAAAAACAAAAAATTAAAGCTGTCTTTTCTATACGCAAGCACACATATGCATGATGCATGCATGTATATAATTAGCTGATGCTGTTTCCCTACCACGTGAAATTGAATATCATAAAAGTATTAAGGCCACTTCACCAATTTAAATTTTTAATTTAAGTTGAGATATGATATTTTTAAAAAATTTTAATTGTAATAAAAAAGTTATATGTGATATTTTTTAAAAACTTTAAATTATAAAAATTTAAAACTAAAAACTCAAATTAATAAAATAAACGAAACCTAAGTAATGAAAAAAAAAAAAAAGAACTCAACTCCAACGAAAACCTTTTCTTCTCCCTTTTTTTTTCTTTTTTTTTTACCCTTTTTGTTCTTAATACGTCATTTCATTGTATGCAGTAACTGTTGGGAATAGTATCCTAAAAGCATCAGATGTAAAAAGGATATTTATTATTTATTTAATAAAATAGATTATTCATCATTTTATGTGCATATATTTATGAATATTTTATGAATATCAAATAAAATTCCTTGATTATTTATGTAACCTTAAACATAGTATATAAGTGTTATATACAAGAGGATAATGTTTAAGGATAATAATCAAAAGTAACTGTTCATAATGAATTTAATTAAAGTTTGGAATCTTTAATTAAAACATTATTAATACATGTCATTCCATTTAGAATGGAGCAGTGTTATCCATGACCTTTATTAATATGGCGAGATATTGAATGAGTGTATTTCGCATAATGAGATTATGTGGAACATGGACCTTGAGACACAATATGAATTTCTAATAATTTCCGTTAAGCATAGAAATTCTAATTGAGTCTCTTGATGGTCATATATAGAATGATCTTAATCCACGAGTTCTTAACAAACTCCTATTTATGGATTTATGTCTTTTGATTTACTCGAGCACGGATTCGAAACCCCTGAATCCTATTCCTTGTATTTTGGAGACATAATGAAATAGGTAGCTGGGAATGTTATTATACGAGATGGAATCCATTCCTTCTTGAGAGAGAAGCAGATAAATAATTCTCTTGAGTGTTGATTCGGTACTTGGATTAGTAAAGCGCCCGGTTCATGAATGTGTTTTATGAATCACTATCCATTAGAGAATCAATGGTACTCAAGGATAAAGATGTAATTAGAGAGGTTAAGGATTCTACGACTCTAATTATGAATTATTTATGGAGGATCGATCTATATGCAATGACTATATCAAATGGACACTTCACGGTTTAGAAGTAATTAATGTCTATAATTCCGAGAGTGCAATTCCAAGTTTATAGTGGAGTAACTATTGGAATTAATAGAATTAATTAATTAATTAAAGTGTTTAATTAATTATTAATTTTATTGGAGCTTCGTAATTATAGGTCCATTAGTCCCCGCGTCGTCCTTGTAATTCTACCGGACACAAAAGGGCAAAATGGGAATTTTAGAATTACGAAATTCTAAAATTAAATACTCGAAGAATAATTAATTATGAATTAATTATTATTTAAATAATGAGATTATTTAAATTTGAATTTGAACATATTTAGATTTATCCATTTAAACTTATTTGATAAGTTGTTCAATTTAGAATTCAAATTAATTTAAGTTTGACTTAAATTCGAATTTGAATCTGAATTAAAATTGAACTACTGGATAATGGATAAAATATCTTCCTTCCTTATCTTATTTAGGTGCCACACACAAAGGGATAAAACCCTAGGGTGGCCGGCCATCAAAGGGATAAGGGGAAGGGATTTTTGTTCCAAAATTCAAAATTGGAGATAAGGATTTGATCCTATTTTGAAGTTTGACTTCTTCTCTTTAAATATGAGATAAATGGAAAATTGTGAGACAATTTTTGAAAAACTTTCAGCCCTAGTTCCCCTAGTGCTGGCCGAAATTCCTCATAGCAAAAGAGAGAAAATATTTTTCTCAAAAATTCCACATCGTGCATGCGTTGGTGTTTGTGGAAATTCGAGTGTTTTAGAAACCGTTTTGTCTCACGTGTGCCCACACACACGTCTCACGTGGAATCAAGGAATTGACGTGGAAGACTTTGGTGTTCTAAACAAAAGAGCTTGGATCTAGGACTGTTCGTGGTCAAAGAAAATCAAGATATCATCCGAGTCGGCTACAAGGTATTTTTTCGGTTGATCTCGGAATCTTATAAATTAATGAGATTAATTTATTGGTGCATAAATTAATATAATCTATAGAGTATCTCAAAAGTTTTATGAAATTTTTTTGTTATACACGATCCGCCTTTCGCTGCGTTTTTTACTACCGAATTCGATTCGGCAACCAACAATTGGTATCAGAGCGGTCTATAGACGATATTAATTTATGCTTCGATTATTTGATAATTCAATATGTATGTATGTGATGAGTAGGCACTTGCATTTATGGATGTTTATTTTTATTCATGATGATGAATGTATGGATGATGGATTTGGTCGTTAATTATATGGTTCCATGGATCGGTTATATTCATTCGTTAATAAAATTATTTGTAATTTAATTCGGGATTAGAATTATTGTAATTCTAGGATTTGGGTAGAATTAGGGTTTAAGATTTTGAATCAAGAAGGAGGCCTTGAAGATCATATTTGAAGCCTTCAAAGAAGCCCAGAAACTGCCCAGAAAAATTCTGGAAATCGCGGCCCAGAGGCGTCCCGGACGCGGCCCAGGCGCGTCCCAGGACGCGGCCCAGGCGCGGCCAGGACGCGGCCCAGGCGCGTCCCAGGACGCGGCCCAGGCGCGGCCAGGACGCGGCCCAGGCGCGGCCAGGACGCGTCCCGGACGCGGCCCAGGCGCGGCCAGGACGCGGCCCAGGCGCGTCCAGGCCGCGGCCCAGGCGTGTCCAGGCCGCGCCCCAGCGCGTGGCCAGGCCGCAGCCCAGCGCGCCTGGCGGCCCAAGTTCGGGATTTGATCCCGAATGGGCCCGAAGGTTTCCGAAACCCTCGTAAAGCGTGCCGACGAGCCCGGAAAAGTTCCGGATCCCAAGGAAGGTGAAATCCAACCCGGAGACAGAGAATGAAGCCGAAGAATGAAGAATTCAAGAATCGAAGTCCCGTTGATGTAACGGAAGAATATTATTATTGTAATTATTTATTTATTCGATTCGATTGAGTTGTAATATATTTTTCCATGGGACCGGTCAAATCCATCTCAATAGTTGATTGCATATATTTATATTTTATGTTGATAATTATATATTATATATGTCCATGCATATAACATGCCATGTAGATATAATGTGCCTACTCATATGTTTTTTATAACATGCCATGCATACATGCGTTAATCGTTATTATTTATTTTATTTATTATAAAAGGGTTTTAGAAAAATAAAATAAAATAAGAACCATCTTATTTGAAAATTGATTTAATATGATTAAATTGATTTAAGTTGCAAAATTGATTTGCAAAATAATGTTACATGTGAAATTGAATTTAAAAGTTAAATTTTTGAATTTCACATATCCGAAAAAAAAATAAATTGTTTATTTTTTCGATTTGAAAATCATGAGATGTTTTTCAAACAAAATACATGTTTGCAAAATAATGAGTGGGAGAGGGTTGTATGACAATACGACCCACTAGTCTCCTCCGTTAGTTAAGCAACAACCGTGAGATCCGGAAAGGGGCTTTGCGGCGACATTGAATCGCCCTCCTAAAGGAGAGTGTCCTTGCCGGATCAATAACAAGGTTGGCTTCCTAGAGATAAGATTTCAGGATGTATTTCCGAATTGACTACCCAAAGGTAGCAATCCGGAGTTAAGTCTATGGGATGCGAAGCGGTGGGTTACACTCATAAAATATAATCAAATCTGTTGGTTATATTTGATTTGAAAATAATGATAGTTAATAAATATGAAAATATGAGATATTTTGACTATATTTATTAAGCGAGAAGAAGAGTCTCGGTCTAATTGGCATATAACTTGACTACCCAAAGGTACACTTTATATGTGGAAAATTGGATTATCGTTGGCACCTAAAATTAAAACATGATTTATGTATTTTTCATGTGCATCATGCATCATATTTAATTGTGCCTAAATACATGCCTTGATATTCATGCACGTAAATTGATTAGATGAATATTCTATTTATTTCCAGCAATATGTCGAATCCCATTATCACACTACTAGCGATGAAAAAAAATTAGGCGGTGATAATTATGCTAAGTGGAAAAGTAACATGAACATACTATTGGTCTGCGAAGACTATAAGTTTGTCCTAGTGGAGGAATGTCCTCCCCGAACCCGCGACAATTGCATCCAAAACCCAAGGGAGCCTTTTGATCGCATTTGGATCAAGGCCAACAATAAAGCAAAGTGCTTTATCTTTGGCCAACATGAGCGATAATGTGCCCAGAAGAAGCATGAGGAGATGGAGGCCCTTATGAGATAATGGAGTCTCTAGAAGCCATGTTCGCGCTCCAAAAAAAAAAAAGGCTCGTTTGGATGCCGTAAGGGCTTTCATGAGCGATAAGATGAAGAAAGGTTCTTTGATCAAGGCACATGTTTTGAACATGATTGATCACCTCCACGATGCGGAGCTCAATGGTGCGAGAATCGATGAAGCCACCCAAGTTGGCATCATCCCGGAAAGCCTATCCCCGACTTTCATGAGTTCGTAAACAACTTTGTTATGAACAAGAAGAAGTGCAATCTCATCGAACTCATGAATGACCCGCAAAACTTCGAATCCACTAACAAAAGAAGGGGGAGGAGAAGCAAATGTTAGTTAGTTGCAGGAAGTTCGGTAAAAACAAAGGAAAAAACCGTAAACCGAAAAGCGAAGCAAATAAAAGGAACAAGGTAAATCGATTTACTAGTTCTTGAAACATGTTTAGTAGAGGGTGATACCTCGGCTGGATAATTGATTCGGGAGCAACTAATCATGTTTGTTTTTCTTTGCAAAGTCTTAGTTCTTACAATCGAAGTTAGCCGATGGGGACTACACGATGAAAGTAGGCAATGGCGCAAGAGTTTCGGCAAAAGCAGTGGGAGAAGTTAGACTTCGTTTTAGGGAAAATAAATTTTTAGTTTTGAACAATGTTTATTTTATTCCAGACATTCGTAGAAATTTGATTTCTGTGGCTAAGTTATTTGAACAATTATTTAAAGTTTATTTTGATAATGAATTTGTTCATATTTCTCGAAATGGTTTAAATATTTGTTCTGGACGTCTGGATGATGGTTTATATTGTATAAAACCAATCCCTAATTCACTGCTTAACACTGAAATGTTCAGAGTTGCCAAACCTAAGAATAAAAAGCAAAAGATTTCTCACGATAACAATACATATCTGTGGCATCTTAGGCTTGGTCATATTAACCTAAATAGGATTGAAAGACTGGTAAAGGATGGTCCTTTACGTGAGCTAAAAGTTGGCGAGCTTCCAGTCTGTGAATCTTGTTTGGAAGGTAAAATGACCAAGAGACCTTTTACAACAAAAGGAGAAAGAGCTACGGAACCCCTTCAGTTGATACATTCGGATGTATGTGGACCGTTAAACGTCCAAGCTAGAGGAGGTTACGAATATTATGTCACTTTTATTGACGACTATTCGAGATATGGTTATGTTTACTCGATGCAACGGAAACCGAAACTTTTGGAAAGTTTAGAGAATTCGAGCAGAAGTTGAAAAACAGATTAGGTAAACCAATCAAGACACTTGATCGGATCGAGGGGGTGAATACTGGACCAAGAGTTCCGGGATTTCTTGATTGAAGAAGGTGTGGTATCCCAATTGATCGCACCGGTACACCACAGCAGAATGGTGTGGCCGAAAGGAGAAATCGGACTTTGCTTGACATGATGAGATCAATGTTAAGTTATTCATCTTTGCCTACCTCATTCGGGGTTATGCCTAAAAAAGCAATTTGCTTACATTCTGAATAGAGTACCATCTAAGTCCGCACCTACGACACCCTTAGAGTTGTGGTGCGGATTTAAAAACCTAGTTTGAGACACGCAAGATATGGGGGGGTGTCCAAAGACATGTGTGAAGGGAAAGACGGGAAGTTGGAACCCAAGTCAAGTATGTATGTTTGTAGGATATCCCGATGGGACAAAGGGAGGTTTCTTTTATAGTCCTGAAGATCAAAAGGTGTTTGTATCGACAAATGCCACTTTTCCGGAGCATGACTATATGATAGATTTTAAGCCCGAAGTAAGATAGTATTAGAAGAGTTACTTTTCGATGAGATCGGACCACAATCGACAAGAGTAGTCGGACCACTCAGAGAAAAGACCACGCTCCTAATCGACTCAAGTGGCACCTCGTCAGAGTGGGAGGGTAAGCACGTTACCCGACCGCTATACCGGGAAGCCCAAATCGTCACACCGATGACGGTAAGGAGGATCCATCGACCTTTAAGGATGCGATGAATGATTACGATAAGGAAGAATGGCAAGAAGCTATGAAACTCGAGATGGAGTCTATGCACTCTAACTCGATCGGCAACTTGTAGATCTACCAAGGGTAAAACCCATTGGATGCAAGTGGATCTTCAAGAGAAAGAGAGGAGCGGATGGAAAAGTAGAGATTTTTAAAGCAAGGCTAGTGGCTAAGGGTTATACCCAAAAGGAGGGAGTTGACTATGAGGAAACTTTCTCGCCAAGAGCCATGCTTAAGTCCATCCGGATACTCCCGGCCATTGCAAAGATATTTTGACTATGAGATATGGCGGATGGACGTCAAGACAACTTTTTCGAATGGCTATCTTGATGAAACCATCTATATGGATCAGCCCAGAGGGTTACATAGTAGAAGGCCAACAGCGTAAAGTCGCAGAAACCGCAAAGGTCCATTTATGGATCAAGCGAGCTTCTAGATCGTGGAACATCAGGTTTGATGAGGTGTAAAGTCTTATGGATTTGATCAAAACATTGATGAACCATGCGTCTACAAGTACAAGAAAGAAAAGAAAGTGGTCTTCTTAATTCTTTACGTCGATGACATCCTACTCATAGGGAATGATGTGGGAATGATGACGGATGTAAAGGAGTGGTTAGCTTGACCAATTCCAAATGAAAGATTTAGGAGAGGCAAGCTATGTTCTTGGGATCAAGATTATTCGAGATCGCAAGAAAAAGCTTTTGGCGTTATCACAAGCATCTTATATAGACAAAGTGTTGTCTAGGTATTCGATGCAAAGCTCCAAGAAAGGGAATTTGCCTTCTAGGCATGGTATTCATCTTTCTAAGGAGCAATGTCCAAAGACCCCGCAGCAGGAAGAAGATATGAGAAGGTATCCCTACGCTTCGGTTGTGGGAAGCCTTATGTATGCCATGTTGTGTACAAGACCGGATATACGCTATGCAAAGGGGAGTAGTCGATCGCTACCGGTCCAACCCAGATTAGATCATTGGGTTGCGGTGAAGTGTATTCTCAAGTATCTTAGGAGAACGAGAAACTATATGTTAGTATATTCCGGAGAAGATATGTCTCTCACCGGATATACAGATTCGATTTCCAATCGAGATAGAGATAGTCGACAGTCGACATCCGGATCCATGTTCACTCTTAATGGAGGAGCCGTGGTATGGAGAAGTATAAAGCAAAAGTGTGTTGTCGACTCTACCATGGAAGTTGAATATGTTGCAGCTTGTGAAGCCGCAAAAGAAGCTACATGGCTCGGGAAGTTCTTAAGCGATCCGGAAGTTGTTCCAGATATGGATAAGCCAATTAAGCTCTCTTTGTGACAACGGTGGAGCGGTGGCTAATTCAAAAGAACCTAGAAGCCATAAGAGTGCGAAACATATAGAAAGGAAATATCACCGATCGAGAGACATTGTGGATAGAGGCGATGTAAGCGGTTCAAGATCGCGTCGAGAGGACAACCTTTGCGACCCGTTCACCAAGACATTGCCATTGAATGTTTTTTTTGATCGGCACTTAGATGGATTTGGGATTAGAGACATGACACACCTGCTTTAGGACAAGTGGGAGATTGTTGGGAATAGTGTCCTAAAAGCATCAGATGTAAAAAGGATATTTATTATTTATTTAATAAAATAGATTATTCATCATTTTATGTGCATATATTTATGAATATTTTATGAATATCAAATAAAATTCCTTGATTATTTATGTAACCTTAAACATAGTATATAAGTGTTATATACAAGAGGATAATGTTTAAGGATAATAATCAAAAGTAACTGTTCATAATGAATTTAATTAAAGTTTGGAATCTTTAATTAAAACATTATTAATACATGTCATTCCATTTAGAATGGAGCAAAGTGTTATCCGTGACTTTGTTAATATGGCGAGATATTGAATGAGTGTATTTCGCATAATGAGATTATGTGGAACATGGACTTGAGACACAATATGAATTTCTAATAATTTCCGTTAAGCATAGAAATTCTAATTGAGTCTCTTGATGGTCATATATAGAATGATCTTAATCACGAGTTCTTAACAAACTCCTATTTATGGATTTATGTCTTTTGATTTACTCGGCACGGATTACGAAACCCTGAATCCTATTCCTTGTATTTTGGAGACATAATGAAATAGGTAGTGGGAATGTTATTATACGAGATGGAATCCATTCCTTCTTGAGAGAGAAGCGAGATAAATAATTCTCTTGAGTGTTGATTCGGTACTTGGATTAGTAAGAGCGCTACGGTTCATGAATGTGTTTTATGAATCACTATCCATTAGAGAATCAATGGTACTCAAGGATAAAGATGTAATTAGAGAGGTTAGCGGATTCTACCCCGACTCTAATTATGAATTATTTATGGAGGATCGATCTATATGCAATGACTATATCAAATGGACACTTCACGGTTTAGAAGTAATTAATGTCTATAATTCCGAGAGTGCAATTCCAAGTTTATAGTGGAGTAACTATTGGAATTAATAGAATTAATTAATTAATTAAAGTGTTTAATTAATTATTAATTTTATTGGAGCTCAGAATTATAGGTCCATTAGTCCCGCGTCGTCCTTGTAATTCTACCGGACACAAAAAGGGCAAAATGGGAATTTTAGAATTACGAAATTCTAAAATTAAATACTCGAAGAATAATTAATTATGAATTAATTATTATTTAAATAATGAGATTATTTAAATTTGAATTTGAACATATTTAGATTTATCCATTTAAACTTATTTGATAAGTTGTTCAATTTAGAATTCAAATTAATTTAAGTTTGACTTAAATTCGAATTTGAATCTGAATTAAAATTGAACTACTGGATAATGGATAAAATATCTTCCTTCCTTATCTTATTTAGGTGCCACACACAAAGGGATAAAACCCTAGGGTGGCCGGCCATCAAAGGGATAAGGGGGAAGGGATTTTTGTTCCAAAATTCAAAATTGGAGATAAGGATTTGATCCTATTTTGAAGTTTGACTTCTTCTCTTTAAATATGAGATAAATGGAAAGTTGTGAGACAATTTTTTGAAACAACTTTCAGCCCTAGTTCCCCTAGTGCTGGCCGAAATTCCTCATAGCAAAGAGAGAGAAAATATTTTTCTCCAAAAATTCCACATCGTGCATGCGTTGGTGTTTGTGGAAATTCGAGTGTTTTAGAAACCGTTTTGTCTCACGTGTGCCCACACACACGTCTACGTGGAATCAAGGAATTGACGTGGAAGACTTTGGTGTTCTAAACAAAAGAGCTTGGATCTAGGACTGTTCGTGGTCAAAGAAAATCAAGATATCATCCGAGTCGGCTACAAGGTATTTTCGGTTGATCCTTGGAATCTTATAAATTAATGAGATTAATTTATTGGTGCATAAATTAATATAATCTATAGAGTATCTCAAAAGTTTTATGAAAATTTTTGTTATACACGATCCGCCTTTCCGCTGCGTTTTCGCCGCCGAATTCGATTCGGCAACCAACAGTAACGTCATTGGTTATCCACTTATGACAAAAACAAAAACAAAAAAAAAATTAATTATCTTTTAAAAAAATACTTAGAGGCACCACTGATACTAAATACATCGCTAATAAAATGTGAATCCTACTTATAAGTCACAAACTCTCTCTCTCTCTCTCTCTCTCTCTCTCTCTCTCTCTCTCTATATATATATATATATATATATATATTTATATATATATATTAATGGCGTGCCTTAGTAGTGAATGTTGGGCCATCAAGAGACAACAAATATACAAGATGAGTGTGACGGAGATGCGTATGTTTAGATGGATGAGTGGCCATACGAGGATGAATCGTATACGGAATGAAGTTATTCGTAGTAAATTAGGTGTAGCACCAATAGAAGATAAGGTACGGAAAAACCGTCTGAGGTAGTACATGCATGTACAATGTAGATTGTTAGATGCACATGTTTGTGCTTGGGAGAAAATCCAAATATCTAGTACTAGGAGAGTGAGAGGTAGACCAAGATTACTTGGGTTGTCGTAGTTAGGCATGATTTTCAAGATCTAGGGCTTCATGAGGGTCTCGTGTTTAATAGAGTAAACTGGAAACGAGAAATCTATATAGCCAACCCTAATTAATTTGGAATTAAGGCTTATATTTGTTATTGTTATATTAATAGTGTGCCTTACGTCGTTGTTCTAAAAGGAAGGTTCTAAGGCTTATTTCCCAAAAACAATAAATGTATATGTATATATAATAGAGCTAAAAGTTTCAGTTGGGCTAAATGGGTCGTCTTAAGACCCCTACTGTTGGCCTTGGTCGAGTCAAGATTTCAAGAATGAAAGCTTATTCAGGCTTGCCTGACCCAACCCAAATACCTTTTTTTTTAATTTTTTTTAAAATATCTTATAAAATCACGGCCTTAAATCTTTCAGGCTTATTAGGCTGACTCTATTTCCTTTAGGGCCAGGTTAGATAGGTACAATATTTTCATTCAGGGTGTCAATTTAGGACTATGCGGCCCAAACTTTGGCTTAGTTTGGTAGTGCTGTAGATTTTGAAAAAATTGATTTTAGCTGTGCTGAAAGAAGAAACAACTGTTATAAAAAGCAGCGAATGTTTGGTAAACTATAATTATAGTAGTTGTGCTTGTTCCAAAATCAGTTTAATAGCGTTTGATAAATTATGAGGTTGAATTGTTATGGATAGTTAAAAATTACGACTATATTATATTATACAATAATATAATATATATTTATTATTATGTTTAATATAATACAAAAAAACTAAACTAACAATTATATTATAGTATACTATAATATAATATATATATATATATAATTACAATATAATGTATATTTATGATATACATTATAATAATATTATTAAAACGGTAATATAATTACAATATTATAAAAAATATTAATATTTCAGTTATAATATAATTAAAAATGACAACTATATTATATTGTATAATTATTATTATATTATATTAAACAAATGTATTATAATAAATATATTATATAACCATAAAGTAATATTAGAATTATAAGATTATATTAATATTTAATTATATTAATTATTATATTATTAATATAGTAAATATAATTATATCAATACAATATAATATATAATATATTATAAAATAATAATTACACTATCATACTATAATTATAACATCATATTATAAATATATTATAATTATAATATCATATTATATGATAAAATAATAATATTAGAATTATTAATATAATTATGATATTATTTGTTATAATATTATATTATATTATATTACGAGTCTGAATTTTAGATTGGGAAGATGGTAAATTTTAAATTTTATTAGGGGTATTATGAAAGTTTCATTAATTGTACAATTTTGATTCCCGCACAATCTAAAAGCTAAAGTTGTCTTTAAACTGTTTCTGATTTTGGCTGAAAATTATTAAAAAAATTCTTTAAAAAGCACTTTTGAGTAGATTTACTAAACAGTAAAATCAACTTCTGCTACAAGCAGAAGCTGATATTAGGAGGGAACAAACCAAACTAAGCCTTTCACCTCTACTATATAATGAGATATAATGAGTTACCAAACATAGTCAACTTTTTAGTGCACGTTCCAACGTGTTGAATGAGATATATGTTGTGGGGTAAAATCTTAAACCCCACACGAAGCAACGAATGGGCGCCACGTGGCATGATTGAAGGAAAAAATAACTAAGTCAAAGATATAGAGTAGCGGTAGAGCACATCGGATGAACGTCAACCCTTAACGGTCAAGTATCCCCGTTCAAAAAATTGACTAGAAGGAACAAGAGCCACACCATGAAGATGAACACCCCACTGGTCATGAACGAAGAGCGCTTCCAGGGAGCCGATGGTGACGAACCCACCCACGTCAAGGTTGAAGTACGATTGTGTCAAGATTTGACGTGCATTAAATGCATGCAGAGTATGTAGTGAGGCCAGTAGAGAAAGTCAGATAGATTGGCTAAAATCTCGGTGATCATAGATTATTGTTTCGGAATGGGGAGAAGATATCACGGGATTTGATTAGATTGTTAACAACTAGCAGATACGATACGATGTATATAAGCAGAAAGGATGGGTTGAAAAGGCGTCAGATTATTAAACACCCTTTCCCTAGAATTTGTATTTTTCTCTACCAAGAATAGTGAAAGACTCAGTGGATGAAGTTCTACGTTGGAGTGAACTACTATAAAACTTGTGTTGATTTTGTTTCTTTTCTTCTGATGATTCACGTTTAAAGTCTAGTTAATTTGAGCACAAATCACAACACTTATTATTAATCTGTTGACAAGTTCTTACTGTCAACAATTGGCGACTCCACTGGGGACTAAACCCATAATCTCTGGTTCATGTGTCAAGGATCCAAGGCTACTAAGAAATAACCAACAATCATGCCTCCGAGAAGAGGGAGAAGTGGTGCCATGAGTCAAAGCAGCCAAACAGAGGAGAATGCCACGCATTCGACCAATCCAGCCAATAGTGGGGGCGGAGGAGATCGATCGGACCAGGGGAATCAACCACCGGTGAGGAATGAAACTTCAACCCCGGGTATGCCACAGCTTGACCCGATACAAATGCAAGCCCAGTTGAGTGCTCTGACCGACTTGGTTCGAGGGCTGGTGACCACCATTGAGTGGATGGACGGGAAAAGATCTATTGCCTCCTCTGAAGGACGCCCCAAGACCACCGAGCATTGCCGTGGTTGGGAACCAGAATGCTGGTGACTAGCGCAGTGCCCTGGAAGGGATCGAGGAAAGTGAAAATGCTAGTGGGAATAACCCGAGGCTTCGACCGTCTAGGTCCCTCAACAACCGACAAAGGGCCGCCAAGTGACGAGCCCAGGAGAACGGAGCAGTCGGGGACCTGGAGAAGTTCCCTAAAGTGTCACCTCGAGACTAGGGTAAGAATGTCCCGGGGGATTCAGGGTCGAGGAATAACCTAGATGCCAAGAAGGCAAAAGCCTCAAAAGGGGTCAGTTCTGCAATCTCAACAGAGGAGGCAAATGCCATCATAGAGCGCATGGCAAGCTTAGAAGAAAAGCTTACAAGTGATGTCGTCAGTTTGAAAAAGGAAGGAAAAAGCCAGGTGAGTCAACCTCAAAAGAACCTAGGACAGGTGGCGGAGGTGGTTAATGTTGACATCACTCTCAGTCGAGTCTATGACCACCCTTTTACCGCGGAAATCATGGCACCACCTCTCTCAGATAAGTTTAAGTCCCCGTCGATCCCACCATATGACGGCAGAGGAAATCCCAACGACCTTCTGGAGATGTATACAGGACAAATGCTTCTGCATGGATACGCTGAGGAAATAATGCACCGAGCGTTTTGAAACCACTTGACGGATTATGCCCGTAGATGGTTCTGGACACTCAAACCAAACTCCATCTCCAACTGTGATGAATTAAAGGAAGCCTTCTCTCTCCAGTTCATCGGGGTAAAGAAATATATCCTGCCGAAGTAAAATTTGACAATGGTTTATGAAAAACCAAATGAGTCATTAAATGAGTGGCTGATGAGGTACGGAGAAGCCGTTGCCGCTAGAACAGATATGCCGGATCGAGAGGCTCTGATGGGGGCTTTATCTAGCATGAAAAAGAACACCCTATTTAAGCACGATCTAAATCAAAAGCCATCTGCCACCTATAAAGAATTCTTAGCAAAGCGCAAGGATACATTAACGTCGAAGAAGTTGAGGCGAATGATCCCGAACATAGATCCAACAAAAATAAAGGAGCTGAGCAAGGGTCGACGTCAGGAAAATAAGATAATCAAAAGCGACAAGGTGGTGGAAACAGAGATAAATAGGTCGCATCGACATCGAGTCATCCCGAAGCCAAAAGGCCGAGGCAAGAAAAGAATCAGAAGCCTCACTCGTTCCAACGATATGACTCCAATCACGAGCTAATTGTAGGGGTTGAAGAAGTATTTAATCAGATCAGCCAAGGAAACTTATTGCACTGACCAGAACCTGTGAAGTCGAATCCAGATCAAAGGAACCAAACAAGTATTGCAGGTTCCATAGAGACGACAACCACAACACCAATGACTGCACCGACCTAAAGGCCGAAATCAAAAAACTAATCTGTGAAGGGAGGTTGCAAGAATTCAAAGCCAATAGGAGAGGCCATGGCTAGGGAAACGACGATTGGCGCCGGGAGGATAATCGACGGGGTGAACACCGTGAGCCAATTGATGTTATAAGAACTATTCATGGGGGCCCATACCTTAGGGGGCACTCTAGGAAATCCTAGAAGAATTATGCCCACGAGGCTAGACGGGTGTATCAAGAAAGATTTTGGAACCTCTCAACTACCAGGCCAACAAAGACAACAAAATTTGGTGGCACTGAAGTAGTATTCACCGAAGAAGATGTGAATAAGGTCCATTTTCCTCATAACGACGCCTTGGTAGTTGATGCAATGATTGAAAACCACACCATCTGTAGAATCATTGTGGATAACAAGAGCTCGGTGGACATCATGTACTCTGATTGCCTAGAAAAGATGGGAATCTCAAAGGAGCAACTGGAAAAAACATCTCAGCCATTATATGGGTTTATGGTGGATTCGGTTATCTCCCATGGAACGATCACGCTGTCTGTAACTGCGGGAGAGAAGCCTAGGGAAACAACCATGATGGCAAATTTTGTGGTAATCAAAGGGGGCTCACAGTACAACGTCGTGATTGGGACGCCGACCCTTCAGGTGCTAAGAGCAATAACATCCGTCTACCACCAAAAGGTTAAGTTCCCAACCCCCAATGGCGTATGAGAAATAAAGAGCAATCAATATGAATCCAGGGTCGCATACTCAGATGCCATGCATGGATATGGCTAACCAGGGAGACAATAAGCGAGAATGGTGCGTCAGGGGCCAGTTGATGACATAGATCCCTAGATCAAAAAGGAGATTACCTAGTCCCAACCAATTGAGCAATTGGTAGAAATCTGGGTAGATGACGAGGAGCCAACAAGGGTACTAAAAATAGGCTCGGATTTACCCCCGGCGCTTAAAGTCGAAGTTGAAAACTTCTTGAAGAAAAACCTGGGTAGATGATGAGGAACCGACAAGAATCAAGTGAAATAGCAGTTGTCACCACATGAAGAGGGGATTTTCACCCAACACATATAGAGACTAGCTTTATTTTTTAAAAGTTGCAGAATTTATACTAAGTTGCTTTATATAGTGAAATAAATTTTTGTGTTATAATGAGCACCATCAAATAGATGTACAATTTAATCAAGTTGCAATATGCACGTTAATTTTTTATAGCATATATATATTTTAACGAAGTCAAATATTAATTGTTGACGGAGTAGCCTAAATTCCTAAACCGGTGAATCAATCTACTTTCAGCAAAAATGGGGGTTTACCGTTTTCTCCTTTTTATCATGACGACTTATAAATTTACAAATACACAGGCTTGCAAATACAAAAAGTTTCTCGCACAAATAAGCTATAAGTTGATTAGTTAAGTTAATTTCTAGCCTCTTCATACATATATATTACATCTTCATGCATGCATGTGAAGGCCGAGAATTAAAGGTCGATCATGGAAGCAAGCTCACGAAGGGCAAGAAGTACAAATTCCTTAAGAAACAGGTATAACTAATATTAAAAAAAAAAAAAAAAAAAAAAAAAAAAAAAAAAAAACCGGTATATAATAAATCGTATAATTGAAATGAGATTTCAGTGGCTCACAAATATATAATTTCATGTATGTGTTTGATGTCAAAGTTTGTCTTCATAGAGCGGACAAAAGATATTGATAACCTATTAATTAAATATTTTACCTAATTAAAAAGATATTCTTCTCATGATATTTACTTCATGGGTGAATCATTTATGAACATATTGATGTTTATGTATTCTTAAACCATCATTAATATTCTAAGAAATCCAATTTCAATCATTATTCACATGTGGATTTTTGTCATCCAAATTAATTTGTAAAACCATCAAAGAAATAACACCTTGTAAAATCCAAGCACTTTTCATCTATATCTTTCTTTGCTGTTTTTTTTTTTTTTTTTTTAATTATCTAACGCACTTTCTTTATCTGTGTTTCTAGAAAAAAAAACAAAAAACAAAAAAAAACAAAAAAAGACGATGCTATTTTGAAGTTGGTGATTTTGGAACACTCATTTGAGCAAGCGTAGACGATCAACTAAGGCATGGGAAATGTGGCAATATTAAACTTTCCAAGAGCCTCGTCCTCGGACCTTCTATGAGGCTCTATTAAGAGTTACGTTAATTATTGCCCCATGCACGTCCTTAATCTATTATATATAGCACCGTCCTAAAAGAATCATCACCATATACATACATATATATATATATATTTATATGTATATATATATATATATGCATACATGTACTTTACCTATTCATATATATACCAGACATGGGCAATATATTTTATTTCACGTGGCCGTGTGTGATGTGTCCACCTACATAAAGGAAGTAAAGGTGAAGGCAGCCAAGAGAATGTCTCCAAATGTAACTGAAAGCAAACACGACAAAGATTGCCAAAGCAAAACCATGTAATATGTCTTGTCATTAGTTGCTGATATTAATAAAGTTCATGACATAACAAAAGTTGGATCTAAGCTTAAACAAGGTAAGTGATTTTTACCATTGGATCAATAGATTTATATTATATATCTTTTTATTTTAATGTAACTTTGATCAAGTCAAACGATAAAAATATTATATCATGTGAATTGTTATACATAATTTTTTATCATGAATTGACGTAATAATATTTTAAACTCATACTAATATAAATATGATAACTCATATGTCACATTAGTTTGCACACAAAAGTTGAATTTTTTTTAATCAAAATAAAAGTTGGGATTTAAAATTAATCTCTTTAACATTAATATATGTAAAACTTAGTTAAATATACAAGAACTATTATGTAAAACTTCCTCTATATTATTGGCTTCTCAGCGAGTAAAGGTCCCCCTAGTAATAATTGAGTTAGAACGTGTTACATAGTAGCTGAGTCAGATAACATGAGGTCTATTTGGTGCATATGACACATTTTTTTTTTTTTTTTTTTTTTTTTTTTGCTGTGGAAAGATGATCCTTAACAGTAAACACTAATAAGTGACCCTCTCAACTAGAACATAGGGCCACTCAACTTTTATGAGACAACCTCTGTAGCTCCACATTCATCATGTCAAGTCCCATTTTGTCAGAGAACTTAATCTCTTGAGGGCTTTCCACTAAATGGACACGAATTTTCTTTAGATAGTACAACATGTTAGTTAATTCAAAGGAGGTAGACTCTGTATAACAGCGTGTTTTATAATGTTAGATTTAAATAAAATCACATCAAAACATGAAAAATATGCAACACTAACAGCATATTATATAAATCAGACGGTTTAAATAAAATTCTTATCAGTAGGATTTTTTTTTTATCATATTCTACCGTAAATTCTCACCCAAAAAAAAAAAAAAAAACAATAATTTTAAATTTCATTGGGATTCTTTTTTCATAACTTGTATCATGTAATTGTCCACAAGCTTGATAATTGTCCACGAGCTTAATGAGTGGGGAACTCCCTTTTCCTATAGGAAGAAAATATATTTAGCTACTTATTCTCAACTAAAAAAATGAATCGCTAGAATATGTTACTTTAGCTGCTGAATTAATTTTTTAATTATTTAACTGTGAGTACCCTAGGCAAAAATTTACGGCGCTTAATATAAAACTGTTTCTAATGGCCGTAGATCAAACTATTAAAAGTTAAAAATTGTTTCTAATTGTTTATCAAACTGTAATGCAACTAAAACAACAACTGATATGATAAAGAAAAAAAAAAAAAAAAAAAAAAAAAAAAAAAAAAAAAAGATAGTTCCTGCCTTAAAAATTTCAAAAAGAAAAAAAGGAAAATAAATGTAATGACTGCTTTCGAAGTTTATACAATATATATAAGTAAATATATATATATACACACGTTTTCTTTTCTGAGAAAATATACATATACATGATGGTTTATACAGCAAGATCTTATCTATTTAAACAAAATAAAATACACACGAGCTTTCTACGCAGGACGGTGAAAAATTAGCGGAGAATAATTTTCTACATTAGATATTAATTAGCTAGTATATTAGTATCGACTAATGAAGGCCTTAATATGAGCCATCATTTGATTTGATCTCATCTGCGATAGCTCAGACTTACTCAGAATCTGAAACGCATGCCCTACACCTTCGTACACTTTACACTCCACCTTCTTTCCGGCTTTGCTCAAAGCAGCACAAAACTCCAAATTCCTGTCTCTCAAAATATCTATCTCCGAAACACACACCATCACCGGTAAAACATGTCTTAAACTCTCCGAATTAGCCGAAGGATTGCACCACGGATGGTCGCGGTTAGCCCCCGGAGGCAGAGCCAGCCGCCAGTACGTGTCGGACGCCTGCAGGCTCAATGTGGACCTCGGGGACTGTGCCACAAGCCTTTCAGAGTCGGTCCTTGCCTTGCCTCCAAAAAAGGGTTGTAAGAGGACCGTTCCCCGAAAAGTCAAAGGTTTAAGATTATAAGAGGCTAGACTAGCAGCTAAATGTTGGGTGATGTTGGCGCCGGCACTGTCCCCAATTAGGAAGATTCTAGAGAAGTTGCAGTGTCTCCACCACCAATAGCATTCACTATTGTGGCTTTTTACTGTCGTCATCGCCGCCGCCGGCGCTGCCTGTTGCTTTAGCCAATTGAGGGATTTGAACCCGTCTTCATAAGCAGTAGGGAGAGGGTTTTCAGGGGCTAAACGGTAATTTACAGACATAATTAGGCACCCTAAGTTGGAGGATAATTTGGACAAGAATTCGTGGTAGCAACTCCAAGCAGCTGATCCAACACAAAAGCCACCTCCATGGAAGTAAACTAGCAAAGGGAGTTTATTATTATAATTACTACGAGCATGGGCTAATTGGCTTGTGACACTAATTGGGACATAAAACCGTGCCCAAATATTTTGGGACTTGTCAATTACAATGTCCCTAGAATTCACCACTCCTTCATATTCTGGTGACAAAAACGAGGCCTCAACACATGGAACAGTTGGGGGTCTTTCGACTTTTCCATCTTTGTAGACTCGAATGAGACCTTCAATTTCTTCCACAACGTTGTTGATGAATATTGGAGGGTTTTTTTGGGTGGGTTTTATGCGTAGAGTTGGGTCAAGGACAACGGTACTAGCCATTCTTTTGGTTCTCATAGAAGAGACTAGAGAGAGTGGGAAATTATGGGGAAAGGGTTTTTTTTTTTTTTTTAAGAAGTGAACAATTGCGTGGCCTTTGGGTTTCTACTTTCTATATATAGGAGATTAACATGATAAGGCTAGCTAGAGTTTTGGAGGGTATCAAAGTAGGAAGAGATCAGCCTATCTTGTCATGCCAAGTGGGCAATGTGGGAAACTGCCAGACGTCCTTCGCGTAGATTCTAAATATGGGGGTGCGTCGGTCCATGTGTGGGGGTGCAGCTGCAAAATTTCTTTTTTTTTTTTTTCTGAATTCAACGCTCCTTTTGCTGATATAAAAAAATAAAATAAAATGTGTACTATTTCTGAAAAAAGTGATGTCAGATTAATCACAACTTGTTTTCATACAGCTTTGTCATTGGTGGGTTGTTGTGTGGACTGGCCTATACCCCAATTCACTGAATTGTTATAATGATTAGTAATACAAAAGGCAAATTAGAAGAAAAACATGTTAATCTGAGTTCACACAATCAAGACTGACTTGATTAGTCACGTGATTTGACCTTAATCGATGACATTCATCTGCTAATGTGATTGTAAGTGCTTTCTTCGTCTCTGCAGCCACCACTATCTTTGTCGTTTTTCTTGACCTATATAATTGCACCTCCGTCGCAATCATACCGTCCCATTGCCAAAATCACTTGGCACCGTTTGCTTGGAGGCATACTTTTTCGGCACAAGTTTGCTTTTTGAGCACGTTCACTTTTACGGAGGCTAACAAAAAAATTATAATTTATTTCTCTCTAATCTTCTATTTAGATATAAAATGATTTATGAAGATTTAAGTCCGTTTAGTTCGTTAATTTAAATTTTTAATTTGAATTGAGATATAATTTTATATAAAAATTTTTACTATAATAAAAAAATTAGATTTGATTATTTTTTAAAATTTTTTACTGTAGTAAAATTTAAATTTTAAACTCGAATCGTTGAAATAAACAAAATTTTAATAAGTCAAGACCACAAAATATAAGAAATGAGATGAAAATGTTTATTCTAGCACCTTCACCGTTTAGTTTGTTAATTTAAATTTTTAATTTAAATTTAGATATAATGTTAATAAGTTTACAATACATTAACAACTGTCACTTTTTAAATAGTCGGCGATTTAATTGATGTACTAGGCTTTTCATGTTTGTTGTCTTAGCAACTGTTGTTGAAAGCGCCTAAAACAAGCTTTCGACATCAATTGCCATTCAGCAACCGTGATCATTGTACATGACATTCGATCTTTATTGTTGAGCAACCGATGTTGAAATCCTCACCGCACCCATTTTTCTATTAATCAAACTATCATCCTTTTCACTCATTTTGGCAAGGAAGCTTTTTTACAACACCCATTTTTTTTGTAAACATGAGTACCATTTTGCCTCTTTTACTATATAAAAGCTCAAAACACCCTGTGTTTATAAACTAGACTCAAAATGTACAATTACATTTTCGAAAACATCAAGATTACTTTACCAATCTATATTAAATAAAAATATTTAAAATGTTCAAATAAATATTCTAATCAAATAAATACTTCAATTATTTTGATAGTTTTTCATTGTTTTAATATTGATTTTATTTGATATTTTGACTTAATAATGTCTTAAATTGTATCTAATAAAGGTTTGGAAGGATAATCGAAGCATTTTTTAAAAAAAAAAAAAAAAAAAAATTGCTTTCAAAAGGTATTTTGAGTTTGATTTCATAAATACATGGATGTTTTGAGCATTTTTATAATAAACAGACAAAGAGATATTAAACACAGGCATGTTTTGAATATTATGATTATTATTATTTCATTATTATTATTATTGTTGTTAATGTTGTTGTTGTTGTTGTTGTTGTTGTTGTTATTATTATTATTATTATTATTATTATTATTATTATTATTATTATTATTATTGGCTAATAGAACACTATGCTTTCTGTTGTGCACTTGGAAATATCCCTTTAGGATAAGTGGCATGACATTGTTGACATTTTGAGAGACACTGACTTGTAGTGCAGTCAATTTAACATTATGGACTCTATACTTTTGGCTGCCTCCCAATAACATCTTTTCAACCCAACTGTTTAAGAGACATCATTCGTCGAGCTTGACACAGTGCAATATTAATCTAGAGTTCTCTCCGGCTAAGTTACAAGAATTTGAAAGTAACTAAAGGAGTTATACTAAATGAACACCAACTTAGTTATCAAATTTTGATGCTCAAATCAATATCGTAGCTGAATTCTCAACTTTTAATAGATAAAATAAATAAATATAAGTAACTAACTAAATTATTAATTTTATCAACTTTAACTTGTTGTGACATCATTTAACGATCAAAATTTGATAAATAATTTAATAGTCATAGTATTATTGGAGTATTTAACGTGTTGTGACATCATCTGATGACTAAATTTTAATAAATAATTTAGTAGTGATAGTATTATTGGAGTACTATTACTACCTTTGTGGGCTTGGATGGCGCAAAGTTGTCCAATGGGATTTGAAAAAGGACCAAACACTTGGGGGGTAGCTTTTCAGTTAAATCCCCCCTAGGTCTCCTGTTTTTGAGGACGTCCATGGAACATGCGCCTCAATCCATTAGTGGACATTTTTTTCCAAAAAAAAAAAAAAAAAAAAAAAATGGACGATATATATCAGAGAGAGAGTTCTTTTCTAAGTCAAAGGCTTTGGCTTGTCAATGTTTCATGATTTGGTTCAGATTCATGCACGGTTATTATATTAGTTGTATAATATACTTTTATGTATTCAAAAGGGCATTGTTTATTGCGGGGAAAAAGTGCAGCCTCAACTTTCTCCTTGTTGCTCATTTTATGACTCGTTTGGAATAAATCTCGGGAAGCAATAATGATCAAAACTTGAATAATTCATATGGTTATAATTACATAATAGAGCCTTATTTATATATAGATAAAGTCTTTAATTTAGTACCGAATTTGAGCGGCACATGTATATTTCTTTTAAAAATATATATATATCTTCTAAAAATGTTTGTATAAATGTTTAAATAATTTATAAGTGTTTTTCCACATTTTACATATTTTAAGAAAAAATATACATATTTTAAGAAAAAAATATACGTGTATCACTCTAATTCAGTATTGGATTAGAGACAATTTTATATATATATATATATATATATATATATGAAAAAGAATCTCCATTGTGAGTGGATAGCTATATCTATCTATCTATCAATCTATAGAATGAACAAATAACCTTTATTCCTCGAACATTCCATCTCTTTCTTCATTCCTATTGACCTACCTATTGCTATCCATTGCACCTAGTATCTAGTCACATGGACATATAGTAAATAGTTAAGCATGTAACATAGCAAACAGATAGCAATCAGTATATTTGGGAGAATAAAATAAACTGAACCAATTGCCTAAGGGAAAACAAGAACATATTACTTTAACTGTGAGAGAGAGAGAGAGAGAGAGAGAGAGAGAGAGAGAGAGAGAGAGAGAGAGAGAGAGAGAGAGAGAGAGAGAGAGAGAGAGAGAGAGAGAGAGAGAGAGAGAGAGAGAGAGAGAGAGAGAGAGAGAATATTATAAAGCGAATTATTGTGCCTTGTCAAATTAAAGATATTGTTGCCTTATCTACATCGGCCAAATGCTAAAAGCTCTGTAGTCACATTAATGTAAATTTACAAGCCAGTTCCTCTAATAATATTGCGAATGTCCAATAAATGACGTGCCAATAATTATAATGCTTTAGTCCGGATGACTTTTCTTTCTTTGCTGGAAACTTTAGTCACATGACTTGGTATCAAAGGAATCTCATAAATACGTATACCTATCCAACTTAGGATTGTCGACAAGTTGTAGTTCCTATAGCGTGCAATAATAATGTTCATAGATCACGTGCTTCCATGTCTATCAAAATCACCAACACCCCGCTTGGTTTGTTAGTTTGCTAGTTAAAATTATTTTCATCTGAGTAAAATTTAAACTGTGAACTAACGTTTAAATGTACGGTTAAATTATATATCTGAATAGCGAATAAAATCTAAAGTTATATTTAGATAAGTATAGAGAGCATAGAATATGGATATAAATGGTTTAAAAAGTTATAAGAGAGGAGGAAGGGGACTGAACTTTAAATTGAACAGTTCATACATAGTTTGAACGAGAAATAAAATCTGGACATGTACTTACCTAATATGGATTTGAACTTGGTTCACTCCTCATACTAAACAAATTCGAATTAATGAAGCCAACTGGGCAGCTCTTTAACAATGCAAATTTTTATCATGCAACACAAATCTCAGTCATTGGATACTATAAAGAAATGATTTCAATTATTCAAAATAAAAAAAGATTATCATTCAATTAAAGGTGATCAAATTTCGACAACTAAGACATTTTCGTTCCCATTATTTAACCATTGAGATTGGGTTACATAGTATATCCAAAAGAAAACGAGATGTATTTTTGTTCATCAATGGGGCCTTTTGGGGGCTATATATGTCCATTAATATTTTTGTTCTCCTTTCACTTAGTACTTAGCTGTCATATTTCATGAAATTTAGAAGTAATATTGTAGCAAACAACAACTGACTGAGACAGCTATTTTTGGAGCTCAATCTTTCTTTACCTAATCATATTACTGTTGTCCGCTATGTAAGAGATCCGCTATGTAAGAGAGATTATAATATGTCTTGATCAAGATCACAAGTTGTTTGAGTATTAAAACATGAAAACTCGTGTTAAAGGGACTTCAAAACGCTGTAGCGAACAAACTGCTTTGATTCAGCAAACAAGCTATAGCAGAAATATTTTGGCTGCAGTTGAAATGTTTGCAGGTCTTGGGTCTGTTTGTGGCTGCAGTGGGAAAACATCCGCTGCAGCAGAAATTCGACAGAAATTAAACAATGTTTTCATGAGTTTATGTGATCTAAAATGTTTTGAACCATTACATCTATTGGTAATATGTTTTTATACATATTTGAACACCAATTACAATAGATATAACTATTGTAATAGGTGTATTAATCCATGAAAAGATACATGTACATTGAAAATGTACCTTTGTGTGAATGGTTGTAATATTTAAAGAAGATGCATTCATTCATGAAATGGCACCTCTGTCTTTATTAATGTAATGACCCTACTCTATTGTCGTCATTGAAACTTACTTTAACATATACTTTCTGAAACTCTCTAAAATTTGAGGTACATTTTTTTTTAAATGATATATATAATGTTAATACAAAATAAAAATTCTATAATGAATGTTGTAACATTTTGAACATAAGTTTCTTTCTCTTAAAAAGCCATATCTTTTTTTATAAACTTATGGTAACAACATAAATTTTGGTTTCCACTTTTGAACATAGCAAAGTGTTTATACTTCAAAAACAATTCCTTTTCTAAAGCATAAATTTACACATAGGTGTATATTTTCTTCTCAAAATCCTGCTAGCTTACACAAACTTAACAATCATATTACAAACTTTCAAAACACAAGTTCATAGACATATTCAACAAAATCTATTGAAAACTTTAACTATTGTGGAAATAATTGCGTGCGGTATCCATTCCCCAACCTCCAATCTGCTCGTCTGCTGCCTCGCCATCAGTCCATCAAGCATTATGTGCAGGTTGCTTACCTACAGTATAAATACTCTGAAATGAGCTTTCACTCAATAAGTATGAGCTATTACTCACAAAATAATTGAAAATTCACATGAATGATATGCATGAACTGATTATGCTGAGTTATGATTTTTTATCATAGATTTATTATCTTGTCTTATCTTTCTTACCAATGGGCCCGAGTGCTCGAACCATTGCACGCGATATACATGACGTGAGGGTTCATAAGGCCCCTATCAACTCCGTAATTAAAACTAAACTGAATGCCTCACTTGGACCAAAGTACCTCTCATCTAGGAGATTCTGAATTACCTCTCAACTAGGAGGTTCGGAAACTAGATTACCTCTCAACTATGAGGCTCGTATGGCACTTAACTGAGATTATTCTTATAAGTTCCTCTTGACTTATTAAGGTGTATGCTGTATGACATAGCATACACTCCTCTATTCACCAAAGAGTATGTTCTCTTTCTTTCTTGTTTTTGAGAATAAACACCCACTAAGAGTGTGAGATTAACTATCACTTGTTATTCTATTTTAGCAAGCTTGTAAGAAAGTCTAATTTCTCTATTTATGGCTTACCTTCTCTTTTTCTATCTTAAAGGATTATAAAACCTTGTTTCTAATTTAAAGATTAGGTTTATTGAATCCTGATAATCTTACTTTTTATTAGCAAAGTCTGAAATCAACATATTTTCCTGAGATTATATGTCGAGTTCTTCAACTAACTCCTTTGATCAACACCAAAACTGTTTTAACATTTATGCAGTGTTTTCTATGAAAATAGTTTAAAGCTTCTACCTAGAACTAAAACCAAGTTTAGCCTCAAATTCTAGAACTAGAACTAGGTTTAACTTCAAATTCTCTAACTAAATTTCAGCGGAGTTTTGCCTTATTTTCTGTGTTTCCCCGAGCTATCCTTAGCTCGTTTCATCTGTTAATTCATCTTCTAATCATAACTAACAATCTTTCTCATACAATTTAATCAACTTAGGAACCATACTCTAGGGTTCCATCCAATTTCTCACAAGGATTTTCATATCCAAAAGTTGCTAAAAACATAATCTAACAACCAAAAATTCATCATTTAATCACTAAGCTTTCAATTCCTTCATCAATTGAAATTTAATCATCAACTTAGCAAACTTTCTCCATACTCTCTACCACATCCAAACCATTCGACCAATGTAAGAAAAAGGAGAGAAAAAACTAAAATCTCACCTTAAAAGAATGATAAACAAACTCAAGTGATACTATTCCTCGGTAATTCCATCGATTTCTGCTTAAATCACACTTTTCCTCACTTTAGTGAATTTTTTTCTTCCTTTCTCTCTTGGCTGGTCACTCTTTGTTCTTGTGCATAAAAAATGACCATTTCCTTGTGTTTCTTCATTAATAAACCGACCATCCAAAAAGGCAAGGGTTTAAGTTGTAAATTTTGACTTTTCTAAGGACCATTTTACAAAATTCACTAAAATATCTCATTCCTTTTTCACCGAGTTGGCCGGCCATTCCTTCATCTCTCTTTCCAAATGTCAAAATATGCTCCTTCTATTCTTTTATTTCTTTTAATCTCAACCATTGATCATTTAATAATTATCCTATTTTGGTTCAGCTTAATTTCTTATCCAGTGTGCATTTTATTTGCGTTTTTCAAACAGTTGGTCAACTTAATCAACTTTGACCATTCTTGACTAACTTTTTGAAGGCGACGTTTTGTGCGACTCTTGGTCAACATATTTTGACTCGGTCCACTTAAATTAGTCGAAACCCTAATTTACACGATTTGGCCTTCCAAACCCCTTTTTTTGTCCATTTTTCATTCCGATTATTTCTAAAACCCTAGAATTAATGTCTTTCAACTCTTTTTCATTTCTTAACCTTAATATTCACGTGTTTACCCTCTTGTGGGTTTAACACAGTATTCTGCACATCCTTTCTTATTACAGTCTGAAAGTCAGTAACAGTATCCTTCCTAACTTAAATTTCTAATTGCTTACTTGATGTCATCTTGCTTACATAAGAAAGATTTAGTGAACACTTGGTAATCACACATTGATGTTCTATTCTTATAGCTATTCTTATTACTTCATACTGACTTTTGAGAATTTACCATATTACATCTGAATTTCTTTACTGAGACACTACCCCTTTAATTTCCTCTTATCTGTTTGAAAATTAAGGGTTTTCTCTTTAACTGTTAGAGTGTTTCTCTATATGCTACTAACATTATACTGCACTAAGAGATTCCTAAGATTAGGATTCTCAAACTGTACATGCACAGAGAATTCGTCCGCCTTAATTGCGGTGAAAATTTATCAGCTGAATTTACTTATTCTTAAAATATGAACTCATTATAAAACTTGCTACAGAATTTAGGAATACTAATATTAATTCTATAAATCTTTCAATCACAAAATATGACAGTATATTCTTGAAAAAAATCATTAACTTCAATAAATAAATTTACATTATTTAATTTTAGAATTTTCTCAATCATTACAATTAATTTTTCAAAAAATTTACAGACTTTAATTGAATTTTTTAGAACTCAATATTATTACCAGATATTGTGTTCAAAGATTTGTTGTATCTTGAGAGTAGTTTACCATTAAAACTCATTAACAAACTTTAAGAAGTGATGACAAATAAAATCTTAAAAGAAAATATTTATATATGTCTTGAACTCTCTCTTATTTTCTGGATTCTTTTCACCTTCTTCACTCAAATTTTCCAACGGTCTACAAATTCAATGTGACTGACTGCATGTGCATCTGTGGCTTATCTATCGCCTCATGCTTCTTTGGACTTCCCGAACCATTGCCGCTAGCCGTTGCAGCCTTGCTTCGTTCCCATGCCAACCTGTAATTTGCAAATTGAGATAAAGTAGACACTATGAAATCAAAAAAAAAAAAAAAAGAAGAATAAGAATAAGGAAAATACTTGTGCTCTGGGAGCCCCCGGCTCCGCATCTCATAGGGGCTAGGCTCCACAAGGAGCGGGCTGGGCTCCGCGAGCCCCAGCACTGCTAAAAAAAAAAAAAACTATCTACAGAAATAATGTACTGTTCAGATGGTACTATTTTTATTAATGATTGTTTTGACTTTTGATTCCAATGTTTGCAAGTATTATGTCCCCATTCAGTTTATATATATACTTGTTGGCCAGTGGTTAACAGATGCAGAACTACAAATTACTGACATACGTCAAACTTGCTTAACAGTATTTTTGTTGGTGACACGATGACCGCTAATTCCATGATTTTAATATGTGAGTACTAATGGTGCATACATAATATTATAACGTCCACTCATAATTAGTTCTATTTTATTTAAATCATATTCATTATTACAATGGACGACATTTTTAAAACCAATGAGCAGCCATATCATAATGTCAACTTAATCTAAACCTAGAAACATAGCACTACTTCTGACTTGTAATATTATCAATAATACCAAGATGCTACCTGATAAATCATAGCACTGCTTCTGACTTGTTATATTATCAACCAACGTACGCCTATTGCCAAAAAAAAAAAAAAAGATAACGTGTGCGGTCCAATACAATAGCTTTACTTTAACCAGTTAAACATAGGGCAAGCATAGAAATAGATAGACGTTATATATAAAGAAAATAATTAGGAGAGAGACGCAAGCTATTACCTATAGACATGTCAAAGCCATGGTTTTTGAGTTCTCTGTACTCTTGGCACAAAGCACATCCCTCGCAGAAACAATGAATGCAACAATCGGTGCAGGGCCTTTCCTCCAAGAAATATTGGCCCCTCAATTTGGACCGATAAAAGCGTGAATACATGCACAAGCAACCAGTCACGCTCATTATCAACGTGTACAGCGCTCTACCTACTCTACATGCTAGGCCCACAACAAGTTATGTAGAGTTCCAAAAATCAATCAATTCGCAGATCATAATTATTGTTAAGATCCTTAACGTTAAATAAATATCATATCACGTTTTTATCTCCACATATTACAATGAGATCATCAATATGATGAATCGTAGACTAGGTGTGTGTATGTTCTCATGTATGTATACGTGATAGTTTTGTATGAAAAATCACTTACGAGTTGACCCCTGGTCAACGATTTCTGCAATACGTCCAAACGTGACACATGGACACCAGCATGTTAGGCAACCTGAAATTGAACACAAATATGATTATTCCCCTTTTTATGAACGTCATAAGTTTGGCAAAAGCTAGAACTTGGTTCATTAATTTCCAAATTCTGGTATATTGAGTGTTAGTTTATCAATCCATTCCAAAAGCTTAAGTTGTTAGGAGGTGAGTCAACAATAGTTTTATACTTTAACACTCCCCCTCATGTGTGGGCTAGATAATGGGCAATCGTGTGGGTAAATTATTTAAAAAGCCCAACACATGAATATTTAAACCCGAGTATTAAATACCGAACACATGATGACAATTTTAAATGGGGATAAAGAGTACAATTACGAGGGTTTAAACTCAGAACATCTCTCTCTGATATCATGTTAGTTTACCAATTCATCCCAAAAGCTTAAGCTATTAGAAGGTGGGCCAACAATAGTTTTATACTTTAACACTCCCCTCACGTGTGGGCTGGACAATGGGCAATCGTATAGGTAAATTAATTAGAAAGCCCAACACATGAATATTTAAGTCCGAGATATATTAAAGACCCAACACATAATAATTTTAAATGGGGATAAAGAGTGCAATTATGGGAATTTGAACTCAAGACCTCCCGGTATGATACCATGTTAGTTTACCAATCCATCCCAAAAGCTTAAGCTATTAGGAGGTGGGCCAACAATAGTTTTATACTTTAACACTCCCCCTCATATGTGGGCTGGACAATGGTCAATCGTGTGAGTAAATTATTTGAAAAGCCCAACACGTGAATATTTAAACCCGATATATATTAAAGACCCAACACATGGTGACAATTTTTAATAGGAATAAAGAGTGCAATTATGAGGGTTTGAACTCAAGACCTCTCTCTCTGATACCATGTTAGTTTACCAATTCATCCCAAAAACTTAAGCTATTAGGAGGTGGGGAAAATGTCTAGTCACACTACTAAAAAATAGTTGATATCACATTTGCAGCATAGATAATTAATTTATTGAGTTTGACACTTGAATACACAATATTATAGATTTTTTTTTTTTTTTGTGTCAGCAAATATTATAGAATTAGTTTATTATGATGTATTAGTTTTTTTTTTTTTTTAATTTCGATGATACCTATGATGAAATTGATAATAGATTGCTCTGTTAGAAGTAGATCGATCGATATCATTAATTTAGCATTAGAGTTTTGTTGACTCACAGGTAATATTTGTTTTGATTCATTAACTTACAATTTTCTCAAAACGCGTCTATATGAATATTGCTTAACATCTTCCCTACGAAATTTGACTATGTAAAGTTTTTTTTTTTTTTTTTTTTTTTTTTTTACGCTTATAAATAGTAACATGAGTCATGACTTACAATGATTAAGTGCATTGCTACGCTCGTGTAAATTGTTCTGAAGATATGGCTAAAAAAATTATTCACATGCACAATAGAGATTCTAGACAGTGTCACATAGGCCTGCACGTTACAATTTTTATATTTTTCTTCCTTTCCCGTTTGAGAAAAGAACTATGTCAAATCAATATGCACAGAAGTTCAAAGCACACTAATTTAAACCCGCTAACCAAATCGCCACAACAGTTCAAGACTCAATCCGTTGAAACCATTCAAAATCAATGTCAAAAAAAAAAAAAAATTATTATTGTGGTGTAGACTCACAAGTGCCAACATCGTCACAACAGTCAGAAAGACCGGTCGACCAAGGAACCGGAGGAGGATGATCATAAGTATTCACATTATTAGAAGTAGGCTTGGTTTTGGGGTATTGGCCGTACAGTTCAGAGTACGAAACAACTGGAACAATTGGCACCGGAGGCTCTGGTGGTGCCGATGGAGCCGTCCGTGATGGGTACTCATCATTTATCTCCATCATGCAGTTTATGGATTGTTAGGGTTTTTTTTTTTTTTTTGGGTGCTGATTTATTGATTAATGTGTGTTTTTTGTTGGAGAAATGAGTGTATAGAAGCAATGATTACGAATAATGATTTTCAGATTAGAAACACCTGTTCCTCTGACGTGCCTCCTGGTAGATAAAACGGTTGAGCGACGGTTATCCAATTATCTTGCCTTTTGCGCTTGAAAAAAAATATACCGTTAATCTTTTATTGTTATTTTTTTCTGGGAATATTTTTTTTAGAACTACCAATAAAAATGTGAAATGTATTTATTAGGGTAAAAAACAGAAATTATTAGGAAAGAAGAGAAAAAAAAAATACAGAATTCAAATGATGAGTGGAAATACTCCATCCACCTTTTGTTGTCACTAATATAAGAGTCTAAAATCAAAGTCAAAAAAAAAAAAAAGAAAAAAAAAAAGGCCAACATTTTCATATTAAGCTAAATTTTTCATTTTTCACATAAAATTCCTCATTTCCTTTCTACCTTGAGTTTTATTGTTTATCACCTTTTCTCAGCTGATTAAAAAGGTAAACAAATCTGTTAGACTCAATGAATTGGAGCGACAATATCTGCTTAAGTATTTAATATTTAGGCCTTGTTCATTCATTAATTTGAGTTTTTACTTTTAAATTTTTACAGTTAAAAACTTTCTGAAAATATCACATCTATATATATTTTTTTTTGCTACAATTAAAAACTCTTAGAAAATGTTACATCTCAACTCAAATTGAAAACTCAAATCTACGAAGCGAACAAATCCTTAGTTTCTTAGAGTTAACTTTTTTTTTATTTACTATGTTTGTTGTTTTCTTATGTTAGTTTTTTTAGTAGGTCTTCTTATGATAGTTTTTTTTTTTTTTTTTTTTGAGCAAAGGCCTTTTTTATAATAAAAGAAACAATTCATTAATCAAAAAACCATGAAGCTTACAAAGAACTCAATACAGAAAGTTATAAGCAATTTGGAAAGTTACGGAAAGTTATACAGAAACTTAATATAATAAATTAAAATTGGTAGATCCATTGGCATCCTAGTATAGGGATCTAAGGTCTAATAATGGACACAATTTGGAGCACTTCTCTTTAGCTCGTTTAGTTCTCCCTCCACAGTTGGCTCTCCCGAAATGATAGTAGCAAACTCTTTGCAAAGACTGATCTCTGAAAGTCAGTATTCTTCCAAATCACGCTCGCCGAAATGGGAGATCTAGCTAAAAACATATAGAAGATAAAAAAACACAAAATCCACACAAAGTTATAACTTGGTGGGAGAGCATGACTAAAAACAACAAAAACAACTAAAACCCAAACTAATCTAACTATTTGTGGGAAAAACAAGTACTAACACTGGCAGAATGATTGCTTTTATTTTACAAAGAACTAAAAAAAGATTATGCACTACCGTGATTTGGAGACCAGCTGACCGGAGACGTGCTTCCGGTAGCCGGCCATACTATTCTTTTTCTTCCCTGCTCTCTTTCTCTAGAATTCTCTCTAACAAAGGTCTTCTTATGATAGTTGTTCATGAATTTCTTAAGGAGAAAAAAAAAAAAAACAAAAATACTATTCAAAATAGTAAAAAAAATATATATTATTTATGTCACTCCAATTAAAAATAATTATTATTATTCAATTAATAAAAATATAACGAAAGACTACGACATGTAATTATTTAGAATTGAAGAGGTACCTCAATCTGATTGCACTATTCAAGGAAAAAATCATGCACTACAGTTGGAGAATATCAAACCATTAGACTCAAACAGTTGCCTGCATAGCTATTTCCAAGGGATTAAAATCTGCTAGACTATCACAGTGATCTTCCCCAAATCATGGATATGATTTCCTTAACTTAAGATGTCTTTTCCTGATATATATTTTATAGCCGTTAGACTTATTTGTATATATACAACCTCTGTACAAACATTTGTTAATGCAATTGAATTATTCTCCATTCTTTCATATTTCACATCTTTAGAAATTCATTTAGAATGACATAAAAAATAGATCTATATAAAAACATGGCAAACCGTCTATTGCTCACATTTTCTTATAATTCAACTCTTTTGGGGCATTAATAGCATAAGCCTCTTTTTTCGGATCATGCCAATGCGAAGACATTGGCATGGGTTGGTGATGAGATTCTTCCACCAGACAATGCAAAAGTATCTTATGACGGCATTTTATGACGGGAAATTATAATAAATAGGGAGATTTATGAAAAATTAAGTAAATAACATATTTTAAAATTTTTTGGAGTAAATAACAGTTTATGTCAATGTTTTATTTGCAACTGGTAAATAATATTTTACATGGTAAAAAAAAATTATCTATCGTAAAAAGAAAATTTACGTGGAAAAAAATATTTATACTAATCGTAAATGAAATATTTACGTGATAAACTGCTATTTACTTCAAAGAGTTTCAAAATTTGTTATTTATTTAATTTAGTTTTATAAATTTTGTATTTACTACATTCTCCCAACCAACAATTGAAAACTTAAAAAAAAAAATTAACGTTTGGATTTTTAACACATTTATCCATTGACCTTCTCGTGGTTTAGCAAATAGCCTCCCAAATTTTTAATTTTGACAAACAGCTCCTTGAACTTGCTTAACTATTGCAATTAACCCTATTTGACAAACAACTGATGTGATAGAAATCAACATGTGATACGCACATGAACCGAATTTAAGGGGTATTATTGGTATTTTAACTCTTTTTTTTAATGAAAGAAAAATTTTAGGACTTTTCCCTTCTCTCAACAAAAGTTCCAAGAAAACCCCATTCTTCTTCTTCTTCTTCTTCTTCTTCTTCTTCTTCTTCTTCAAACAACTGATGTGACGGAAATCAACATGTGATACACACATGAACCGAATTTAAGGGGTATTATTGGTATTTTAACTCTTTTTTTTAATGAAAGGAAAATTTTAGGACTTTTCCCTTCTCTCAACAGAAGTTCCAAGAAAAACCCATTCTTCTTCTTCTTCTTAACCCTATTTGACAAACAATTGATGTGATGGAAATCAATACGTGATACGCACATGCACCGAATTTAAGGGGTATTATTGGTATTTTAACTCTTTTTTTAATGAAAGGAAAATTTTAGGTCTTTTCCCTTCTCTCAACAGAAGTTCCAAGAAAACCTCATTCTTCTTCTTCTTCATGAACTGAATTTAAGGGGTATTATTGGTATTTTAACTCTTTTTTTTAATAAAAGGAAAATTTTAGGTCTTTTCCCTTCTCTCAACAGAAGTTCCAAGAATTCTCTCCCCAACCTCCGTCTCCCCAACCTGCATCAAATTGTTCTTCTTCTTCTTCTCTGTCAAGAATTCACTCCCCAACCTCCATCAAATTATTCTTCTTCTTCTCTGCCAAGAATTCTCTCCCCAACCTCCATCAAACTATCTCTCCTTCTTCGTCCGTCAAATTGTTATTCTTCTTCTTCTCTACCAAGAATTCTCTCCCCAACCTCCGTCAAACTATCTTTGCCGACCATCAAGGTCTTCACAGCGAGGGAGGCTAACCTCCCCTTCTCTGGCAATAATTCTTTCCCCAACCTCCGTCAAACTATCTTTGCCGACCATCAAGGTCTTCACAGTGAGGGAGGTGTCTTTGAGGAGACTAAACACCACCACCACGAGTACGGTTTAATGCGAATCCCCACAGATAAATAGGTTAACGGCTTTATCTCACTAAAAGTGGAGAGATTTTTGGATGAAAACTTCCTATTTCATGCATTAATAGTTAAATTACCATTTTATCCTTATTTTAAATTAAAGTAATTTTAAAAAATTGACAAAATAGTAATTTAATTGAGCACTTATTTTGTTTCCCTCTTGTCATACAAAACAAAATAAAGGGAAAAAAAATCATTTCTATCATTTATATTTCCTCTCCTTTATATGTTTTCTCTCCCTTTCTTTTTCCTTCCCTCTTACCAAACAAAGCATTAGTGTTTGGATCTTTCTTTTGGAGGCTCTGTCTCTTAGGCTTCTTCCCCCCTTTGATGCGCTTTTGTGCAACCCCTCTGTCTCGATGCTTCTTTCCTATTTCAATGAATTTATTTTCAATCAAAAAAAAAAACTCATTTTTTTTTTCATTTTTTTTCTTATTTTAATTGTTTATTTACTACTATTTAAATAATCATTTTATTAAATGCCGTCTAAAATTTAACACTCATTACTTAAATGTGTTTAATTACAACAATTGAAAAAATTTAAAAATTAATTGTTAAAATTAAAAATTTAAGCGATAATTCATTAAACTACACCAAGTTTAGAGGTGAATGTACTAAAATCCCATGCGGCTTATATGCCAGTAAATTTTTTTTTTTTTTTAAGGATATGCCAGCTGTATTCACGTAGTGTTGTTTCCGATGAATCTTGTCGTTTCCTTATTTTTGTTTCCTCATTTTTTCAATCATATTATTTTGTTGTTTACTTATCCTCACATGATTAACGTAGTGCCGTGTTAGAGTGTCATGTCGTTTCTCGTAAGGCTGTCGTCTTCAGTTACTGTCGTTTTCTTTTCTTTTACAGCAGTTATTATCACTTTCTAAATACATTTCTTGACGGTCGTGTTCATTCGACAGTGTAATTTGATAGGCTTATTCATTTTCACCTATTTAAATTTAGATTAAATTTAAATTTTATTATAATAAAAAAAAATTTAAAAACACACATTTAAATTACTACAGTAAAAAACTCTAATTTTATTATATTAAAAAATTCTCAAAAACAATCACATCTAACTTTTTTTACTATAATAAAAAATACTCACATAAAATCACATCTCAATTCAAATTAAAAACTCAAAACTCAAATCAACGAACTAAACAAATCCTTAATTAATATATTATTTTCCCCGATGTTGTTGTTTGGGATTTGGTATTAGCACCGATGCCCCTTGTACTTTTCGTGTTTTGATAAAGTGGTTTTTGAACTTTTAATTTTAACTATTGTCCCCATACTTGTAGACTTCAGCAATTTGACTCCAATCATTAACACTTTAGAAAAATTATATAGAATGGACTACATGCACTTCTCATCATATGCACAGGTTAACTAGGGGCACAAATCTAAAAAGATGTTTGAACTTTGAGAACCTTTGCAAATAAAACCCTGCAGCTTACAATCGGTATGCCCCTTTACAAGTGGACATGGCTAAACACACGAGAAAGACTCCCACTAATGCCTCCAGAAAATTGAAGACAATCACACAGGAATAAGTTCAGATGGCCAGAACTCAAAATTTTGCTTCTACTTCCGTTTTGACGATTATTATCAGTATTGTAATTCGTCAATTCATTCTAGAATCTCTCCCTCTTCCAACTCATCCGCTGCTAGGAAGTCTTCCCCAACGCATGAATATTGTCTTTCTCCCGACCCTACTTCCTTGGTAAGTACACCTTCAAAATTGAGAAAGTCATCGGGATTAATTTCAGCAATGAGATCCGAGTATGCATCTATTAACCCTTGATCGAAATCAAAATCTATGTCGTCGAAAATAAATTGCTCATTGGTATTGGAGCCAGAATGTGAACCACTTCCTCCTGCAACTCCGGCAGACAAGGTTCTCTCTGATGAGTTGTTTGATACTTTCTCGGAGCTATTTCGACGAGCAAACTTATTTGGGGAAGCTGAATTCTCACAATTCATGAGATCAAACACTCTAGGAGCCAACGAACCTTCATCTTCTTTTATTTCCTCCTCCTTAAAAGGAATACCTCCTGGGCTCAAATGATTATTGCTTTCCCAACTTCTAAACTCTGGTTTGTGCATGGCAGGACGAGCTTGTTTAATCACCTCAAAATCAATACTGTGTGAAGGGAGAAAAACATAAATGATGGGATTCTCTAAGATCAACATATTTGTCAGTTGCTGCCTCAATGGAGCGTTAGAATCCAACTCATAAAAAGGTGACTTTGCACCCTGAAATAAAACCCAAAAACGAGAAGCTTATGTCAATAGGGGGCATTTGTTATATAATCAAAATAAATTACAGAATAACCATCGAGTAAGTATAATTTTGCACCCTTTTTTCTTCTTTTTCTTTTGGTAAAATCAAATGAATATAAACAACTAAAATCCACCTTTTATATTAGACTGGAACAAAATGAATTGGTTATAGACTACGTTGGCGGTTGGCACGTCTTTTTTTAAATGCAGAAAAGATAAGTATATAAACAAACCTTGTGATATTTACAAATAAAGAACTTGAGAGCATCCAGCTCTTCGTCACAAAATGGCTTCAATTTATGATTCCAAGGGCCAGGTTTTAGATGGTTCCCAACAATGGAGCGGATGGTCATGTTTTCGTTTACTCTGCATCGGCATCAAATATTTCAGCTCTCAAGTACCACCCAAGCTTAGAATAATTAGCAAGAAAGTAAAACACTACCAGATTGCATAAAAAAAGCTAGTAATTTGCTCACCCGTGGTCAACTAGCACAACATCGGTTGAATGGAATCGCCACTCAATTGTCCAGTAGATACACTTCTTCCTAAAGCAAATCAGACAAACAGAAATCATAAAAATTAATGGAGAAACCAATCTCAAAGCGTCTGTATTTGCAATTTTCTTAAGGACTTCACTAACCCTGGAAGCTAAATCTAAATCCCAGCCTCAAGGACATATATAAAATGACAAACCGAAGAACTACAATCTTTCCCTTCATTGACCAGAATAATAAGTTCCTACATACAACAACAACAACAACAACAACAAGCATCTTTAATCCCAATTTAATTGGGGTCGGCTATATGAATTTCACTTTTCTACACGGCTCTGTTCGAAATTAAACTTTCAATAATAAGTTCCTACATAACACGTGAAAAACATGATCATTTGAATAATGGTGGAAACCCTTATGAGATTAACCTCTGATCGTATCGAGTTTGATTCGTCTCTCTTTTCGACATGCCACCTGGAAGAAAAAGGAGTTTCGTTCTCCGACTTGCGGCGGCATTCCGAACGCTTCTAAGGTGAAATGGTAGCCTGAAACAGTTATATCTGCACAGCTTGTTTCTCATTCTTTGAGCTGATTCAGCAACCCTTTTTACTTCCTCAAGCAAATTGTAATCTACAAAATGAACTTACCAAAATTAGAAGCAATAAGGCTAATAATAGGAAACAAAAACAAATACTCAATCCTTAGCACCAAAAAATAATATGCATTACCAAAAATTCAGTAACAAAATAGTGTAGACCAAAAGGCATTTTATTAGGATACGCATGTAAAATTTCCTTCTTGAAATAACAAAGAAAATTTCCTAAAGCACTTTATATGCATTGACAAAACCTCAAAAAAAAAAAAAAAAAAAAATATATATATATATATATGTATATATATATATATCAAACTCTTAAATTTGAAGAAAATATATCGAACTTCCTCCAGAAATTACAGCAAACTAAAGCTATGAAATTTACCCTTTAAAAATATCCAGAAATAAATAAAAAAGAAAAATTTTGAAAACATTTCTGAAAATTCGAATCAAAGTAGCAGATATTGTTACCGGAGAGAAGCTGATTGTCGTCGAACTGAGAAAGAGGGACGAACTCCGTCCGGTTGCTCTTGCCGGTACAACCGGTTCGTTGCTTGTGCGATTTGACGCAGGGAAGGCTACAAGAGCGAAGAGAGCAACCAGGGCATTTGTATTTCGATTCCTTCACTTTGCACTCTTCACAGAGAGTTAGGGCTTCGCGTTCCGGTTTCGAATTTGCAGACAAGGCCTGTTCTTCACGTTCCTCCATTTTGGACCAGAAAGAGAAGAAAACTCAGAGAGAATCTTTGCTTGTTTGTAGGGAGAATTAGGGTTTATGATTTATGATACCAAAAAAAAAAAAAAAAACAAAAATCTTCCCTAAAAGTCTCACACATACAGACAGCACGCACGGGTGAGTGAGAAAACTTTTTTTTTTTTTTTTTAAATGAGAAAATACACAAAATAGGATATTTGACGCAGCTTTAAATAACAGTAAATAGCATATCTATATAAATCTTTTGTCTCGTTTAGTTTGTGAATTTAAATTTTTAATTTAAATTGATATGTGATATTTTTTAAAAATTTTTTATTATAAAAAAAAATTAAGTGTGATATTTTTTAAAAACTTTTTATTATAAAAATCTAGAATTAAAAATTTAAATCAGTGAAATAAACGAAACTCTTATTTATTACCTACTCAAATGTAAAAACTACCCCTAACTCTTGTTTGCTCTACTTCTTCCACCGAGAGAGAAATTGGAACCATATTGCGATTACGGTCGTTGAAGATCAATAATAGGAATCAAATCATGAATCATTGTCGCTGCCGTTGAAGATTAGAAATTGAAATCAGATTGTGAACCAAACCCCACCAAAGAATATCAAAACTGGATCTCAAACAACACTATCAAGATCATCGTTGGAGATCACGACTCGCCGTTTACCTCATAATTAAATAATTATGGAAGAAAATTTTGTAAATAACCCTTATTATTTTTTATTTTTAAAAAATTTTATCTTAATAACACGCACACAAAAAAAAAATAGTAAATATCATATTTACTAATAAATCCAATATTTACACATAAATATGAGATTTATTAGTCGTCGAGGTGAGCGATCAAATTTTCGGGTAAATACAATATGTCCAAGTAAATATAGTGTTTACTATCGTCGGCGCTAGCAGCCAAACTTCCAAGTAAATACATTATTTTGAGGTAAGGACGATATTTCTTGATAAATATGATATCTATCGGTTGTCAGTGCTCGGGTAAATACTGTATTTTATGATAAATACGGTATTTATCGATTGTTGACGCTGATAGCCAGATTTCTAACAAATATGGTATTTACCATATTTATAGTCGATGGTCGTTGACGCCGGTATGAATTCTACATAAATATGATATTTCTAGGTATGGTTGCATGTTGGATTTTTGTGTAAATACGATATCCGGTACCGTATTTATCAATCACCACTGCCGATCATGACGGATCTTACGAGAGGGAGCAATGAGAGAGATGTGGGAAGGAAAAATAGTTGAGGGGTATTTTTGAACTTTAATAGTGTTGGGAGACTTAAGATATTAAATTATGTCATAATTTACCTATTTTAAAAAAGTATTTCATAATTTACTAAGTACCTTATTAGATATGCTATTTCGCTCCTTTAAACATTTTTTTTTTTAGTGTTTTTAACTTTTTATCCTAAACTTTTACTAAATTGACAAGTTTTCCCAAAATTTTTAGTTCTAGTAAATTACTCTCTAGTTTAATAAACTGTTGCATAGAATCCCAAATCGGTAATTCATATGAAAATTTAGAAGACAAGGCCTTTATGCATGTATCATGATGCACTTTGATTGTCATTTAAAATTTAAGTTTCTTCTTTCAAATGACCTTGTGTACGTGCGCGATGAGTTTACTTGTAAATTTTAACGTGCATCATTGATTTGAAAGTATTGTGTAGCAAGAATCAAGAATGATTTACTAAAATAAAACTTTTAGCAGATAACTTGTGAATCTTGAAAAATTAAGGAATAGATATACAAAATACCCTTTTTAATCAAAATTATGTACACTATATATAATTATAATAGAAAACATTTTAAAGAAAAAAAAAATCACTTCTGTTATATTTTCTTATAATACAAACCATCCCATATATCAAGCTATCCACAGCATTGGAATATGGAGAATCAATGATGGATTCTTAACCATCACATTGTCACCCCTAGAGCTGAAAATTCAAGCCGCCCGGCCCGGTCTGACCCAAGCCCGGCAGCCCGATTAAAATTACGGGCCGGCTGGCCCGAATCGGCTCGCCCAATCCGAGCATGATTTATAAAAAATTTAAAAAAAAAATGAAATTTATAATAAATATTGAATATTGTAAAAATTTTAATAGAATAAGACTTTATTTATGTAATTATAACTACCTCATTAAAAATCTTATCAAGAAAAACCCATTGGGATAAAACCTTAGTAAGAAAAAATGAGTGCAGTATTATTTTCACTGTTACAAGTTATATATACTTAAGAAACAAAAATATCTAACTGCCTGCTACATTACTTCCGGCATCAAAAGTGTCATCGTCAATGTATAAATTTTAAAATTGATCCATTAAATCTCTGTCTTCAGTTGTGCCATTTCAGGCCATTCGGGCCAAACTCGGGCTGCCTTCGGGCTTGAAATTACCGCCCAGCTGGGCCCTACACTAGGATCGGGCTCGGGTTTGTACCCAGTCTCTGGGCCCACAATAACATGCTTCGGGCCGGCCCAAATTTTCATCACTATCGCCCCCCAATAGTTGGTCGAGTGCAAGAATTGGGTGATTGGCAATTGCGCATGTTAAATAAAAATCGTTCTCCGTTAGAGGATCAAAGGTGTAGAATGAGTGAGATCACCTTTCAAAGGATTGGGGGGTGTGTTAAATAAAAATGTTAGATTATTTTCATTTCAAAATTATTTTATTTTTTTCAATTTTCATATTGTTCTCCGTTCGAGGACCAAAAGTGTGGAATGAGAGAGATCACCTTTTAAAAGATTGGGGAGTGTGTTAAATAAAAAAGTTCGATTATTTTCGTTTCAAAATTGTTTTATTTCTTCAACTTTCATATGGTTCTCCGTTCGAGAATCAAATGTGTGGAATGAGTGAGATCACCTTTCAAAGGCTTGGGGGGTTAAATAAAAATGTTGGATCATTTTCGTTTCAAATTTATTTAATTTTTTCGACTTTCAAAAAAACTCAATAATGATGTCAAAAAGTAAATATATTATTTAAAACAACATTACACATTGGAGCACAAATAGAAATAATATATTAAATATATTATTTTTATACTTTTTATTTTTTGTGACAAAAATAAAATTGACATTAACAGAAATGATCACCACTAGAGTAGTCAATCAATGAAGCAAGCTTCTAGCTCTCTTTTTTTTTTTTTCCCTTCTTTTGATAGACTTCTTGCAAACGTTAAATTTCACAAACATTTAAAGATCGCCCAAGAAAATGGGAAATATCCCATATATGATTGGAGTAGAAGAAAGTGGTCGTTACTATAAACAACATTTTCCAGCATCTTTCAAGCACCATAATAGCACTATCTGATAAAGTTAGTATAGGCTAACACCATGAGGTGAAAATGGGTCACACATCAATTGCTCCTTACCCAATAGAGAAAAAAGAAGAAACCTTAAAACCATTGATAATTCCTCATTTAGGTCAAAGGTCATCTTCCTACGAAGCCATGTACAGGATCTAACCTATGATCATGTTCCATGCTAATTACGATTTTGGGCAGCGTCTAGAAGACGTTTACCATCTTCCTTCCATCTATGTTTGTTGGTCTTCCAACATATTTGGCTTGTTTTGTCACGTGGCAGAGCTGACCGGAGAGTGATTTTTAATCCCTGGGACGCGCCAACCATAACGAACTGAGTGCTCGGAGACGCGAGAAGTAATCACTAATGACCAGAAGTGCGCGAGCAGCCTGGCGAGTTGTAAGAATTCGATGCATTTGTTGTAGAGTTTGCTGCCTCAAAAGGTCAGCCTAACAGATAAAGAAGACCAATGATTGTGGATATTTTAATAGGAAGTTTTTCTTGATATTATTAGGAGAATTCTGTGGTCAGGTATGAAAAAATTTCCTTGCTCGCAGGATACAGTGTTTAACCATCATATTTTCATAAAGTTTCGTTAATTTGTTATACTTTCATAATCTGATGTAGTTCGAACACAATCTCACATTTACAAACTATCTCACCAGTGGGATTTTTTCCCTACCCTATCACAGTACTCTCCATTTTTTTAACACATGACAATGCTAATAAAAGTTGAGTCGTACCTGGTAAAGGAAGTTCTCCAGTGTCGCAAGTTTTCCCATGGCGATAGCCATTTGGCCCATGTAGTCGGCGACATTTCCCGATCCAGCAGGCCCAAGAGTAGTTGAGGAAAGGGTTTCCACAAGGGATTGCTGGAGAGCTTCCATGCCTTGTGACAAGGCATCTTCGGCTTGTTGAGAAGATTGCTGCAGATTACATATGCCCATCAACTGTTGATCCGTTAAAGGCTCAAGGTGGTTCCCAAGTATCTGAATCTCCAACATAAGAAACAATCAAACAAAAAACCATAAGCAAAATGATAATTGAAAAAAAAAAAAAAAAAAAAAAAAAAAGGAGGGAAGAAAAAGACTACCTTTAGAACTTCAGATGAACGAAATCCGCCTAACCACATGAAACACCTCTCAGCGGGGGTCTTCCACATGCCAGAGAGCATGTGGAACACATCAGCCTTGGCTCCAATGGTCTTCAGCCTGAATAGTTCGTCGTAGTGGGACATCACTCCGTCGACAAGAACATGCAATTCATTGTCGCCCATATGAGAATTTACAGCTGATCTTAGATCATTTACCAACCGCTGATTTTCATCAAGCCAGCGTGTGTAGTCCAAGTCAAATGTAAGCGCCCCTGGAAATTGAAATTGTGAAACCATGTGACAAGGAGCAACACATTCTCCGTAGTTTATGAAGGTCAAGTATTGTTCAGGGAATGAGTTGATCCAAAGGACTTAAAAGGATTAGAGCACTAAACAAAGTCGTAAATCTTTTAAAAAGCTATTTTACATCTGAGAAATATGCAAAGTTCAAATACTAAATTTTTCAGCGATGCAAGAATTTGATCAGCCAATTTCAACATTCCATCTGACAAACTTTTTTAATGTTTTCTAACTCACAAGAACACTGAAAACTGAAGATTCTAATGAAAGATGCACAACCATTCAAATACGCACCATTTCCAACCATTAACTGATTGTGATCACCTGAAAATCCAGATGCAATAAACATACCCTGCATTGGAATATCAAATCCAAGAAGAGAAGAGTTTTAACTATGACAGAGAGACATAATAACAATGATAATGATAATAATAATAATAATAATAGTAATAATAATAACGACATGAATAATTAGGAGAAATCTTAAAATCGTGTACCTGCTGCCGTGCTCGTTGAAGCTCTTGCTCTAGTTGCGAAAGCCTAAGTCGACTATTCTCCAGCTGCTGAACATAAGCCTATCCAAAACCAAAACCTATAAATGATCCAAATATGTTCCATTCATTAACTTAAGACATTCCCATTTTTCATTTTTCAACAGAAAAGGTTGCAACTTTTTTTAAAATTTTCCAAATTTAGGGATTCGTATTTAGAATAAGTGGCATTGACAACGTTTACATATTGTGTAGCTGCCAATTAGTGCATTCTTCATTCATCTATTCCACTGGTCACGAATGAGCCTAATGAGTGTAAAGTAGAACATTCTAAAGCCATGCTTGGTTATGTCAATTTTTCTCTTTTTTGTTTTTAACTGAAAAATCACAACTTAGCAAGCGTTACACAGCAAAAACATTACCATGTCATTGGGAAAAAAAAAAATTTCACTTTTCACATTCTATAATAATGTTCACAATGAGCGTAGCAAGATATCATAGAACTCTATTATTCATATGGCAGTTAAGCCATAGAAATTAATTAGAGATACATTACTTTCTTCCTCAGACGACTCTTCCTCGCTGCTTCTCGATTCTGCGCCAGCCTACGAAGTGTCTGCAAATTCGATGACCAGACTAAATTCAGAATAACACAAGAAATAAAATAACAAATAATCACAAGAAAAAAAAAATAGAGAGAGAAGTTAAGAACATGTGAAAAAAACCTTTTGGTCCCCAGTTTTTCCCTTGGCCTGCTCCATGGAATCCACCACTGCAAGTGTTCCCTGCTGCATTCCGTGATACTAAAGAAAAAGAAAAAGAAAATCAAAATCAAAAGCTGCAATCAGAAAGTTCAGTGGCACTGAACTGAGCTACTGCAAGGCAAAAAAGAAAAATTACTAATCAACACGTAAAGGAGATATACACTTAAGTTCACAGTTAGTGGTAGTACATAAAAGGGTAATCAGAGACCACCACTAAAAAGCAAACAGAAGAGACAAAATTCTACTAATAAATCTTAACTTTCAAAACCTTTTTCTCCTGAAAATAGATACGTAATTAAGAGATGGGTCCATCGGGAAATCTTGTTGTACATATTGTGAGTGACGGCACGGAAGTACCATCTCACACAGTTGGGTCCCATCGGCAGACGGACCCCACCCATTGATCAGTCAAATAATCAAATAATCAACATAACAAAACATTCAAACCAAAATCCAAGTAATGGCCAATCCAACGTTAACATATTCAGAAAAATTTAGAGCCTTTTTTTTTTAAGTATTATTCATCCCGATTCGGGTTTAATTAAAATTAGATACGGCCCCATGTGACATGAACATTTTTTAACAAATTCTATTAGGAGGTCCTGAGTTGCCTATATTACGCTTAGCATTGGTATAAATACTACCTCGTTATTAGTAAGATATAAGATAGCACATGATTTAAAAACTGAATCCAACATTAGGAACAAAAACTTAGTCTTAAGCTAACCAGCTTCCATTGAACTAGTTTAAGAAACAGGGGAAGAGAGAGAGAGAGAGAGAGAAGGAGATACATGGGTTTTATCATCAGTGTCAACGTCTGTGGAAGTGTCAGTGTGCTGGCTGTTGTCTGCCATGGCTGAATCACCCCAATTCTCAAAGTGTCCGTTTCCCAACGGCGTAGCGACGACCACCTTCGTCGTCGTTTTCGGTTGCTGATAAACCAACTGTTGTTGTTGTTGTAGTTGTTGTCCAGTGTCCACGCACCCTGTCGTTGAAGCCATGTTCTCCAAGCACGACGACACGCTCTGCTACCAAAAAAAAAAAAAAAACCATTAATGGAAAAAAAAAAAAAAACAAAAAAAAAGTGATCAAAACAGCTATTGGAGAACAGAGAAAAGAAGAGCGAAAGAGGTAGGTGGGTACTAGTACCGTGTTGAAGGTTTCGCGTTGCAAATTAGGTAAAACAGAGATGGTATTTGATTTTAAGCTGAAGATTGAACCTACAAAATAAAAAAGTAGTTAAAAGATGCTCCTTTGTTATTACTTTTGTAGAACGACAATGTCCGTATATATATATATATATATATATATATATATATATTGTGCATATATATAATATATAATATATATATATATATATAATATATAGAGATAAAAGAGAGAGAGAGAGAGAGGGAATACTTGGGCTTAAATCAACAGCATCATCGTGAGGAAAAGCAGCAGCGGATGTTTCAAGCTCCCCAAGATCCGAGAACCGCGTTTGGTTTCTGTTACAATCATCTCCTCTGTTTTTTTAAAAATAAAAAATAAAAGAGGCAGTAAGTACATAAGCTTTGAAGTTTTATATACATTAAACATGTATTCCACAATAAAAAGTTGACAACTTTTTTGGTAGACACATACTATTATAGATAGAAAAATAACAAAAGTAAAAAAAAAAAAAAAACCCAAGAGAGTATGAGATAGAAAAGAAAAGGGCAGGACCCGAAATAGAAGGAAGAGTGAGAGTATAATTCAGGGTTGGATGGAGGAGGAGGAACTGCTTTGAAGCTCTGCATATTTTCCTTTGTTATTTTCTTTCCAACAAGTATAGAAGGAAGTTTTTTTTTTTTTTTTTTTTTGGTATAAAACGTGGGAGAGAGGAAAAAGAAGACAAAAGATGATGGAAATGGAATGATTAAGTGAGAGTTAGAATGAAAGAAGAGGGAGAAGAAGAAGTCATGAAGAAGAGCATTGAAGTGAAGAAAATCTTGATGTATCTTTAAGAACAGAACAGGATAGCGTATCAGTACGGCTCCTAATTTTATATTATATATTAATTAAATAATTAGAAAAAGGGGCAGGCTTTTTATTATTGCTGTCTGACTTGGGATTTTAGTTTCCCAATAATCCCACACACTTCCATATCACCCTCCACCACACCACTCTCTTCCACTCCTGCGTTCCCTTCACTCCCTAAACTCTCCTCAGTCTTTACCCACCTGAATATTGTTGTCGAGTTTCTCCTAGTCGTGGAAGTTCGAAGGGTTGTTTTTTTATATTTTTTAATTAAAATGATTTGTGTGATAATTTTAAATTAAATTTGAGTTATAATTTGAATTAAATTTATAATTTAAAGTCTCATTTACTTCACTAATTCTAATTTATAATTTGAGTTTTGCTATAGTAAAAAGCAGGAGTGTACAAAAAAACTATAAAATCGAAACTGATTGAAAACCAACCGCTCAAAATTGAAAATGACAGTGTCACGTGGAACCGAACACATTCGGTTCGGTTAACCGACCGACATCCTCAAAAGTCGGTTTGGTTTTAATTTTATGTGTAGAGAGTCAGTTAGAACCGAACCGACCGAGATGGAATTTTTTTATATATTTTTTGTTTTGTTTTACTTATGGCAATTTAAATGTTTTTAAACTTGTGTTTGTACAATTATCAATTTTGATGTTGTGTTTGTATTCATTTATTGTGATTATGTGTTTACAACTTCACATTGAAGGAAAATTTTACATTTTTTCGTACTTACGGGTCAAAAATGCAATTAAAAATGCTGGTAACCTGATGGTTAACTGAGGTCATCCTCCTGATTACCAAAACTGAAAATCGACCAAAACCGACCGAAACCGAAATTCAGTTAACCGAACTGAAATTGATAGGTGCGATTTGGTTTCGGTTCTAACTTTTAAAAAACCGACATAGTCAGTTTGACCACCGAACCGACCAAAATCGACAAAACCGAACCGACGAACACCCCTAGTAAAAAGTTTTCAGAAACAGTCACTTTTAATTTTTTTATTACAGTAAAAAGTTCACACATAAAATCACATCTCAACTCAAATTATAAACTTGAATCAGCGAAGTGAACGGACCTAAGTTTGTGTTTAAATGTGCACATTTGAGTTATTATTTGAATTGAGAATCTATTTGAATTTCTGTTTGGGTAGGTTAAAACTTAAATTTATATTTAGATAGTATTTTAATAAAAATTCAATAGTGATGAAAAATTTTAATAGAGTATATCGGTGGGGCTTTATTCATCTTTTCGTTGTGAATGCATAGAAAAAATCATCTCAATCAGAATTAAAACAAAAGGGTTATAGCATTTTTAATAATAGAAAAAATATTGTTCATTAACTTGGATTCGAGTTTTATGAACTCGAGTTGAAGGGAAAACTTGAACTTGAGTTTAGCCACAAACTCGAGTTCAAACTCAAATTTTACAAAAGAACATGAACTTAAATAAAGTTGTAACTCGAGTTCAAATTTTTTTTTAGTTTTGTTGCAAAAAAATAACCCCTCTTGTTCAGTTTGTTTGAAGGTCGGTCCAATTTTAAAACTTAATGAGTTTAAGGCTTGGTCTGATCAGCTCAAAATTTATGAAGTATTTTTAAAAAATTAATAAAATTGTGTTTAGATCGGGTCAAATAAAGTTTCAGACTTGAAACCTCAACTTGGCTTGATCTAAAGGATCAAATTGGGACCAAACTAATCATGACGGGCCTTAGACTATTCTGTTTGCCCCGGCTTAAATTTACAACTCTTTTTATAAGGGATTACTTTTAACTTGAATTCTTTTAAAAGAGTTTATGTAGAAGAGTATCCTTACATATGTTTTAATTTTAAATATGATCCAAAATCAAATCAAAAAAAAAAAATACAAAGCTTTCATAACGGATTTAATAATAATGATAATAATAACATTTAAGACTAATAATAATACGTAGGATAACTTTACGAATTATGTCTGAACTATATCATTTGTGTCGACATGACGTCAAAGTTTGAAACGTATTTGTTGTACTCTGATGTATAATATGCCTTTAGATTCACCTCAAATTTTGAAATATGTTATTTTTAGACATACTAGCACGTGCAATCCATGTGAGATGTCAAACTTATCAATTTATTTAAACCCTTAACTAACCTAATTGAATTCGCATAGGTTATCCAATTTATTCCTTCCTTTTTTTTCTCTTGCTTTTGAGCAACTACTCTTAGAGATAAAATGTATCTAAGGTTTAAAACGTAACTAATTTGTGGAGTGAAAAACATTCAATAACCCTTAAACTAAATGACAAGCTCGCAATTCTGCTAAGAAATTAACGTATCAAAGTTGAGAGAAGGAGATATGAGTAAATATTAAAAATTATTATAGATCAAGGAGCGCAATAAGTACGTTTAAAGTTTATGAGACATATTAATAAAAGTATAATAGTCAAAGGGAGTTCGTCAAATTTATCTTAATAATAGATGTTTATGAAATTTGTTTTGTCCTTTCTACAACAATAATCTATTATCTCCTTAAAAGAGAGAATAAAGTTTCTCGGGGGACATTTTGTTGCCACCCTCCTCCCACCATTCCGTTGCCTAACGTTTAGTTTACGGATTCAAAATCATAATTTAGAATCATTCTCAATTTACGTGTATGTTTTTAGAGAGAAAACATTTTGAACTATGGCACGAATCCTCGTATCAAACAGAGAGTGTCTTTTTTTTTTTTCGGAGAATTCCTTTTCTTTCAATGCACATGAACCTTTGGTCTAAATTGCCACATGGAAAAAAGATTATCATTGGTGATAAAAAAAATTAGTATTGCTCTACCAACGTTATCGAGTATGACTTGGCTTATGTATTTTACGGGTCACATAGCACACGTCGATGAATGACACGATTATATTATGGTTATAAAACCAAACATGCTTATATAGTATCCGTACATCTATTGCATAAAATAACATTATGATGAAAAGTAAATTAAAAGGGTGTTGAGGAAAGTGAGAAGCTTTTTCTTCCTAAAAAAAATATTTGAAATTAATACCACAATGGGTTGACATCGAATTAATGGCATACATGATACATGTAGTTCCCACTTCGCAAATTGTTTTAGAACCACAAACAAAAAGATAAACCTACTGGAGTCCTCTTTAGTGCAAGCGGCCATTACAAATACAAATTAAGCTTTAGCACTTGCTTGGCAGCCACAAACATTTTCTAATGTATTTAAAGTTAGGCACAATAAAGGGAATAACAAAGAAATGAAAGAAGGGAGACCGAATAAAATATGAGGAGACTTATGTGATAGCGAAGAGCATGAAAAATATGTTATTTTTACCACTCGTGTAGAGAACTTAATGTGTGAGAAAATATTATAGTAAGAGTTAAAAGTTAAATTATTGTGAGATAAAATACTAATAATAAAAATGTTTAAGTTGTGATTAGAAATTGACATGCATTTCTTAATCCGATGCTATTATTATATCCTATAATATGGGTATTTTTTTAATATATTTCACTGTAAAATAAATAATTTTTACAATACATTTTAAAATTGTGACTTATTAATGGAACAATTATTTTTAACGTTAAATTGATTTTGTCAATGAACAGATGTGCAACATGAATAATTTTATATAGCACGTTATAAATTTTTAATATAAACCTATTAAAAATTTAATTTAAAAATTAAAGACACTTGCTCTGAAGGGGAGAGTGGGTCACGAATGGAAGATGCACCATAAAGTTTCTCCTTTAAAATTCTATAGAATATGTTAAAACTAATATATCTCACGCTTTGAAGGGGAGAGTGGGGAAAAAGTCCCACTACCCAAGACAAAAAACGACCCCTACTTAGCTGATTCTTCTCTCTCTCTACATATGGCTCTTTTCCTACTGTAGGTAACTTGAGCTCAGGCTTATTAGGGCATAGAATTAGATGCCCTTTTTGCTCTCTCTCTCTCTCTCCCTCTCTAGAACCATGTACGATAGCCCCATTATTTTATACCAACAAAATACAGTAAACAGCAAATATGGCACAGAGAGGAGGTCCTGCATGGGGAACAGTGACAAGCGCGCGAAAAATGATGGGATGGCGATGAGATGTACGTAGTAAAATACGACACAAAAACAATAAACTTTTTTTTTAAAAAAAGTAATAATGGAAAAAGTATTATTGTTAGGCTCTCTGATTTTGGCTCTATCTCTCATTTATGAGACTTTAAAAACAAGGCTTTGCTTGAAAGGAACCTCTTGGGTAAAATGTCAAGGAGAGTTTTTTAGCCCCAGACTCTCCTGCATTGTGCCAGAATCAGAGCCAGACATGCATTTACACACATAACAATAGTGAATAATAATTGACAACAAAAAAAAAAAAATTAATAAAATAAAATAAAAGACCATTTATTATGCCAAAAGCCAAAAGAATTTGACGCATCTCATACGGCAATCGTACACTTTTTCTCTGAGCCTCTGTTATTTGTAATTTGTTATTTATTCATCTTAAAAATAAAATAAAAAAATTTGTTCAAGTCTCACTTATTATTTCTTCAAGTTTCTCACTTATTATTAAGATAATTTTTCTTTAAACAAACGTGCTTTTTATTAGCAAAAAAAAAGTGTCTGAATTAAAATTAAAATCAAATTTTTAATTTTTAATTTATAATTTTTATTTTTAATTTATAATTTTTTAATTAAAAATTAGATTTAAAAAAATAAAGAAAAATAAAAATCAGATTCATATATTTTCAAGAGATTAATTCTCTCCTTTTTCTTATTAACTTAAACTTTCTGCCTTTCTTTCTTCTTCCTCCTCTTCTTTTTCTATTTGGCTGATCTTTGCTATGATGAGAGTAAATTACAATTATACAACTCAAACTATTCAGTTTTAACATAATGAATCTTAAACTTTTAATTTTAATAAATTATACCTTAAATTTTAAAATTAGTTGCAATTAATGTCTAATAACTAGTGACATTATTAAATTTATTATTCAAAACATGAAATTTACACGTGACATAGTTTAAAAAGTGTCAATATTTATTTTTATGTGCAAATTGCACATTTTAAACCGTCAATTCATTAACATTCATTATTTATTAGACTTCAGTTGCAATTAATTTGAAAGTTTAATGTGCAATTTACTAAAATTAAGAGTTTGAGGTGCATTATGTAAAAAAAAATAAATATATAAAAGTGCAATGGTGCAATTAACTCAGTATGCTCATACATACGGCATAGTTTTGGGATGTGCTACCATTTTTCAACTCCAGTGGAAATCACGTGAGGTTTACCCTTGAGGGCACGTGACAAAGGCCCTTTCCTTCTCCATCACACTTACTTCGCCATCTTTCCCTGTAATATTTCTGTAAGTTGCTTGTCCTATGTAAAACTAAAGTCACGGCTTTTTAAGCTTTATCAGCTTAAGAGAGAGTACTTATTTGAACCAACAGAAAACAAGAAAGTGGAGCACCAAAATGGGGCTCTTTTAGAATTGTATTCTCTCTGAACTAATGATCATGACAATGGACTCTCTGGTACAGCATATTTAAGGACCTTGATTTATAAGAAAATTACATAACATGGGATAATTTTTTTTTTTTTTTTGAGAGATTTTCTTACATGTCAATAGATGTCAATCAAATTTTTTAACCGTTACATCTATATAAAATCATATAAAAATAAAAAATACGTAAATTTAACGATTAAAAAATATGACTTAAGATCTTTTTAATTTGTTAATTTGAGTTTTTAATTTGAGTTGAGATGTGATTTTATGTGAACTTTTTATTATAATAAAAAAATTAGATGTAATTATTTTTAAAATTTTTTTATTGTAATAAAATTTAAATCGATAAAATTAACGAAACCTTACAAGGTACTAAACATCTTTTTTTTTTATATATCATTAGCTTCAACTTTTTTTTAGTGGTTTAGATTTATGCAATGTTTTGTTAACTTTGACTAGTTTATTTTAATAATAAATCAAGGAAAATAATAAAAAAATAAGTTAATATGAAAAGTTTAAGAAAATATATAGGTTAATTTTTAATTATAAAAATTAATAGGTCATAATTTATCAAATTATAATTCATAACTAAATAAATTATGAACAAACTTATTAAATTATGATTTATAATTAAACAAAATAAATTATAAATAAAAATTTATCAAATTATAATTCATAACTAAATAAATTATAAATAAAAATAATAATTTAACTTATTTATTAACTTAAATAAACTATTATCTTATTAATTTTAAATCATTTCAAATCTTCACCTATTTTCATCCTTCATTTCAAATGGATTTCCCATCAGCTGGTGTGAACAGTGAACTGTGAAGTGAAGGATTTCACCAATCTTTTCATGCACGTGGTTCAATTTGATTCACTGATGACTGATAGAACTTTTTTATCCGGTCGATAAAGATAAAAAGTGAAGAAAATCAGTTGCTACAAATGGGAAACATGAGTCGGACAAAAATTTGACTGTTATATGAGGCAGAAGCTAGAGAGATCATCATCGAATATTCTTCTGATGATTTTTCCTTCAGGCCTCTATTAGAGCCTAGACTAGTCCCAGCTGTCCCAACACATGACGAACTTTCTGGGACGTTTTTTCTTGGTTTGAATCCTTACCTCAAAACGCTAGAAAACCCCTTTTCTTTTCCCATTTTCCCTGTAAAAGAACAGTGAGAAATGATGAAAAGAAAAGGGCAAAAAAAAAAAAGGGATCTAATCGAATTAGAATCGTGAAATCAAATGGAGAATAAACTCACAATCCAAATCGATCTTTGTCTTGATGAGGGCACGGCTGCTAAGATGGCTACTAAGACGCTTGAAGTTGAATATCCAATCAAAGTTTTTGTAGGATCGGTAATAAGAGTTCGAGCTAAACACTTTAAAGAACTCAACAATTTAATCCGGGAGGTTCAGCAAGAGGAGTTGAGTGTGCTCACTATGGTCCACATCATCAAGGTCAATCCAGATCAAGAAGATCAGTCATGCAAATTCATGCATAAGGCGTGTGAATCAAGAAAGAGAAACTCAAAAATTTAGGACGTGCTTAAATCACTGATTTAAATTAAGATATAATTTTATGTGAAAATTTTTTTACTGTAATAAAAAAATTAAATGTGACTGTTTTTAAAATTTTTTATTGTAATAAAATTTAAATTATAAACTCAAATCGATAAAATAAACGGGATCTTAATTTCCTTTATTCTATTTAGTTTCCTTATTCTTATTCTGAATTCATACAGCCATTAATTTTCAGAGTGTTTCCTTTTCTATTTTTAGACGAGCTATTATTACCAAATTTTAGTCTTAATAAAGGTGGCATGTAATAAAGCTATTTTAGGAACTTTCTTTGTAGTACTTCAGCCTATTAATAGGCGTTTTTAGGGAATGAAAGAGACATACCATTATTTAGAAATTTGAGAGTTATTTTTCTCTTTAGTTCTTTGAAGAACTATTTAAATTTATCAAGAATTATTCTTGTGACGATGAGCAACAACTTATCAAAATAGATTTCCATTACTGTTTGTAACATTTTTATTATATCAAGATTCTTGTTTCGTTATAAATAACAAGTTGAAGTCCCATTTAAATATGATCGTAGAACGATCTTGAGTCTCTAATTGTGTTAAAGTCTCATTATTCTTGAAGGGATTTGTATCATGTCTTTTTAGCCACACACAAAAAAAAAAAGTTGATCTTTGTCTTTTTAGCCAAAAAAAAAAAAAAAAAAAAAAGAGAGTTGATCTTCGTCTGAACCTACTTCCAGAAAATAGGCTAAAAAGTATAAGATGAACGTATAAATCTCACATAGAATTTTAAGATGAATGTGTTTGGTTTTGGGACCAAGCAAAAGTGAAGTGCATGTGAAGCATGGAAAAGTAAAGGTAAAAAGATAAAGAAGAAAGATGGCGAATATCATAAACTCCAGGCAAGTAAAAACGACATGCGAATCTAGGATCTCACTACAACCAACTCAAAAAGAATTTAATGGCGACCACTTTTCCTCCTTTGCTACTTGATGTTAAACATCTGAGAAAAATGCAAACTAACACAGTATGAGCGGAGTGCTTCAATCAGAAACCAAGAACGATAGCCCAAAACAATATATATTTGTATGTGATGGAGGAATAAAATCATAGAGTAAAGCACAATGAATTACATTGTACATTCTACAAATCACGTAAGGATTCAAATTGGAAGTGTTTCGTGCATGTGGGGATCAAAGCGACTGTGGGTTAAAACTTCCCTTGCTCTTGCACTCCTATATTGAAGGCGCTGGTGCAGCGTCTCTGACAACTGATTGAAAAACTCGGCATCCCACCGATGAATTAACAAAGGATCCTCTGCGTAACATATGTATATGGATGTAACAGCACTTTCCACGACCACCATTGCAAGTCCCACCTGAAAATTATGCACACCATAAGTTCTTTTACCATGCTCCATATACCACACGTACATCTATCTAGTGTCTTATGTAACATGCTCTACATACATACAACAACCACCACGATAACAAACAGTCTTAATCCCAACTTAATTACGGTCGTATGTGGATTTCACTTTTCAACGCAGTTCTGTTAGAAATTAGACTTTTCTGAAGACCTAGATCTAGAATGTTTATTCTAACTACTTCGGTCCACATAATTCTTGGTCCATTTCCCTCTCTCCTAATATTAGGTATAAGAATGTCCTCCAAAGCACAAACTGGCGCTTCTAGTGGTCTACGTTGGACATGCCAATACCACCTCAAGTGGACTTTGTGCACCTTATTTTCTATTGGTGCTACATATACTTTACTACAAATAACTTCATTCCTTATGCGATCAATTCTCGCATTTTTGTCACACTCATCTTACATGTGTTGTCTCTTAATGGTCCGACATTCACTACCATATAACATAACTAAGCGGATTGCAGTCTTATAGAACTTTCTTTTCAACTTAATAGGCATTTTACCATCACATAAAACTCTCGTAGCATTCTTCCACTTAATCCATCTGCCTTAACCCCATGTTGAATATCCTCTTCTATATATCCTTCGTACTGCACTATAAATCCAAGGTACCTAAACTTCCTAGAAGCCCAAATCTCCACATCATCTAAAGAAATTTCATCACTCTGATTACTTGAGTTACTAAACTTACAATGCATATATTCAGTTGTGGCCCTTACTCTCATTTCAATAACTCTCTCCCAAAGTTTCATAGTGTGGTTTATTAATTTTATACTCCTATAATTGTTACAATTCAGCACGTCTCCTTCATTCTTGAAGATGGGGACAAGAATATTTTTCTTCCACGCATCAAGCATATCCTTCTTTAGTATCTTATTAAAAAGCTTAGTGAGCCACACAATTCCAACATCTTCTAACGCCATCCAAACCTCTATTGGAATATCATTTGACCCACATGCATTTTCCTTTTTCATTTTTCATAGTGCAGTTTTAACTTTTGAGATTTTGATTTCTCTTGTATACATCACATTAGGTTCTCCTTGTGACCTAAGATCGTCAAACTCTATCGCATGATCATCATTATAAAGCTTCTCAAAGTAACTCCTCCACCTTTCCCTAATGTCTTTTTTCTTTTGTCAAAACCTAATCTGTATCATCATTAACACACCTCACTTGATTTAGATCCCAACACTTCTTTTCTTTTATCCTAGCTAGTTTATATATCTTTCTTGCATTTTCTAGTCCCAAGTTTCCTATATACCTCATCTAAGTAGAACGAGTCTTATCAACTGCTCTTCCTTAAACTTATTAAAAGTTTCAACATCCTTACGCTTTGGTAAATCTCTATATAAATCCATCTTGATCCTAATAGCATTTTGAACTTCCTCACTCTACCACCAGGTTTCTTTCCCTGGGGCCCTCTACCTCTAGATTTCTTAGTACCTCATTTGCCACTTTTCTAATATAGCTAGTCATGGCATCTTACATAGTATTTACATCACTTATATATGACAAAGTAGCCTCCTCTAACAACTTCTCTTTAAAGGTCAATTGCTTTATTCCCTTCAAATGCCATCAACGAGTTCGTGAGAGGTGGTTTATCTTAATCCTTTTATAATAAAACTTAATACTCACATCTAAGATCACTAACCTATGTTGAGTGGCTAGTACTTTTTCAAAAATTACTTTACAATCCTTACATAGAGAATGTTCTCTATACCTTGTGAGAAAATAATCTATCTGCCTCAAGTTCCTTCAATTCTTAAAAGTGATCAAGTGAGAATCTCTTTTCTTGAAAAAAAGTGTGTTATGATAAAATCATATCCCAACACAAATTCTAAAATAGATTTTCCTTCTTCATTTCGAGCTCCAAAACTAAAACCACCGTGGATCCTTTCGAAGTTTTCCCTATCCTTACCAACATGGCCATTGAAATCTCCTCCAATGAAAATGCTATCCTCAATGCTTATACAACACACTAAGTCATCCATGTCTTCCCAGAACTTGACTTTACTTTCTGCATTCAATCCTATTTGTGGAGCGTAAGCACTAATTACATAGATGAACTTATTTCCTAGTACCAATTTGGGCATAATAATTCTATCCCCTATTCACTTAATCTCAACTACGTCATCCTTCACAGTTTTGTCCACTAGAATACCAACTCCACTGCGATTCCTTTCCCAACCTGTATACCATAACTTGTGTCCTAAATTTCCAATCTCCTTTGCTTTCTCTCATGTCCACTTCGTTTCCTGTAAGCATAAAATGTTAATTCTTCTTTTTACCATAACATCTACTAATTCCATAGATCTACTAGTTAAATAACCTACATTCCAACTACCTAAACGAATTTTCCTATCATGGGCTAACTTTGCCCCTTGCACACGTCCATGAATGTGCAAGGCCCCCCTTGCATATTTTTCACCATATCCGGGACCCGACATGGCGCATGGGCTCGCTTTTTTCCCCGCACACATCCATGAATGTGCGAAGACCCCTATTGCCTATTTAACACTATACCCGGGGCCCGGCATAGCGCGTCGCACGTAGAGAACGCCTCAACAGATTCTGTGTAAGTGAAATTCATGAGTGACTTATTTTACGCTGGCCGTCAACCTACCACAACCCTCCTCCTTTACCCGGGCTTGGGACCAGCTATACAAACGCATAGGCGGAGTTGTAACATGCTCTACATACCACATGCAAATATTAAAACAAACTCTTTTCTTCGGAATTTCATCAAAAAAAAAAAACAAACAAACAAAAAGAAAAAAACTTCGGAACAATAATATAGATGTGTGTATGCATTGGCCGAGGCAAAACAAACAAGAACTCAGATGAAAGAAATTGTCAAAACAGAAAAGTAGGAACACAAGGGGTGATAAACTTTGTTGAAGAGGAATAATTACCAAGACCATTCCCATTAGCATTGCAGTAGAACCAACCATAATAACCCGGTCGCTCCATTTAGTCCATGTCCAGACTCCTGAGCAAGTTCCAGTGATGAGTCCACCCAATAAAGTGCCCATTAGTAGAACAGCCCCAGAACAATCATAGGCAACAAGTGCTTCAACACCAGTTGACTGGAATAACTCCCATGCGTCCCTTGCCGAATGGTTAAAGCTTTTACCATAAACTGCAATCTAAAGAGGAGGTTAATGAACAATTAGCAAACTTCAGAATAAAGAAAGAAATATACTTTTGTTTTTTAATATTGTAAAAATTGATCAACATCAAGAATCAGAATCTAACAAGTTCATTCTCCTCATTTGGAACCCCTAGGCTTTGTTTTGTAGGAGGAACAGAAAGTAGAAATGAAAGATTTGAAATCCCTCACCCAATCCATTCCCTTCTCTTTTCACTCCTACCAAACAACCATAGGTCTCAAAATCCTTCCACTAATCTCTATTCCCTCACCCCTCTCCCTCTTCCCACTCTTCCCTCCAACCAAACAAGCTATTAATGAGAAGAAAATGAACCCCTTCAACAAGTCAAGACCAGCAACTATTATTTTCAACATGCTTGCACTGAGTCAAATAATTCAATTCTGCCACTACATAGTGTGGATGTGCTGATAAGCATTGTCATCATGTCGTGTCCTATTATTCATGACCATTAGCAGCCATCCCAATTTGGTTTGAAACAATATTTCAACGCCCCTGATTCTTTAGTTGCCAACCCCCACCCCACCGGTCCAATTGAATTGTTAAGCAAGTGCCACTTACACAGAGATGATTGAGCATACCAAATAAAAATTTCATTTCCAGCGATAAAGATTGGAAGTCAATTTAATAAGTCTAGAGGATTAAATAAGTTGAGCAATAAGATGTTGCAAACCCTCTAACTTCAAAGGACAACATTTTTAAGTAAAGCAGACCTATTATGTAGACCGATTCTGCAACTTCTTCCAGCTTGATTGTACAAGAGTTGGTTAGATTTGTTAATTTGACCAAAAATTAAATTGACAGAGATTACAATCAGAGAAAAAACAAAACTACCTGTACATAAGCATACTTGTTGAAAAAACGAACAAGGGTCTCCACAAGATGAAAAAGAAAATCAACACAGCAAAGTAGACACTCGTTGTTGCCAATCTTTGAACGGATTCCCCTGATCTGAAATATATTCCAGAATTTCAAACACAAAATAATTCTCCGACTATGAAAAAAAGAAAAGAAAAGTGCACACATGTTTACCTCCCACCGCAGTGTCCTAATAGCAGCTGTGAAGAGTGATCCATAGCAGATGCTGCCCAATGAGGTAGTCACAGCATAACGTAGAGACTTGATCAAGGAATTCGGAGGCACAGAAGACGCTTCGCGCCCACCATGGATAAGAACAAGGAATACCATCCCAGATACGATAACATGTACAGTATTACAAAGGACTGCGCCTGTCCAAAATAAGCTTACTGAGAGAACCTGTATTGATGCACAACATTGCTGCAAAAGTCATAATCAAAGACAAATTCTAATGGCACTTCAAAGCTATTCTCATCCCAATACCAAAAGATGGAATAAAGAGCAAAACTTGCCAGCTCACCACAAGAAGCCACCAACGTCCACCATCATCCATGCTCGAAGCAACAACACCGGCTGCTCCAAACGACCATAACCCCATCCACAGAAGCATAACAACCATGAATGCATACGACACCCGCCTAACTTCAGGGAGACTCCACACCATCTTTACAGCTTTTTGTAGCACCAGCATCGTAAATGGAAGTCTATTGAACGACAACGCATAGTAAAACAGGAGAGGCAAAAACAAAACAACCACAATACCATTCCAAATCCAAATATATACTCAAAAGTACGATGCATATCAAAACTCAAATTTCGAGCTCATACCTTTCTATGACAGATATGACATAGAAGAACTGCAACGCGGCGCCAATCGCAAATGCAACGCCCCAGAAAAACTGCTCGCCCCAGAAGCACAAAACGCTAATAACAGCAAGATATGTGGTCAAAATGTGGACCGAGACCTTCATCATGTAATTGGCTTGAGAACCAAGCAACAACAACCAAGTCCACCCAAGAACAGCCCCGACCCCGCCGGCGAGAGCGTAAAAGGGCCAATACGTCTCCGTCAACTCCTTCCGATTCTCCAACACTCGATCCATATACCTATCTATCTTCAACCTATCCGTTTTCTTAAACCTATTTAGCCCAAGAACCGCAAGGACAAACCCCAAGCCCACCAGGTGTATGACAAAAATTCCCAACCAAAAAACGTCGCGCCACCGCCGCGACGGCTCGGAACCAAGCGTTTGACTGCCATCGGAACTCCTCCGACTACGGCCTACATTCTAAATCACCATAGTCAAACAAAATTTCGCAAAATTACTTCTCAAAGCTCCAAACTTTCCCCAAAAAGACATGAAATTGAACGAAGAATTAGCGAAAAGATTAAAGTTTCGTTACCTGATCGGCGGTGGCGATGGAGGCGGAGTCGGCGGAGGAGGAGGAGGCGCTCCGAGAGTCGTTCATGGCGAGAGAGACGGAAATTCAAGCATTGCCGCGTATGTAAATTCAAAGGAGAGAAGAGAAAGACGTCAGGAGCAAGGTGAAGATGGAGGGCTAGGTCAAAATGGAAACTTCTTATAGTAATTAATGTTAGAACAATAATAATAAGAATAATACTGAGGATTAGAATGAAAAGTGAAGAAGAAGAAGTGGTGGGGGCAAAATGGAAGTAAGAAAGTGCGTTTAAATGGGTAATGGTTGTGGTGGTGGGTTCGGTTGGAGTTGCTAGTTGCTATTTGCTAATGCTGACACAGAAGAGTGACTGCGCTGCGAGATGCGAATGTTCTTTTACATTATATATATATATATATATATATATATATATATATATTTTTTTTTTTTTTATTTTTATTTTTTTGCGCCCATCGGGCTTCGGTTTTTTCTCCTGTTTAGACGGGAAGTGGAGTTGTCATGCTGACCCACGCGCTTCTAGAAGGCGAGTGTGGTCCAATCTTCAAAATTACTCTGAGAGAAAAAGAAAAATAGGTTAAGATTTGAGGTGAATTAAAATTAATAGGTTAATAATTTATATAAATTAATAATAGGCTAAATTATTTTTTTTATTTATAACTTGTCTAGAACCATAACTTAATAAGTTATTATTTATAATTATTCATAACTTATCTAGTTATGAACTATAATTTGATAAGTTTATTTATAACTTATATGGTCATGAATCATAACTTAATAAGTTATGACTTATTAATTTTTATAACTAAAAAATAAATCTATATACTTTTTTAAACTTTTCATATTAATATATTTTTTACTATTTTCAATTTACTTGCACGGCAGAAAATGTGGAACTGTTGTTCTGGCCATTGGACTCATTTCTCAACACTATGATGAATGAGTATTCATGTTAAAAATTTATGATGCATAATATAAAACTACTCTCAATTATAAATTAAACCAATATAAAAGAGAAGTGAGAAATTTTCAATATTGTACATAGAGTGAAACATTCTGATGCTAAATAGATTAGATTGAGTCAAAAAAGCTACAATAACTCAAGGTTTGGTTAGTATTAGAAAAAGAAAAATGGGTAAGAGGGGGAAACCGCCAGGCCGATCATCAAATTTGCATTAATAGTTAGGCAAAGTTCTACAGTCAATATAACTTCATCACTTGCACTGCTAAAGAGTCCATTGATTTCACAAATCCAACACCTTCGGCTTAGCTCCAAGAGAACCAAGCCAACATGCTCGTGGACACGTTCAAAAGAAAGTTGGAATGCACAACCACCACTGGTCAATATTAGAAAGAGTTCTTTATCTCTCTTTTTTATTTTATTTTATTTTTTTTAATAACAAAAGAGTTCTTTATCTTTGCATATTCTATTTTCTTTTATAGAAGACTAAACGGCTGTAATATCTACCATGCCGCGTTTACATTTATTTTCCTTGTCACCTAGGGCATGCAAGTATATGATATTGTCATTGATTACATCACTTACATAAAAAGCACTTCTAAAGCACTTCTTTGTTTTCAAAAAAAAAAAATTGAGGAAAAATCTCTTAATATATTCATACATTTTATAAGCATTTTATTTAATGAAGTGGTGATTTTTATTAGAATATGCTGGATATTTTTTTTAATTGTTCTACAAAATCCTAAAGTTATTATTGAAATACAAATCACATGTGGCCCTTCTAAGGTATTAGGCTTATTTTGGTATTAATGTAGATTTTAGAAAAAATATTTTTAGCTGTGTTATAAGAAAAAACAACTGTTACACAAAACAATTGAGTGTTTAGTAAACTATAATTATAGTAATTATGATGGTTCCAAAATCAATATAATAGTATTTAGTAAGTTATAATACAATAAAATTATTATTAAATAACATATTATATAATTATAATATAGAATATAATAATATTATTAAAATGGTTAATAAAATTACAATATTATAAAACATATTATAATATTACATAAGAAATAATAAATTTCAGTTATAATATAATTAAAAATTACAACTATATTATTATTATATTATAATATATTATATAATATATTATATAATTGTGTAATACACTATAATAAATAATAATATTAGAATTATAAGATTATATTAATATATAATTATATTTTAATTATTATATTATTATTAATATAATAAATATAATTATATCAATACAATATAATATATAATATTATTATAAAATTATAATTATAATATCCTACTATTAAAATAATTATAATATTATTATAGTATCATATATAATATCATAATATAATTTTAATATCATATTATTAAAATAATTATAATATTATTATAATATCATATTATATGATAAAATAATAATATTAGAGTTATTAATATAATTATGATATTATTTGTTACAATATTACTATTATATTATATTATAGTATTATTATATTATATTATATTATATTAATTATGAATTTTAGATTAAGAAAATTGTAAATTTTAAATTTTATTAGGAGTATTATAAGTATTATTAAAATTTTATTAATTGTATTATATTAATTTCTGCACAATTTAAAGTTAAAGTTATTTTTAGATTGTTTCTAATTTTAACTGAAAATTCTTTAAAATTTTTTTAAAAAATACTTTTAATAAGATTTACTAAATACTAAAAATTAATTTTTACTACAAACATAAATTGATTTTGAGAGAAAAAACAATACCAAATGCAGTCTTAATATTTTTTTCTTGTGGTGGATTACTCGTGGGAGTTGGTGTGCATTGCAACGACCCTTTTTATTGGACGGAAGCGCACGGACAGCACACAAACGGGTGATGACCAAAATTTCATTGGCCCGTATGTGCACGCGCTGAGAAGATATATGAAGCAATTTGTTATAGAGGATAAGGATGGAGGAAGTAGGGACAAACTGGGGAGCCGGCGTTGCACTTCCTCCTTAAACAAAAGCATGTTATGCATGATTCTTTGGTCGTCTTCCAAGTGTCTATATATATATATATATATATATACACCTAATTTTGTTTTCAAAACGTTTGTGGTAAAATGAACTATGACTATTAGCCCTTGTCCAACCTAACGGATCTAAGATTTTTTTTTATTTTTTTATTTTTAGAAAATTATTAAATTTATTCTTAACAGTGTCTAATTTAAATTTTTATCATTTATTTTTTATTAGTACCATTTTATTAATATAGTTACTTGACTAAAAGAGATATTAATCAAGAATAAGACGTAAAAATAAGACTCATATACTTCTAAAGAATACTAGTATTTAACGCGCACTTCACGTGCGTGATTTATTTAAAATAGTAGTTATATAAATTGTTGTTTAAAAAAAGTGAGAAATAATATTTAGTGTGATTTTATTTTATTTTAGTGCATTTTTATTCAAATTATTCATAATATCTTTTATTTTAGCAGTAGCAAAATTTTAGTGTAAAATGGTGTTAAAACAGATAAAATCAAACCGCAAGTAGGGCTGTAACCCTGAACCCGACGAACCCGGCCGAGTCGAGCCGACTCTACCCGAAAATCACGGGTTTTTAATTTTTTATTTAATTTTCAGTTTTAATTATGCTGAACCCGCACTGCGTGGGTAGGGGCGCGGGGTGGGGTTACATGAACCTGAGGTAACCCTACCCGGCCGAACATATTCAAAGTAGGTAAAATAATGTCCAACACTTCAAATTCTTACTTTCATAAGTTTATGAACTTTATGCATTTAAACTATTAACTTATTTATGTTTTGGATTCACGGTTTGTGTAAAAAATGTTTGTATGCCATAGTTGTTGAATTAGGACATTTTTTATTTATATTGGAAGTGTTTGATTTCAAAGTGAGTGTTTTAATTGTTCACCTTGCATTTAGACCCTCTCTTGAAGGAAATACATGTTCTGTTTGATAATGATTTCTTCTATAACAAGCACAGATTAATTGATTAAAAAGTGATCATGTCGTCATTGAGATCACAAATCCAAGTAACTCGAGTAACCCGACCCTACTTGAGGTCACCCGAAAGGTTGCGGGTTTGTAGACTTAAGAGAGTGTCGTGGCCTAAAATTTTTTCAACCCGCACTAGTCGGATAGGCTTAATTTTTCGGTTCAACCCTACCTTATCCGGCCGATTTACACCCCTAACCGCAAGTTAGTTCAAAATAAATAAATATAATAAATAATAATAATAAAATAAAATCAAAAATTATTTTGGATGAATAACCTTAATTAACGGCCTTGATAATAACACAAAAAGAAGAGATGGACAGGGCATTTTGGGCCCTGGGGAGTTCTTAATCAGCCAATAATGTGATTTTGAACCACTTTCCATTAGTTTTGATTTTGATTCACGTGAGAGATATTTTTTTTTTCAAGCATGTTATTATATATACTAAAAAATCACTATTTATAACAATAAATGAAAGTTAATTTCGGAATCATGATTTTTAATATTTAATGTGTCTTGAATAATAAAATTTGTCCTTCCTTATTGATGGCTAAACCAAGTTTTTTTTTTTTTTTTTTTTTTTTTGCCTTTTTTTTTTTCTTTTTTTAACCCCATGTCTTTTTCTGGGAAAATTTTTTTAATTTGTCTCCCTTCTTTTTAACTTTATCTTGGCCTTGATACGCAGTTTTTGTCTTGATTATTTTTGAAAAATAGGCATAAAAAAGAAGAGTGGACAGCAAGCATGCATTAGGTGGGCCCTGTCACAGTTCTTAATCAGCCAATTAGAATGCAACCCATGACGATTTTGTCAATCACTTTCCATTAGTGTTTGATTACCTATATTGTGATTCACGTGAGCTCATTTTTTCCACAGATACTATTCAAGCATGTGGTAAACTAAAAGGATGAACTATTTACGTAACAACCCTTGCATTTCACAAAAAAAAGCACTCAATTAAAATTTGACAAGTGACGTTAAAAGAAGACAAATAACTTAACTAAAATTTTGAATAGTAATTTGTGTCAAATCCCTATAACTAGTTATAGATATTAGATTTCTCAACGTCTTAACACTTTATTGGGCCAGTTAGCAGTGATGGGCTTCAGTTTGGACTTTAAATGCTAATGGTGGGTCGGACTCAGTTTGGGTTTGAACCCTTTTAACGGAGTAAGACTCAAGGTGGTCTTATAGTAGTTTGTGGAAACTAGCAGGGAAAGTTGGCGAGGCAAGTTCTTACATGCGATGAGATAATTTAGCCAGGCAGGCTTCATAACGAAGCACGTGAAGCCCAGATTGATTAGCCATAAAATGACAAAATTTAGAAAGCAAAATCGATATTGGAACGTTCCAATCATCCAAGGATCGGAAGACGCCTTCAAGGAGTCGGAATTCACAAATGCCAGAAAGATAAATGGACGTGGGATTCCGTTGAGTGTCGCTGCCTCCACACAAATTTTATTCATGTTTTTTTCTTCTTTTTTTTTTTTTTTTTTCCCCGAATATCCATTTCAATTTTTACGTTCCCGAAAAAGGGATTGATAAGTTTTATTTTAAAAAATAACGAAAAATATCAAAAGTCTCTTCTCAGTTCATTTTTGGTTAAACACACATTTCTCTAAGCTTGGAAAAGTTAAAATTTACCTTTGAGCTTTTAAGGGAATTTGGGGGTATTGGGCAGCCAGTCTACTTTAAACTACAATGTTGACTTTTTAAAATACGAGGACAAATGTAACGCACATATATATACACACATGTTAATGCATTGTATTTTAAACAAACATAGATCTCGTTTAATTTGTGAATTCAAATTTTTAATTCGAGTTGAAATATAATTTTATATAAGAATTTTTTACTATACTAAAAAAATAATAAAAAATAAATACAACTTTCTGTAAGAACTTTTAACTATAACAAAATTGAAACTAAAAATTCAAATTGATAAAATAAAAGAGTCCATATTTTTGTAATTTCTCAAAAATAAAATATATTAGTTGCAGATAGTGGTGGAACTTTGAGCCAGCGGGCAAGCCTGCTACTCAAATTTTTCGGGCTCGGCGGGCAAGCCCATATGTCAGCCCGTCCAAAGTTGGATTTTCGGGTTTGGGCTCGGGTAGCCCGAATTTGGTCACCACGCCGAGCATTGGGTTTTACAAAAAAAGCCCACAAATGTCCATATCCTCCGGTGTAGCGCCATTTACATTTTTTTTTTTTTTTTTTTAATTTTCCGGCCAAGCTCGATTTGCCAAAATGCTCTTTTTAAAAAAAAAAAATTCAAATTTTTAGGCCAAAAAAATTGTTGGTTTGGGCCCGAAAATAAGCCAGAAAACCTGAATTTTGCCTGAATGTCTGAGATACCCGAAAACCCGTCCAACGGCTAGTTTTTTTTTTAGAAGTTTTTGTCGCCCGAAACTCGACAAAAAAAACCTAAAGTAGCCTTATTTGCACCTTTTTTAAAAATAATTTTTGAAAAAAAAAAAATCAATTTTTTAACCCAAAAATTTTCTTATAAATACCCTCCATCCCCTCACATTTTTCTCACTCAAACTCTCTCAATCCCTCCCAATTTCTCTCAATCTCTCTCATTTTCTCTCAATCACTCTCAATTTCTCCCAATCTCTCTCAATCTCTCAAATCTCTATTACAATTTTTTAAAAAACTATCACATTATCCTAAAGCTCTCTCTCTCAAATCGCTATTATTTTTTTATAATGGATCCTTTTGGTTATAGTGGTATTCCTGTTGATGCCAACACAACGTGAAAAAATGACAATTTCCCACTAATGAATTTGTTACGCATAAATCTACTAATTTGAGCCCTGGTGGACGTACTGGGGGTCGTGGTCGCAATGGTGGTGGGCGTGGAGAAGCGGTGAGTGCCAGTGTGACTGCGTCTGCAAGTGTTGCAACCTCTAGGAGGAAATGCAAGCGCACCTCGATAGTTTGGGATCACTTCAACATAATTGAGGAGATCGACAATGAATGTAACACTAAACATATAGCTCAGTGTAAATATTATTTATCTAAATTACAAGGTGACACTATTCACAACACCACACACTTGAGAAGACACTCCGAAAAGTGTCTTCAAAAGCTTAGCCAATCCGGCGGATCCGAACTCCGCCAAACACAATTATCTTTTGATCGCGCAACTGATGGTCTAACCACTTAAAAATATGTTCCACAAGTAGATCGTATGAAAATTGCACGAATGATAGCTGCTTTAGATTAACCATTTAGTTTTGTAGAGCATCCTAATTGGCAACGATATATTAAGGTTGTACATAATCCTAATGTACAATTCACTTTAAAAACTACTCTTAGAAAAGATTTATTAAAATTATTTTAAAAAAATAAGCATTAATAAATCTTTTAAACTCGACTAGTGGGTGCGTTGCATTAACGGTAGATATTTAGTATGTCATTTTCAATAAAGATTATTTAGCTGTAATCGAACATTACTTTAAAGAATTTGAATTAGATAAGAGAATATTAGGCTTTAAATGTGTTCTAAGATCACATAGCGCGGATTTAATATATAATACTATTTTAAATATAATTGATGAATTTATATTATAAGATAAAGTAATGGTTATAACATTAGATAATGCTAGTGCCAATACAAAAGCAATTAAGTTCTTTGAAAATGATTTAAGTTTATTCGGTAACGGTACTATTTTTCACCAACGTTGTGCATGTCACGTAATTAATTTAATTGTTAAATCAGGTTTTAAAAAATGGGTAATCACATTAAAAGAATTAGAGATAGTCTTGCATTGATTTCAGGTAGTAACCAAAGACAAGAAAATTGGTTTAGGTTCTTACAAGCATTAAATATACCTCCTAAGCATTAGCGTTAGATGTGCCTATAAGATGGAACTCAACTTACATAATGCTTCAACAATGCATCCCATATAAGGATGCTATAACAAACTATATGTGAGCAAAAGTAGGAGTATGACATATAGACGCATATGATTGGTAAATTGCCGAAGTTTTTTTTTAATCAATTTTTAGGTAGGTTTCATGATGTGACTCTAAAACTTAGTGGAACATATTAGCTAATATCACCTTTAGCTTTAAGAGAACTTTTACAAATTAGTATTTTATTTAGCGAATATAGGGAGGACCCAATCTTAGCAGTTCCTATCCATTCTATGGAAAAGAAATTTATAAAATATTGGTTTAAGTTGCCTTTGTTGTATGGTTTAGGTACTATTTTTGATCCTAGATGAAAATTAGAAGGTTTAGAAAGTGATTTAGAAAACTTAAGTGAATTTTTAGGCATCAATTGTTCGGACCAATATCCAATAATAAAGGAAAAAATATATTTGATCTATAGTAAATATGAGATTAGGTTTAGAGTACCTCCTAGAGTACAGGAACCGCAATAATAATACGAAAACCCGCATTTATTCTTGAATGTTTTTGAGTTGAAAAAGAAGAAGAAGACAACTCAAACAGAAGTTGGGAGTGAATCTTCGTCAACAAGTGGCAGTGGCAGCAGCGGCGTCAGCTTCAATGAGCTTATGGCGTACCTCAGTGAAGGCTTAGTATTCGACGGTACGACAGAATCGTTTGACTTAGTTCAATGGTGGAGGGCACGGGCATTAACTTGGCCAATCCTAACTCGATTGGCAATGGATATATTTTCGATCCCAGTTTCCACTATTTCATCCGAGCAAGCCTTCAATAGGACATAAAAAATACTTGAGGAAACGCCAGAATGCATTGCAAAGGGATATTGTTGAAGCCTTGGTTTGTATTAAGAATTGAGATCGAGCCGATCAACGTCTACAGGATACAATTTCACCGGCAAGTCAAGATTGGATCGATGAATTTAATCGATTAACATTTAATTTTGAAGACGATCATTTAGCTTCAAATTAAATTGTAAATTTGTAAATATGCATTTACTTTTGACATTGTATTTGTAATTGTATAACTTTGTAAGTTTGTAAAATTTATAATTCATCACAACATGATTGCACTCTTTTTTCCTTGTCAAGTTTTTATCTCAATTGAATTTTTCTTGGTAAGGTTTTTAACGAGACAATCATGAATTACGAATTTAATATACATCATTAATATACATGATTAATTTATTCAATTGTGTTAATAATGTCTGTTGAATGTTAATTTTTATATAATTTTAACACAAACTAACTTAATAATTATAAAAATTTAAAAATATTTAAAAAAATTTAGGCTATTCGGGTGGACTCAGGCAGTCCGACCAAGTTTGGAAAGCTAAATATAAGCTTGCGATCCGTTTAAGGGTATTTTTGAGCTCAGGCGGACGACTCAAATTTTTTAGACGAGTCAAACTCGAATTCAGATAAAAACTTAGGAGTTGTTCTTTTAGAGTGTAACTTGAGTATAGTTTTGTTGAATTTAAATTATAACTTAAGTTAAAATTAGAATTTAAATAAAATTAAGTAAAATTAAATAAAATTAAAATTTAAAAAATATAAACTTAAATAAAATTAAAACTTAAAAAAACGTGACCATTAATTGATTATTTTATCTCTCATTCTCTTCACCCCACTTTTTTTATACGTCAGTAGTGTACACCTCTTACAACTGTATAAAGTAGAGTAAAAAATACAACTGTAAAGTAACGGCCTTTTGTTTTTCCTTTCTATTCGCTCGATGTAAAGTAACGATTATATCCATTCTCAAAATAAAAATAAAAAATAAAAAGCAACGGTTATATCCGTGGATCACATTCACGGTCTTCAGCCATCTACCTCTGGTCGAATTAAATACCCTCATACTTATATTCAATTTACCATCATTGCCACTGACTTGCACAAAACAGTAATAAATATAAAACAAAAGAAAAGCAAAACACTGCTTTCATCAGCGATAAAAACTGTCAACCGGAAACCTAACGAACTGGTCAAACACGACAATCCTAACAGTCATTGGGCGTGAATCCAATGAGCGAATTAACCAGGTCGAAATCGACACGTGTCCCCTGCTGCTGCACATTCCCAATTATCGACAACGGCGACGAGGTCGGAGCGAACGCGAAGCAGAACGTCCCGTTAGAGTCTATCGGAATAAGGAAATTCTCCGCCGGCAACGACAAGAACTGCCCGCCGACGAAGTGAAACGACACCGTCGGGACCTCCACGCGCGTCTTCGACGACAGGTCGTAGCACGTGTCGAAGAGCGCCACCCCACCGTCCGTGGACTGCAAGTGGCGCGTGCCCTTCACGAACGCATCGCGAAGCACGTTATAAACGTCCGTCTGCAGCCGCGTGACGGCCGTCCCCGAGTCGACGATGATCCCGCCGTTACCGTTCGCGTCGACCTGGAAAAACGACGTCGGAATGGGAAGCAATTCCCCGCCGATGCCTAGGCCCTCCATTCCGACATAGTAAAACGTTTCGAGCTCGGGGTTGCCTTTCAACGGCGCCGTGACGGCGTTGGGAGGGAAAGCCGCGTCGAACTCGAGAGTTGAGGCGGAGCTGGAGTCTCGGTCCACGAGACAGTACGAAAACGACTTGGCCTTGAGCTGCGAAGGAAACGACAGCGCTCCGCCGCCGAGCCCGAGAAGCCCAGCGGCGCCTATGAACAAGCCCTCGTTAGTGTGTCCGCAGCCGATGGCGACATTGCTGACGGAAGCCGAGCCCAGGGTGATGGTCTCGCTAATAAAGTCACCGACGGTGTAAGACCCGTCGCCGTACGACACCTCGTATAGACACGTGTCGTTCCTACATTCGGACACGTCGAGGGACTTGCACTGCTGGGTTTCGCAGGAGAGAAGAGAATAGGAAGAAGACACCGACGGTTGGAAGATTGGGTCGGTCTGCTCGTAGCAGTCTGCGCACGGTGCGCATTGCACCCAGTTGACGTCACTTCCCGTGTCGACCACCATGTAAACCTGACTCGCCGGGTTTCCAATCCCGATTCGGCAGAAATATTCACCGCTTCCCTGACTCGTTCCCGATATCACCGGGGCCTGCACTTCCTCGGCCGCCAGCTCCGCCGATTCCTTTCCGGTCTCCGCCGGCTTAAGATCCGAGTGAGAAATTCCTCCAAGTTTCAGATCCAGCCGAGTCGTAAGAGATCTGACTCGGGTTGAGTCGCGCTTGAGCCGAGCCAACGTCAACGACTTGTAGTCTCCGTGCGTGGGTTTACGAATCGAAATTCTGGAATGGAGTTGCAGAGAAATGGAAGAAGAAGAAGAAGAGCTCACTCCCTCCTTCTCTATCTGGTTCAGCGACTGTACTCCTGTCGTTTCCGACTCCAACGCGAAAATGCTTGTCGTTTTCTGGGTCGAAGCCGCGACGTCGAGCAGAACCGCTGTCGTTTTGAGGCTCTGAGGGGAAGTTCGAGAATGAACGGTGCCGGGAGTGAGAAGGAAAGCAAAGAGAATAATGTGGAAGAGAAAACCCATTTTGGGTGGCTGGACCACTGAGGAGGAAAATGCTTTCTTTTTTGGTAAGTTGTGAGAGTTGGGTTGTATTTAACAAGAGGGAACGATTTGAAGCATTTAGATTGGTTCACGCCAAGGACGTTGGAAGAAAACAAAGGGGATTTATGGGGCGAAGGGGATCTTTCAATGAGTATAAAAAGATATCGGTAAGGTTGGGCTCCATATTATTATTAACATGAACAAGAAGGTTAGATTTTCATGGCAGATCTTCCTTCTTTTTCTTCTCACTAAATAAACCTATTTTATGAGATTTTCTTTTGATCACTTTGAAAGTGCTACTTTTAGAGCAGGTTGGGTATTTATTGGGATTATCTAGTGGTGTCAAATGTGTCATGGACGGCTTAGCCCAGCCCGTAACAGTGTCGGATTCGGCACAGTCCAGTACGGTACTCTTATGGGTCGTGTCGGCCCGACACGTTTGATGGGCTAGGGTTGGGCCCGGCTTCTTAGCCTGTGGCCCAAGCCCGGCTGTCATGCCCCGAAGCCGGGGTTAGTGATGTGGAGGCTCGATTAGGAGTAATAATCAAAATCCAAAAGTAAAGTATTAAGAAAATTCCTAAATAAGCCTCCATTTCGTTGAAAATATAATACAAGGAAGAGGTTAAAACTTGAGCCTCTAACAGCATTCAGGGCTTCATCCACAGGACATATAGTATTGTACATACATGAACATGTAAATAACATTATAGACATCAACCACAGTCTAAAAATCCAGAGCTCAGGGTTTACAAAATTTACAATTCTTACACTTGTATACAGGAAGGATGATCACAGTCTTCACGTAATCAAACGGTAGCAATTCAGCTACTTCGCACTACTCCTAGAGTCGCTTGGGAGGAGTTTAATATTTATAACATAATAAAACGTGAGCGAAAAGGCCCAGTAGGATATATTTTTAAATAATTTTATAAACAAGTAAATAGATGAATAAGTAAATAAATAAATGAATAAGCAATGAAAACACAACGGTTGTAAAATTTTACATACGATGCAAAATGTGCTCATGAGGCACTAGTTAAATTTCTTGTCAGTGCCGAATTATCTCTTTCTTTTGTAGATGATACGTCGTTCGAAGAATTCATACATAAGACATTATGCCCGTAATTTAAAGGAGTAAATAGAAACACAACTCGTTCTGATTGCAAGAAAGCATTTTATGCAATAAGACATCTCTTGTTGATAATTTTAGGACTTTTAATGCTATTGTATCTTGTACTTCTGATCTATGGGAAGGGTGCAATAAAACTAGATATTTATGCGTTACGGTGTATTATGTTGATGATGAATGGATTTTATAAAAAAGAATAAAAAATTTTTGTTTATGTCCATATCCTCATAACGCATCAAATATTTTTGGTACAATAATGGAAATTTTTGGGTTTTATGGGATAGAAGATAAAGTTTTAACTATTACTTTTGATAATACTTTAGCTAACACGATTATAATTAACATGTTTAAACGTAGTTTGAAACCAGCGTTGGGGGGGGGGGATTTTTCATTAATTGTGTGCATGTCACATAATCAATTTAGTAGTTCAGACAGGGATGAACATATTTCAGCTAATCTAACAAATATTAGAGAATCTTTATCCTTCACATCTAGTTCTGGAGCCCTGCTCTAAAAATTCAAACAATATTGTAAGAACAGTCAAATGCGCCCAAAAAAGTTTTCAACTGACATGAGACATAGGTGGAATTCTACCTATTTAATGCTGAATGCTGCACTCCCATATTCACAGCTCATCACAATATATGTAAACAATAAGAATGATCAACTTTTAATTTTCGATGTAGATTGGCAGATTGGTGAGTATTTTTATTAATTTCTAGAAGTTTTTTACAATAATACTGAATTTCTTTCCGGGGTATATTATCATGCTACACATTTAGCTTTAAATCAACTATTTAATATTTCAGAAAATTTTTCTTATTATAGGGATACAATACTTTTTTGAAAACATAGTTAAGCTAATGGAAACTAAATTTACAAGTTATTGGTTAGGTTGTCCTAATGTTATATGCATTAGTAACCATTTTAGATACTAGATGCGAAGTAGATGACTGAATGTTTGATGACTGCTACAGCAGAAAATTTAGGTATTAATATGCAACTAACTATTACTGACATTAGGAAAATGTTAGAAAATGTATTTTGTTTGTATGAAGCAAAATATAGCATAGGTTAAAAAGAACACGGAACTTCAACGTCAACTAGCAGTTTTGGGCCTAAAGGCTCGTCTTGGAGTTTCTTGAAGAAGAAAGACAAAACAATAGGATCGTCGTCAACACAAGTGTCTACCGAACTGGTAAAATATTTTGAAACAAAGTTTGTAATCCATGACGACAAACTGAACATCTTACAGTGGTGGAAGAGCAAGACCGATTGTTTTCCAACACTGTCCGTTATAGCTCATGACATTTTAACAACTCCAGTGTCAATGGTAGCATCGGAGCAAGCATTTAGTGTAAGCAGCCCAATTCTTGATGAGAAGAGAAGTTGAATGCATCCAGATATCTTAGAGGGGCTAATGTGTGTTAAAGACTGGGAAGATGCCAGAATTTAAAAGCAATAATACATAGATGATTCAATGCAAGACTATTTTTCTAACTTAAAAATAACATAATCTTTTGGAAGCACTTAGGTTTTGTAATTTACTATTCCTAGAATACTAAACTCTTTTTTCCTTTGCTAAGGATTTTTTCCGATCTCCTAATGGGTTTTACTTGGCAAGATTTTTAACGAGACAGTCATTTATGTGTACTTATTCGTATTATCTCAATTCAATAAAATCACATATTTTGGGGGCATATGATATATTTTTTTTTTTTTAATTAAATTTTGAAAAATAAATTACAAGGGCTAGGGCCGACCCTGACCTTTATGGACTAAGGTCGCGGGCCTGGACCGGGCTTGAGATTTTCTCCTCAGGCTTGACCTTAGCACAACCCTTCACTGTGCAAGGCACGGCCCAGGCCTGCCACGAGCTTGGGGTCGGACGTGTTGTGCCAGCTTGGCATGACACGGTTGACACCTCTAGGATTATCAGAAATAATAATTACATCAGTTCAGTGCAATTATTAAGTGTGATGATATCTAACTATTCTTTGAACTGATAAAAGATTAATTAGTTTGGCCTCCTAGACCACTTAAAGAGAGGGGTTATTAATTTAGGACCTTCTCTGTCAACATACTAGTAAGTTAATTTTTTTTTCTTTGTCAAAAAATATGTAAATTTAACAATTAAAAAAATTTGACTTATCGATACGCCAAACGTACTAGAGACTCTCTCAATTAATTTTATATGTTGGCTTATTGAAGACACTTGCAAACAAGGTTGCAGAATTATGGGTCAAAAGTTAAACGCTTGAAGATCTCAAGGTGTATTATATGATGGCTATTAATTATGAAGCAAATACATGGTTTAAAAATGATGCCATCAACAATTGTAATCATTTCTTTCAAAGCATTTTGTGCCATCAACATATATTAGAATCATTAAAATTATAATCATTTTTATTTACGTATAAAAAAATACTAAAACAAATTATAAATTATAATTTAAATTATGATTTAAATCCTCTAACAAAATGTCTCATAATTAACTATTCTTGACATTGATGGTTTTTGACCACTTTGGTCAAAAAAAATGTTTACCTCTTTTATTTATGCAGGACAGCTATGTGTCCGGGTTTTGGGCTTAGTAGGTTAAGGCCTGGGGCCCGGGATAGTGCTCCGCTCAGTTGAAAATTGCTTTCCAGGAAAGTAGACCCATTATATATCAGCAAAGATTTGGACAAAAAATAACAACATGGAATCAGATTCATAGGTAGTGATGCTTTTAAGCACCTGGCCAGCATATCATCAAGTAGGGTATGCAATACTGTCAAGAGGACATATTAAACATAACGATCCGGTCCCATTTTAAACTTTTTTCAACCAACCGTCCAATTGTAATATACATAGGCTTTGCTAAGATTCTCTTTGAAAGATTATAGTTCCTCGTGCATATAAAAGTGAGAGGTATAACGTAAGTTTTCTTATTTAGTAATATAGATATTAAATTTTTTAGTGTCACGTTTTCTTAATGTTAATATTATGTAAAATTAATATCATGTTTCTTATTTTAATATGTTATGGTGGAAAATATTGTTTTTCTGGGAGGATTGCAACAGTACTCTCTTAGTCTTTAGGTGCATATATTTTCTAATTTTGGAATCTAATTTTGTTTCTTATTGGTTTTTGGATGCAAATTTGAAAAATCCAATCATGGTAAAAAAAAAAAAAAAAAAAAAAAAACTTTAAATAAATTAGGTGTTGTTACCACTTTGTTAGTACTGTAGTGTATCTCAAATTATGGTATTTATACTTTATTGATAGGTGTCCCTGCTTTAAAAGTGTCAAAATTTGTCACGTGCCATTTGCTAATTTCGACTCCATAAGTGGTTGTTCAGCTAATTCTTTTGGCCATGCTTGCTGTCTCACACTCTCACTTGCTCAATTACTTTTTTTTTTTTTTTTTTTTTTTTTTTTTTGCTTAAAGTTACTCAGTTAAAGTTAATTATTACTTGAATTAGAAAATATTTAGAGGTTGTTCTTTCATTAAAAAAATTTAAAAAAAAAAACGATTTGAGTTCTAACTTTATTTAAGTTCATGTTCTTTTAAGTTCTAGTCTTATTCAACTTTACTTAACTTTATTCAAATTATAACTTCAACTCAAGTTATAACTCAAATTCAACTCAAAAACTACATTCAAGTTACACTCTAAAACAACAGACCCTTATATTCACGTAAAACAATTACATTTAAAGAAGGAACACTGTCAATTCAGGTTTAGCCACTATAGCATATTTCCACTTCCGACTTCTATGCGTTACAGATAAATGAGGACCACAGACAAACCTCATATATATGAGAAAATTTATTCATCAACCAATAGACTCAACGGATGCCATACTTTTAATGCAACCATGAGTACCATCAAGCCAATTTTAACACACCAGGATAGTTAGGTACATATACCACTTTATTCATTGCTCTCATCCCTTTTCATATGCATAAGAAACTACCTTCTATGCATAAAGAAAAGTACTTAATAATTCTTGCAGGTGTTGCTTTCAGATGTTTATCTTGCCCATCTCCAGCCTTAACATGTACATAGGAATATATAACTAATGCTTTTTCTCTAGTGTCAAAACCATTACATTATGGTTAAGCATGATAAGGAATGACATCAGGGACGTAGACAAATTTTTAATCCAGTAAAGACATAAACAATCATAAAACATATAAACATCACCATATAAAATAAAGTAATTTTTATAGTATTTTTTTCGTAATAAAATTTTATTAAGTAAGGTTCACATTACAATTGTTCTCGACGAGTTCTCATCTTTTGGTATCGTTGCACAATAATTTTATTATCGATGTTATCAAAAATATCTTTCTCAATGTAGACAACCAAATTATTATTCATCCCTTGATCTCCCATTCGATTTCGCAAACGATTCTTCACGATATTCATGACGGAAAATACTCTTAACTGTGATAGGAGCAACTGGAAGAATTAATATAAGTGTGATGAGCAAATAAACTAATGGATATACTTCATTCTTTTTTGTCATCACCATCTTCTGTGAAAGATCTTCAATGCTTTTTACTCCTTCAAACTCCTTACTAGAGCGAGTATCAAGAATATAGGTTTCTAGCTGATTATCAAGTGCAATGAGCTTCGCTTCAGAAAAATCTTTAGGAAAAAATTCAACAAGGCGGATTAATTTTTGCTTGTTGAAAGCAGAGAATGAATCATTTGGACACAAACACACAACACAAAGCAATAACTCACTTTTGTCTCAGTAAAATGATCGTTTAACTCATGTAGCTGCATATCGATAACAGAATAGAATAACTCAACACGAAAGTGGTGCCAGTTTGTAATTTCTTGAGCTTTTCTGCGTGATCTTCCTCGAGTTATAAACATATTATCCATGTTTAGAACATCAATGTTGTGTTTTCCACAAAAAAAAGAAACTTGATCAAAGAAAGAATCTCATCCTCCATCTCTCATCATTTCTAGCCTTTGCTTACATATTTCCACTAAAGTCATAGCATTGACAATGTCTTGATCCTTCCTCTGCAATATCTTTGACAATTCATTTGTAATCCCTATTATGACTTTCATCAAATATAGAGTAAATGCAAAGTCAAATGATTGCATCAATCCTAATAAATTGTTGGCTTCACATTTTTGCTCAGAACTCAAACCATCTTCTGCAATTGTGTCAAGAAGATGGATTGTAAATGAGAACATGATGATCAAACTGATTAAAGAATCATAGTGTGAGCTCCAACGTGTATCACCAACACGTTTAAAAGTGGTATCTTGGCTTAAGTCTCTTCCACTTGAAAGTTTACCACTGCTAAGAGCTTTAGAGACTTTACTTCTTGTATCTGATGGAGAATCCGTTTAGAGGAAGCTGCAGCAACATTTATCACGGTAGAAACTGTAAATAAGAGTGTTGCAACTTGAATATGTTTCTTTGGTACAACTATAAGAGCAAGTTGAAGTTGATGTGCAAAACAGTGAATATAAAAAGCACATGTGTTCTCCTTCAAACACTACAAGAAACAGGGCTATTAGCGATGACAAAATTTGTTGCAACAAATGCAAAGTCATCGTAAATGAAGTTTTAGTGAGCACTTGATGTCGCAAACCTGTCGCCGCAATTGATTCGTCACAAAAATAATTTTTATGGCGATAAGCAGTCGTCGCAATTATATTTGCGACGACCATTGTCGTAAATGAGTCGTGCAATTATTTCATCGGTTACATCGTAAAGTGACATAGCATTGAGTTTTTGCAATGACATTTTTTGAATTAAGTCGCCGTAAAAGATGTAGATTTAGCTGACATGGCTTATATTTTTTGCGACCACATTTGTCGTCGCAAATAATATTTTAATTAATTAATTATTTATTATTATTATACTAATTAATGTTGTATATTACTATATATTTAAACCCAATATTAAATATAATGCATGATATTATAATAATAATAATAATAATAAATTAAATAAAAGGAAATAAGTAATAAAAAATAGAAATAAAAATTATTATTGTAAAAAGTAATTAATAAAATAAAATAAAAATGTAATTATAGTCGAAATGTACGGAAATATAAATTGTTAGATTAATAAAAATCTAATCTCCTAAATTAGTAACATCACTAGAATCATCGTCATTATCATTAGAAGGATTTGGAGGCGGATGATCTAGACGGACATACGGCACAAGAGGAGTAACCGCTAGGAAAGTCATGTTAGGGTGAATTTGAGTGATGAAATCCTGCATCATTCTGACGCTCTCGTACAACTGGAGGTTTTACTGGTAATTCTGTTGCAAGTATTCTTCTATGTGTATCTCATAACGCGTCGTATAAGATCTTACCGAACGTGAGTCAGATGACGATGTATCCCCTCGATAAACTTTTTGTGGGAGTGTGCAACCCACTCCGGTCTTGTGTCTTCTGCGGGTGCCCAGAAACTGCTCCATAATATCCTTCTCGTTAACTGTTCCTACTGCGGATGATCCAGAAGTAGTAGATTGCGTTTGGATCTGTGTTTCTCTTTCTCCCTTCATCCGATGCTACAAATATTATAAGAAAAATAATTAAAAACATAATGCGATTTAAATAAAATAATATAATTAAACATTATGAGTATACTTACAAAAGTTTGCTTAACTTGGGGATTAACCCAAGTATCCCCATGACGATGCATGTCTCCCTAGTTATCGATGACGGACATCGACTTTTGAGTCTTTGTAGTAGACTGTATAGTAGTTTAAATGTATATGAATATAGTGTAATCGATTACCAAATTAACATTTATATTGAACAAATTATTAACAAATACTTACTTTTTTCTCGCGATGTTAGGAGTACGACATCCGACCATAAAAACTCGACCACTTTTGGTTGTTACGATTAAATTTATTGATCCCCAACTTTTTTTTTATTTATGATTGCATTCACCATTAGTAAAATTAACCTTTATTATATACAATAAAACAACATATAAAAGAGATTCATTACTTGAAACTTATCGGACATGAATTTATCGCAGCAACAACTCTAGTGATATGAATTCTTGAGGTTTTTGGGAGGGTGAGCCCTAACTGCACTCTCATTTTGTGAGCCATTAAGATCTTTGAAATAGTCATGGATGTCGCTTTTCCAATCCTTATAACATTTTGCAGCCTCTCTGTCGACCACAGACCTAAGTATACCATCTTCGTGGTCATAATCGAGGTTGAACCATTCCTGTAATACAATATAAACATGTTAAATGATTTTATTATATTTAAATTTAGATTAAATTAAAAAATAATGAAGTTGAATAATTTATACCAGCAATCACTACTGAATCTCTCTTTTATGTTGGATGTCCACATCCTTCCAGGAATCGTGGAAAGGCTCACATACATTCCTAACATGGATTCCAACGACACTATCGAACCAGGTGTCATAGTTTCTAATTGCCTTCCAAGTACCTCCACTTTTGTCAAACTTGGGGTGATCTTTCCTTCCTTTGTCAATCTGGCTGCGATTTCGTGACCCTTAGCCTTCCCTCGACCTCTACGACGTCATCAAGGTATGGCATCGGGTGCTGTAGAATGAAATATATTTAGTGATCATATAATACTCATGTAATTAATTTAACAAATTTATAATGATGTTCTAACATACCAGACTCACAATGTGATAACAACCTATAAGGATTGGGTGGAGGCTGCGCTCCCTTTGAAGAGCTAACACATGTAGTGACTGGGCCAGACATAAACGTTATTATCTTATTTACATAATTATTATATTATATGAATAATTATAATTATTAAAACAATAATCGTAGTACATAATTTTTATTCATCGTCATTGCTAATGTCTTGATAGTCGCCCCCCTCATTTATGTCACTATCATCCTCAGAATCGTCGATGTCTTCTTCAACATAGTCTTCTTCGTCATCCTCGACCTGTATATTAGAGTCATTATCCTCAATGGCAGACTTGTCTTTTAAAATTGCATCAACATCAGACATGACAACATCAGATGATATATCAGGTCGATTCCACATCAAAGTGTCAATCTCGGGGAGTTCCACGACTAAGTGAACATTAATAGACTCGGTTCACGTGCAACTAGGAATCAACAATGTCAACATTTTATACGAGTCCTTCGTACATAGCCATGGGGGTAAATTATATGCAGTCACAATAACAGCACAATAACATGCCACATACTGTATGATAGACTCATATTTCCGAATGGGTTGAAACCCTCAGTAGCTAACCCTAATCAAATATTTCTCGGTTCACGTGTAAATTGTGGATGTTTTTCACATGAAATGCATGAAGAAAAGAAAGGAGAGTGAGAGAACGAGGGTGAGAGAACTAGGGTGAGAGAACTAGGGTGAGAGAGAGTGGGAGAGTACACGAGAAAAGAAAGGAAAAGGGACAAGAAAAAGAAAACGAAAAGAAAAAGGAAAAGATAGGTGTCAAAAAAATTAAAAGACAGTCTAGAAAATTTTCTACACATACTCTGGGGTGAAAATATAAATACTTAAATATTTAAATTTCTTAGAATCATTTAAATTTACACGTCAGAAATATTTATTAATCAATAATTAATTAATTAAACCAGATTAGGTACACTAATAAATCTTAATTACCTTAATTAATTTCGTTTAATTCTTCAGAGTGTTACATCGTGTCTCTTATCAATTGAGTGTTTTGTGTCACATACCCTATCAATTTTGTTCGTTATAGGAAGTAGACTACTAAATCTTTTTCTACAAAAAGCGAAACGATTAAGAAGAATGACTATAGAAAGAACACCACTGGCCATTGTAATTTTCAACAGCAGAGTCAGAATTTTGATTTAAGAGGGGTGTAAATTAAAAACGTGAAAAGTCTTTAAATCTTTAAATTATCAACTCTTAATATTATTATATAGTTGGACGGACATAAATATTTAATTTGTTGAATTTCTTTCTATGTCATATTAGAATTTTTTAAAAAATTTAGTTTTAAGATGATTTATTATTCTCTTATGCAAATAGTTTAATGAAAAAATTAAAGTAGAACACTTAATGAAAATCATATTAATGTGACAAATTAAAAATAATTATTTAGAGGGTACGTAAGAGAAAACATATTTGAAAAGATGTAAGAAAAAATATGTTTAAATTGAGACATATTAAAAATTATTTTGGTGGGGCAATTTGGAAAAAAAGTATATAATTTGCAACGTTTCTAAAGATATAGCATTAACGAACTACAAGAATGTATGGAAAAAAATTTGAATACGATTACATTTGAAAAAGAAAAAATTACTTCGGGCGAATAAATTAGAAAGAAAAAATTTTACTAAAGATATTTTTTAAAATAAATTTAATTGGAATAGGTTAGAGATAAATTTTTATTAATGATGAGGTTTCAATAAGATTTTATTCACGAAGAGACGTATATAAATTTTTTTTTTTTGAAAAACTAAATGCAATAAAACAAATTTTAAAAAATCCAGGGGGCATATATATGAAAAATTTTGAAAAAATACAAGCCACAAAACATATTTTAAAAAATTTAGGGGACAGATAATAAAAATTTTAAAAAATTTTAACAGTAGTTAGAATTAATTCTGTTTTTATTTTTTATATTTTTTAATAAAAAAATTAAAAATATTTTTAAAACGGTATTTATATAATAAAAATAAAAAATAAAATAAAAATAATTTTTTAATTTAATATAAAAATAAGAGAAAAATAAAAAATGAAACCTTTTTATTTAGTGTAATGACAAAATTCGCATCTCTTTTGAGTTTTGACCCTTTTTTGCACCCTCACGCTCATATCAGTGATATCACATACACCGCAAAGTACTATATAATTACCGCCAACAATGCCGTACAAGCCTTGGCTTCCTCTTTTGTCAGATTGGGGAAACGTCAACGACTCGGACCGAGTCAGAAAACCTGACTCACCAATTTTTTAGAGAGACGAAGGAGCGAGTCCGAGAATCTCGTCACTCTGACTCTCTCATTGTCATTCTAGTGCATCTGTTCCTCTCGGCTCATTCTCCCGAGTTTTGAGCAACGAAAATGAGCTCAGTTGTGCAGGTTTCGATCTCTCTGATCAGAATTTTGTTGCGTATTGCTTTGGTTTCATTTGTTTCGATTCGTTGTGTGATTGATATGGAATTTGTTGTTGATTAGGGTTTCACCAAGTCGCTTGCCATGACCGTTCTCTCGGAGATCGGCGACAAGACCTTTTTCGCCGCCGCGGTTAGTGTTTTCTGTAAATTTTCTTTGGTGCGAGTGAAAATGATGATAATTTTGAAGTCCTCGATCTTATTTTAGTGTTTGAATTTGTGTAAACATTCAAGCTTAAAAAAAAAAAATCTGAGCTTTTTTGGTAGAAAAAAAAAAAAAACTGAGTTTGTCAAGGCGATATTTTCCTCAGTTATGGCCCAGGGGGTTCCCCCCCGAGACTTGATGATTAATTTTTGCCTTTTGAGATCTTTATTAAAATATTGTTGTTTAAGTAGAAAAAGAGGGTTTTTTTTTTTTTTTTTTTTTTTTTTTTTTTTTTTTGTATGGCTTTTTAATTGAGAAAGTTCTTTGCTTGCTGCACTACTTTATTTTATTTTGTTTTATATATTTTTTTGATGATCATACTTTGTGTATTTTTTCTGAATTCTATTCGAATAAAAATCAGTACCCAAATTCGTTTTCTGCTCTACATAATGCTATTCTTGTGATTCATCTGAATTTATGATACTTGTTTGAAGATCCTAGCTATGCGCCACCCGAGGAGACTTGTGCTGTCTGGCTGCCTTTCATCTTTAATTGTGAGTTTATTATAATCTTACACATTTTCAGTTATACTTACTGAAAAAAAAAAAAAAAAAAAAACTCTCTTATTCTTACTTCTTAGGTCTCACTCGCTTGGAATATTTGCCTTCTAGGTCATGACTATTCTTTCAGCTGTTGTTGGCTGGGCAGCTCCTAATCTGGTAAGCATTATGAGTTTATCTGGAATATAGTTATCAGAGAAGCTAACATGTAGTATACACTCATGTCGTACAAGGACATTAGAGTTTCTATAAAGGGGGATTCAGTCTTAGACTCAATATTTGCGGCATTTGTCAACTTCATGAAGCTATTAACTTTCTTGAAATGGAATCTCATCCATGATCGTAAATGATGCAGATCTCACGGAAACTGACTCATCATGTGACAACATTGTTGTTCTTTGGGTTTGGGTTATGGTCTTTGTGGGATGCCTTCACTGGGGAAGGGTAATAATTTATTTTATTTGTTATGTGTACATTCTCCTGTATGTTTCAATTTTAAATTATGACTTTGAAATCTTGTCCAAATGTTTAAATTCGCTTTTAACTGAAATTGAATCCTGCTTCACTTAACAGAGAGGCTGAAGAATTGGCAGAAGTTGAGGCAAAATTGGTTGGTTTTCTATCTTTTCAATAGATTTATCTTTGTCCCTTCTTGACCTCTTCTTTTTGGTGTCAACTACTGGCTTTTTATTTATTTTCTTCTCGATAATTTATAGGATGCTGATTTTAAGGCCAACACAGGAACCACTAAGACTAATAGTAAGGTATTGGACAAACTTCATGGTATTTGCATTCTGTAGTCACACGTTATTTGCTTTCTTCTGCATGATTCTCTCTCAATCATTGGATTTTAGATTTTTGACCATTTGGGTTTTCCAAATAAATGCCCATATTGTCTTAGAACATATTTCCATCAAGGGTGGTGGCCACTCATTGGATTATGTTATATATGGCATTTGGCTCATACTATCACGAGATACTTCATGCTAAATGTATCAGTATTATTTGTCAAAAAAAAAAAAAAAAAAAATTTGTGTACATGTATTTATGATTTTTGTGGCCTTCCTAGGATGTTGACGAAATAAAAAAGAAGAAACGGCCGTTGCTCGCACAATTCTTTTCACCTATTTTTTTGAAGGTTGTACTTTCTATAGACTACAGAGTTCAACGCTGATTATGTGCAAGTGCAACAAACATCTCACCGCTTTTTTTACCATGCTCTTTTGACAGGCATTTTCGATTACTTTTTTTGGAGAATGGGGTGACAAGAGCCAGGTAAGTTTACACCCCCGTGAGTCCATAATTGTTGTTTCTTTTCACTACCAGCACTAAAGAAAACATTATTTTTCAGCTAGCTACCATCGGTTTAGCTGCAGATGAGAATCCAGTTGGTGTTGTTCTTGGTGGAATTATGTAAGCCATGCTTTTCAATCTAACAATTTATATATCAGAACGTGTGGAATAGTTTCATATATCATCAGTTGATACAGCTGGAAAAAATAATAATTTATTGCTCTGTTATATCACCTATCTGTTTTACCTTTTTGCGTAATTATAAATAGTGAAGATGGAAACATAAATTGAGTTGTTTCCAAGATTCATTAATCTGGACTAAACAAGTTAAAACTTGAAACCTACCATGGTCAGCAGCACCTCTTTTACGTATGTAGACAAATGGCTCTGCGCAGCATCTTTTTTTTCTCTTTAGAGATTTGGGAGTTGAATCTTTAAATCATTTGTGCATCAAATTATCTTTTGTGCTTCTTACTGGTTAAGTTTCCATTTTTCCAGAGGACAAGCATTGTGTACTACTGCAGCTGTCCTTGGCGGAAAGAGCTTGGCATCTCAAATATCTGAGAGAATTGTAAGTGCCTGTACTTTCATTTGCTTCCTCTTCTTCTTTTTCTTCTTCTTCTTCATCTTCTTCTTCTTCTTCTTCTTCTTCTTCTTTCTTTTTGCCCCAATATAGAGATGATTATAGATTATGCTGTTAAGCAATTTGTAACACTTGAGAATTCTTCTGTGACAGGTTGCTTTATCAGGTGGTGTTCTTTTCATTGTTTTTGGATTGCAATCGTTCCTATCAACAGTTGAGTCATGATGTCGATGGTGAGTATTCTGTTATTGATGTCTCTTACATGAGCATATTAGAAGGGTATTTACGTGAAGAAATTTGCAGTTCTTATCTTAGCCTTATGGGAAGATGTTTACCATCTTATTAGTTGGTGTAAGACACTACCTTTACAAATTCCACTTAAATATTTCAGTTATTTTATTGGATGGTACATACGAATTTTGAGTTATAAGTGATAGGGGGCATGGTAGATGATTTAGTTTAGGAAAGTGTAGAGACTATAAACTAGATGAGTATTTCTATTTATCAAACTGGATTTCCCAACTGCTAACTTTGTACATGCACACATGCATTTTGTGGATGCTGTCTGCTAACTCTGGATCAACATCTCCCTTGTCTCTACTGTTTGTGTCCAGGGATCGACCGATGGTTAGATGATCCGAAGAAAATGCACTAGAAAAATCATTGTTAGAGTTTTCTTGTTATTTACTGGAGCAAGAGCTTCGAAAACACCACAAATGACCTTATGCTTGCAAGAACAAAGCTGTATTTTATTGTTGGCACCTCAGGGAATCATTAATCAGATGTTGCTCGTGCCAATTTCATCCCTGTTGTCTGCGTTTCTAATAATGCGGAATTTGGATAAAGCAATGGTATATTTTAGACTAGCGATTTTGACGCATATTTTTCTGCTAACTTCCATGGACCCCATTACCGCTCCCTCTCCCCACCATCCATCTACCCTTTCCTTTGTTCTCGTTTAGTTTTCATACGACATTCAAATATTAAATTTAACGTAATATTTGTGAAAGTCAACCTTAAATATGCTTTTCACGACATCCTGTTAAACATCCTTTGGAGGCGTTTCTTGGTTGCCTATATCTCGTCCATATCATCAAATTTAAATCAAAACTTTTGACCTTTGAAAGAGAACAACTTTCAGAGTGGACTTGCAATAACCCGATATCAAGAGTTATGTGTTGCTTTTTATCGTGGAACAAAGGGTCTTATATTGCAAATGCATCTATAAGAGACTTCTCTATTAAAGGGTAAAAAAAAAAAAAAAAAAACAACAACAGTACTAAGAAGAAGAAGAAGAATACTCATCTTAATATGACGTGATTATATGTTTAATCTGGCAGTTCGAAATTGTACACCCTATTTGGCCTCATTCGATTGTGCGAGTAAAATATGCCATCTTTACCGTCTAGCCAAGTGAACTCCCAGATAGCCATATGATTATCTGTAATGCAAACTCAAAGTAGCCTTGAAAAGTACTAAAAGACACTACTAGCCAGTAGCCACCCTAATTTTTCTTGCTGATAAAAGTGAAAAAGAAAAAAGAAAGATTATTTGGTTGGTTTGCTCATATAGAGTTCCCAATCTTACTTGGAATACATTGAAACGAGGTATATAGGTTTAGAGATCAACCAATACGCATTTGATATCTGTACATATTTGTGTAGACTATACTAATGGAAGTATAAAACTTTGGGATTTGCAAAGGCTGAAGGCTAATGATTACTCAACATTGTTTTTTTTGCTGCAAATTTTATGCCTTGCCTGCGTTCATTTTTCAATGAAACAAACATATGTAATTCAACGAAAATGAGGAAATCAAAGAAAGTAAAGGCTGAGCACTATTCAGTTTAGTCCTTATAATCTTAGAAAGAGAAGATGATTCCAAACTACAGAACTAAGTCACTTTTATTGATAACTCCACCATCCCCTTGTCTTAATTTGACTATAGGATGACAAACATTCAATACGGATATGTTTATATACAGCATCCAATACTTGAGAGGTAACGTATCTTCAAAGCAAAAGGGTCTTCTTCCCTGGTGTGTCATCAGCAGCCACCACTAGCAGGCTCGATCGAACTGAGAAGTCCATTGCCCCGCAGTTGCATGCAGTGTTCTTCAGCGTCAGCCTGATCACATATGATCACCACGGACAAGCCATTGTAGTGTGCTTCTTGCATAATATTCACAGCATTGTCAAGAGTCATCCCAGGGATAACCTTCATCAGTACTTGGACGACGTATTCCCGTTTGTTGAAGTTGTCGTTGTGCAGTATCACGCGATATGGCGGTGCTGTTTTCCCTGATTTCCTGCAACAATTTGAAGAAACACCAGGGCTAGCTTATAATTCACAATTAGAAGAAACCCCTTTTAGAAATATAAATATTTTCTATTGTATTTTTCTGTCACACCAGCCTCTTTTATTTGTTCTAAGGTACAATTTTTTATTTGATGAAAATGAAAAAAAAAAAAAAAAAAAAAAAAAAAAAACAAAAAAACAAAAGAAAGCATAATATAATAAAAAAATCTGAAAAGGTTTCCCAATCAAATGACAATATTGCTTGAATTTTGAATTTACAAAATTTCAATATTTTAATAATGCCAATTAGTGGCAGCCTCTACATGGTTATACAAATTTAGACCCAAGTGCCAAGAAGGAAGCGTAAATCAATGTAATGGCTACTTAGTGCTGATTGTATTAATAAGTAGTCATAATACAATTATTTAGGAGATATAAAACTTCCTCAAGCAATTCCCACTGTTCCTTCACATCAGGAATGGTCACACTTTTCTTATTGAGAATTTCAGTTTCGGTTCATGAGATATTCAATTAACCAAATTCACATGAATGGACAGATCATCAACAATTGATTATGCAAAGTTCAGTCTGGAAACTGGAAAGAAAGGAATAACAGATAACCTTGGAAATTTTGAAAACGATACCTCACATCGAACTCTGATTCACGGGCGGGAGTTTTCCCTATAGCTGGTCTCTCCAGAACACCTCCTCCTTTACCTGGTCCCGTTGTTGATACAGCCATGTGAATGCCAATACTCGGACATGGTCCTCTACAAAGAGACTGTTTATCCACTATTTCACAGTTTTTATCAGATTGTTGTCACAAATGTGAATCTTTAAGCACCAATTTTAAAAGTCGTTTCATGCATAACATTCACTAACCAGTAAACAAATTAGGCCATCAAAATATTATGGCAGGGCTTATAAAAGGATGCATATGAAAGATTAAGACTTAAATAAAACTAACAAGAAAGCATTCAAAGATTGAAATACACAATCTTCAGAATATGGACTGAAAAATACTATCGGTCCAAAAATGAAGTATGTAAATTTTAATTTAGATGTACTTAATAATAATAATAACAGTAATTATTATAATAATTATAAAGAATATATAGCCACGGCATAATGCTAAAAAATATGAAATGAAACAATTTTGAACACAAATTAACAGTGGTACTATTAGAGAAAAGAAAATGAATATTGGTCCACCTCCTATTAGCTTAAGTCCTTTAGAATTGGTAAATTTAACACTGTATTAGAGCAAGAAGTCCTGGGTTCGTCCTTTGCAACTAATTTTCCATCAAGCTTTTGGGTGAATTGATAATCCAACAAACTTGGAAATGAACAATAAACGTAAACCCATAATGATAAAAAAAATTAAGTTTTAGTTTTAGGATCTCTGGTCAGAAAAACACATATATTGATCAAAAGTTTAAAAATATCCTAAATAGGACCCAACACATATATTGACAGTTAAAAACAATTCTTTCTGTAGCATTAACCAAACTTAGTTTATCACCATGAAAACAAAGCCAAAGCAAGAGAATTTCTTAAACCCATTTGTGATTTCCCTAAAATTTACAGGAAAACAAACTAGTCCCAAGAACCCAAGAAAGCAAGTGTTTACATAAAAAATTAGTTGAAATCATTAATTGAATCTGATAAAATAAATAACAAGTGCACCAGTTCAAGGCCCAAATGAAAGGGGGAAAAAAAAAAAAAGCATCAAAAAACGAAACTAGAGGAAGAAATTTCTGAACTGAAGCAGCTAAAGACTTGCGATGTTCAATCAAGAGCAAGAAAACGTAATAGAAGAAATTGAACCAACATAAAAAAAAAAAAAAAAAAAGAGTAAGAGATTGAAGAAGAAATTACCCGGTTTAGGATTGATGACGTGGTTGGGGGAGAGAGCAAGTTTTCCACAAATCGCAGTCTCCATGGTTGTCTCTTCTTTTTTTCTCTCTGTTGTGTGTGTATGTTGGTGAATGAAAAATGGGAAATGGGAAATGGAGAGATTTTTCCCAGGTGGCCTTATTGTCTCAAACTCGGCCAACAAAACTCGAAATGAAACTGGTGGTTCTTTCCGCAATAAAACGTCGTTTTCCAGAGGCCTCCTATGATTAAAAAAGGGGAAAAAAATAAAATAAAATGAAGAGGGGTGGTCCGTGGTTGCACTTGTGAGTCTTATCTAACGGTGGAAAAGGTTAAAAAGGAAAAAGAGAGATTATGCGGTAGCTCTCGGAAAAAAGAAAATCACCGGTAGTTATTGTATTAAATTGCCGAATTTATATGGTAAATTATTTTTTTGCACTCTTTTATTTTAATATAATTTTGATAAAAAAAAGGGCCCTACCTAAAAGAATTCAAAAAATAAAAAATAAAAGGCAAAAAAGTTTAAAAGAAAAAAAAAAAGAGATTTCTGTGTAGGTTTTGAAAAAAAAAAAGAAAATTATCGGTCATTTTCTGTGTTAAATTGTTGAATTTGTACTGTAAATTATATTTTTTACATTTTTTATTTTAATATGATTTCAATCATATCTAATGATAAAAATAGACATTATATATAGATGGCCTTCATAGAAAGACCTAAAAAAAAAAATGAAAAAGATAAGTTGGATGACATCTTATAATTTTTTTATGTCTTTGCATGGTTAACCTTTGAGTAGTCTATTTAGGTGATATAATATGAAATTTTAATATTTACGCTATAAATTTGAAGGTGAAAATTTTTGCTTTCTTCATTTTCGGATAAATTTCCTGTAAGTGAACATTAAACATAAAGAGAATTCGACAACTCTCAAAATTTCTAAAAAAAAAAAAAAAAAAAAAAGTTATAAGCTTCTTGGTGATTGAGTCACAAGCCTGTCGAAATTGTTGAATCTTTTTGGAGAGAATGAAGTAAACAACAGATTTACAATAAATCTTAAAAGTAAATAATAGACTTTAAAACTATTAGAATTAATTGGCAGTAAACAAAAGATTTAGGTGGTAAAAAAAATTTTAAGCTCGTTTAGTTCGTTAATTTAAATTTTTAATTTGAGTTTAGATGTAACTTCATGTGAGAATTTTTTACTGTAGTAAAAAAATTAGATATGATTATTTTTTAGAGTTTTTTATTGTAACAAAACTCAAATTTTAAATTAAAATCGGTGAAATGAATGAGACTTTTATTAATTATAAAAAGAAGGTAAAAATATTTTTACCACTATTTACTTTAGATATTTTTAAAATGCTATTTACTAAATTCAATTTTATAACAATGCTAATTTACCATAATTTCTCATGTTTTTTACACTTTCTATGCGGATTTACCCAATAAGAAATTTTGCTATCGTCGTGACTTTATAATTCCAGTTGTCATTCACTGGGCTTCGATAGTTGGCTCCCTTAAACATAAAGTATAGCAGGCACACTAGTGTTCAGCGAGACGAAGGGGTTGTTCCTTTGGAGTGTAATTTGAGTGTAATTTTTGAATTAAATTTGAGTTATAACTTGAGTTGAAGTTAGAAGTTGAATAAAGTTGAGTAAAATTAAATAAAGTTGAAATTTAAAAGAACATGAACTTAAATAAAATTAAAATTTGAGTTATCTTTTTTTAAATTTTTTAGGCAAAAGAACATGTCTGAAATAACGACAGAACCGTTGGTATTTCTAAACATGTATCATTCAAGTAAATAACACGATTTAAAATATTTTGACCCCTAAATATATTTAATACCATTATATTGTCGTCGTAAATATTTTATTTATTATGTTGTTTATTACAAATATTTTAAAAGCTATTATTTACCTCAAAAACATTTGAAAAAAATCTGCAACATTCTCCCTTAATTTTTTTTTTCTTTTTTAAAAACACTAGTTTGGGGTAAAATCCTATAAAAAAAATTGATTTCACATATAGTAAAGTTTTTATTTACAATTTAGTTTTAATTATGTCGTTCACTTCGCCGATTTAAATTTTTAATTTTAAGTTTTTACAGTAAAAAATTCTTAAAAATGTCACATCAAAATTGTCTGTTATAGTAAAAAATTCTCAGAAAATGTCACATCTCAACTCAAATCAAAAACTCAAATCTACGAAATGAATAAGGTTAAAAAATCTTATAATAAGAAAATTTAAATTTTTATAAAATAAATACTATAGCAAAAAATTAAAATTATAATTCAAATTGCGAAACTAACGAGGTCAAGAGAAAGCTCATCTAGAGGTTTTTTCCCTTAAAAAAAAAAAAAAAAAAAAAAAAAAAAAACTGAGAATTTCAAATGAGGAAGTCATTTGATTAGATAATTGAAGGAAAATAAATTTTATAAGGGCGCTGCTATTAGTTAGAACGTGTTTCATTCGAATGTTACTGATAGATTGTAAGAACGTTCTTCTCTCACTCCATGTTTCAACAAACAAAAATTTGGGGAAAATTAGGGCTTCCGATTTGAATTACATTTTGTGTTCAATCACTCTTGGTTAGTATCGCAAATCCAATCCAATTATCTGAAGCTGCGATTTTTTTGTTTTTTGTTTTTTTCCTGAATCGCTTTTATTTTCAATTCAATTCCGTATTTTGTTCTGAATTTGCGATGTTTCGGTTTTTAGGTTAATCAATTTGAGCAATCCATGGGCTTATCATCTGCTGCTACGACAATGGCGGAGGGTTTACAGCTTTGCGTATTCGATTTGAGGAGGGGACAGCAAGAAGGGCAAGAGCTGGACAAGATATTGTTCTTCTTTCCGGCTGATTTGCCATTTTCGACGCAGCTTTCTGTGATTGGCCTCAGCGAAGGACTCATCACGTTTACGAGGTTTGTAGAGCCCTTAAATAGTCGAATTCTTTCTTTAGGAGATTTGATTTTCCCAATTTTAGTTTTGTAGGATGTGTAAATGTAGGTTGATGATAGCTTGAAAGAATCAGAATAAGGAAAAAGGGGAAAAAAAGGAATATTTGCTGATGTTTTAGCTATTGTGACTATTCAAGGAAAAGATTTTATTTTTCTTAAATGTTAGTGGGTGTTACTTTGTATGAAGGATGCTGTCTAATTTATTAAAAAGGATACTTTGTTAGTGGCTGTTTGTCTATGTCTTCTAGTCTTGGCGGTTTAAAAGAATAATATAAATACGATGCAGAATTTTCTCTCCAGAGGCTGCTTGTGAGGTAATAGAAGCAGAGAGGCACTCCCATGTTTTTTACCAGGCAGAGGCCGATATTTGGATGGTGATGGTACGTTATCCGTTAACGACTAGTGATTTTAGACTTTTAGTGGCTAACTTTTTAAGTAGTTTTTCATATACCTGATGGTAATAGTTTGTGTCTGTGTGTATTCTTTCGTAGAATGCAAAATGCTCACTGATGGATTCATTATTGTGTGGCATTGCCCATTTCTGTGAAGTTTCAACATTAGTAATTCCAATAAAAAAGGATAGCTTGATCCATTCTAACTTGTTCGTAACTTTGTTTTACAATGTCTTTTGCATCTTCTATTGGAGTTCATAGTAACTAGTAACTACTTAGTAGTTGTTTAATGCTGATTTACCCCGTAAGCAATTCTAATTATCAAGCAACATTGTGGTAGGTGGTGGAGAAAAGTAAAGAGTCAGAAGCTATTTGGAGGGTTGATGCATTAAGAAAGGTTCTCATGGAAGTCCATTCACTTTTTGCAATGTTTAATGGATCTATAAGAGCATTGCTCGAGAAAGAGCCGGGTGGGGAGCTAGCTCGATCTCATTTGTACCCTTTCGTAATGGATTATCTATGTGGTAAGTCATTTTGCAATGGTTTGCCCACTGAATCGCTGATTCCAGTTTTCTATTGTCTTTGGTTCAAAATATTTCATTGTAAAGTCACTAATTGCCAGCATATCAAAAGCGGTCTCCATTGGATGGGTGCTGCTGGGGTAATTCTGACGTTGAAGTTTCAGTTGCTCTCCATTGGATTTTTGCTACCTAAGTAATGCTGAAGTTGCTGTATCTCATTCCTTATTCATACTTTTCCTCTCTGAGGCAGATTTTCTTGCTGGGAAGAAACTCCTATTGCCATCATTCCGTGACTGTTTAAAAGAGCGGGGAACTGTACAGATGCTGACTGTGGGGCGGGAGGCTGCAATTGAAGTTCAGGTCGTTGAATAAAACATGTTCATTAATCAAATGTTTGTGGAATACCTAAGCTGCTTCTCTCTCTCTGAGATAATATGCTGAAATTTTCAAGAGTATGTAGAGCTAGATCGAAATTCTAATAGTCCAACTACCCTTTAGTTAATTGGTCGCTTGCAATGTCTCCCAGTTACCAAGTTAATTTGATCATAAAATTTCACGATCTTACACTTTAAGTCTAATAAATCAAAAATTGGGTGTGATTGTGTTTTCTTTGTAGGTGTTATATTTGCTGTTTTAGGTGATAGTAGAGTGCAATTTAGTACTTACTCCTGTGAATGTGTGAGTATTTAAGTGCTGTGCACTTTCAACCAATTCTTCAAATGGTTTTGAAGTCTATGGACTTTGGAAATTACGAAAGAAATTATGTGATTCTTTATATGTCTATTCATAAAGAATTTATTGACCTGTAATTTATTTATATCAATAAAGTTGTTTTTCTTATAAAAAAAATAAAGAGTTTATTGACCTTGGGCTCTCATAGTTCTTGCCCCATAACGGGAATAACATTAAACTACTGAAGAAAAACTTCATTATTTTCAATAAATCTCCACCCATGACTTACCCTGGAAACTACAATTAGCTTTTCTAGCAGCAATGTGAAGGTAGTTTCCATGTTCTCCTATTTTTTACATACTCGAAGGATAGCTACTAAAGTTGACCTAGGCATAAACCCAAGTTCTTCTTTATCAATTATCGTCATTCCTGTATAAATCTAATCTCAGATACTATTCCCTAAAGATCAATAACATGCTTCAGTGGTTTTCTCCAAGGATAGTTGGTGTAATCATGGCTCTTGTCATTATTTTGTTCCTATAGTTGGCAATAGAGTGTCACTTGCATAGTTGTGCCTGTTAGGAATTTATTTGTTTTGTTCTTGTTGAAAGGCAAGTTGACAACCTTATTCACCTATTCTAGGATGTCGATTTCAAGCATCAGTCTCCATTAGGTCTAACGGCTTGTTGTAACGCAATCTTTTCATAGCCTTTTATGGTTCAACCAGTCTATTTAGTTGTATAACTCTTTTATTTTGTATTTTTATTCTTTCTAACGCACGGAACCTTAATCCACTTTTTATTGGTCCATGTAAACCCTCGATAACCTAGGCCTAACCCTAAATTGGGTATCAGGTCAATCGGAAGGTGCTAGACAGCCAAGCTAAGGCCTCCCAGCTGGGAAGGATTGTGCTTAACCAACTCATTGCATGCCTGTTGGAAAACCTGTGATCTTTGTAATGAACGAAAAATATTTTTATTCCTCTATGTTCCCATGAATTACTCGTTAAAACAAGTTATTTATTTCTATTGTTTCCTCATCGGAGTGAATACGCAGTCCTCCGTCAGCGCACACCTTGGCTCTTGCCTCATATACTTCAACTGTTTTAGTGACCTTTATAATTAAGATTACTACCATAATATCCTAATATCTGACCGTGTTTTATTTATCCCCTTTTGTATATTTGGATCTTAACTTATCAAAGAATCCACATCAAATCTTAAAACTAGCATTAACAAATAAACTGTGGCTTTCTTACCTGATTTTCTACTTCTTGGAACATAATGCATTTCTCTCACGTGAAAAATTTTATACCAATTCTCCTTTTGGCTTTGCTGTTTGAATATTCTTTTTCTAGTTTATTGACTATTAAATTAGTACATTGTCCATATTAATGACGCTTTCTTGTTTTGCAGTCACTTGCTAGGGTAATTGAATCCTGTACTGGGAACGCGCCATGCTACTCGATGATTTTGTTTCAGGATCTGCTGGTGTCCACAACACTTTCTCCTGTATGGTTAATTTTATAGATCTATTTAATCCTGATTACTTTCTATTTTATATCATTTTCCCTTTCATATTACTCAGAGCATTAAGGACATACTATGGAACCGAATCAATTTTCTTTTGCAAGAATTTTCTGTAGTAGGCATTAGGCAACATTGCTTACAGCAAGAATTTTCAGTGGTGTAATGTGTGGTGATTTTGTTTTTTCTTTTCCAGGATGACACAATGAACTTATTTACATACGCTGTTCTAAGATTGACCCCACATGCGTTATCTTCTGGAGTAAGTTCGTGGTCCTATTTAAGGAAAGGAACTGCACCTCATGTGGCCACTGCATCTATGTTGTCCCATTACCGTACTATTTCAGAACAGTTTTATGCCTCTCGTGATATCTCTTCTGCCGTAGATAATGGTAATCGAGTAACACGACCCTTGCGTCATAACAAGTGGTCAAAGGGGAAGGATGGTTTTCTTGTCACTGATATTTGGGGCATGGAGGCTGGAAGTTCGGTTCCTTCAACTCCAACAGTGTTGCTTCGCCAGTCAGAGGATAGAATGTATCTATGTCCTCATCAGCATAAAAACCTCACCATTGTTTTTCTTGTTCCTGTTTCTTCCGTGCCAAATGGGGAGCAAGGTGTTTCAGTGGTGAAGCAGCAATTTCTTGAAAATGTAAGTTCTCTATGCTTACTAGTAAATATTACATTATAATTCATGCAATGAATACCATCGGATTATGTGTCACCAATAGTGTATTATTTGTTGATCTTTACCCGAGTCCATAGAGGTCAACTATGCAAATTAAGCCAATTTTCTAATGTAGGTTGAGGTCAGCTTGGTATTTACCTATTCCTTAAAATACACATCGTTGAAACTGCCACATCAATCATTTATGTATGAGGGGTCCATTATGGGATCAAAGTGAATGTCACTCAAGTAGAAGGTAAATATGTAGAAGATGGGAAGAAATGGAGAGTTCTGCTTCATGAAGCCTAAAAGATACATTCAACATAGTGAAAGCTTTGAAACCGATATAGGGTCGAGATATTAACTACTAATTACAGTTCCAATTCATTGGTAAAATGAGCTAAAAAAGGGAATGCCTCATGCAAATGTCTAAGTTGAAGCAACAGGTCTTTGACTATTTAACTTAATGGTTCTGCTGTACTGGTGCTGTGTAAGGATGCTATCTAACGTAAACGGCTTTTAATATCATTGATGGATAACAGTCAATCTTCATGCTGTATGGTTCATACCAACACCCTAAATATATCTTTCTCGTTGTAAATATTAAATTCTTGCCTTTTCTGTTGGATATTGACTGAATTCCAATTATTATCTTTACTTGTTTCCTGATTTTTATTTAGCATTCTTCTTAAGAAATTATACTGGGGACTTTGAAGTTTATCAGTCTTTTAAGCTGATTATCTTGTTACGTACTTACCAGGCTGCCCTGAAAATATTGAAAGTTGAAGAAAAATTATCAAAGGGATGGGGTGGTGAGAATGCTTATCACGTTAGTGGCTATCGTTATTTACTTGTGGATGGTGACAGAAATGTATCAAGGGCTTCTCCTTCTGGAAAAGTTGCAACGCTTACGAAGGTAAAGCATCCTGCTATATTTCATCTAGGTGAAAAGTCTTTTAATATAAAGACATTATTCCACATCATTATTTGACAATATTTGATTTCATAGCGTGATAGCATTTAGGTTGAAATGGATGCTTCCTTAATAGCTCCTCTTTAATGCAGTTAGTCTTTTAGGTGTAAGGCATATGTAGATCAAACTTCACCACTTTCAGCCCAGAACCTTAGTTCAAATAGTAGTCAACAAATGACTCGTGGGAAATGTATAATTGATGTGCTGTTGGTCGGACCATTTATTTCATCTCTTGCTACTTGTAATACCTCACACTTTCCCAGTCTATTTCCTCCGACTGTGTTCAGCAATATGAAGTTGTCTGTATATAGGCTTCTGCTACTGGCTGGGAATATGGTAATGAATCGACTTTGAAAGAATTATTTTTAGTCTTTTCTATTAAGCTGGGTGACATCTAGGGCCTAATGTAAGTGGTTTCTGCATCAGATGGGATGCTGTTCGTTGAACTGACTAGCTCTTATCTTTTTGTGCCAATTCACAATTTGCTTATCTAAGCTTTATTCTCTGATGTGTTGTTTTACCTGAAGTTATCCTTGTCAACAGGCCAATCAGTTAGTCATTGCTTTGCACGTTAGGTCAAGTTTGAGCTCCAAAGCCTAGTGCGAAGAATTTTGGACCTGAATGGTGGCTTCATGTTGCCTTTCTGTTTTACCGAATTTTTTCATGTTGCAGGAATCTTTGCTGGCTTTAAATAAGCTTAGAGAAGAGGTTGATTTGGATAAATCTAGAGCACAATGGGATAATGCTGATCATGAAAAAGAACTGGAAGTGAGCATTAGAGCAAAAAACAATGCTTGGGTTATTGCTCGGGTTACAAGAGGGAAGGAACTTTATATGGCACTAGAAAAGGCCAACGAAACTCTTCTTTATGCCTCCGATGCTGTTGAGAAGTTCAGCGATAGGTACCTTTTTTTTTCCTTCAAAAGAGTTTACACCGCATCTGCTTGTAATAATCTTGCACAACTTTTTGAGTGCCTTTTGTTTCCATGAAAGTTATTTGTAGTTGATATTTCGAATGGGAGTTTTAAAATGAAACCTCTTCTTTTGGCTAAACAAAAGGGATGTACTATGCAGTGGAAGATCTGATAAGACCTGTTAGATTCAGATTCATAGCTGATGATTCAAAACAATGAAAGAGATACGTTTGAAGAAAAATATGAAATATTTTCGTGATGTTTTAGAAGAATGAAAGAAATATACTTCCGGAAAAAAGAAGTAAAAAAACATAATTTTTTTTTTCAAAATAATGAAATGAGTCCTTAATATGCATATAAGATTCATTCGTTGGTCTTTGAAACAGTGGTGCAGGCCACTTTTTGAGTCATTTATATTTGTAAGTAATGGAAGGATTTTTGAGGAGATAGATCATGATGCTAGTTCTTAGCATCCTTGTGGATTTTGACAGATGAAGCTTTTGAGGAATCTCTGATATCTATAACCACGTCAAAAGCAATCTTCGATATCTATAACCATGTTAAGTTGTTGCCAGTTGGAAGAGTGTTTCGAGTCGCTAGTGTGTGTGTAAACCTTGGTCTTACGATACTCATATTGCTTTGGATCTCGTAACGAATAGAAATGTGCTCTTGTGCCATGCAGGTACTGCAATGGAGCTTTTTCGTTGGATTAGGAGGCATCTTTTGGTTTTTGACGTTGATATGCTCGCGTTCTTGGCAAGAATCGTTGTTAATATAAGCATAAAGCTAATCTATGAGCTCACAGAATGAAAGACGAATGATCGGTGTACTCGCATGTTAGGCATTCTCCTGGATCCTGCCTCAACGCTCCACAATTGAAATGGTACTCTTTCACAGCAGTAGTAGGTTCAGCTGTGACATCGTTCACAAGGAAAAATAGAAATAGTTTTGTTGTATATTTGTATCAATACTCTAGATTTGCAAGGCTTTTTTTAAAAATAAATAATAAAGCGTAGATTGTCAGCTTGGTTAATCCACATTATCGCCACTTACAACACTCTTGGTTTGGTTCTGAGAAAAGCGAGACAACTGAATTTTGAACATATATTAGTGAAAAATGTTTATGGAATAGGAGTAGCAGAGTAATTTGTACATTACTGCGATTGATAATGGCCGATGATATTTTTGACTGGAAATAGAGCGAGAAATGGAGTGGAGAGATTTGTTCAACTCTGGATCTCGAGAGTTACATTTATAATTTGTCGTTCTAATCGATTACACCATACTAGCAAGTTGTCAATCTCAATAAGTTCAGGGAATGAGGAAAAAAAAATCTATTTAAAAGCATGTCATTGTCCGTGATCCAAAGAAAGCGAGTAAACTTGATTTTGAGGATTCCCAAAATTTGCATCGACATAAATACTTGGCCACAAGGAAAAGAAAAGGATAAAAGGAAAAAAATCAAACCATAAACTCTCTGAGTGTACCATATTGAATGAGAGGAAAAAAAAAATCCATAAACCTCCTCGGTAATTAACCAAACACCATAATTTCACCTTAGATTTTTTTAAAAAAAAAAAAGGAAAAGGGACACACTCTTCACCTAGTGTCTCCAGCCTTTTGCTTTGCTTTCTCAATAAGGGGTTTCAACTGCTTCTTCTCGGCAAGAATCTTGAGGAAGTTAAACAAGAAGGGTATGTAATTGTGTTTCCTGCGAATGTTCTCGGTTCTCCAAATCTTGAATTTCTCCTCCTCTATCAAGATCTTCTCGGTGGCAGCCTCGATCCCAGAATTTATTTCCGAGAGAGATTTGTTCAGTGCTTCAAATTTATTACCATCGACAGGTCTCTCCATCCGTGCGGCAGCTAGCTGCTGTAAAACAAGCTCCCTCGTCCTTTGGAGCTCCTTGAGTTCAGCAGTATACATCTCTTTCCGGTTCTTAATAATTGCAAGAAGATTGAACCTAATCTCGCTCTTGGAATACTTTTCCATCCGTTCCTGGATAACGGGTTGCACCATCTGCAGCCAATCCCGGTCACCAGGGCACGGTCCAAGGCTAATGGGTCCCTCCTTCAAACCATCAAGCTCATAAAGCACACCATCAACAGGCAAGTAGCTTATGAAGTGGTACACGTCATCATCTTTACCTGCAGCCTTCTGCTCTTCGGGAACAAAAGGCTCAGGTCGTGCAAAACTATTGTGCGCTGCACGAATAGCTTCACTGTTGTTTATCGCCAAACCTTTGAGTTCTGGGGGAAAGTTCCTGGTAAATTCTTTGAATTTTGACAGGTCAGGCCCAATGTCGACCTCGAGACAGTTCAACAGTATGGACAAGATTGCTTGGGTTGCACAAGCATTGTTGATAACCTAAAGGAGACCATAGAAACAATTAAGAGTGAAGAAGGTAACAAATATGCAATCCAACATATCGATTTTCGAAGGGATTAACCTGGCTTGCAAAAAACAAGTTAGGGTTCGGATCCTTGATTACTAGCCGGTCGTCATTTTCCCCTGGACGCCATTTGAATAGGAAAATCAACCCATATACAGGCCTGTAATTCCATGGAGGGACGAATAAAAAGCAGTGGTACAATAAATTACAAATATTTTAAACACTTTTACAATGAGAATGTAGATATCTGGCTAGAAAACAAAATCTAGAGGGCGGGCAGCTTACCATAGACTATTGAGAGAATCAAGGTCCAACGAGTACAATTCCTCTACCTGTTAAAATATAACAAGACCTCACAACGCCATTCATAGTTTTAACTGTAATAACAATGCTAAATTAACTGCAAAACATCAAGAACTAAACAGTTTAATAATTGGAAGAAAAAATTGTGATTGAAGTGCTAAATAGTAATATGGAAGGGGAAATACAATGCCAGATGGAAGGCTTCCGGATGGGAGTTCAAACTTGTCATTTACTTGTTTGTTCTAAAGAAATTCTTTAAATGAAGAATAAAAGAAAATGTAAATTTGGTTTCGGATCAGCAATTTATAGGAAAATTTTACATGACTGAACTTCCATTGAGAACATGTGTTTAAAGTAAGCACGCGTAAATTTTATGTATTTGAATTTAGCTTTTTCAAATGTAAACATCATATCTTGGGCTCCGAAGAGGCATCGAACAGGCTTGCGCCAAAAACAAGATTCAACTTCTGCATAACAAATGATTAGGACCAACTCGTTAAGTTAAGGCGAATATGTATTCACATGTACAATCACAATCTTCGCTTGTGCACACTAACCAATCATATCTCAAACTTGAAACCAGGTATCAGGCTTCTAATCGAGTATTTATGTGCTGCATCAGGCTGTTTGCTACACTAAGTGACAGCTTTAGAATATAAGAAGAGAATGAAAAATAAAAAAAAAGGCCTAAAGTTTCATTTTCACGCACAGCAACAACAACTTCAATGTAATTCTCTTAGCAATTTATTTATTTTTAAAAAAAAAACCCACTACGTATGAGAAAGGTATTATGGAAAGTTAAGAGATTTGCTTCAACTTCACGGTTTGGATGTTATTCGGTTAACTACATAGTACATTGTATTGAAAATCCAGTAGTTCAGAAACTGGAATGGGGAGTATTACAAGTGTCCTTTAGAAAAAAGTAACAAATAATGCATCAGCACATTATATAAATTACAGTGGTCTAATGGTTCTCACTTAAAAAGAATAAATGTTTTCCTTCCAAATTATCCGAGAGAAAAGGGATCTGTTCAGATTGTTCATGAAATTGACTTTTTATTAAACAAACACCGCAATGACAAGATAAAACTTTCGCAGAAGTACATAAAAGATAATGTCAGTGACTCCGTACAAAATTGTTGAAGGCATACCTGCACGCCTTTTACTTGCATTTGCTGGATAAGTTCTGTAAACACCCCTGAAACAGAAACACATGCCTTAAAATTTCTTTTATAAATTATAATAGACACTGTTTTATGAAGCATGCCAAAAATTTTAGGTCCTTGTACTGAAAAAAGAGATTAATGAAAGAGAGGGCATATTCATATAAAATAACTGTGAAACAGAAGGTACAAGAAAAAAGAAAAAAAAAATCCCCATGAAATCGAATGTGCAAAACATAAAAGAGAGAGAGGAAAAAAAAAAAAACACAAACAAACAAACAAACATGTAAACCATACTATATTTTGGTAAGTGGCCAAAAGAGACACTATGCCAAAAATATCCATATACAGAAAAACATCAAGCTGAAACACTTTAACAGTCCAGGCCATACAGAAAAATAAAAATTGAAATTCTTCACCATTGTAAAAAAGAATCACTTCATCTAAAGCACAAAAATGAGTTAGCATTATCCTATAACTCCAACATCTTTAACATGTAAATGAGCCATCAAATAAGTTTATTTGACCACAATAAGACCTTATAGTACAAGAGATGCTCATGAAAATCAGTTACAGAAAACAAAAACATGAAACAGCAGGAACATCATACCTGGGTCGGACTCGATTGTGCACCAAGACATTGTGAAAAATCTTTTATCTGTAATGGGAACAACTACATAAAGCTTAAAAAAGAGAGAGATTGGACTTCACAAAAATCAATTTTTATATGAGCATTAACATAATACTTACGCTTTTTTTCACCGGAAATTAATCATCTCACAAGGAATTAGACAAATAAACTTGACAATTAACCATCTAAAATTAAATTTAACGAATACCCATCAACCAACGTAAAGATAATGTTTTTTTTTTTTTTTTTTCAGAATTATTCACCTCAAGTAAAATCAAATGAAACGAATACCCACTGATAAAAGAAATATAATGCCTGAATTTATTAATTCCTTTAAAAAAATCTCCACTTAGAAACTAGAGAACAGAGTATGTTTTTGGGCATGTCTTAAAAAATAATAATAATAATAATAACTTGGTAAGTAGCTTGAGTGGATTCAGAAAGTGCAGGAACGCCGGGCTCCAAAACGGCTGTGAAACGACACCGTTTAAGGGCTCGACCAAAGAAGGAGGAACTGAAATCGACAGAGAGAGAGAGAGAGAGAGAGAGAGAGAATTCACCAGAATTCTTCGACTTCTTGTCCTTCTCCGACGAGGCGAGAAAAAGTGAATGATTGACAGATGAAAAATTATTAGTAAGTTTAGAAGTGATTTCTTGTACGTCCGACAAAACATGTCGTTTTCTGTTTAGGGCTTTACGCCAAAAAAAAAAAAAAAAAAAAACTACGTGTCGTTTGCCTGTGAAAAAAATATTAAAAGTCCGTTTAGTTTACTAATTTAAGTTTATATATAATTTTATGTGAGAATTTTTTACTATAATAAAAAAGTTAAATGTGACTGTTTATTAAAATTTTTTATTATAATAAAACTCAAATTTTAAATTTAAATAAATAAAATAAATGAGACTTAAAATACTTGAGTTCCACCGACATTGAAACTCAGGTTATTGGATTCAGAGTCCAATGTTCTGACCACTGGACCACGGGACTGCTTGCCTAAAATTTAAGTATTAATTCACTTGTTAAATTTAAATTTTTAATTTAAATTAAGATGTGATATTTTTTAAAAAATTTTAATTATAATAAAAAAATTTAGATATAATATTTTAAAAAAAATTTTTAATCGTAAAAATTTAAAATTTAAAACTTAAATTAATATAATGAACAAAACCATCAATAATAAAAAGCACTCTTTTTCATCACTACAGTTAATGCAACGCTAACTTGTACTAATAAAAATAAAAAAGTAAAACTATAATGAGCAGAGTCAAACATCAAAATTCTTAAAGGTTAATTTCACTTTTAGCTCTGAATTATTCAATTTGTCTCGTTTTAATCCTTGAATTTTCAAATGTTGCAAATCATATCTTGAAGCTTTGAACTATGCAATTTGCTCCATTTTGACCATTTTATCACAAATAATGTTAAATCTTGACTGGATAAGACACACAATCCTCACATGGTCATTCAATAAACGGTATTTTAAATAAATCATATTTATAAGTTTAGCCTTTATCCATTTTCAATTAAATCCTAAAATTAGATAGAAATCAAAATATAGATAATATGGCAATATGTAGTTATCTCCCTTAAAAAAAGAGAATAACTGTAATAAATGGCATATTTTTAACTTTTTATTGTAATATATGGCCTATTCGCTTAAATTTAAAATAAATGACCTAATTTTTTTATTAAAAAAAAACATTTTGACACCTTTTGGGTTAAAAAAAAACACTTTTTTCGTGTTTAGAATTGTTCTTATTTTTATTTTTCGAGAAAAGAAAAATAAAAACGATTTCAAAACGGTATTTGACACAATTAAAGACAAAAAACGGAACTGAAAATGGTTTTTTGGTTTAGTGTAAAATGAGAGATAAATGAAAAACGACTTTTAATCGATTTTCATTTTTTGTTTTCATTTTCTCCTCTCTCAAGCAAAGAAAGAGAGAGGCATTAATAAGTTTTTTTATATTGAAAATAATCTCTTGATAAAACTATCAAACGCATTTACAAAAATGATTTCTGTTTGAGATTAATGACGTTTTCATTTCTATTTTCATACAAAAAATAAAATTATTTTAGAACGAGTTCTAAATACATCCTTTGATATTCAACATTTTTAATCATATTAAAACCCTACCTCGGTGATTTTGTTAAAAAAAAAAAAAAAAAAAAAAAAACATATTTTCAATAACCCAACGCATTTTTTTTTTTGGGGAAATGTTTAAACCAATAATTTCACACTAAATTTGATAATGATGTCTTAACTAAAACAAAAATAATCAAAATGCATGATGTGTGAAATAAATCAGATCTTCTTTGTTCCTTAACATCATCACCTGCTAGATTTTTTGTCCAATGCCGCATCTTATTCTCGTGCTCAGCCCTACAGGCATTGTGATATGTGACTTGCCCTTCCTTGCGATCTCTAAGAAATCCATATACGAGTTCGATCTTTAATTTTGTCTATGTTATACTTCTTATAAACTTATATTTAGGATCCGTTTAGTTTGTTGATTCAAATTTTTAATTTAAGTTAAGATGTGATTTTATTTGAGAGTTTTTTTTACTGCAACATAAAAGTTAAATGTGACTTTTTTAAATTTTTTTTTTACTCTAAAAAAACTCAAATTTTAAACTCAAATCGATAAAATAAATGAGACCATAAAATTTCATAAATGCATGATAATGACACATGTGACAACGATAAAATTGGGGGGCTGGGCGCTGAGAGAGGACTGGGCACTGAGGCAAATCAAATTTGCCCAAATTAAGATGATTATTTTTAGATTACATGCTTTTAGAAAATGCAAAAAAAATAAATAATAAAATTTTAGTCTTTTGCTAATGAATTAAAAGGGTGTACATGATATTTGATTTTTTTTTTTTTTTTGTAAAAGAATTGAATGAAATTTCAAGTTTAAAAAAAAAGCTTCAAGTGTGTAAATGAATTAAATGGTATACACATATACTTACGTACATAATCAGTTGAGCTAATCTTGAGCTAATCTCGACTGACAAAGATAAGTGTCTTAATAAAGACTTATTCGACAAATATCATATTTATTAAAGTAAAGACAATGCATGATTTATCAAATTTGTTTCACGCTACCTTATCCTCAATACCAAATTTATTTGGTTACTACTACCGAACCTAAATTTGGACGATTTACTATCATAATCCCCACAAACCATCTCCCTCAAGGCTCCACCAAAAAGAAAATTTGCGATGCAACCCAGTAAATCGGTCAAATAGTTAGTGAATTAGAGGAATATCATTTTTATAGAATCGAAATAAGTAAATAGAAAATAAAAGAAAATCAGTAAATAGAAATTCACCGAAATCAATTCCCTGTGAGAAAATTATAGTATAATTTATGATACTTATAGTGTGCGTGAATATATAGGCCTAATTAACACCAACGGGTAATCTCATGAAAATACAGAACCTGATTCTTGGGTTCTTCAGCCTACACTCACTCATAGAGAAAAATACATGATCTCTCCTACTTTTGTGCATGTCTATTATTTAATTATTTTAAATAATTAAATGCTATTGTGACATTTAGGACCCGTTCACTTCACTGATTCGAGTTTTTAATTCAAGTTGAGATTTGATTTTATGTGAGAGCTTTTTACTGTAGCAAAAAAGTTAGATGCGATTGTTTGTGAGAGCTTTTTACTGTAGCAAAACTCGAATTCTAAACTCGAACAAGCGAAATGAACGGAGCCTTAATTTTTTTTTTTATTAAGTGAATGTCATTTGTTTATTTTTAAATAGAGTAATATAAATAATATTTTTTAAAATAATTTTTAAAAATACATTTTGAAATAGAGTTCTTTTTTATTTATATCCCTTAATATTAATCTATATATTTCTACCTTTTATATTAAAATTAATTAAGAGGTAATTTTTTTAAATGGGTTCTGTTAGTAAATTAGGTAATTATGAACATAGTAATTTTTTTCTTTTTTTTATTTATTAATATTTCTGGTTTCTTCCCACATCGTATGCGTGTGGCCCAACATAAATTAGGCGAAAGCCCGGCCCAATAAGTCAGATCAGTGGAAAACCCCACTTTGCCAAACCTAGGGTTTTGTCACTATAAAAACAGGAAGTTGGACTCGAGCTCTTCGCCATTTTCAAATTTGTAGATTGTAGATCTATCAGTCCCACAGTAGAGGGGAAAAAGGTATGAATTTTCATGGCTTCATTTCTTCGGTTATGGGATGTTAATTTTGTTCACTTATACATACATTATATGTATATATATGTTTATATGTACATTTGTGTATATATTCTTCCGTTATCGCTTTCTGTTTGCGTTGGGGTTTCTGTTTCGTTTGATTTGTGGCCATTTGCTGTTGTCTCTTGTGATGATTTAAATTGAATAACTTTCGTTCTTCTGAGAATCATGAGGAATTTTCACGGAGACCTGAACTGAAAGACAATGTTTATCTATATGCTTCTCATTTTTTTTTTTTTTTTTTTTTTTTTTTTTTTTTATTGGAATCTTCAGTTTCTGGGAATAGTTTAAATGTTCGATTGTTGAGAAACTGAGGGGAAGAGTTTGAAAAATGTTATACGGATCTTTTTTTGTACGTATGGCTAGTTTAGGTTATGAGGCTTATGTTTTACTTGATTTCTTTTCTTTTTGTTTCATTTCACAGAGAAGATAACGAAATAGAATGCAACCCGAAGTTTGGTTACCAGAAAAACCCTAATTGATTTGAAGTAACATTTGAATTTTTTTTATAACCTTATTTTGACTGTGATTTCTTATAAAAGCGTTTCTAGAAACTCTGCTTGATTACATAGGTTTATTAGGGATGGACTTCTTCGGACTCTAAAATAATGGAGTCCGCCTTTTTTTGGGGGGGGTTGAAATCATATTTTAGAAAGTTTTTGTGTTGCCTCTGAGGATGATCACAAAAAAAACTTTCGTTCTTCTGAGATATTCCATGCGGAAAAAAATTGGAGACCTGAACTGAGGAGGCATACAAATATAAGTAACTGGTATGTTAGGAAGAAATGAATAGGAGTGGGAATTATGTTGGATTAGAGTCTTTTATGTACGTCTAGAATTTTTTTTTTCTTGTTATATTTCTGTACAATGCCCGAGCTTTGTCTTCCATTCAAATGCTAAGCTTTGCATGAGCTTTAATTTTGGTCTTCTTGTTCAACTTCTTCGGACTCTAAAATAATGGAGTCCGCCTTTGTTTTTTGGGGTTGAAATCATAGTGTTGCCTTTGAGGATGAAATCATATTCATTTCTTAGAAATCATATTTTAGAAAGTTTTGTGTTGCCTCTGAGGATGATCACAAAAAAAACTTTCTTTCTTTTGAGATATTCCATGCGGAAAAAAATTGGAGACCTGAACTGAGGAGGCATACAAATATAAGTAACTGGTATATTAGGAAGAAATGAATAGGAGTGGGAATTATGTTGGATTAGAGTCTTTTATGTACGTCTAGAATTTTTTTTTTCTTGTTATATTTCTGTACAATGCCCGAGCTTTGTCTTCCATTCAAATGCTAAGCTTTGCATGAGCTTTAATTTTGGTCTTCTTGTTCAACTTCTTCGGACTCTAAAATAATGGAGTCCGCCTTTGTTTTTTGGGGTTGAAATCATAGTGTTGCCTTTGAGGATGATCACAAAAAAAAACTTTCGTTCTTCTGAGATATTCCATGCGGAAAAAAATTGGAGACCTGAACTGAAGAGGCATACAAATATAAGTAACTGGTATATTAGGAAGAAATGAATAGAAATGGGAATTATGTTGGATTAGAGTCTTTTATGTACGTCTAGAATGTTTTTTTCTTGTTAGATTTCTGTACAATACCCGAGCTTTGCATGAGCTTTATTTTTGGTCTTCTTGTTCAACTTCTTCGGACTCTAAAATAATGGAGTCCACCTTTTTTTTTGCGGTTGAAATTATAGTTTAGAAAGTTTTGTGTTGCCTCTGAGGATGATCACAAAAAAAAACTTTCGTTCTTCTGAGATATTTCCATGCGGAAAAAAATTGGAGACCTGAACTGAAGAGGCATACAAATATAAGTAATTGGTATATTGTGAAGAAATGAATAGAAGTGGGAATTATGTTGGATTAGTCTTTTATGTACGTCTAGAATTTTTTTTTTCTTGTTAGATTTCTGAACAATACCCGAGCTCTTCCTTTCAAATGCTAAGCTTTGCATGAGCTTTATTTTTGGTCTTCTTGTTAAACTTCTTTGGACTCTAAAATAATGGAGTCAACCTTTTTTTTTTGGGGTTGAAATCATATTTTAGAAAGTTTTGTGTTGCCTCTGAGGATGATCACAAAAAAAACTTTCGTTCTTCTGAGATATTCCATGCGGAAAAAAATTGGAGACCTGAACTGAAGAGGCATACAAATATAAGTAACTGGTTCATTAGGAAGAAATGAATAGAAGTGAGAATTATGTTGGATTAGAGTCTTTTATGTACGTCTAGAATTTTATTTTTCTTGTTAGATTTCTGTACAATACCCGAGCTTTGTCTTCCATTCAAATGCTAAGCTTTGCATGAGCTTTATTTTTGGTCTTCTTGTTCAACTTACTCTTAAAAAATGTAACAAATTTCCGATGTATGGAACTTGTTTTGCCTCTGAGGATGACCAGTAAATAAACTTTCGTTCTACTGAGATATCCCGTGTGGAAATTTTTGGAGACCTGAACTGAAGAGGCTAAAAAACAATTATATATAAGTATATGCAGCAATAAATAAAATATGCATGCATTTTATTTTCACCCTTGCTCTACTAGTGGACTAAAGCTGCTGAGACCTTTTTCTTTCTTGTTTTAGCCATGTGTTCATTATTATTCTTCATATACGCATTTTCCATCTTTCATTGACGCGTTGCTCTCTTTTCAAGTTATTAATATATATGTTTCTTGTCTGTTATCTCCAGATCAATCGCGTAAGAGGCTTTCAGAGTTTACGATGAGGTATTCATTACTCTCTGTTTCATTGGCATGTAATTTGGTGATAATCCGCATATTTTTATGAAATACTAACAATGTTTTTTTTTTGTCCTCCTTTTCCTTTTGTTTTATGATTTGTGACGTTGCATCTCTAGTCGGCCAATGGAGGAAGAAGTAAGTGATTGCCAACTCTATCTAATTTGGTGCACTTTTAGTATGTCTTTCTTTATAACATGTTTGTGTAACAGTTTGCATGTTCTGTCTGTCTGTCTATCGTTTATACATGCCTCTGTTGGTGATTAGATTTTTTAGCTTTTGGGTTTATCTGAAGCCCTCATAGAAGCCAGTTTGGTCATTTGATTGATAAACATGTTGTTAACTTCAATGTACTTTGCTTAAATTGTAAAGGGGTTTGCCCATCCGTAAGGAGTTATGGATTATCTAATAGTCAAGTTGGATGGGATAACAGTGATTTAAAATAGGATCTATTTGCTTTTGTATGCTTGGGGTACTTTCCTGGTATTCATTAGTTGCAGTAATCAGGGGAGTTATTTTTACTATCTCTGTGTTTAGCAGTTCATCAGTAGTACATGGTACTCTTTTTTTAACCCCCAAATTGCCTTTCCTAGGAGATTTCCAAATAATCAATATGCTCCTGGTTTCATTTTATTTCTGTCCGGAACTAAATAATTTGATTCATCTCCTTGCAACCTTTGAGAGTAGATGTTTTTAACGTTCTCATTAAAACTGTTTGCTTTCTGTAGAATGGCAAGAATGAAGATGAGGAATTTAACACTGGACCACTTTCTGTTCTGATGATGAGTGTCAAAAACAACACGCAGGTAATGACTGCTTAGAAATTACCTCAATGAAAATATCTATCTTCTTTATGCACTCTTCAAGGAAGATATATATTATATTCCTTTGTAATTACCAATGAGTTGCTATTGGCTTCCTACTTATTCTAAGCCAATAGTTTTCACTGATTTTTTCTACAATAGTCTTGATCACTGATTACTCTAAGCGTGTGGGCACTCTTTAGGGAATAAGAAAATATAAAAGATAAACTTTTTATGTCAAAAGTGAATTTAAAAGATATATATATATATATATATATATATATATGTATGTATATATTCTGAGTTTTGATAGTTCCCCTTTAATATTATTATATTATAACAAGATTAATTATCTCATTGTTTGGTAGAATGACATATTGGATCTGTAACTAAGATTGATTATCTCATTAATTGGTAGAATGACAAATTAGATCTGTGACTAATTCCCCCAATTTAGCAACATCTAGCATAAAATACAAAGGCCTCGGTTGTTTCTTTAGTTTGAATCACAATTTGAATTTTTGCTATAGTGTTTTCTTTAAGAAAACTTGATTTAACTTTTTTTATTAGTGTTTTCTCTCATATAAATTCACTTTTCAACTCAAGTTAAAAATTCAAAATAGCGAAACGAACGAAGCCAAAAGTCGATAAAATTCTTTTTCTGTTGAAGAAGAAATATTAAAATTGATAAAGGAGGGCTTTGAAATTCGTTTTTGTAAGATAAAACAAATTATTGTTATTTTTAAAAAGTGTTCACACGCAATTACTTCTTCACAATGTCCTCAGAAATAATGCGTGGAAAATTATAACAGTATTCATGGGATGCTCACATCCCATGCGTATAATTAATAATTAGAATGTATTATTTTTAATATGCTTAATAAAGGTATTTTTGTTCAAGGAATATATTTAATAGAGTTGACAAGTAACCTTAAGATATATAGATGCGACATTTATGCTGCCTTGCTTAAATATGTTTTGTGACCACCGAGGGTTTTCCAGACTTGTATAGCCTGTTTCAAACTGGGCATATAAAAGGCAACGTTTCATTTTGATCTTGATCCGGATCTTCGTCATCTGCTTGCTTAAAGCTTATTGATCCCCATGTGTTGATCATTGATGTCATCCAAAGCAATGGTCTCTTGTTTAGATTGATCTTGAGCTTGAAGCTAAGTTGTCAATCTCACTATTATTATTTGCCAGCTTCTTTCTTCCCCTCCATCATTGATGTCATCCATAGTGAGGGGCTTGTCTTTCTCCACCTCCATTATTTTTAGTTTCTCACAAGATGAGATGTGATTTTTTCGTCTTTGTTTTGTTTAGATACGAAGCATAAATGTCGCTTTTAAATATCTTGCTGTTTCTTTCTCCTTTTTTAAGGGAAGGAAAAAATGCAAAATTTGCTAGTTATAATGTTCTTTTTTTAAAGGAATATATGAATTGAGTTACGCTTTCTTGCTCTTTTTGAAAGAAAGAAAAAGATCTACAAACGACATTTACGCTCCCTAGGTTGAACATATTTTGTGACCATGGATAATAGTGTAATTATTCTCTGATAAGGTCAGAAATCACATATTTCGTTGTTGAGCTAATGCTTGCTTTTCATGTTTAATAAAACACGGGTTTACTTAATTATTGTAGGTCACTATTTCTCAATCTTGCTTTAGATCTCGAGTAAAATGTGGGTTCGATGAATCTTAATCTTCTTGCTTCTTGCAAATAGGTGCTCATTAATTGTCGCAACAACAAAAAGCTTCTTGGTCGGGTGAGAGCTTTTGATCGTCACTGCAATATGGTTCTTGAGAATGTTAGAGAGATGTGGACTGAGGTGTATTATTTATCCCCTTTTTGTTCTTTCTCCCAGTAGTGCTTGCACCAATAAAAACTAATTCTTCTATTTGGTTCATCTCTTAAGGTGCCAAAGACCGGGAAAGGCAAGAAAAAGGCACAGCCAGTTAACAAAGACAGATTCATCAGTAAAATGTTCCTTCGCGGAGATTCCGTCATCATCGTACTTAGGAATCCCAAGTGAGATTTCCATGTTGGCAGAATGGCCCAATGATTTGAGAAGTAGCATATCATACTTGTAATCTGTTCTCTCCCGGCCGCCATCACCATTTTTAGCAACTAATTGTGTTAATGACTTGTTGGAGACAACGGATTCTGTAGAAGAAAGCCTTTGAAAATGCCTGTCTTGGTGAATGAAATATATGCCCTTTTGGCGGAGTTTGCCATATATGTAGTTAATTCTGTATGGCATTGTCAGTTTGTACATTTGGTCAGGGTGCAATGTTGAATTCTGATCTTTTACTCTCTTGCAAAACTTCTTATTGAAGAGTCCTTTTGAAAGGTATATAAAAAATTATATTTTGGGTTTATTAGTGGGAATTTTGTGAGAATAAATTTTAGAATTTAAACTTTTTGTGAGATAAAAAATACTGTAATAGAATCATATTTTGGATTTAAGTATAGTTTTCAAACAACTCATTTTCCAATCTCATATGACTCATATTTTGAAGCTAAAGCCAATCTCAATCAAGTCGAACAATTCTTTCAAATCCTAAAATTCTGTCGTGATTCAAATCCTTCGAAAGAAAAATAGTCATCCCCTCTTTTTGGATCCAAAGAATATTGAATTTTCACCGGTTTGGTGGTTTTCACTTTTCAGAGTACTTTTGAATCTATTTGTGGTGTGGAAGTACTAATTTATAGGATTCAAAACCAACCGCAAAAGATAGTCAAGTGAGAAGAACCAATTCTCTACCTAGTCATCATCATACCTATTTTTCTCCCTCTAAACACCATAATAAGAATTCTCTCAAATTTCCACTGACACAATCACCATGTCTAAAATCTATGACCATTTCTTGTTTATTTTGTGGATTTCTTTTAACCATCTATCCTTATTATTATTATTTTTTTTAAAGAATTAGAAATACCACGTAAAATGATAAATAGACGCACCTAAAATATTGTTTTTATCACTTTACTAAAAATAAATAATTATTATTCAATTAATAAAGATAACGAAAAAGTCACAATTACACCTAATTATTTAAAATGTCATAGATAATAGGCCCGAATAATGTATAACTAAACTCGAATCTTGGTTGTAATGCTTTTGTGGCCTTGCACATTGCAATATCATATAATTACTTCTTCAATCGTCAAGTTGATTGGATTTATTACCTATATTTCGCTCCCCAAAAACTCTCTCTAACATTGTTTCTCCAATTTACTGTCTCTAAGCTATTGACTTCTTTTACTACTTGCAACAATAATAATTTGTTACGTTATTCCAAACAAAAAACTTTTTTGGATACTTGGTTCAACTACAAGTCTATACTATGCACTGCAGAAAGGGCCAACACACACTACCATATTTCTTTACCTTGGTCGGTCACTGTTGATTTTATTATCATTATTATTTAAAATTTTCTTGTAAAAGTCCGGGTTGGCCCTAGGCCTGTTGGACTTAAGAGCAGGGTTGGCCTACCTTTCTCGTTTTACTGTTGGACCGATCCAGCCCGTATATTCTTTTCAGGATGTCAAGTTTAGGCTGAGCGGCCTAAACTTTCAATTCTAAATCCTAATCATCATTTATATAATTTGGTCTTCAATGGTTCCTTAAAGAAGCTTAAGCAGTGTATTTCAATAACCACACATATTTAATTAATATGAAAAGAGGTACATTAGCTAATCAATGCTCGTCCACCACACTCCTTTGTAGTCATTTGATAGGATGGTAATGCCATTTTCTTTAATAAGATTTTAGGTTGAATCAATCTTGCTGGTTTATAAAAAATTAACTTGATGATGTTCTTATATGCCATATTACCTCTATCATTATAATAAATTTTATATTAAAAAAAACTATTTAATAGTGACTTATGCTTGCTACATTGTGGATTGCGTACCTCCTATTTAGACTTTGTTTTTGTTTGTTCTGAAGCACTTGGTTATAATATTATTGTTTCATTCACAATCACAAGGCAACTTCTCTAAAAGAACTTGGTGGCAAATCAAGGAAGGAGTCTTGAAAAATGCCATGCCCCACACGGCATTTTTTAAAATAAAAGCAAAAACGAAAAAGCAACCAAAAAAACAATAAATGAGAAGAAATAAAGATAAATATCAAAAAGATATAAATAAAAACGATGCGAGTATGAAAAACACAAAAGGAAAAAAAGAATAAAGGTAAAAAAATTTTAAAAAAGTTTAAAAAAAAAAAAAATGTTAAACTTAAAAAAAATTAAGAGATATAAATAAAAATATGGGACAACAAAAAAACAATAATATATTAGAGAAAAAAAGTACATTTAAAATAATTTAAAAGTGAACTAAAAAATAAAGGACAGGCATGATTAATCCTACAAATGATCCATGAGCATTATTTTCAATCTCATTTTAATCTATAACTTTTAAATATATTATTTCGGTCTCTAATCTATTACTTTATTTTAGTTTTGGTCCTTCCTTCATATAAAAAGGGAGAATAAGGACATATATGAGAAGCAATGATTTTAGCGGGACAATTAGACGGAAAAAAAATATTTTTTAAGGTCATAAATCTATTACTTTTTTTTTTAAGGGATAATAGGAACATATATGAGAATAAATTATTTTAGCGAGATATAATGGAAAAAATATTTTTGAGGGTCGCATTTGAGAAAAAAAAAGAAAGAGAAAAAAAGGGAGAAAGACCAAAAAAAAAAAAAAAAAAAAAAAAAAAGAAGAAAAAACAAATAATTTCATAAAGTGCATTTGAAAATATATAATATATTAGGGAGAGAAATACAAAATAAAAAAGTTAGAGAGAACAAAAGTAAAAACTAAAAGTAAAAAAAGTAAATTAAAAAACGAAAATAAAAAGCAAAAAAGAAGAAAAAAACTGGAAAGAGAGAAAAAATGAGAGGGACAAACGTTTCGTTCCTCCCCTAAAAAACTCTTTCTCCTCTAGGAAAATGATATATATATCTACCCTCATATATGTGGACAAATTTATAATAATCACATTTTTATGGTGATTATTTATCAAATATAAAAATTTAATCACAGAACGTGATGAGAATTTAATTTTATTAATTGTCATTAATTTTTTTAGTTAAAATACCTATTATAAATAAATATTAGAGTAATTATTAAATAAATACATATTTATATACTCCCTTATTTTGTAATATTGTGTAATTGTACTGAACTCACGTGTTGTTCTTGCAACTTATCTTCAATATTTTAGACTCGTTAAAAAAAAAAAAAAAAATTCCAGGGACTACAAAATTCATGTACAAAACCTTCAGTGCGTCAATTAATGCGAATTAATGTAACCATATCCCACATAACCACTAATAAGGTAAGCAGGGTCCACTTGTGTATAAGAATTGTGCAAGAAGACAAAAATCAATTATCCTAGAAATCATGAAAATCTTTATTGTACAATGATTATTTTCTTTTTTTTTTGAGACTTTTTTCGGTACGTTAACATATTCATAGATCAAGTTTTATGTTTATTGAATTTGTATAAAATCAAGTAAAAATTAAAAAATACACATATCCAACGGTTAGAAAAATTTAACTTATCAGTACGTCAGGAGTACTAGAGAATTTCTCATTTTTTTTATAATTATTATTTGCTTTATTTCTCCATCCCAAATTAGCGTCTAATAAGATTCCTTTTGTGCAAAAGAAGGGTATGTTTGATAGTAATTCTTGAAGTCCAAAATTAATTTTCTAGCCATTCATTGTTGAAATTTGTGTTTGGTAAAACCATAAAAAATGATTCTTAAAGAATTTTTAAAGAATTTTTAAAGAATTTATAGTCAAAATCAGAAGCAGTCCAAAAGCAATTTTGACTTTTAGATTGTGCGGCAATCACCTTAAAGTATAATTAATGAAACTTTCATAATGCTCATAATACATCTGGAATTAATACTTGTATAATTACATTTTACTAAACATTCAGTTGTTTTTTTTAACATTTTTTTTTTTTAGCATAACTAACAACAATTTTTTAAATAGCACTATCAAATTGGACTATGTGCAGCTTTGTAAGGACAAGATAAAAGAAGAGATAAAGTATGTGCATGTACTGGTAGGTCATTTTTTTTTTAACCGTTAAATCTGTGTATTTTTTTATTTTTACGTAATTTTATATAGATCTGACGGACATAATAACTGACCTATTGGTATATTGTGTATTTGAAAAAGTCTCAATTAATTAACTACATAACAAAAATATGACTGTACTTTATTGGAATGTATCAAGCAGATAGTTAGGATTTTTCAAAGGGTCAATGAACTAAATGAACTACAAGTAATTAAAGAAAGAATTATATATTTATTTATATAAAAAATAGAATATATGAATATGGAAGGGAGATAAAGTGTGGAGTGTTTCTCCGTTTCAATCCTACCATGATTTTAGGATAAGATTTTGTCCCTAGAAAGATTACTTCCATTTTTAAATGTAATTTGTATATGTATCAATTTATTTTCTTACCGCAAGTGCTCCCAATATTGATCCTTCTATCCCTCTATTTTTCTAGTGCTCTACCTGTTGGAGTAAAATTTCGTCAAGCACTGATTCAATATCTTTAAATTAGTGCTTGACAATATCTTTAAACAAGAGATTAAGATCAAACAAGCAACTTAGTCAACCACATCAAAATGTTGCTCCAACACTACCTAAAATATTAGTGTTACGTGACTTATGTCTATTATCATTTTCCACGGTATAATTTTCATCATATATCTAAATAAAGAGATTTAAAAAAAAAAACACTGAAAAAATAAACTAGCAAAAAAAACTATATTTTCAATCATCAAATCTATATAAAAAATTATTTAATTTCTATTTTTTTAATCTAATGTGATTTTAATCAGATATAAAAATTAAAAATTATAGAGACTTTTTTAAAAATAGACCCTTACAATAATGAGGAATTGTTAATATTATGCTTATCCTGAGGTTTTGGTGGTGACTTTTGCACTACCATTAATCATAAAAGTTAGTGCTGTAAGCAATATCAGCCCCACTAGTATGACATCATTATGGCGCATTCCCATTAAGATAAACGTGTTCTAAGTAGTACTTAGCTTAAGTATCATGTACCTTCCAGTGTTTGAACTGGTTTATTTTTTTTTTTTTTTTTTTTTTCCTTCCCGAAATAGTTTAATTGTTTATTAGTTATTAGGAAAATACTACATACATAGCCTTTAAAAAAAATACTACATAAATGGAAAAACTAGTGTTCTACTGAATTACTACATTAGTATCTCAATATTTAGATGATACAAAAATTGCCTATACTTTAATAAATGTCCAATTATTTGCACCAATTTTTTGAGACTTGAAAATATTGTTCACGCCCTTTTAAATAGATTGCACAGCAATACATAAAATTCTAAAAATAAGAGAATAAAATAAAGGAGACAAGTAACATTTCTATCTCAAAAAGAGCCTTAAAGGTATTTTTCCCTCGAGTACAAGATACGTACTTGAGAGTATCTAAGCACTAAGGTAACAATCATTAATTTGTTAAAATATAACACAAAATATAATCTTCTTTATGTTGATTTTCTTTTTGGTTTTTTAACGTGTAAATGTGTCTGTGGGAAAATAAATACAGTTATATGGGCACGCACCCACCACGCACCATTGCAGAAAAACCCAAAGAAAAAAAGAAAAAGACTAAAGAGGTTGTTCAAAAGTGGTTTAATGACGAGTGAAGACAGCCTAATTAATTGTCGGTTTCTCCATTCTAATCATAAATTGAGAATTCAAGTTACCCTAATTTATTTAAAAGTGGTGGTATTTTCCTTTTCTTTGTATAAAAAAAGTGGTTTAATGACCTACCGCAACTTCTCTTAATTCTCAGTCATGAGCACCACACTTCCATATCTTAAAGTTGAAAAATATTTAGGGATATTATCGGTGTTAAACATCATCACTAATAAAAAATGAAACCTATTTACGAGTCTTACACTAGAATCTATCTCTTATTAGTTGATGGTGTTTCCACCGTGCCCTATAGCATTGTTTCCCAAATATGAGTTTTGTTCTTTGTTTATTTTATAACGTCTAAAATTAGGATCTACACGTCATGCGTTATATATAAGCTAAAATTAGAAGAAAGTGTACCAATATAATAAAAGCCTATGACTCTCTTGAAGGTAACACTTCTATGAAGAAGCTCTAGCTAGATCGAGCAATTCCAAATCAAGAATATGGGCCGTTTTCACATTGATATATAACCATATATAAGCTGCATCATACTTTTGAGATTATTCAAGCCGTCCAAAAGTGGAAAATATACAATCTTTTTGGTCAATTATTTATTGGAAAGATAATAAAGTAGTACTTTTTATTGCACAAAAAAGAGAAGTGGGGAACCTTCAGAAAAAAAAGTAAAAAGTGAATAGAATATCAGCTTTGAAGGTATTGTCAAAATATAAAGTAAAGATAGAAGGAAATATGCGGTGCTCGTGCTTCTTATCACTTTACAGTTTCCGACAAATTAGGGCTTGTGGCTTGCTAGTGCCATTGCATATGGACCAGTTCACGGATTGCCACAGAAGCACACTCACTTGACTCTGCTCTCTCCCCTTTTTCTTTTTTGGCATCATCTTTGTGGCTTGTTTAAAGTGATGGAACAAGCAAAATACCATATAATTCTCCAAGCGAGGATTAAAAATAAATAGATAAATCAATAAAAATACAGGCAATCATTTGGTACCCCAGAGCAAAAGAACAAAAGAATTTGGGTTAATTTCGTTTCTTCTCTTGATTAAAGAGTATTTAATCCTATTTTGGTCCGTAGATGTATAGTCAGAACGTCTCACAACTAGTTTTTGTTCTATAAGTTTGTCCTCTTTCATTAAGAATCCATTAAAAATGGATGGAAAATAGCATTTTAGTCGATGACAATCATGTTAATTTACCAATTCATTTTAAAATTTTAAGCTATTAGGAAGTAGACTAATAATAGTCTTATATTTTAATATTGGCACTTATGTATAGGCAGAATAATGAGCAATTATGTGATAAATTTTTTTGAGTAATTACACTACATGATAAAATTTCATAAGTTGAGTTAAAATTTAGCAAAGTTTTCAAAATATTACAAATATAACAAAAATAATATAGTAATTATCTTAAATCATATTTTCTATTGTATTATGATATAGTCATTATTTTTATGTTATAACAATGATATCAAATTTTGCTATTCCTATAATATTTCAAAAGTTTTGTTAAATTTCAACTTTGATATTCAAATTTTGCTTTATGTGTAAATCATTAATGGGTAATTACACTAAATGGTAAAATTTCATACTTTAAGTTGAAATTTAGTAAAATTTTTAGAAAATTATAAATACAGCAAAAATGACATAGTCATGATATCACATTTTATACTATACAATGATATAGTCATTATTTTAATGTTATAAGAATGATATAAAATTTTGCTATTCCTATAATATTTCAAAACTTTTGTTAAATTTCAACTTTGATATTCACATTTTGCTATATGTATAAATCATCAATGGGTAATTATACTACATGGTACAATTTCATACCTTAAGTTGAAATTTAACAAAATTTTTCAAAATATTATAAATATAGCAAAAATGACATAATCATTATCATAATAATGTCTCATTTTATACTATACAATGAATATAATTATTATTTTAATGATATCAAAATTTTACTATTCTTGTAATATTTTAAAATTTTTCCTATAATATTTATACTCCACTATTGAAATTTTGCTATGGGCAATTTTTAAAATAACTCCTTGAAATGGAGCCCTCTTCAATTTCTACCCCTTAACATTAGCTCATATGTTTGTATATTTTATATTAGAACCAATGGTAGAGTTTTTCAAAAGGGGTACTTTTAGTTAGTCAGGTATTTAAGTAGGTAGAATCTATAATTTTCTCTTTTGCTATATGTGTAAAGGCCCTAAATTAATTGAAAAGCCCAACATGTGAATATTTAAGAGAGAAAGAGAAAAATAAACCAAAATTTGAGATGAATTAAAATTAATAGGCCAATAATTTACATAAGTTAATAAATAGGCCAAATTAATTTTTTGTCCATAATTTATTGGTTATGAAATAACTTGACAAGTTATTGTCCATAATTGTCCATAACGACAATGAATCATAACTTGATAAGTTTTTAAATGTTATGAAATAAAAAAGTTATGGCCTATTAATATAACTAGAAATTGGCCTATATACTTTCATAAATTTTTCATATTGACCTATTTTCAAATATATTAAAGACCTAACACGTCATACAATTTTAAATGGAAATAAAGAGTGCAATTATGAAGATTTGAACTCATGACCTCTTACTTTGATACTATGTTAATTTATCAATCCATTTTAAAAGCTTAAGATATTAGGAGATAGACCACCAATATTAGTCTTATATTTAAAAAAATTATGTCGTTTTTTCTGGATTTGTTAATGCATTCGAAAGGCTTAAATGTGATAATTTTATAGTTACGATGACATCTTAATAGCCCTTCTAAACTAACATGAGATTCATTTTGAAGTTTTATTAGCCCAAAGACATCTAATGAAAGCATCAAAAGAAATCTAGCCACAAAGTTCATCGTCTCTAATTTTTGCAGATGCAAGAAGATTCGTATAAAGAGAGAATTGAAATAGGCACCGCATATATTATATACCGAGAAAGATATGAAGAAAATTTGAGTTAGATGTTGCTTGGGGACACTTTTTCTTTGAGGAATAAAGTGCTCATCTTTCATGGTCCTAATTTCAATTTTTGTCATTTTCATGATGAAAATTTCATCAGTAAGGGATGGACTTATGCTTTTTAAATACACGACATCTTTATTCTCATTTCTCACTACTTTGTGTGTGATTTTTTATTTATTTTTTTACCAGCTACATAGCCCAAAGAAGTAAATTTTTAATTAATTTTTGTACTAAACAATTATTATATATAGACCCGTCAGGTTTGCACTATATTCCTCTAATTCAAGGAAGAAATCATGACATGATCTCGACTTAGAAAAGACAAAAAATAAAAAATTAACCCTATACATAAAGTAGTGCACTTCCCAATAATTATCAGTCTGAAACAAAAATGGCATGCTTTAAGAAAGTTAGAGGAGAACCTCTCTTGTTCACGCATATTCTAAATTACATAAAACAAACCAATGACAAAAGTACCACAATGTGCCCAGAATATGGGAAAATTACACACAACCCTGCATAACGTTCCTGGCTTGCGGATAAAGAAAAAGAAATTTCTATGATTTTTATTTATTCTACAAGGACGCTCTTAGAACCTTTATATATAAATTACAAGATACTAAATAAGGAAATATTTAAAGTCAATCATTACATTAACTACACAATCACGAAATTAAGAAATGAAATCAAGAAAGAAAATCATTACATTAACATCTCCCTTCAAACTCAAGATGGTGTTGTAGAAGCCAACTTGAGTTTGGAGACTTAAGCAAGAAATTGACCAGGTGGATTTGACTTGGTGAAGATGTCAGTCTTTTGGGATGTAGTGTCAACAGGAACAAGTTGTAGAGTTTTACTGAGCAAATGATGATGAACAAAATGACAAGCAATCTCAATATGTTTAGTGTGTTCGTGAAAGACCTCATTATGAGCTATTTGAATAGCGCTTTGATTGTCGCAATAAATGGGAGTGCTTGAACGATGAGAAACACCCATGTCTTGAAGGAGCCACCGTAACCATAGTAGTTCGGATGTTGCATCTGCAAGAGCTCGATATTCAGCCTCAGTGTTAGAGCGGGAGACAACAGTTTACTTTTTACTTCGTCAAGAATTATATTTTTATAATGTTTGTATATTCTACGAGAACGCTCTTATAGCCTTTATAGAGAGATTACAAGATACTAAATAAAGAAGTATTTAAAGTTAACCATTACATTAACTACACAATTAAGAAACCAGGAAAGGAAATCAAGAAAAAAAAAATCATTACATTAACAGCTAGGAGAACAAGGCAATAAACGGTTATATATATATATATATATATATATATATATTTGATATGTCCAATATTAGTGGTGCCACTGCCAGCAGCGAGAAGTTATGACATACATCATAAATTATTCAGGCCACGCGAATTTGAGTTTTCAATTTAAACTGAGATGTGACATTTTTTGAGAGTTTTTTACTGTAGCAGAAAAAGTTAAATGTGATATTTTTTGAGAATTTTTTACTATAAAAACTCAGAACTGAAAACTCGAATCGGTGAAATGAACGAGACATCATTATATTCTTCCAAAAAGCACTTTAGTGTAGGTAATTTTTAAAAAAGGTTTGTGTTGGTAAAGAATTATGCAAGAAAACTTATTTATATGAAACTCATCTACATAATTTGACATTTTACCGCACAATTTTTTATGCCAACATAGACTAGCTAAGGAGCATGTATTATCCAACCACCATTTTTTTTTCCGGAACTATTTTTTTTTCTTCTGTTTTCTTTTTCTTATTAATAAATTCGAGACGGGTATGTATACATTTTATAAAAATGCTTCTTTGGGGCAATCACTGCTGTTATGCAGAGTTAGATTTATGCAGAACCGAACAACAATACTCTACATTTTAACATGTACTGAAAACATATTGATACGCTGCTGCCACGTACTCTTGTTGATTGCAGTTTAAACACAAATAAATAATGTCAAACAATATGCAACTCATAGTGGGGAATCCCCTTGTCGATTCCAAAAAGATTCCCTCGCTTTTCCTTTATGCGCAAACATTGATGATTTCACAAAAAATTGTACAACTTTGTCAATTTTGCACATGCCTCTTTTGTTTTTTTTATTGATTATAAGTTTGAAAGTAATGTTTTTGGATCATGAGGGCTTGTGTCGCACACACGCCTAGTGTTTTGCTTTCGTCATTTGTAGGTTGCCCGTGCCTAACACACGCCTAATGTCTCCTGTTCAAGCGGCTCCATTGACCACTATTTGTTGATTTTTGTACCGACAATAATAATGCATATCAAATACAATTTAAAGATGAAAAATTTTAAAGAAAAAAATTAAAGAGAGAGTCTCATTAATATTTTTAATGTATATAAAATAAAAGGTTTTAAAATTTTATTTATTTAAAAATTTTTAACATTTTTTACGGTTATTATTTATAAAATACTTACTATTTATGATTACTATTTACATAATAAAATTTTGATATAAACAATAACTTTAATTGAGTTATATAATAATTTTAACTAAGATTAACCGCTACAATTCATAATAATATGGACTTCTCTTCCCCATTCTCAATGATCATTCTAATTGGTTTCTTTCATTTTATGGGAACTTCTACAGCATGAGCATGTTCGTTTTCGTTATTGATAAGAACCATTATTTCAAGAGTTGGGATTAAATTTTTAATAATATAATTTATGAGAATGTACGTTAAAAGTTCATATCGCCTGACTCAAAACTACTCGCTTTTTATAGTTTAGGCTATGAAAAATTAATCCAACAACTATAAACAATATCTATTGATTGTGAAAATGACCGATTCTTACCTAAAATTTTCTTATTTTTTTATTTTTTTTCTTTAATTTCTTGATTGTATATATGATTTCGTACCAGAACAAGATTCGTATCTGAAGCAGTAACTTTTAAATGCTTCTTTGGTTATATGGTTTAGGTGGGTTTGAACCTAAAAATCAATTTAAACTCTTGTTTGGTTGCATAACTTTTGAACTTGGATTTGGGTTTATGATTCATTTGAACCCAAAATTGAAGGTTCTATCCAACTTTACCCCGTCAATATTCTTAAGGTGCAAACCCATATTATTGTTCAATAACTCATCCCAAAGTTCCCACTAACCATTTTCACTTACATTTTTCAAAAAAACCGTAGTTATACTAATGTAACTTAACATAATTCAAATTTTATTCTCTATTTAAAACCTTACACTATTTAACGCCAATCTAAACCGTAAAAAATCTACATATAAGTTCAAATTTACACAATTCGAACCCAAGAACGAGACCTAAATATTACTGTTGAAGCCCCACTTATACTAGAACAGTTATATAACATATGTATATTTATAAATTAATATTGGTGAGACGTGTGGTTGACATTGATTATCAATAAATTCATATTTGACTCCATTTTAAGATGTAAAGTTTCAATTTCTCATTTTTAAATAAAAAAAAGAATTGATGCTTGAGAGAAAATGACTATCTGTTTTAGTTATTTATCCTCACATTTATCAAAACCAATGAGCTTTGTTTTTCTTAGAATATATATATATATATATATTGCACGCGCCTTTGCTATCGTCTTCTACTTGCATATATTATGTAGAAATAAAAAACTTAACATGATAATTGCTCAACATAACAGTAATATTAAAAAGAAATAATAATGATTTGAGATAACTAAATTTTTTGATGTTATATAAATCCAATATTAGTGTTATGTTTAATATATATTATGTATGTTTACTACTTTTACATAATACGATAAAAGTATAACTCTCTTTGAAGGATCATGGCAATGTTCTCTCTATATATATGCCCATCTTAAAATAAACACTAACTCCCTTAGAGGGAAAAAAATTAAACACTGAACACCCGTTTAGTTTGCTCAAATTTTTAATTCGAATTGAGATGTGATTTTATGTGAGAGTTTTTTATTGTAGTAAAAAATTAAATGTAATTATTTCTGAGAGCTTTTTACTGTAGTAAAACTCAAATTTTAAACTCGAATTGATAAAATGAACAGAACCTAATTTAAAGTATACATACAACTTCGATTCTCCCTAGTAGTTAAGTGGCAGCTCAAAGGAGGTGGAAAAAAGAAAAAAGTGGAGTAGTGGACCCAAATAATGTTTTCTACATTTCTTTAATTTTCATTGGAATCTGCAGGGAAAAAAAAAAGACCCACCTGCTTTCGCAAATGTGATACAGACACTACACACCTACCACATACCACTTTTATTTTTTTTTTTCAAATTTTCTTCTCACACCTACAATTTTTCGTACATTTTAACATTTTCTATAAATCCCCATCCTCACTACTCCAAAGATCGTCCCAAGGAAAATAGTCCTATACTAACAATATTTACTTCACATTATATTGTACTTTCATTTGCTCATTCAATATAGAGAGATTACATCTTTAATATTACAATGACAGAAAATGGGTATGCAGACCTAGAAAAGCAAATGCTACTTCTTCATGATCATGAAGAGAAGCACTTCATGTCAAGTAAGATCGTCCGAGATATCATCATCGGCGCATCCGACGGCCTCACTGTCCCCTTTGCACTTGCGGCGGGCTTGTCGGGAGCCGACGTCTCCTCCTCCATCATTCTCATTGCTGGAATTGCTGAAGTTGCTGCCGGTGCCATCTCCATGGGGCTAGGAGGGTAAGAGCCATACTTTTTACTGTTTGTGTTTTGTTCCATTTTTTTTTTTTCTTTTAAATCCGTGATATATTTTATTAATGTGTACACCAAATAGAAATTGCAGATATGGTGATTGTTTAAAAGCATCGTTAAGAGATTTTACAACGCTTAGAATAATTATAAAATCAAGCATCGTTTTATGTTCTTGACATTTAACGAATTGTGCGAAGTACTTTCATGGCATGCATGACACTACACTTCTGACCACAGTTTCTTTTGTGTACACATTTTACAATATGGCATGACAGATACTTACCTAGTGCGTAAATTTTGAACCGTTTATAAAAATTCAGTAAGATTATGCATTATATGTAGGAGATTTTGTATTCCACATATATTTTGTGTATATATATACACATATAATGCATAATCTTACTGAACTTTTATAAACGGTTCAAAATTTACACACTACGTAAAGTATCTGTCATGCCATGTTGTAAGATTTTTATAATCATTATATTTATATAACGATTAAAATATACGCCACCTAAATCTAATGGTTAAATCCTTGACATCTAGAACTTTAAGGATGAAATGTGGAGCGGGCAGGGTTTTGCGATGTGTGAACTTTCTTAACTCGTAGTATTTTTTTTTTTTTTTTTCTTTCTTTCTTTCTTTCTAGCTAGTGCTAACTGGATTTGGTTTTCAACCATGGGCTGCAGGTATCTTGCAGCAAAGAGCGAAGCTGATCACTACATGAGAGAGCTAAAGAGAGAAGAAGATGAAATAGTTGCCGTTCCAGAAATAGGTTCCTAATATTTCATTCAACTAATTATAATTAGTTTGTTTTGAATGTTAATAACTGTCAATTACCAAGCATATAAATTAATTAGTGAGCACTTTTTAATTCCTACTTTTTGTCCCCTCTAGCAGTGCTAATTACGATTAAAAGCGGCAACATATTTAATTAAGTGACAGCCATATGGGAGGGTTTTGTACTCTTGTACGTAATCTGTTAATATATAACACTTGAGCTTTAGTGGCGGGCAAGGAGAAGTATGATAGGTGTGGAATTATTTTTAGACTATGACAGTAACCACAAAATAAGAAATTAATAAAGATCTTATTAATCACATCCCAAAAAGTGTTACCGTCCTAAAGCTATTTTTTTTAATTTTTTTTTTTTGAAGGGTTAGGCAATAAGTATGTATATGTAGTAAACATGTAGACATCGAAGGACAAAGACAAAAAAAAAAAAAAAAAAAATAAAAAAACAACCCTTGGACGTTCTCATTAACTTTCTGAGTTCTAATACAGAGGCTGCCGAAGTTGCCGACATATTGGCACAATATGGGGTCGAACCACATGAATATGGGCCAGTTGTGAATGCTCTAAGGAGAAACCCTCAAGCCTGGGTTGATTTCATGATGAAGTAAGTAGATGATCCTATACACACACACACACACACACACACACATATGTATACACACACACACACACATGATTATTCTAATTTATAGCATTTTTTTTTTTTTTTTTTGTGTTTTTACAATGAAAAAAAGATATAAATTGATTTTTCCTCTCATTAGTGGGATAATTGATAAATCAATAAGGTATCAAAATAGACAGTACCTTAATTTTTTTTTAATTTTTAATTTTTTTTATTTTATTTTATAAAAAGATAGTGAGTGTCCAATATGTTTGGACCCATATAATTGCACTTATAACTTACTTTATCTCACGTGCTTTTTATCTTTTTATATATATATATATATATATATATATGATATAAAATATATTTTGCAGGTTTGAACTGGGATTAGAGAAACCAGACACAATGAGAGCACTACAGAGTGCATTGACAATTGCCATTTCTTACATAATGGGAGGATTAGTGCCATTGTTGCCGTACATGATCATTCCAATTGCTAGAGAGGCTGTAATAGCATCAGTTGTCTTAACTTTAGTGGCACTAATTATCTTTGGTTTTGCCAAAGGCTACTTCACCGGAGATCAGCCCTTCAAGAGTGCCATCCAAACTGCCCTCATTGGTGCCATTGCCTCTGCAGCTGCTTATAGCATTGCTAAGTTTTTCCGAGCATAAATTAATAATTAACTTAATTAAGTATTTAGATAAAAGAAACGTTTGGAGGGTATTTAAGACTTTGACTCTCTTATTTGTACTGAAGTTCATTGAGTGGTTAATGTATTAATATCCATCGTTTTGCTTTCTATCTACGTGTAATTTAAGCATTTGCTGCCGTAGTAATATGTATTAATTACTATATCATGAATTTTGTAATTGCCCCATTAACATAAATTTATAATATAATATTAATTCCGCAAAATCTAGCTCCTTTTTGTTGTAACTACTCATGTATCATTACCTAGAGATAATATCTATATCTACAATATGTAGTAGTTAAACGTAGGGCAAACTCACTAAAACTAGAGGATAAATGAAACTTGATTATAAAAGAGGAGTTTGCTTGATAGTGCTGATTAATAGTTTATATAAAGTGATTTAGGGCATTTGATTTTCGTGGTAATATAGAAGATTCCTATTGAAAACGGACTTTTTGGAACGGGAATTATATTAGGCATTTGATTTTCGTGGTAAATGTCTCTTGTTTTATTAAATTAAAAAATCTTCGTTTTAAAAAAGAAATTAAGACTCAATAATTTACATGATTTGAAAGAGATACATTAGATGTACGTTGATAATCTAATGTTTAATTATAATAATGGATTAGTTACCAAGATCAACAAATCATTTTTAAAACTCAATTATTGTTATGAAAGAAACTATTTTTTTTTCAATACATTTTCTTAAACTTAGCAAAACTAGAGACAGACTTTAAAAAGGGTCAGTCGCACAATTTCTCCATAATTATTTCTACTATACAATCTAATAGTTTTAATTTAATATCAAACAAGATATACCACCTGGTCACTCTTACTTTAAACATATATAAATTCTGGCCCCGTTCATTTCATATATTCGAGTTGTTAATACTAATTTTGCTACAATTAAAAGTTCTTATAAAAAGTCACATAAATTCATATATAAAATCACATCTCAATTTGAATCCGAAAACTGAGCGAGACCTTTGTTTTTAGCTGTCTCACAATCTCTTGACACATGTACAACTATTCTTTTTATGGACAGTTATAGTCTGGTATATAATTTAATAATCATCTCCTAAAAGCTTTTGAGCTGAACTTTATCCATCTTGTTCTACCAATTCTATCCAAAATATGGATAATGCAGAAGTCACAAGATATATAGTGTGTCGAAACAATAAGAAAAAAAACCTTAAAAAAGAGAAATGTTTTAAAAAAAAATACAATTGGGTATTTAAAATAGTTACAATTCCAAATATTGGAATCATTCTCATCAAAGACCAAAATATTTGTGGTCTCAATTCATTTTTAAAAGTAGGTATTATGAGTAATTCAAATCATAAAAAGACAAATATAAGTATATGGAATACAATAAGTATAGACGTAAGGTAGGGTGTTGAGACTTGAGTTTAGGAGAGCGCGGCTTCGATCTCAGAAAAATAATAGGCATTATTTCCCTTTAAACGCAACAATTTTATAGGAATATTTTTTTTATCAAAAAAATATTTAATTATTTGTTAATCTGTAGCTGATTTTTGGTTTGTTAAATTAACTTTTTGTTGATCAAATAAGTTTATCTATGTTCTCGAAATCAGGTTTTGCAGATAAGGTTTTTGATGGGATTCTGAGATAGAGTAGAGATCCTTATCTAAATATTTAATTACATAAATAAGATTGGATTTTATTGAATTAAATGAATCCTTATCTAATTACATAAGATAAATTGCTCACCCAGAGACATTATACAAACTTAATGAATAAAATAAGATCTAGAATTTATTGCAATAGATTCTATTGCATTAATGTTACAAAGATTTTATATTTCTAGCAAAATCTCCTAGACATGGCAAGTAATTAAATAAGTTATTTCTATAATATCATTGCTTCACTTATAAATAGGTCTTCCCTACTGCAAATAGAACATAACACAATCAAAACTTTGTCATCTTAACAACATCGATTCTTAAGAAAATATGAAGGTTTCAAGAATGGCTATTTTGGTTGTGATGTTTCTTCTTGCACTTGGTAAGATTAAAGATTTTACTTATTTATCTTTATTATATAGTATTGTTTGTTCATCAACTTTTGAAATACGTCATGTTAATTACAACAGTAATGAAAAATAATTTGTTGCAGGTTCTCATGAGTTGGGAGGTGAAGCAAGAAATGTAGTGAATATTCCATGCCATACAGTGGACGATTGCTTCGATCCAAACAAGTGTATTTGCAGTTATCTGAACTTGTGTATGTGTTACCAAGAACTGAAGTTTGGTGTTGAAGAATTGGCAACCACTTACTTGGAAGCACCAAAGGAAATGCCCGGAAAACACTAACGTGTGACTTTTTATGGCACATGATGATTAGAAGAATAAATTATTGTAAAAGACGATCAAAATTCTTTACCATACTTTGTCATCAAGCTCAACACTTTATTTGACTACTTATTGTACAATCAGTGGGCGAATATTGAATTACTTTGTGGGCAAAAAGTTGGTATAAAGTTTGATTTGTTTTCATATTCTGTATTACAACATAATAGTTTAAAGTGATTTCAATTATTTATGTCACCTATTTTCTCATGTTTTTCCACAACATAATCGGTGCGTTTAGAATTGGTTTCAAAATGATTTTATTTTTAATAAAAAGTAAAAATGTGATTGTTTTGAAAATCATTTTGAGATCAATTTTGAAATTGCATTTGGTTAGTCTCTTAAGAAGTTATTTTGAGTATAATAAAAAAGTAAAATCGTGTTTATTAATTAATATATTATAATATTGTTGATAAGTATTAAAAAATGAAAATAGAAAAATGAAAACAACTTTCAACTATTTTCTAATTCTTTCACAAAAATCATTCTTATTGTTTTCGTTTTCAAAACATTTATTAAACAAACGTTTCGTTTTCATTTTCATATTTTACTTTTTGAAATACGTGAAAACTGTATTCAAAAACTGTTTCAAAATTCAAACAGACACAATATGGCACGGCCTTAAACTTTACACTTCTTATTTTTTCTTCGACAACTTTGAATATTGCTACGATGTAAGGGCTACAGTTTGATTTTAAATATTTTCTTCTCACAACATCTTTACGATTTTCTTATCATCTCTTATATGGGATCAAAATACTATGTGTTAAAAGTTCAAAAATTAGGTCCCCTTGTAAGGGTAGAAAATGAAAAAAAAAAAAAAAAGAAAGTAAATTCTGAGTGAAGTAAAGTTTAAATTCAACAATTATTTTTAGATTATTAACACCTATTCCCCCAGAACTTTTGGTGTTACCCCACTTTGCTTTTTAAATTTTGAAAATCTCCACCCTACTACCTCAAGCTTTCATAAACTTCTATTTTCCGTCAATAGAAGATGGAAAACTCCTCACATGCGCTCACATGAGTGATGATTGAGGGTAAATAAGTCTCTTCCTACTCATTTAAAACAGATATAATCTCTAAATGAGTAATAAACAAAAAGGAAGAGGGGCAAAAAGGAAAGTAAAAGATTAACAAAGCTTCTCCGAGAAGTTTTCCGAGACATTTAGTATATACTAGAGAAATGACCAAAACTCCCAAACAAAAAATAAATGAAAAAAAAGAAGCTGAGGGCAAAACGGTAATAGCAAAAGTAGGGGGACACATACGTAAGTTTTTGGAAGTTGAGGGACAAAAAAGATGGGAAACTAAGAGCAAAACGATAAAAACAAAAGTGAGGAGACATAGATGGAATTTTTTGAAAGTTGAGGGACAAAAAAGACATGAAGGTAAGGGCAAAACAATAAAAGTAAAAATGAAGAGACATAAATGAAATTTTTGAAAAACTGAGAGAAAAAAAATAGCTAGAACAGTAAAACCTCGACCTCCTGTAATATATAGTAGAATGATAAATTGCTTACCCATAGACATTATACAAATCTAATGGATAAAATAAGATTTAGAATTTATTGCAATAGATTATTACAAGGATTTTATATGTCTAGTAAAATCCCCTAGACATGACAAGTAATTAAATAAGTTATTTCATACTCTTATAATATCATTGATTTACTCTTTCCTATTGCAAATAGAACAACAACCGGAAATAGTAAAAAATAAGCCAATATAAAAAGCTTAAGAAAGTATATAGGCTAATTTTTAGTTATAGAAATTAATATGCCATAACTTGTCAAGTTATGGTTCATAACCAGATAAGTTATGAACAAAATGTCAAGTTATGATTCATAGTCAGACAAGTTATGGACAAAAACCGTAAATTATGGACAATAACTTGTCAAGTTATGATTCATAACCAGACAAGTTATGGATAAAAACAGTAATTTAGCCTATTTATTAACTTATGTAAACTATTAACCTATTAATTTTAAATCATCTCAAGTCTTGGCATATTTCATTCTTTCTCCCTAGAACAACACACAATCATAACTTCGTCATCTTAAAAACTGATTCTTAAGAAAATATGGATAAAGTTTCAAGAATGGCTATTTTGGTTGTGATGTGTCTTCTTGAACTTAGTAAGGTTAAAAGGTTTTTTCTTGTCTTCAACCTTTTGAAATACGACATGTTAATTACAACTGCAATGAAAAAAAATATTTTTAAGATCTCATGAGTTTAGGAGGTTTAGTAAGAAATGGAGTGAATATATTCCATGCAAAATAGTTGCAGATTGCTTCGATCCAATCAAGCGTATTTGTATGTCATAAAGACTGAAGTTTGGTGTCAAAGAATTGGAACCAACTTACTTGGGAGCACCAAAGGAAATGCTCTGAAAACGCTGGATGCTTGACTTTTTATAACATGATGGTTAGGAACAATAATCTATTGTAGAAGACTTACAACTTTTTATCATACTTTCTCATTTCTACATTACTAGGTGTTTAAACAATGCCATGTAAATTAATAATAAGAAATTACAACTACCAATAAAAAAATAATAATTCATGTTTCACATTAGTTAATATACAAGAGTTAGGATTTGAATTGATGTTCTTAGCATTATTGTTTTCCTTTCATTCCAAATTCTTTGGATATTCTTATGACTTAAGCGCCGAGGTGTCTTCTGCAGGACAGCCCCAGCACCCACCACCGAAGGAGTGAGCGAAAGACGACAAAGAAGAAGAAATCCGACCATCGGAAGTTGATGTTTAAAAACTCGCACAAACAGAATCATGAACCCCCATAGCTCCTTTAACAGCGTTGCGAGGCTAGACCTCAAGCCCCGACGATGATGTGTTGATTGGAGAAGATGTCATGCATCTGTTGACATCAACGATTTTACAAGCTTTTTCTATAGTAAAAACGATGATGTGTTGATGTATCGGAGAAGATGTCACGCATAAATGACGAGTCTCACTGCGAATAGAGAGGGTAATTTTGGGATTTTGGAACACCTCTAATATGTTCTTTTTTTATAAAAAAAAAAAAAAATTCTTTGGAGTATGTTTGACGTGGAAAATTGAAGAGTACCGGGAACGTGTCCAAAGCCCAAAGAGCACGCGTCACTTATCCATCACAATTCCCTTTATATATGAACACACAATGGCGCTACAGATACCCTAGCCGTAGACCAAAACTTTGTATTCTTCTATCCTCTTCCCATTTACATACGAACAAACGCAATTCTCATCTCCCTTTCTCATTTCCAACCTTTTATCCTTGTTTGGCCCCTTACTATTATTATCATTATAATAATAATAATAATAATAATAATAATTATTATTATTATTATTATTATTATTATTATTTTTTTATTTTTATTTTTATTTTTATTTTTATATCTATATATCTATTACCCCTTTCATTTCAGCAACCAAATAGGCCAGTTTTCTCTAATGGCAAACCAAGGTGAGGCGGCGAGGAACATGGTGGACCCGGAGAAGCAGAGGCTGCTCATAAGCCAGCACAGAGAAAAGCACTTCAACGCCGGCGAGGTTGTCCGTGACATCATCATCGGAGTCTCCGACGGCCTCACCGTCCCCTTCGCCTTGGCTGCCGGCCTCTCCGGCGCCAATGCCTCGTCTTCTATTGTCCTCACTGCCGGCATCGCCGAGGTCGCCGCCGGCGCCATTTCCATGGGACTTGGCGGGTACTGTATTTTTTTTTTTCCCCTTTGATAACGTATTTTTGTTTTTATTAAATTTAAAAAATTTCATTAGATTCACTTTCTTTTTTTTGCATTGAGGTATAAAATCCAACATTCACTATACTGGGAATTAGTGTTTCAATGTATATTGTGTTTGCAGTTGAGATTTGTTTCCAGTACAGTATAAAAATTTTAATGGAGTATTCAATAAAAATTTAGGGGATGAAATTTATGATTTTTATAATATTTTTTTTTAATAAAAATACATATAAAATAAAAATAATTTTAAATTATAATTTAACTAAACGTCTAGAAACATACGTTATCATGTTCAACATATATTGTGTTTGTAATTTTGTATCGCTGACAACGAAATGCATTTGAAATAGAATAAAAATATATTATTATGATACTACGAACTGAGATTTCTTGCTGTTGCATTTTCGAGGACTGAAAAGATAACAACTTTTGTTATTAATAATATAAAATAATTAATTGTTTATTTTAATTAGAGAGAGAACTTTTTGAGTACCCAGAGGGTCAGAATGTTGTGAGACATGTGAAGGTTCTGCTAATTTTGTCGATAAACACTGGGTTTTGTGCAGATACCTGGCTGCCAAGAGCGAAGCTGATCACTACCTGAGGGAGTTACGAAGAGAACAGGAAGAGATAATAACCGTTCCAGAAACAGGTATTCTATTTTTTTTTATTTGTTTTAACAAAATAATTATATAAATAGTTAAAAAACATAAAAATAATGTTTTGAAACACCGATAATGAGAAAAATGTTTGATAAATCTCTATTAGACATAAAAAATGGACCCATCAATGGGGCTCACATTTGATGTCTGATGGGACGTAACTCCATTAAATAGAAACGCTTCAATAATAATGTTTGATATCGATATTATTGGGTACCGCATACTAATAGAAAAAAGATCCCACAAAATGAAGTTTATAAGTAGAGTATATTGTGGTGTTTGGTAGAATTTGAGGACGTTTATTTTTTATATTCGTTCTTAATTTTGAATTATGATATATTATTTTTTATAATGTTTTTCTCTAAAAAAATACATGTAAAAAGAAAAAAATTCTTAATTATATTATAAATTCATGAACTAAACGATGGTTTAAGATTTCATTTTTTTGAAAGGAGTATAAATAAATAAGTAAAACAAGAGCCAAATATGAAATGCAGAGGCGGCAGAGGTAGCTGAGATACTCGCAGATTATGGGATAGAGCCACATGAATATGCGCCTGTTGTTAATGCTCTCAGGAGAAAGCCCCAAGCTTGGTTGGATTTTATGATGAAGTAAGTGTTGTCCTTCTCTCTCTCTCTCTCTCTCTCTCTCTCTCTCTCTCTATATATATATATATATATACACACACACACACCATAAATCTAACTTACATTTTTTTTTCTTTACAAATAAATGCTAAAAGATTGTCGTGATTGACTATTTTTGACCGTTGATTATTGTTGTTAAATGTGAGGCTCCTCATGCATCCATAATTTATCACTAGAGAATACTTGACTTGCTCGCGCATGACATAATCAAAACAGAACAATTTGTCACGTGTGTGGAATAAATGGTGGAACACCACGTTAAATTTCCAAACTCGAGGAATATCACTTTTTAAAGCATTGATTTTTGAATATATTGTTTTTTGGGGGGGAAAAAAAAAAAAAGAAAAAGCTTGATTTACACATAAAAATGATATACGGATCAATAACTAGACATTAAAAATAATACAACCTAAATCTGCAGATTAATACATTAACTTAATGTTATACTTTTCGCACACGCAGTTTCATTTAAATCTGATATTAGGGTTAGTTTATATGTAATTGTAAACACACGAGTATACTTTGTTTGATTAAGAAAATACAAAATATAAAACTTCAAACTTTTTGAAAACACAGGGTTACATTCTTGCTTTTGATAAAAACAAAAAACAAAAAAAACAAAGAACTTTTTTTTTTTTACTATCCCTTTTTCCTTTCTGAAGGAAGAAAAAAAAAAGCCATATAGAATATTCAATGATATTTTACTTTAAGAAAGAATAAAGATTCTAGTAGGGACCAGTTTGGAAGGATGAGCATATTAGTTTCAGTAGTGGCCAAACAACCGACTACAATGAGTAACCAATTGGATAAGGAAAAGTCGCTACCGGTTGGATTACTTCTGGAATGTGGACAAAAGCCATGTGGTCGTCATACTGTGCATTACTGAAAGTGAAAGGCATAATAGTTGGTCATATATATATATATATATATATATATATTTTTTGGTGTGAAAAGGACAATAATCTTTGAGCTAATAAAAAAGTTAAAAAAATTTATGTTATCAAGGGAAAAAAGGGGTGTACTCATCAAGTCAGAATAATGTATATCAGTATATGTATCCTAGATTTTACTGTCATGTTTCTCTTTTGGGCTGGGCCAATGGCAGAAAACCCAGCATACAGATTTAGGAGTTAGAGTTTGAATTTTTTACTTTTTGATGTTCAAATTTGGCCCATTTAAACCAATTGCTGGTGGTCCATATAATGGGCACAAAGGACAAATTTCAGCCATTTATCAGCCTATGAGGACATCGCCTTTAAAGTCTAGTTACACATCGTACCAATTTTATGTCTATGTCAGCTTCAACATTTTCCACAAAGTAATGTATTCCAATATCAACTAAAAAAAAGTTGTTTGTCACATTGTCGCTCATGAATCTATTTAATGGTGTCACTTTTGAAAGGTATATTGTTTGTAAAGAAATAAATGTCGTATTTAAAATTGATTTTGTTTTTATTTTTTACATTTTGAGAAGAGAAAAAATTTAAAACGTTTTCAAAACGTTATTTTACGTAATAAAATAAAAAATGAAAATGAAAATGATTTTTTAATTTAGTATAAATTGAGAGAAATGAAAAATGACTTTTAATTATTTTTTATTTTTTATTTTCGTTTTTCATCTCTCGAGCAGAGAGAGAAAAATAGACATTAATGATTTTTTTTACACTGAAAATAATCTCTTAATAAAATTATTACACGTATTTTTAAAAATAATTTATATATGAGATTGAAAACGTTTTTTTTTTTATTTTCATACAAAAAATAAATTCTTTTTAGAATGAGTTCTAAATGTGTTCAAAATTTCTATCAATGTAAAAAATGGAATATGTACGTGCCTTGATACATTCCTATGCAAACTTACCATCTAGCAGAGGGAAAAATAATGTGCTATACTAACTTATGGCGACAGGTTTGAATTGGGATTGGAGAAGCCAGATCCAAAGAGGGCATTGTACAGCGCTATCACAATCGCCGTTGCTTACGTCTTGGGCGGTATTGTGCCCCTCACTCCTTACTTCTTCATTCCGAGGGCTTCTGAGGCTGTGGTTGCCTCCGTCGTCTTAACCTTAGCAGCGCTGCTGATTTTTGGCTATGCAAAGGGTCACTTTACCGGTGACAGACCCTTCTTGAGCGCCATTCAAACCACTTTCATTGGCGCCGTGGCTTCAGCCGCCGCTTTTGGCATGGCAAAGCTTATCAAACATTGAGGTCTTTTTTTATAGTAGTTTTAAGGGAAGTTTCTAGCTTGTAAGACCTTATAAGTTTTCGGATATCCGGTTAATTTCTATGTTTGATTCTCGCTCATCTTATCAATTTTTGCTACTTTCTACTTTCCTTGGCCTTTCTTGGTTTCCTTTAGTTACTTTTAAGATAATCACCCCAGTTAATGATGTATGGCAATTTAAGTTAGCTAACGACCATTAATCAAGTTAGCATTTCTATATTCCTTTCGTCATTATAGAAAGAGGGTGATTCCCGGAAAAAAAAAAAAAAAAAAAAAAAGAACTAAGTTAGCCCTTTGCACATACTCGGTGTCCTTGGAGTTGCTGCTATAGCTGGGAAGGCTACTCACTAGATTTTTTTTTTTATTATCAAAAAAAAAAAAAATAACAGAGATGGAAAAAGAGGATACGAATATACGATAAAAGAGAGTAATTTTGTGAAGCTTTTTAAAACCCGAAGAATGAATTACTACACATTTTGTGAAGTTTTTTCTTTTTTAAAGCAAGTTCATGCATCAAAATACACATCAGAAGTTAAAGAGACTTTAAATCAGTAGCAGGTAATAATGATAATCCTTGGTCGATTTGAGGAGCTACTGATGTGAAAAAGTAAAAAGAAGTATTCACAAACGAGTGCCAGAAATTCCCATTTTATGTTACATTTTGTCACAAGTGGCTAAACGTGTATATGTTGTTTTGCAGCAAGACAAAAATATATTTTGTTACGAAGAAATAGAAATTAATATAAAAATTATGGCCCGTTTGATTTACAATAGAAATTCAAAATTATTCAATTTTTTTGAAAAAAAATATTGAAATAAAAAAAGTTTAAACAAGAACTTCTTGGTTCAAACCTACGACGCAAACAAAGGCTAACAAAAAGTAAGTTAAAAGAGCTAGCAAATAGTATGCCAAAGAGGAAAAAGACTAGTTTGTAGCTCAGCCATAATATTTCTTCAGTTTCTTGTGAAATCGCATGAGACAGAGAGAGACCAGGGAGAGGCACTAAAATTGCATGCATTTTACAATTGGCTATCATCTTTACAAGTGATACAGGATTTTGAATCCAATCACCATTAAAATGGAAGTTACACGCAGAGAAAATCGAAGCTCTTTTCGAGCTCTACAAACGTGATAAAGCGTAGCCCGTCAACTCAAGTTTTTTAGTCAAAATTAACTCGTTTTCATCAATTTCAGACGAAAAAAAATTAGAGAACTATGACGGAAAATGGTCATAACTTTTGATCTAAAAATCGTTGTTGGGCCTAAAATATACCAAATCGAAGCGCTTTTCGAGCTCTCTAAACGTAATAGGGCGTAGCCCACCAATCTAAATTTTTGGGCTAAAATTCACTTGTTTTCATAAGTTTTGGTGAAAAAAAAATAGAGAACTGTGACTGAAGATGGCCATAACTTTTGATTTAAAAATCGTTACTGGGCCTATAATATACCAAATCAAAGCTCTTTTTGAGTTCTACAAATATGGCAGGGCGTAGCCCACAAACCAAATTTTTTGGGCAAAAATTCACATGTTTTCATCAGTTTCAGAGGAAAAAAATCAGAGAATTGTGACTGAAGACGGCCATAACTTTTGATCCAAAAATCGTTACTGGGCCTATAATATACCAAACCGAAGCACTTTTCCAGCTCTACAAACGTGGCAGGACGAAGCCCGCCAACGTTATTTTTTGGGCCAAAATTCACTAGTTTTCATTAGTTTTGGAGGAAAAAAAATCAGAGAACTGTGACTAAAGACAGCTATAACTTTTGATCAAGAAATTGTTGTTGGGCCTATAATATACCAAATCGACACACTTTTCAAGCTCTACAAACGTGGCAAGGCGTAGCTAGCCAACACAATTTTTTGGGCCAAAATTCATCTGTTTTGCAACCGCTTCTGAGGACAAAAAATCAAAGAACTGTGACTAAAGACGGCCAAACTTTTGATCTAGAAATCATTGCTGGTCCTATAATATACCAATCGAAGCTTTTTTTGAGCTCTACAAACGAGGTAGGGCGTGGCCCGCCAATCAAATTTTTTAGGCCACTCATCAGTTTCTGAGGAAAAAAAATCGGAGAACTGTTACTGAAGACGATCATAACTTTTGATCCAGAAATCATTGCTGGGCCTCTAATATACCACATCAAAGCTCTTTTCGAGCTTTACAAATGTGACAAGGCGTAACCTGCCAACCTAAATCTTTAGGACAAAATTCACTTGTTTTCATCAGTTTCGGAGAAAAAAAAAAAGAGAGAGAACTTTGACTGAAGACAACCATAACTTTTGATCCAGAAATCGTTGCTGAGCCTATAATATACCAAATCGAAGCTCTTTTTGAGCTCTACAAATGAGGTAGTCCATAGCCCGCAAACCCAATTTTTTCGGCCAAATTCACATGTTTTCATCAGTTTCTGAGGAAAAAAATCAGAGGACTGTGACTGAAGACGGCCATAACTTGTGATCCAGAAACCGTTGCTGGGCCTATAATATACCAAATCGAAGCACTTTTTGAGCTCAACAAACGTGGCAGGGCGTAGCCTGCCATCCCAATTTTTTAGGCCAAAATTCACTTGTTTTCATCAGTTTTGGAGGAAAAAAAATCAGAGAACTCTGACTGAAGAAGGTCATAACTTTTGATATCGTTGCGGGGCCTATAATATACCAAATTGAGGTTCTTTTCAAACTCTTCAAACGAGGTAGGGTGTGGCCCACTAATCCAATTTTTGGGGCCAAAATACACTTGTTTTCATCAGTTCTTGAGGAAAAAAATTGGTGAACTATGACTGAAGACGGTCATAACTTTTAATCCAGAAATCGTTGTTGGGCCTATAATATATCATATCAAAGCTCCTTTTTAGCTCTAAAAACGTAGCAAGGCTAGCCCGCCAACCCAATTTTTTGAGTCAAAATTCACTTGTTTTCATCAGTTTCGGAGGAAAAAAAATCAGAGAACTGTGACTGAAGACGGCCATAACTTTCGATCCAAAAATCGTTGCTGGGCCTATGATATACCAAATCGAAGCTCTCTTCGAGCTCTACCAACATGGTAGGGTATAGCCTGCCAACCCAGTTTTTGTGCCAAAATTCAATTGTTTTCATCAGTTTTGGAGAAAAAGAAATCGAAGAACTGTGACTCAAGACGGCCTTAACTTTTGATCCAGAATTCATTGTTAGGCCTATAATATACCAAATCGAAGCTCTTTTCGAGCTCTAAAAACATGGTAGGCCGTAGCCCGCCAACCCAATTTTTTGGGCCAAAATTGACTTGTTTTCATAAGTTTTGGAGGAAAAAAAATTAGAGAACTGTGACTGAACACAGCCATAACTTTTGATCTAGAAATCGTTACTGAGCCTATAATATAACAAATCAAAGCTCTTTTCAAGCTCTACAAACGTGGCAGGGTATAGCCCGCCAACCTAATTTTTTGGCCCACAATTCACTTGTTTTCATCAGTTTCGGAGGAAAAAAAATGAAGAACTGTGACTGAAGACGACCATAACTTTTGATCCAAAATCGTTGTTGGGCCTATAATATAACAAATTGAAGCTTTTTTCGAGCTGTACAAACGTGGCAGGGGATAGCCCGCCAACCCAATTTTTTGGGCCAAAATTCACTTGTTTTCATCAGTTTCTGAGGAGAAAGGATCTAAGAACTCTGAGGGAAGACAACCAGAACTTTTGATCCAGAAATCGTTGCTGGGTCTATAATATACCAAATCCAAGCTCTTTTTCGGCTTTAGAAACTTGGTAGTGCGTAGCTTGTGAACCTAATTTTTTGGGCGAAAATTCACTTGTTTTCATCAATTTTTGAGGAAAAAAATCGGAGAACTGTGACTGAAGACGGCCATAACTTTTGATCTAGAGACCGTTGTTGGGCCTATAACATACCGAATCGAAGCTTTTTTCGAGATCTACAAACAAGGCAGGGCGTGGCCCGCCAATCCAAATGTTGGGGCCACAATTCACTTGTTTTTATCAGTTTCTGAGGAAAAAAAATTAGAGAACTGTGACTAAAGACGGCCATAACATTTAATCCAGAAATCGTTGCTGGGCCTATAATATACCGAATCGAAGCTCCTTTCGAGCTCTACAAACGTGGCAAGGCGTAGCCCGCCAACCCAATTTTTTGGACCAAAATTCACATGTTTTCACCATTTTCGGAGGAAAAAGAATCAGAGAACTGTGACTGAAGACAGCCATAACTTTTGGTCTAGAAATCGTTGTTTGGCTTATAATATACCAAATCGAAGCACTTTTTGAACTCTACCAATTTGGCTATTCATAGCCCGCCAACCCAATTTTTTGGGTCAAAATTCACTTGTTTTCATTAGGTTCGAGGGAAAAAAAACAGAGAACTGCGACTGAAGACGGCCATAACTTTTGATCCAGAAATCGTTGCTTGGCCTATAATATTCCAAAACGAAGCTCGTTTTGAGCTCTAGAAACATAGTAGGGCGTAGCCTGCCAACCCAATTTTTTAGGCCAAAATTCAATTGTTTTCATCAATTTCTGAGGAAAAAATCAGAGAACTGTGAGTGAAGACGGCCACAACTTTTGATCTAGAAATCGATGCAGGGTCTATAATAGACTAAATCGAAGCTCTTTTCGAGCTCTACAAACGTGATAGGACGTATCCCACTTACTCAATTTGTTGGGCTAAAATTCACTTATTTTTATCAGTTTCAGAGGAAAAGAAATTAGAGTACTCTTACTGAAGACGGCCATAAGTTTTGATACATAAATCATTACTGGGCCTATAATTTATCAAATCGAAGCGCTTTTTGAGCTCCACAAATGTGGTGGTACGTAGCGTGCGAACCCAATTTTTTAGGACAAAATTCACTTGTTTTCATCAGTTTCGGAGGAAAAAAAATCAGAGAACTCTAATTGAAGACAACTATAACTTTTGATCCAAAAATCGTTATTGGGCCACTAATATTCCGAATCGAAGCTCTTTTTGAGCTCTACAAACGTGGTGGTGCGTAGCCTGCGAACCCAATTTTTTGGGCCAAAATTTCATTTGTTTTTATCAGTTTCTGCAGAAAAAAATCAGAGAGCTATGACTGAAGATGACCATACCTTTTGATCCAGAAACCGTTGCTGGGCCCATAATATACCAAATCAAAGCTCTTTTCGTGTTCTAGAAATATGACAGGGCGTAGCCCGCAAACCCAATTTTTTGGGCCAAAATTCACTTGTTTTCATATGTTTCGGAGAAAAAAATCAGAGAACTGTGACTGAAAACGGCCATAAGTTTAATCTAGAAATCGTTGCTGGGCCTATAATATACAAAATCGAAGCACTTTTCGAGCTCTACAATGGTGCCAGGACGAAGCCCGCCAACGCTATTTGTTGGGCCAAAATTCACTAGTTTTAATCAGTTTTGGAGGAAAAAAACCAGAGAAATGCGACTTAAGACGTCCATAAGTTTTGATCTAGAATTCGCTGCTGGGTCTGTAATATACCAAATCGAAGCGCTTTTTGAGCTCTACAAACGGGGGCAGGGCGTAGCCTGGCAACACAATTTTTTGGGCCAAAATTCACTTGTTTTCATCAGTTTTGGAGGAAAAAAATTAGAAAACTGTGACTGAAGACGGCCATTACTTTTGATACAAAAATCGTTGTTGGGCCTTTAATATACGAAATCGACGCACTTTTCATGCTCTACAAACATGGTAATGTGTAGCCAGCAACCCAATTTTTTGGGCCAAAATTCATCTGTTTTCATCCGTTTCCGAGGAAAAAATTTGGTGAACTGTGACTGAAGATGGCCATAACTTTTGATCTAGAAATCGTTGTTGGGCTTATAATATATCAAATCGAAGCGCTTTTCATGCTCTACGAACTGGGCAGGATGTAGCCTGTCAGCTCAATTTTTTGGGCCAAAATTCACTTGTTTTCATCAGTTTTGGAGGAAAAAAAATCAGAGAACTGTGACTGAAGATAGCCACAAGTTTTGATACAAAAATCGTTGCCGGGCTTATAATATACCAAATCGACGCACTTTTCGTGCTCTACAAACGTGGCAAGGCGTAGCTTGCCAGCACAATTTTTTGGGCTAAAATTCATCTATTTTCATCCGTTTCTGAGGAAAAAAAATCGGACAACTGTGACTGAAGACGGCCATAACTTTTGATCCAGAAATCGTTGTTAGGCCTCTAATATACAAAATCAAAGCACTTTTCGAGCTTTACAAATGTGGTAGGGCGTAGTCTGTCAACCCAATTTTTTGGGACAAAATTCACTTATTTTAATCAGTTTCAGAGGAAAAAAAAAATCAGAGTACTCTAACTGATGACAACCATAACTTTTGATCTAGAAATCGTTGCTGGGCCTATAATATACCAAATTGAAGCTCTTTTCGAGCTCTACAAACGTGGTAGAGCGTAGCCCGCCAACCCAATTTGTTGGGCCAAAATCTACTTGTTTTCATCTGTTTCAGAGGAAAAAAATTAGAGAACTATGACTGAAGACGGCCATAACTTTTGATCTAGAAATCGTTACTAGGCCTATAATATACCAAATCAAAGCTCTTTTCGAGCTCTACAAACGTGGCAGGGCGTAGCCCACCAACCCAATTTTTTAGGCCGAAATTCACTTATTTTCATCACTTTTGGAGGAAAAAAATCGGAGAACTGTGACTGACGACGGCCATAACTTTTGATCTAGAAATCATTACTAGGTCTATAGTATACCAAATCAAAGCTCTTTTCGAGCTCTACAAACGTGGCATGGTGTAGCCCGCTAACCTAATTTTTTGGGCCAAAATTCACTTGTTTTCATCACTTTCGGAGAAAAAAAATTTAGAGTACTGTGACTGAAGACAGCCATAATTTTTTATCCAGAAATCGTTGCTTGACCTATAATATACCAAATCAAAGCTCTTTTCGAGCTCTACAAATGTGTTTGGGCGTAGCTCACCAACTCAATTTTTTGGGCGAAAATTCACTTGTTTTCATCAGTTTCAGAGGAAAAAAATCAGAGAACTGTGACTAAAGACAGCCATTACTTTTGATCCAGAAATCGTTGCTAGGCCTATAATATACCAATTCGATGCTCTTTTTGAGCTCTACAAATGTGACAGTACGTAGCCTGCCAACCTAATTTTTAGGTTAAAATTCACTTGTTTTCATCAGTTTCGGAGGAAGAAAAATCGAAAAACTATTACTAAAGCCGGTCATAACTTTTGATTCAGAATCATTGCTGGGCCTATAATATATCAATCGCAATCGAACTGAAAAAACAGAGCCATGGTGTTTGCCTATGATCTATTTCTTTAAGCAGCTGTAAGTTTAACGAGTTAACACGAAAGCAAGTGAGCAACTTATGATAATATCCAGAAGACACAAATTACCAGGATATTCCTTTTGGTAGCTGGGAATTGATATGAAATTGGACTTACAACATGCACGAACAACACATTCGCTGCCGTGAATTAAGGTAGCTGTATAAATAAATATCATAATAGTTCTTTAAGAATGTAAAGCCAAAAATATGGCATATATGTATATATGTATGATATATATATATATATATATATATATATATATGAAAAGTCAAGAGAACAAACCTACACTTGTTTAGATGAGATTTACTTGCTGAAGAAAGATGGTGCATAAAAACACTCATATCATATCATATAATATAAAAGCAAAACCATGTCCTGCAATATTTCTGCTCACGTCCCATGTCTATTTTTTGGTTCAGAAGACAAAAGCCCCATTTGCTCAGTTAAAGTATCCATGTACTGAGCGTTCTCCAAATTGGTTTCACTAACTGTTGATTCCATCCCAAACAAATCGAAGTTCTGAGAGTTTCCCAGTGGGGTTCCGGGTAATGTTAGTTCTGCCTCCATTCCGGAGTCAACGGTTTCTTCACCATCTTCTTTTGTTTCTTCAACATTTTCTAGAAAACGACTGGCTAAAAGAAGTTGCCGCCATGAACCATCATCTGTATCTGGAAGAACCAACGGGGAATGACTCTCTAATGAGCATAGCTTGTCGTCCATAAGAACCTTCAAGAAATCAGAGTAATTATTGGAGTTAAAGAAGAAATCTTGCATCCCGTCTGGATAAGAACCAGAATCTGGTGTCTTTTCTGCACCTGACGTTGGTGTAAATGCAGGGTCGGAAGTTTCAGTCATAGGTGGTTGGTATCTTACTATCATACCATCAGAAGCCATGGTTTTATCATCCAATGAACCTTGTTCCAGCATATTGCCTGCTTCAGCCACACGCCAATTATTTTCTTTCGGCTGAACCAGCTGAACAAAAAACCCGGGACTTTGCATGGCCATCACTAGAAACGACAGCATCTGCTGCTGATTCTTTTCCAATCCCTGAAGGCGGTCTCTCAAGACAAGCAACTTATTTTCTGAAATTTCCTGGTGCTGTTGAAGTTTGACCAACTCCTGCATAAGCACATTTTTATCAGTCTTGAGGTTCTCCACCTCTTTCCACAGACCATTTTCAAGACCATTTTGAACTTTCTCGCGTAATTCATCAGGCTGATGTTCTTTCTGTTGAGATGCTTTTCGCTGATCTGGACCCTGAGTGTTCTTTCTTCTACAAATATTCTTTAATAAATGCTTCTGGCCTCGAATAAATCCATCATTTGCAAATATCCAATGATCTGTATCAACTTTTCTAAAGCCCTGTTATAGTAAGAGTTTCCATTACACGACTATTACTAATTTTTAAACGAAGAAACAAAAATTTTCAATCCAAGAAAAGCATTTCTCCAATTCTTCACCTAAGAAGTAGAGATCAGAGCAACAAAAAGGAATGAAATAAGGAGACTGAATATTTCCTTGGGCCTAAAAGGTAATGGATCACAAATAGAAATATTATTTTGCGTGTTGCTGCATAGCTTAGCTTAGAGAAAATTTCAGATTCTACCTCCTTAAGTACCTGACTTACTAAAAATACCCCTTCTAAAAAACTCTACCCCTTTACTAGTTCTAATTTAAAAGGTAGAAATATATGAGCTAATGTTAAGGGACAGAAATAAAAGAGGGCTCCATTTCAGGGGTTATTTTTAAAAATTGCCCTTTTGCTTATATTTGAGTGTGCATGCATTCCATCTCAAGGACTCGGGTAACATGACTTAATCTGCCATGGCAATATAAATGAGACAGGGAGTTTTTCTCCATCAGCACTGTTTCATAAACGTTTTAGGTTTTTGGTAAAAACAAAAAAAAAAAAATGAAAAAGAGTCCCCTGATTAACCCAAACCGAAACAGGTCGTTCAATAAGAAGCCAAGTTGTGATCCATCTAAAACTAGATTGTAAAACATAATCGGAAGTATGCAGAAGCTCAACATTGCTCAGTATAAAGATAGGATAAGGCCCTCTAGTTTAACTGAAACTATACTGCAGTAGAATGCCTTTCTTCTCCGTTAAGATTGAAAGTGAAATAAAAACAGACCGCTCTTTCATATAAGAAATGCAAAGATTTCTAGATAATTATATGAAGACAACTAAGAACTTCGGCATGTTAATTGTATCTTCCTATAGCCTCAACCATAATTAAACGGGAAAATGACAAGAATCATAAAACAAAAACGTTGAGTGTGGAATTATAACGCTTTACTCTATTGTAGAAAAATGGCACTAACTTAAACCTTAAAAACTGTGAAAAGTAAGAAAAAGGAAATAACTCTTGGAATTACTCCACCATAATTCAAAGTTCTATGCTTTATCAATGATGCTTGTATTCTGTCTTATCATTGAAACACCATTGATCAGGGTTCCTAATGTATTCTTTTCACAGTACAAGGGTATTAGGAAAAGAACAGTTGTTGCTCATCCTCGCTACTCTATAACTGGTCAATGAAGAGGTTCTTTGGAATGTGACCATGAACAACAAAGCTTGGTGACCATTCAAGAAAATCACTTCAAAAGAAATGTCAAACAAATCCGTTATAAGCTTGCTCTTGATCATTTATCAGTTTGATATCTCTAGTTTGCAAACAACATCATCGGCTCCACAAAATTATTAACAATCTCAAGCACTTAAAAAACAACACAAAAATATGTAGAGTGCATAGATATTCCTCTCCAATATTTTCTTTGATGGGCAAGAGTAAATGCAAGAAATCATCAAGTTAATAATAATAAAAAAAATCCAAACAAGCAATTTCCCCCACATAAAAAACATAAACAGAAAAAAAGTCCATTTGAAAAGAGATGACAAAAAAGAGGTTTAAGAAAGAAACTCACATAGATATTGAGTTGCCTCATGAAGCTAGAGAAGTTGCTATGCTTGAAGAACTTGGGAAGTAATTGAACAGAGAATTGGGTCATGTCCCATATCACAAAGCAATCACCAGTGTCGTTCCACGAGATTATGGAGTCGGTTGAATTGTCGTCGACCATCTCATAGCACTTCCTCAGAAAAGGAGCCACCGACCCATCATCGCCATTCTCCCTAGACTTAACCATAACTTCAAAGACAACAAATTTTCGATCGAAAAATAAAAACCCAATTGAATTCCCACCTAGGAAATCACCCCCAAAGAAACAGGAACTGAACTTCTTGGTGTTTGGAGTGTTGGGATGTTTGATTTTTTTTTCTTTTTTCTTTTTCTTTCCTAGTTTTGTTGCCGTGTAGATGGGGTTTTAGGAATATGCTTTTGTTTGTAGCCCTCGTTTGGTTTGTCCGGGAGGCTAAAGGAGTGTCGAGTGGGTTCTGTTTTGTTCTCTGCGGTTTTGGAGTGGTATGATTTGGTGCGGTTAGATGGTTAGTTTGGGGTTTAAGCCAATGGAAACTAAACTAGCAAGTTGCCAAGCGGCAAGTGTAGAAAGTTGTTTCGGTCAGATGGGTCATGGGCTTCGTGAATAGATATGAGTGGAGGCCTCCGCGTGATGTTCGCGTGAATTTGATGAAGGAAGCAAAAGGAAGAGAAGATGAAAAAATAAAGAAGAGACTGGAATTTTTTATAAATATCTTTTATTAATATAATTATTTAATTAAAAAGATTATAAATTAAGTATAAAAGATAAATATTTTAATTTATATATTTTTAAAGAATATTTATCAAAATGAGAAATACCAAGAGGGTGAGTGAGTAATTAGAACAAAATAATCAGCAAATAAAAGGGAACTTGATTTCACGTCGGTTATAATCATCAAGCTATGGCTAGAGACTCAAGTAGTGAACACTATTTATTCTGACGGTGTAATCGAGTAGATTATTAATGGTAATCCAGTAGATTAATTTAACCTTGTTGACCGATATGACAATTTTTTCAAATGGTTATTTTTATTATTGAAAAAAGTGTGTATTATCTCACATGAAAAGTGAATGAAAATGTAAAATATTTTATATACATTGAAGGACTCAGAACCTAATAAGTTGATTTTTTAGGTCAAGTTGAGTTCCTAAACTGTGTTGAGCTAGTTTCATATGTAGTGTCATCCCAACAAAATGGTATCAAAACCGGCAGTTTATATTAGCCAAGCTAATTGATGTTGTTGCAGATGCAGATGGTTAAGCATATTTTGGTTCGAGAAAGAGTTCAGTGAACACACACATAAAGGAGAGCATACTTTGGAGATATTTTTTTAATGTTATTAAAAAATATGGTGTCAGCGAGATATTTCGTACTATTAAAAGATACAAAAATAATTTTATTCCTAAAATGTGTACTATATGTTTTGTCTATTATATTAGTATGATAGCTTTATGTGAGCACTTTATCTCAAGGACTCGTTTAATATAATAGAATCCAATCTTTTTTCTTATCAATAGAATTCAATCTTATTTATGTAAAGATGGATACTTTAAATTACACTCGGTCGAAATGATTAGTGCGTCAACCATTTTAATGGCTGTCGACTAACTTCTAAAAAAGCAAAAGAAGAAAATTTTTATATATTTTAAAAGAGGTGGTCAACACCGGCCACCTCATTTAATTTCTCCATAAGCAATGAATAAGAAGCTTTAGAACTATTTGAGAATTTTGTTTGGGTTCAATAGATTTGAAGGGGTGTGACTTGTCAGAAGTGCATAGACATAGGTATTTGGTTTGTTGGAGTCAAATCTTTATATGGTTGACATACTTATTAAGTTCAAAATAGATGATGATGGTAAGACTTCCAACAAAATAATCGAGAAGATTAACCCAAATGATCGGAAGAGAGGAAATTTGAGGGCCTATTTTGTTGTCAAATGTCAAGAACACCCCTTCAAAAATGTTAAGGAACACGGGAATAAGAACAAAGAAAGCAAGAGAGTGAAGAATTGTGGGAAGAGCAGCCAAATGGAGAAGACACTCGGAGGGTTGGATAAGACCTTTCTATGAAGTTTATCAGCAATTGCTCCAAAGGCAATTTTTGGGTGTCTCGGGAAAAGTGATGGGATAAGATGGACTTTCACGGGTGATCATGACGATGAAGTTTGGCTTTTTTGACACTTTCGTCTCAGAGGAGGATTCAAATTTTTCCGAAAAGCTTAAGAACGAGTGTTCTTTAATGGTGAACTTCACATTTGTATTTTGCACAGTATCATATTTATAGCTTCATACTTGCTTAATTCGCACCATTTTCTCAATCAATGGTCAGCTTCAACAACGAGAAACACCTAAACACCCTTAAAGAAGAAAAGAATACGAAAACGAAAAAATTAAAATACAAAATTGTGAAGGACATTTAGGTTAATTTCATGGTCAACATAAAATATGGATATAATTTTTTTTAAATAAAAAATGTTTTAAAACGTTAATTACAGTACCCTAAGCCTTTCTTTTTGGGGTTTTCTTTTTTTTTTTTTTTCTCTTTATGAGCAAAAAAAAAGCCTATATTTTTGGGCCATGAATTATCCAATTTACCCTGTTAACCATTTTATTCAAGGGTCATTAACAGGAATATTTATTTACATGGATCAGTATAAGACCTTGATAAACATATTGTGAAGTGAGGAACCGGTCCCTCTGAGGTGCTACATCTTTAGTCTACACATGTGTGCGTTTGTAGACTTGCAACATCTACACAAAAATACGAGGAAAGAGATTACACCCCCTAACGCAGCATCATTCTAATGCGTTTTCGAGAGCAATGCATTTCCTTTGGCATATGAAACAAAGGATAAAATGGGTATTTCCTTTACCCGAAATAAATTTGACAAAATATATACATGTTAAGGTTTGTTATAGAAATCTAATCCTAGCACTAGTGCATAAATTTTAAGCCAGAATTTGGTCTGGAATTCATAACAAGCTCAGACAAATTAAGCTTGAATTTTGAGCCTCACCATGATTTTCTGATTGAAATTTCAGACTCAGGCTCTTTCCTTCTGTAAGAGCGACACTCCCTTGATTAAAACAGGTTAGTGCTCAGGACTCCTCCAACTCGCCTTATGTCGACCTTTATGCATAAACTTTGATGCTGAACTTCCGTTCCTTTACAAAATACTCTTCTTAACAAAGAACTGGTTTTGTTATTCACGCCGAACTCCGCTGTCCATGGTTGTAAGAATTCAAGAGGTGTGAAGATGAGAGCATCGCAAAAGAAGTCTCTATTTCAACGGTAAAATTCTTTTGACCTTTTTTGCATCGTCCTGTCATGTAACCAGCTGTGGAGAAAAAAAAAATATTGACACTGATTCTCAGCTGCAATACTTGGACATGTATATACATTAACAGCGAAAAGGAAATGAAAAAAAAAAATAAAAATAAAAAATAATAATAATAATAACACAGCTACTTACCAAACAGGCTGAAAGCAAATACATGTTTAATTTCTACAGATATCTTTCATCAGTAGACATGGCTTCCTCAATTCTCCTGATTACAACACTTAGACTGCAACGACTTTCCAGAGCTTTAACAGCAGCTCGGTGTGCGTTCTTATGCCATTTGAGCAGATTGTAAGATTGCAGAAGAGACCATCTTGCTTGATTTGACATCTTTTTAATACAACAACAACAACAACAACAAAAAGATGTCAAATCAAGCAAGATGGTCTTTTTAATAACAGAACAAAAAACAATGCCTATTTTAAAATTATGGACGGAAAAATATTTTAAAACAATTGCAAATCAGCTGAAGATATACCTCGGCAATAGACAATGGGGGTCGCAGAAGAGCACAAGTTTTCCTGAAGAGATTTTCATCGTTTTCACCACCCTCAGCTTCACCATAGATAAGAGCTTCAGCAGCAATACCAGAAAAAAGCACCATACAGTACCTAATGCGTTTTGCGCAGGATCAATAATCACTAAGCTGCCTGATATTGATGATGATGATGATGATGAGACATTGTAATTAATGGAAGTCGGGTATATTACCGCATAAGAAAGTAAATGATTGGCATGAAAAACAATTACCCGGAGTCATACTCACCTGTCAAAGGCAATACCATCTAGTCGTCCTTCAGCTAGGTCATTAGAAATTTTCTCATCCCAAAATTGTGTTCCAGCCTAAAATATAATTAACTTGTCATTCCCATACTAACAAGTTTAAATTATTATGAAAATACATCCATGGGAATCATAGGCTATAGTTAGCCTTCCCCCTGATTTCAGCATATTGTGTTCTTTACAACTGATCCGAACAGAAAAAAGTACCGAAGCATAGAGGCATGAAATATACATACATATTAGCATACGTGTATAGAATCTATCCGCCTCTCCAAATTTAGCTGCTTTGGTATGGCGAACAACAACTGAATGAAACTTGACACACACACAACCCAATTACCTGCCCTTGAATGCCCATTTGGACGGCGACAATTGGGTCTATAATGACTCCCCGAATTGGACAGCCCATTAAGTACGCTGCAAGTTAGTAAAACAAATCATTAGAATAGGATCCCCTTTTTCTACCTTATGATTACGTGACTGTACTAGAATGCTTATTGAGGAAAAGAATGTAGTTTGGAGAAAAAGAGGTATTTACTAAGATAAGTAGTAGTACATAATCAACACCCCAAGGAAAACACTTGGCCAGCACCAAAACCAGAATTAGAGGCTTACCTGTTAGGAGATGCCCTGCTTCATGAACCAGGATCCGACGTCTGTTTGGAGGCCAGTAACTCGATAATTGAGCTAAACAGCAACCACCAAGGAAGGTAGAATCTACAAATGCTAGTCCCAATACTGCTGCAAGATTGGGCCTAATATCAATGTCTTTGGACAGAAGAAAAGATGTACTGCCAAGGAATGCGATCATAGCAAGACTTGAACTTCCAGATAGACCCCACTTTTTTGGAGCAAATTTTGAAGCTGCATAGAAGGTTATAAGAAAGAGAAGGAATAAATTGTTAGAATTGGATTCAGTGCAGCAATTATATAGATATTTTTCTTTTTGTAAGTAACAGAAAAATATAATACAAAATCAAATGAAAAGAATGACACAAGGCTAGAGAAGAAGATTTATTCTAGAAGGCTTGAAGTGCAAAACAAAAATAAAAACCAAAATTACAGCAGTCACACGTCAAGTACCCCTCAATTCCTGTCAACCAAAGAAAAAGAAAAGTGATATGTCCTTTACAAAGGACAATGCAAAAAGTCCTGCTACTTGTAACACCCCGCATACTTCCTCGTTCTCTTCTAACTTCTCAAAACTCCTCCAAATTCTTTCGAGCCCAACCTAGCAACAAATAAAAAAATTCAGCATTTCCAATTTCCTATCGTTATTGGAGTTGCTGATACTACAACATGAGAACTATACACCAGATCTTGAACACTGCCTTACACTTACAGAGCAAAATTAAATGACTAAAACTCTCCATATCTTCTTTCCTAAGACACCGAGAAGGAAAATTATCCACAAAGTTTCCTTCTCTGCCACACTTCAGGCATATTAACCTCACCAAGCACCAATAGCCAAGAAAAAACCTGAACTTTGATGGGGAACAAGAGCATTCAAAATGAAACTACAAGGTTCGAAATGGTGGCACAACTAATTTATGATCTGAATAAAGGGAAGTACAATTGAAGAGTTAAATTGAAGAGCATGGGCACTTTTCTCACACCAAGTTTAAGGAATTGGAAACTTCTAGAAGAAAGTGAGTACATAATACGATAACAACGCATAACTCCAAAGAAACGTCAGAGAAGAGATTTATAATTAGGGATTGGTAGAAATGACCATAGAGGAAAAGATTTTAGAAGCACCTTCTAAACCAGTTGAATCCTTCAATACTGTTGGTGTGACATTTCTTGATCCCTCCAATACTGAAACAGATGAAAAATGCGGCAAAACATTAAGATGAAAGTATAAGCATTAAATTTAAGACGACAGGAATCAATTGCATGCAATGCATGTATGATAATTTCCAGAATTGAACTCTGAAATGCTACAAAACTTGGCGGAGAAACAATGTAATGAATTTGCACAACACAACTTGTTTTGTTACAAAATTCATTGACTTCACAACCTATAAAGAAAACATTCAATATGTTGAAACCCAGGTGCCTATTTGAGCATAAATTTTAAAGATTTGTTCTTGGGTGCAATTTTTAGTTAGATACATGGTGATAACCTATAAGGGTTTGATCAAAGCAATCCCCAATCACGCAATATAAAGAGACTAAGACAAACATAATGTACAATCCCAACCATTTTTTAAGCTCAATATAGGATAACATGAAATATATTTCTCTTTTGCTTGCTTCTCCAATTCACACTACTTTATAAGGTAGGACATGCACACCCACAATCCATGGTTGGCCGTTAGTTACTTCACACCTGTGCTTTTGTTTACTGTGATCTAAGGTATGCCCTAATGGAACACTTCATAAGAATTAAGAACAAAGAAACTAAGCTAATATTATTGTAGAAAATAAGAGTAATCCGGTTAAGTGGCTTAGAGATAAGATAGGGAAGTAGTTTATACTTTCAGTTTTTAAAGAAGATCTCTTGAGATAAGGATCTTATCTAAATCCCTTTTGCCGTGGGATCTTATTTCCGGTTTCCTATAGGGTGTTCTCCTATAAATACTGTAACTCCTTGTATAGAAATTAATCAATAAAGGATCTTATTCTCTGCCCTAAAACTTCATGGTATCAGAGCCGAAAAATACCTTCTTAATCCATGGCTGAAACGGCCATCACAGAAGAAGGCAGATCCTCAGCATCCTCTAGGGCAGGAGATTCTAATCGTGGTGAACCAGATCGAACCACCATGGCACAAGGAGGAGACTCGACTCAATTTTCATTCCAATTGACTCTCCACAAACTGAACGGGAAGAACTACCTCGAATGGGCACAATCGGTGAAGTTGGCCATTGATGGAAGGGGAAAACTCGGTCATTTGAATGGAGAAGTGAAGAAGCTTGGAGATGGGGATCCGAAACTAAGGGCATGGAGGTCAGAAAATTCGTTAGTGACTGCATGGTTAATTAACTCTATGGAACCAACTATAGGTAAGCCCTATCTTTTCCTTCCCACTGCAAAAGACGTATGGGATGCAATGAGAGAAACCTATTCCGATCTTGAGAATTCCTCACAAATTTTTGAATTAAAAACCAAGTTGTGGAAATCCAAACAAGGTGAGCGTGAGGTTACCATTTATTATAATGAGATGGTGTATCTATGGCAAGAATTAGATCAATGCTATAATGATGAGTGGGATTGCCCGATGGATAGAGTTAGATTTATGAAAAAGGAAGAAAGTGATCGGGTGTACCTTTTTTTGGCTGGTTTGGACCGAGTCTATGATGAGATTAGGTCTAGGATTCTTGGAAAAAATCCCCTACCAACTCTTCGGGAGGCGTTTTCTGAAATTAGAAGAGAGGAGACTAGGAGGAAAGTTATGATGAAGACCGAGGAGGATAACAAACCAGGGGCTGCTGTGACCGATAATTCAGCCCTTGTGTTAATGAGGAATGACTCAGATAATGACAGGAAGAAGAAGCCCTGGTGGACCACTGCAAAAAACATTGGCATACGAGGGAAAATTGCTGGAAGATCTACGAAAAACCGCAAAACTGGAAGAAAAAAGGTGCTGATTCCAGGGGCTTCTCAGCTCAAGCAACTAGTGAAGATTAGGGGCAGCAAGGTACTTCTGAAGGGCTGTCTTTCACAAAGGAACAATTAGAGCAGCTGCACAACCTCTTTCAGTCTTCACACTTCCGAGTAAACCAATCAAACCCCTCATGTTCTTTTGTCAAAACAGGTAATCTTGCCTCAGCCTTCCTCAGTGTTAATCCCAAACAAAACAGCTCCTGGATCATAGATTCAGGAGCCACTGATCACATGACAGGATGCTCCCAATTTTTTTCAACTTATACTCCATGTGCAGGGAATAGGTAGATTAGAATTGCTAATGGTTCCCTTTCCGCAATTGCTGGAACAGGGACTGTCAAAATTTCCAATTATATAACCTTGCATGATGTACTCCATGTTCCAAAACTCTCTTGCAACCTTGTATCTGTCAGTCAGATAACAAGTTCTCTTAATTGTCGTGTTATTTTTGACTCTTCTCGGTGTGAGTTTCAGGACATGGTCTCGGGAAGGACGATTGGCAGTGCTAGAGAAAGTGGAGGTCTCTATTTCCTTGAAGATGGAACCGAATCAGGACACCTAGTTACAAACTCTTGTTTCAACTCTATTTCCGTTTCTAATAATGTTATGATTTGGCATTATAGGTTAGGGCATCCTAGTTTTTATTACTTAAAACATTTGTTACTTGATTTATTTAGAAATAAAAGTCCATCTTCTTTCAAATGTGAGATTTGTGAACTAGCTAAGCATCATCGTTCTTCCTTTCCCGCTAGACCATATCAAGCATCAAAACCGTTTTTATTAATTCATAGTGATGTTTGGGGACCATCTCGAGCCTCAACAATGTATGGAAAAAAATGGTTTGTTAGCTTTATAGATGATCACACACGACTCACTTGGGTATACTTATTAAGGGACAAGTCTGAAGTAAAAGAGATATTTCAGGTATTTTATACAATGATTGAAACACAATTTCAAGAGAAAATAAAAGTGTTTAGGAGTGATAATGGGAGAGAATACTTTAATGAAATATTGGGAGGATATTTTTCAGAAAAAGGCATAATACATCAAAGTTCATGTTCTGATACACCCCAACAGAATGGCATAGCAGAAAGGAAAAATAAACACCTCCTAGAAGTCACGAGAGCATTATTATTTACTAATGGTGTTACTAAGTACCTTTGGGGAGAGGCTCTCCTAACTGCCACATACCTCATAAACCGCATGCCTACCAAAGTTTTAGATTATAAAACACCCCTAAGTGTCTTCAAGAACACTTTCCCTGCCTCTAAGTTGACTACAGATTTACCTTTGAGAGTGTTTGGGTGTAGTGCATTTGTCCATATACACAACCAAAATAGGGGAAAGTTAGATCATCGCGCTAGAAAGTGCATATTTGTAGGCTATGCTCCGAACCAAAGAGGATATAAGTGCTATGACGTGAGCTCAAAAAAATTGTTTGTCACGATGGATGTTACCTTCTTTGAGTCTCAACCATTTTTTAGTACTCATCTTCAGGGGGAGAGCTTAAGGGAAGATCTGAACTTTGAAATATAAACTGAAATTGAAACTGCAAGAAGCCCAAACTTCCTAATAAATACAGGCTTAGGTGATGTGAGTAATGAAAATTTGAATCCTGAGTCTATAGAGTCATCTCATAACATTAATAAAGATGAAAATAGGGAACAAACAGGAACACAAAAACTGCTGGTTTACAGGAGGAAGAACTGGAAGCAAGGAATAGAGACTGAAACTAGTCAACACTGCCAAGAGCCTGAACCACAGATCAGTCCGGATCCCACACCACAGAATATTCCCGAATCAGGTATTCCTCACACTCTATCTACTGCTGACCTTCCTATTGCTAAGCGCAAAGGGGTCCGAAGTTGTGCAAAATATCCTATGTCAAACTTTGTGTCCTACAAAAATCTGTCACCTATTTTCTCTGCCTTTACCTCACAATTGTCTAGTGTGGAAACTCCAAAGAATGTGCAGGATGCTCTAAAGGTTCCTGAATGGAAGGAAGCTGTTCTCGAGGAAATGAAAGCCCTTGAAAAGAATGGAACTTGAGAAGTGATAGAACTGTCAAAGGGAAAGAAGACTGTTGGCTGTAAATGGGTGTTCACAACAAAGTACAAATCAGATGGATCTCTGGAAAGATACAAGGCTCGCCTATTAGCAAAAGGGTTCACTCAAACATATGGGATTGACTACCTTGAAACCTTTGCACCAGTGGCAAAGCTCAATACTATCAGGGTACTCCTATCACTTGCAGCCAACTTAGATTGGCCACTACAGCAACTAGATGTGAAGAATGCGTTCCTTAATGGCGATTTGGATGAAGAAGTCTACATGGATCCACCGCCAGGATTTGAAGAAAAATATGGAACCCAGGTATGCAAGCTAAAAAAATCTCTGTATGGTCTAAAACAATCCCCAAGAGCTTGGTTCGAGAGATTCACTCAATTTGTGAGAAGACAGGGATATAATCAAGGGCAAGCAGATCACACGATGTTCACAAGACACTCCAATGGAAAAGTAGTTGTTCTTATAGTGTATGTGGATGACATCATCCTTACTGGGGATGATACTGTTGAGATGAATCGTTTAAAGCAAAGTCTGGCCTCCGAATTTGAGATTAAGGACCTAGGCTCACTAAAATACTTCCTTGGTATGGAAGTAGCCAGGTCGAGAAAAGGAGTCACAATTTCACAAAGAAAATATGTGATTGATCTTCTTAAAGAGACCGGGATGAGTGGATGTCGCCCTGCAGAAACACCAGTTGATCCAAATCAGAAGTTTGGAAACAAAGAAGGAAGACAGGTGGATATAACTCAGTACCAAAGACTAGTCGGAAAGCTAATCTACTTATCACATACTCGACCAGATATAGCATTCGCTGTCAGCCTAGTGAGCCAATTTATGCATTCTCCCCATGAAGAACATCTAGAAGCAGCCTACCGCATCCTGAGGTACTTGAAGAGTTCACCGGGAAAAGGACTGTTCTTTGAGAAGAATGAACGACGAGGTATTAAAGCTTACACAGACGCAGATTGGGCGGGATCTACATCAGATAGAAGGTCTACATCTGGCTACTACACATTTGTATGGGGAAACCTAGTTACTTGGAGGAGCAAGAAACAAAACGTAGTGGCTCGAAGCAGTGCAGAAGCAGAATACAGATCAATGGCACAAGGGATCTGTGAGATGATATGGCTTAAACGGATTCTGGAAGAACTGAGAAGACCTATGACAATGCCTATGAAACTGTTCTGTGACAACAAAGCAGCAATCAGCATCGCCCACAATCCAGTCCAACATGATAGAACTAAACATGTTGAGATTGATCGACATTTTATAAAAGAGAAGATTGAAGCCGGTGCCATCTGCTTGCCATTTGTTCCAACCTCACAACAAGTAGCCGATGTTCTTACTAAAGGATTATTTAGATCAAACTTCGAGTTTCTCATTAGCAAGTTGGACATGATAGATATCTATGCACCAACTTGAGGGAGAGTGTAGAAAATAAGAGTAATCCGGTTAAGAGGCTTAGAGATAAGATAGGGAAGTAGTTTATACTTTCAGTTTTTAAAGAAGATCTCTTGAGATAAGGATCTTATCTAAATCCCTTTTGCCGTGGGATATTATTTCCGGTTTCCTATAGGGTGTTCTCCTATAAATACTGTAACTCCTTGTATAGAAATTAATCAATAAAGGATCTTATTCTCTGCCCTAAAACTTCAATTATAAAGGAAATGAGCAGGTTAGGAAGGATTATATAGATAGGAAAAGGGTTCTTAACAAGTCCCATACACACGATTTTTCTGTAAAACCTGAAAGAGAAAAACTAAGACATGGTATGAGTCTGTCCGAGTAAAAGCTTCCGAGTTCAAACTAACTTAACATAATAATTTTAGCCTTTAATATGTTTTAAGCCTATTCAAATAAATAATATTTGAACAGACAATTGTCAATTGTTTATCCCACATAAAAGGAAAGCGCTAGAATTAAAATATTTAATTTTAACTCACCTCCTAACTACCTTTAAGTTTTGTTCTTATAAATCAAACAAATAGACCAATAGCTTCATCCAAAACAAAAAAAAAAAAAAAAAAAAATCCCACAAGAATTTTGAAAAAAAAAAAAAAAAAAAAAAAAGAAAAGAAAGATTACCAATGTTCCTGAATTTTCCGAAATTGGGTAAGAAGCCTCTATCCTTGAGAAACTTATAAGCATTCCCAACGAGCCTCATATCATCAGCATTCAAGCACGTGTCCAAAACCTCCCAATCCCTCTGAAACCCAGAATTAGAAATCCCCAACTCACCAAACCGAGACGACCCAAGACGGAGCTCTTTTTCTTCTTGGTCTTTGGTTTCCATGGATTTCAAGAACCTGAGAGCCCCAGCAAGGTCCTTGCGCTTCACGGCCTCCTCGTACTCTTTCCATTCGCGAAGAGCCGATCTCACAACGCCAAGGCGAGGAGGCCTGCGAGTTGGCGAGAGAAAAGATGAAAGTTTGGGAGAAAATGTGGTGGATAAGATTGAGAGAGTTGTTTGAGGGAGAGCTCCAAGGTTAAGGGAAGCAAAATCCATCCCAGAGAGAGAGAGGGAGAGAGAGAGAGCAGTGAGATGAAATTGCTGCAGAGTAATTAGTAGAGTAACAAAAAGATAAAAATAATAATAATAATACATCGACCTTATTTATTTTATTAATTTATTAATAATAATAATACATCGATTTTATTTATTTTATTAATTTAAATTTTTATAATAAAAAATTTTAAAAAAATATCACATTTAATTTATTTATTATAATAAAAAACTCTTAAAAATAAAATTAAAAGCGAAAAGAAGAATGTGTTTGAGAAACATCCTACTAAAATTAAAAATAAAAACGTTTTTATATTTTTCCTAAAAATTGATCTGTTTCTGAAAACAGATTAAAGTCGTTTTCATTTTTTCCGTTTTCATTTTCTCCAGCTCACCTCCATCTCTCTCGCCATTCTCAGATCTCCCTCCTCGCCGCTCTCGGATCTCCCTCTTGTCATTCTCTTCTTTCAACTATCTCTCTCTCTCCCTCACTCTCTCACATTCTCCTCCCCTCTCTCTCTCTAACTCCTACGATTTTTACCTCCTTTCTCCCTGAGAGACTCAAATCGAAGCTCAAACAGAGGGTTTCCACTTCATATGTCATTAGTATTCCTAATTTTAAAAGGATTCAAGGAAATTTGAAGGTCTTTCTCAACATTTGTGGAATCTAAGGTAGGATTCACTTGCTATGTTTCTAAATATCTCTTGCAGCCTATTTGGGTTTTTGGTTAGGGCTTCAAACTGATTTGACAATTGATTTGTGGAAAGTAAAGGTGTTGGAAGGTTTTTTTTTGTTCACTTCGTCGACAAACCTCCACAGCTCCTCCCAAATCAACCAAGGTATGCGTTTCAATACTGGTGATTTGGTTCACTCTTGAAGGTGTTTAACTTATTCTCTGGTTGACTTGATTTTTAGCTAATTGTTTCTGTTTTGTATATTTCCAGTCGTTGTGTTTGTAAGGTACAAAAAAAATTGAAAGAATCACATTACAAACCATTCAGGGATCTAACTAACATTAGAAAAGAGATATAACCCAAATAATAAGAGCTGGAAGATTCCAAGTCTAGACATGCTAAGAGTGGAAATAGCTAGTTTACGGTTTGTGCAACAGGACTTGAGGCCTTGATTAAATAGTTTTATCATAATGCCTTGTTCAATTGAAAAAGAACCAAAGAGAAAGGAAAAGCTAAACAAAATTTGTTTAGGTTCGAATGCTATTACATGTTTTTAAAAATATTAAACCAAATGGTGTTTCAATTTTTTTTATACTGAAAATAATTTCTGAATAAAACTACTAAATGCATTTTCAAAAACGATTCATGTCTGAGATTGAAAACGTTTTCATTTTCTTTTTCATACAGAAAATAAAATCATTTTAGAACGGGTTCCAAACGCGTCCATCACATTTTAACTCAAATTAAAAACTCAAATCTGCGAAATAAATGAGACCTTAATTTGCGTCTCTTTAGGTCTGTCTATGCTAACCGTTTTTTTTTTTTTTTTTTTTTTTTTTTTTTTTTTTTGTCTCCTTTTTGATGGAAGGCCAATCTAATTTTTGAAAGTGCCCAAAAATATTTTCAAAAATTTGCAATAAATAACATCAATGTGAAACTTTAACATATTTTTGAGCGATGAAATATTAACAACTTAGCTTTTTTGATAAATATTGGGCGTAATAATTTATTTATTTAAAAAGTATATATATCTATGAGTAAATATGATATTTATTTTGATTTTTTGAAAATAGACTATTTACTCAGAATTATATCAACAATATATTATTTTCTTTTTATCCCTAATAATTATAGGAATTTCAGAAGAAAAAAATCCTTTCAACATTGATTTTTACTATATATTTACAGCAGTAAAATAAACTATACCTCCTAGAGTTAATTTATAAATTCATCCCTCTATTTTTGAAAACTACAATGATTACCTTATATTATCAATATTTTATGAAATAATTATATTCTAAAACCCTTTGATTTATCAAAGTGGTAAACTGGGATGCACTTATTTGGATGATACTAAGTAGGAACCAATAATTTTTAGAAAGTACTAGTTAGAGAGCACGTACTATGCAGATATAATAGTGATAATATAATAGTGATTTACATTTGACTCCACAAAATATAATAGTGATTGAATCCCTCGCCCAAATGAAAGAATAAACAAATAATCTCGCATGTAGAAGTTGAAGTGACAAACAATTCCGCTAAAATTAGGAAAGCAAAAACCCTTAACTTGCCACGTTAGAAAGCTCCTCGCTCTTGGCTTAACAGATAAGGGCAACCTTTATCCACTATTCACAACAATATTCCACTTGATTGAACACTATATTTCATCACATTTAAGACTCATTTAGTTCGTTAATTCGAGTTTTTAATTCAAGTTGAAATGTAACTATATGTGAGAGCTTTTTACTATAGTAAAAAGTTAAATGTGACTGTTTTTGAGAACTTTTTATTATAATAAAACTAAAATTTTAAATTTGAATCAATGAAATGAACGGAACCTTTATTTGGATTTGAGTGAGGCCAACATGATCTCTTATATCATATATATATATATATATGTGTGTGTGTGTGTGTGTGTATGTATATCAAAAATAATTAAGTAACTTTATTTACCTTTTTGAATAAGGATTATCTTTTGTCACACCATTTTACTCGAACGTAATATGTCAACCCTTATCCAAGGCTTGACTGTGCAATAAATTCTATGATATTTTATTATGTCCTGATTTGATTGGGTCAAATGATATTAATTACCTTTGCTAATAATGAATGACCTTGTTCATCTATAAATAGCTCTTAACCGCAATAAAGTAACACACAAGAATAAGCATTCCATACTTTTACCATACCAATATTTCTGAACAACCTATCATGGAGAGATCTTCAAGATTGGTTGATTTAGCTTTGCTATTTCTTATTGCATTTGGTAATGTTCAAGATATATCTTTCTCTTACAATTTTTATTCAATTTTTAACTACTATACGCTTTCTTACTAATTAAAAAAAAAAAAAAAAAAATTCAGGTTCTCAAAAGTTTGAAGGTGAAGCAAGAAATGTAGTGAACATTCCATGCAAAACTGTGAACGATTGCTTTGATGTAACCAAGTGTATTTGTGGCTATCTCAACTTGTGCATGTGTCACGGTGAACAAGTATTTGGCGCTGAAGATTTGGAGACTACTCACTTCGAAGCACAAAAAGAAGTGCTCAACAAAAACTAGCTAGGTGTCAGGCATATATATATATATATATGCGCGGGCCTATAAATAATAAGAATACAAATTAAGATTTTTACCGAACTTTGTTCACTAAGTAGAAGTTCGTTGGCTAGTATTTTTCATTAGTGTGGAAAATGCTTTACTTAGCAGGCGCAAATTGGTAATTTAGTTTGTAACTTCGTATGTGCAATACTATCATTGAAATATATATATATATATATATATTTTATACAAGGGGAATAAAAAAATGCCCACCACATTTAAATGGGGTTCAAAATAACTCAAACTCTTAACATATGGTTGGGGTGGAGAGACTTATGACAAGATGCTCCTTCATTCGTCACTATCATTAAAATAATAACATAAACTAATGATGATAGTTTAGGGTACGACTTTATCCCTACTATCTTAGCTTAGTTGGCAACCTATTTTGCCCTTCGAAGGAAAAAAAAATATTGTTATCATATCTCCCACCAAAAAAGGCAGCATATATAGAATTGTGTTCTCTTTTCAAACATAAGACAGCATTTTTTGAGAGCTTTTATAAAAGTTGTTCGATTTAATGGTGGTTTTGTTAGAAATCTACGTTGAATACCTATAGTTTCTTGTCTTACTAAATAGCTCATGATTTAAAAATTCGAAAGAAAAACCCTAACCCGTTTTTGCTCAAACTTATCGCTATCGTTCTTTCTATTTATAGAATTCGTGTGCTGTACCATGGCTTCAAATCCAACTTTCGTTTTCATTCCATAAAGTTCTATCTCTTTTGTTATCAAACTTTTACCTTAGTTGAAATGTGACGCCATAGAAACAATGTAGCTGGGTCGATGACGTATGTCAGCGAAATCAAACAAATTAAACTGCAAGGCCATTTTATATTTTCAACTTATAGACAACAGACTACGCACCTAGACAGTGCATTAAGGCCAAAGATCATACCGTATAAGGACCAATTTAGTAGTGTTGTAGATTTAAAAAAAAAAAATTGTTATTAGTTGTGTTAAAAAAAATAGTTGTTTTAAAAAGTAACTGAGTATTTAATAAACTGTAATTATATAAGTATTGATTCTAGGAGTATTATGGGTATTATAAAAATTTTATTAATTGTACTTCAAGATGATTGTCGTATAGTCTAAAAATTAAAGTTGTCTTTAAACATCTTCTAATTTTGATTATAAATTCCTCAAAAATTCTTTAAGAATCATTTTTTATGGTTTTTATCAAACACAAATTTCAACTGTAGATGGTTAGAAAATTAATTTTGAGCTTCAAGAATTACTACCAAACCTACCCTAAGACTGAGTGAAGACTTCTTGTGATTATGCGAATATAATTGTAATAGTATGCATGCGTGTGGAACATTAAATAAACGCCTTGTGGATAAGATATCGATCATATTCATATATGAATTTTTCAAGCCCTATAAATAGGACTAGATTAATTAGCACGGGAAAGGTATGCTCATCTTATTTTCGAAACTACTTTATGCCTTTCTCAAGTGATTTTTTATTTTGAGTGTCAGAAAGTTTTCCTTTATAAGTACCCTAAATTCTCAAATTAAGTTGGTGAAAGATTGAAGCTAATAATTATTGTGACAAGAAAGGGACTATATACTCATTCGCCTAATTTCATGTAATAATTTACCTCTCAGAGTCTCCAAAACTAATTGTATTTATTTATTTATTTTTATTTTTTATATTTAGAGTGGAGGACTTGATACATTATAGTTTTTTTTTTTTTTTTTAGAAGATGATAATTTAGTTGGGATAGACTAAGATACATTAGAGGTCTCTCTTTTAGTTCAAATAATATAAGGATTGTTTAATGAAACCTGATACAGAGCCAACTATGAACAAACTAATAACAACAAGCTCTTTGACAAGAACCATGTCCAACAACATATTTCATAACTAACCAAGACATAATATCTACTGATAACATTATAATTAGATCGCATAATAACAAACTGTAATAAATAGACATCAACGAGGCTCGCATAGTTGTTTATTCTTAGCCACTATTATGTCTAACACTAGAGGAAAAGAGGTGTTCTGCGACCAAAATATTAGTGCTTTGTGTTTTTTTTTTAACCAAATTTTTGGTCATTAGGTGGAATCTACAGCTTGGTCGCAGAAAGTTTTCTCGCGACCGAATTCTGAACATCTTCGTAATCTCTGTCGCTAAAAACCAAAGTTTGAACATCTTCTGGTTCTGCATTTTCTGAAACACGGAGATCGCTAAGCTGAGCATACATGTTGGTTATGAATGATGTTGCGTCTCTAAGAGGTTCCTCCATGGCTTCTCTAAGCTTGTTCAGGGCCATGCAATATGCATTCTACATATACATCCATCAATCAAAAGTAATTGGTTAAAATAAATAGATTTATATTATGTATGCAATGTTAGGCGAATGTAACTACAATTTAGATTTATCTCATATATGTCTTCAAAATTAGTTGTAGTTAATTATGCACCTATCACATGTGAAAAGCCAAACTTGTAATTTTTTAAAGCGCAAAGGAAGCATTCTGTGAATCAATCTATGGAAAAATGTTGCCATCTTGAATTTCAACGGTTAATGTTTGAGACTTTAAGTTGTGTCTGATCTGAGTATACAAAATAGATGTTCAGATCCATAAAGTTTGCATCCTTTTCTCCTTTTTATTGGTCGTCAGATACAGATGTCTTGGCTTTCGAGAATTCTAAGAATTAAGGACCTAGTTTCGATTGTGAGAACCTTAAAAAGTTCAATATTAATTGTAGCTAAGGAAGGCGTTGCATCCCATGTTGGTATTAGCAACCTATATATCGTCATGACGATCATTCGAGTGTTGAATTTCCTTGGTCCTTGTGGCCTGCGAGGAATGCTTTGCTCGGAATATTTACGGGTAAAAAAAGAGTTGTTGTGTGATGCAAACTTCGATTAAATTTTTCAACAAGGAAAATATAATTCATTTTATTGGAATTTACTGGAATATGTAAAGTCATTTAAGAAACTTACAATAAAGTCATTAAGAAATACTTACAACAAAAAGAAACGTGTGAACGTGGGAGAGAGAGTAATTAAAAAGGGAATGACGGCACACATGTAAATTTATTTAAAAAGTGTGACTTATTAATAAGTGAGTTTGTTTTAAAAACTTAAGCTGATACATGTTAATGTGGCATCTGAAAAAGAGTCTATATTAGAGTTTGTATTTAGTATTTTTCTATTAAACAGAGAAAATAGTACAAATTACAAATAGTGAGAGGTGGGATGTAGATCTTACCATAAATTTATCCAGCTCAGTAGAAGTGGGAATTGTAGAGCCAGCATTGATGAACTTGCTGTTATTATCTTCGTCTAATAATGAAGTTTCCGTGACAAGTTCGTCAATCTCACCTAAACCCACCTGACAAAACATATCACATAATTAATTACTTGTCAGACCACGATTAGAAGCATAAAATATGTCTAGATTTTCCATCAGTAATCTGGCGTTGAAAGTAACTAGAGATTCTTATTTTCGCTTTATCGTTATTAATTTTTTGTTATTTTCTTTTCTTTTCTTTCCTTCTTTCTTTCTTTCTTTCTTTTTTTCTTCCTTTTTTTCTCTTTTGCAATTTTGATCAGTCGAGTGATCTCGAGTTTGAATCCTCCTCCCCTTATTATTATAATTATTAGTCAGATAACGACACTAACGACCTTAACCATATTTTCCAACTCTGACAGCATTTTTTTTTTGGTAATTAACACATAATTAGTAACCGCCATAATTTGGTTTAATTGTTAAATCAACAAATTTTAGTATTCATCTCTCGTGAGTTTTCACTTAATTAATTCTCCAATTGATAAAATCTACCGCTGCCAAAAATTGTCGCTATATAGATGATGAGTAAATTGATAGGATCTCCCATACATTCAAGATTCAATATGATAGAAATTGATAAATACAATTAATTTGCTATTATACCTCAGAGTTGACATATTATCCGAGTGGTGTGGAGAAATACTACAATCAAATATTCCATTATCTCTTCGATCATTATTTATGATTATTCCATTATCCCTTCGATCATTTCGTATGTTTGCTCATAAACAATTACCAAACGCTGACCAATTCTAACAATGATCGAACAAGATGATCGATGATCTAATTTCATTATTATCAGCTTAATTAGTTCCTAATTATTTTTTTTAATACATTGCTGGCTGTTTTTAGAATGTGAGTTTGGGATATCTCCCTTAACCCGACCCCGATTTCCAAGCTTTTGTATTTTTATCAAAATGTATCTATTATAAATTACCATTATAATTTCCCATGAGGGTGACTTACACATTACTCTCCATTTTTGGCTAAGACATTATTTAGGTTCTTATACATTTTTATAGCTAGCTAGACTAGAAATAGGCACTACATAAATTTTGAAAGAAAACCTGACAAAAGGGAGATCGTTAAGATGATAAAAATACCTTAAAACAGTTAGGTCGTTAAAGATGATAAAAATACCTTCAAACAGTTGTTATGTGTCTCAATCAACAGCTCAAACAAAGGATGTCCCGAAATCATCCTCTTCATCAGAACCTCTTGATCATCAATAGGATCTAATTCCTCCACACTACCATCACCATCACTAGCGCTTCCCAAAGCCCTAACAACACTAGTACTGTTCTCTCCACTGTTCTCTCCCATCTCTCTCTCTCTCTCTCTCTCTCTCTCTCTCTCTCTCTCTCTCTCTCTCTCTCCTCTCACTGCTCCTTCCTTTCTCTCTCTTTCTCTCTCACTGCTCCTTCCTTTCTCTTCATTCGCCAAAGGTGGTCTATATGATGAAGTGGCCGTAGTAGTACTGCATGAAAAGCAACCCAACGTACGTACTTTTATAATTTATTTATTTATTTATTTAACTTGAGGTTGGAGAAATATCAAAAGCTGAGCTCCCATATGCTAATTCACAGTTTTGAAACATTATTCAAATTGTCTTCTTATAGTATTTTCTCTTAGAAAAATTTTATTTTTTTTATTAATTAAACTTATAAACTCAACGGGTCATAAAACCTAACATTAAATGCAGGTGTAGATTTATCATTAGGCTAAGCCTATGATTATAATATATTTGTTTGCATACCATTACTTTGCCCACCTTATTTGGAAAGGGAAAAAAAAAAAAATTACGTGCACACATAATATGATACGATTACTACTGATCATGATCAGTATATACAAACATATATAATATCTTTATCTTCTCTCTTTCTCCTGTTGATTTTCACGGCTTTCCTTTTTTGCCCTGAAAGGTACTTCTCATGAAAAGCGTTTTCCCTCTTCGATTAAAGCAGCTTTTTGGACTCTTTCATCCCCTCCCTGATTGAATATCACCAACAACAAAAAAAAAAAAAAAAAAAAAAAGTGGCGTCAATTTCTGGGTTTCGTTGTTACTGTTTGCATGTTGCAGTTTTATACTTTGTTGCGTCATTGGCTTGGCAGATCATAAAGAAAACCGACCGTTTAGATACAGTACTTTTTGTCCATATGAAGATGATTAGATGGGGAACAGTAACTCACAGCATACCCTTTGCAGTACTGAACTGTACGGACTGTTGATACATATATATACATAAGTATATGTATATATGTAATTAAGTTTTTAGCAAATTTTGCTACTGTACTAGGTGCTTTTATTGGGGGCTTTTGAACAGTTGTGGTTAGCATTCACTGAGCAGCACTCAGTGATGCGTAACTGCATGTGTACTTCACGTGATGTTTCCTGACTCGTCAGTGTTGACAAGAAGATCATGATAAGCATGTTAGCATGGATCTTTAACGTATGCTTTTGTATATACACATACGCATGAAGACCCTTTTCATTAATAGTTGAATTTTCGCTCGAAATTAAATCAACAGGATATTATAAATAGATCGTAGGATCGAGTATTATGCTATGCAATAAGCATAATTATTTATACTTGCGTTTCTTACTTGGCGCCACAAAATCAAATAAACAAATTTGATTAGAAGTTGCAAAACCCACTATAATCTCCTTGCCAATTTCTCTATGTATAAATGCTTGTAAAAGAAGATATAACTAGGGTTTAAACAAAACAAAATGAAACAACCTAAAAAGGAAAATAAAGAAAATTGTAAGGGCATATCGTAAAACCATATATAGGCTAGGTTTGGTATCACTTTTCACTCTCAAAATCAACTTCTACTTGTAACAAAAACTGATTTTAGTATTTGGTAAATCTACTCAAAAGTGTTTTTTGAAGAATTTTTGAAGAATCTACAGCCAAAATCAGAAATAGCCCAAATGCAATTTTACCTTTTAGATTATGTAGGAATCAGTATACAGTTAATGAAACTTTCATAAAACCTAGTAATACCCTTAATGAAATTTAAAATTTACAATATTTCTAATTTAAAATTCAGACTCGTAATATAATATAATATAATGTAATGTAATAGTAATATTGTAACAAATAATATCATAATTATATTAATAACTCTAATATTATTATTTTATCATATAATATGATATTATAATATTATTCTAATTATTTTAACAATATAATATTATAATTATAATATAATTATAGGAATTGACTCCAACCGGTACCGGATTAGAGTTGCACATGTATATTTTCTTTAAAACATGTATATTTTCTCTTTGGCACATGTATATTTTCTTTTAAAACATGTATAATGTGGGGAGACACCTATAATTTGTCTAAACACCTATATACATATTTTTAGAGAAAATATACATGTGCCAAATAGGAAATATACATATTTTTAAAAGATATATATACATGTGTCATTCTAATTCAATACCGAATTAGAGACTATACCTATAATTATAATATGATATTATAATTATTATTTTATAATACTATTATATATGATATTGTATTGATATAATTATATTTATTATATTAATAATAATATAATAATATAATAGTTAAATATTAATATAATATTATAATTCTAATATTATTATCTATAGTGTTATGATTATATAATATATAAAATATAATATATTTGTTTAATATAATATAATAATGATTATATATTATAATATAGTATAATCATAATTTTTAATTATTTCAGTTATTATTTTAATAATATTATTATATTATATATCATAATTATATAATATATTATATAATAATAGTTTTTTTATTATATTAAATCTAATAATAAATATATATTATATTATAGTATAACATAATATAGTCGTAATTTTTAACTATCCATAATAATTTAAACTCATAATTTACTAAACGTTATTACACTGATTTTGAAATCAGTACAGCTATTATAATTTTAGTTTATCAAACACTCAGCTGTGTAACAGCTATTTTTCTTCTTTCAATATAACTAAAAGAAAATTTTTCAAAATCTATAGTAATATCAAACTAAGCCATAGTCTACTCCTTGAAATGAGGTCTCATAAGATCAAGCAAGGAAAATTTTTTTAAAAAAAATTAAATAAAATAAAGAGTTCATGATTATAAGTCAAAGATACCGGCAAAAGATTAACAAAAATGCTAAAAAGATCATGAGATTTGAAAAGCACAAGCTAAGCACCAAAATCAACGAAATATTTAAGTAGCGAGGGAAAGCCTTGAATTATACCGCCGATCATTTTTTTAGTTGCAGAAGGACGGAGAAGAATGCCACAAAACTAGGTTAGATGAAACTAATTAATTATCACGCGAGAAGCTTATTTATCTCCTACTAGTTAATTGCCCTCTCTAGAATTGTATATGAAACTTGGTAAGTGTCAATTTGATACTTTAATGTCTATACATTGTTAGGTGGGAAAATATTTTATAGAAAAAATTATGAGTCATGACACAAACTCTGCCTATTTAAGATATTTTCCTTTAACTTATTTAGTTTTTAGATTTTACCACTTTGACCAAGCTAGCATTTCAAGTGATCAAACTATCTTAATTTAGGGCTCGTTTAGTTTACTGATTTAAATTTTTAATTCGAATTAAGATGTGATTTTATGTAAGAGCTTTTTACTGTAACAAAAAGGATAGATGTGATTATTTCTGAGAACTTTTTACTATAACAAAACTCGAATCGGTGAAATAAACGGATTCTTATTCCTACTCTAAACTCTAATAATAATTTAAACTAAGATGTAAAGCTAATTAGCTCCATTTTCTAATTTACCTTTTAGAAGAGATCTTTTGTTTGCTTTGCTGCTGGTGTTACTTTATATGGTGGACCAATTGAGAGCAATTCCAAACTGAACAAATATTGCAGAAGCAAATTCATTTCATCATGTGTACAACTTAACAGGCCTTTATTTTTGGGCTACGGAGGAGCAGATCTGAGGGCTAGACGCTTGTTGCCAAATATCTAGAGATCTATGTTTTTATTTTGTAATTTTGTGGTTTATTGTTGGATACATATTGGTTTTGATTACTGTGGTTTTATTCATTCGATTTGCTTAGATTATTATTGAGACTTGCTTTTTTCTTCTTCTTCTTTTGAAATTACTTACGAGCTTGTGTTTGTATTTGCAACTTCTTGAATTTTTTTTAAATCTATTTATGGTGTGTTTATTGCAAATTAATCTGGTTAATCTACTAGATTTCTCTGGCAACCATGGCCGAAGAAGAATGGTGATTTTTGTTTGAAAAGTAAGAATATTCTAGTAGATTATTGTTGTTAATCTATTAGATTACTTCAGTTAGCACCAACGATCGTGTGGAATAATACCAGTGATATTTGTTGATAAGCTCAAAATAATCTGGTGGATTACATAATCCAGTATAGATTAATATTTGATGACTCTCGTTGAAGAAGAGTGGTAACATTTATTGAAAAAGTCAAAATCATCTAGTAGATTATTGGTTTTAATCTTCTAGATTACACTTCAAAGATCGACGTCAACAATCGTGCTGTAGAAACCAACTATATTTGTTGTAAAAATTGAGTGGTATGTTATTAGTGGTAATCTACCAGATTACTCTCCAACAACGGCCACCGGCAACATCTAATAAGATACCTGTGATAATCGAGTAGATTATCTTTGGTCGATGGGGGTAGTTTCAGTAAGTACGCATATAAATGATCTGTTGCCAGTCCTCTAGTGTGGCAAAAACCAAAAAGATGAATGCCACTTGCATCATTTATAATGATTTATACAACGATGAAGTTTGTCTCAATAATTGATTAAGGTTTAAAATTTTGAGGGAAAACAAATTATTCTCATTCAAAGGGCAATTTGTACCTAAAAGAAAAATAAAAAAATTTAAGGTCCGTTTGGTTTAGGGATTCGAATCATGTTATTTGAACCATTTTCGATTTACGTGTATTTTTTGTGAGAGAAATTACTGTAACGAACCACGAATCATGATTCGAATCGGGGGACGAATCCCCCAACCAAACGGACCCTTAAACGCGGCATATGTGAACAAATACGGAGTTAGAAGAAAAAGTTTTTTATTTAAATATAGAGAGAAAAAATAAAGTAGGACATGATATGAAAAACAAACATGTTAGAATTTCAAACCACAAATAAGATGTTGCATAAATTCGAAAACATATTGAAACTGTGGCATGCCACATAAATTTTTCTATCCTACTTAACTAAAATGGTATCTTGGGCTAATTAATAATTAAGAAAAGCGTCTACAAAACAATCTGTACAAGGGTTTAGTGCTAATCGTCCATATAATTGGCTCAATTACAAAAACATCCTTATCTTGGCCTTACTCAACTGGGTGGTGAGTAGTGACTAGTTTTTTCATCACATCAGTCTTACTCAACAGAGTGGGAGTGGCTTCTGACTTGGCCACTGTTTCCTTGCAATTAAAGTATGAAATTTCTTTTCTGGAAAAATGTGGAAACAAGTTGCTCTAACGTCTAACCCGATTTAATAATTCATCTACAATATTTTATCTTATCCATCCATGATATCATTTTTTTTTTGTTTCTTTTGTATATATATATACATGAATCTGTCCTAATTCCACTATATGTAAACATATATATAGGTATAAAATAATAAGTTTGTCTACGGTCTTTTTATTGAGACGGTTCTTCTAAATTAACATGTAAAAATAAAAAACGTAAAAATATAATATTGATATTAAAAAGATGCAGTACAGTCTTTTGAATAACAAATGTTACCTTGAGTGAATATTTTATCTTATCCATCCATGGTATCATTTTTTTTTTCTCCTGTGTATATCCATATATCCACTATATATAAACAAATACGTATATATGTATAAAAAAAAATAAGAACGTGACATTTCTTTTCGTTTTCGTACCTGATCATATACCTAACCTTCCATTATTTATGTATTTTTGTTTTGTTTTTTGTTTTTTCACCAAGATGTCCACTGATATAATGAAGCGACTTTCTATTAATAGAAACGGACTTGAAATATTTTAATGATCAGATGCATTGGATATAATGAGTACTGAAGCGTGCGAATTATCAATATTATCCTTCCTGAAGACTTTTAAGAAAATTGAAAGCTTGCTAGCTCTTCACCAATCAAATTCTCTAAAGAGAAAATGTGTGGCAATACTAGATACCACATATGATGAAAGTAGTATATTCAAGTGGAGCCCAAACAAAGAACCAAGAGCCAAAACATTAATAATAATAATAATAATAATAATAATAATAATAATAATAATAATAATAATAATTTATTATTATCGGACGCCCAACATATATAAGCATGCGCCCGCACACAATAACAGTGGAAAATCTTTTGAGAACCTTTACGGTGGAACTCTAAAAACATTTCTATTGATGGAACTTTCAGTTTAAACCGTTGGTTTAATTTTTTAATAGTTAAATCTGTATAAAAAATAATTTTATGCAGTGCGTTATAAATTTTTATGTGAATCTTCACATATCTTATTTTACCGTTAAAAATTTAAACTAATAGATGAAATTATGTGGAAGTTTTTAAGATGTTCCACAAAATTTGCCAAATCTTTTTTAAGAAATAAAAATAATGGAAAATCTGGTCAATGCATATAGTCACAAAAGGTCTCCACGATCAACCAGGAAAATTAATACATGGCAAATATATTGAATAAATAAAAAATAGGTTAGTTAATTTTTCCGAACTAATACATCATAAGGAAAAAAAAAAAAAAAAAAAAAAAAAAAAAAAAGGTTCACCACAAGAAACCGGTTTTTTTGCTGACCACAGGTATTAAGAATATTTAAGCTTTCACTCATATATATATATATATATATATATATATATCATAAAAGTTTCTTTTTGCACATATTTTTACTTTATTTTTTAGAAAACTTGTGAAACTAGTTTTATAACTCTGGTTTCACATTTGTTTTTTTAATAATTGTTTTATCGTCAATTGAAACGCAACTGTGAAATGGTAATTTCGTAATGAATATTTATATGGGTGATTAAAATAATATTTTGTCATAACGTATCAGAAATCAGAATAGATAGTAGGGAGATTTCAATTTTAAATATGGTAATTATATGGAAATGATGATATAGGTATTGCAAATTATTCAGTATTATACATAGACCATAAGACCAACGATCTCTAGCCTAGCAAAGTGAGAGATTGGAGTTTATATTGCATGTGTATTTTATTTATAAGGCACCCTAGAGAGGTGGAATAGGTTAGAAATGGAAAAATTGAAGTGTGCTAGCATCACATGTGTGGTAATCCTATTGTTAGAATCTCTACGTTTTATGATCCACATTAGGAGTGTTTAATTTAGAATTAGAATGTTCACAATACATATTTATGATATGTGATTAAAATTGCTCATAATTTATCATAATAGATAATGGGAAGATTTCAATTAAATAATATATGGTAACTATAAAGGATTGATGATAATAGTTGCAAATCTGTGTATTCCCCTCTATAGGCTCTAAGGCACTCTCTAAAGGAGGCAGGTAGCTTCCATATTTGTTATTTTTGTCATTTTCTATTTTGAAAAGGGAAACTGCATTCAAGAAAAAAGTAGGAATGCCAATCGTGTCAGTCCAATCCGTTCAAATTGGGTCTAAACGTGTTTGGATTAACCTAATTATTTATGAGAAAAAGAAAAAAATAGATCAAAACTTGAGATAAATAAAAATTAATAGGTCAATAGTTTATATAAGTTAATAAATAGGTTAAATTACTGTTTTCGTCCATAATTTGTCTGGTTATAAACCATAACTTGACAAGTTATTGTCCATAATTGTCATAACTTGTCTAGTTATGAATCATAACTTGACAAGTTTGTTCATAACTTATCTAGTTATGAACTATAACTTGACAAGTTATGACAATTTCTATAACTAAAAATTAACCTATATCCTTTCTTAAGCTTTCATATTGGTCTATTTTTTACTATTTCTCATTATTTATCATGTCATGTTGGGACTAGCCAATTTAATTTTTATGGCTTGAAATCAGTCCACTACTCATTTATATATGGGTCGCGTCCTTAACATGTTTAGGGCATGTTTGTGTTTTTATCATGCTCTCGATGTGTTTTTATCTTGTCAAATAGTATATATTTATAACAAATATAATGAAATAGGAATTGAAAACATTAAAATCTTTAAAAAAGTATCATTAATTATTATTATTATTATTATTAACTTAAACAACTATTTATAAGAATCAGTTAAATTTTCATTTTATTAACTTAACTATTATTTTTATTTTTATTAAAACTTCTTAATAAAACAAATATTTTTATGACATATAAAATATATTAATAAAATTAATTTAATACTTCATCTTTATTAATTGAGCCCTTATCATGCTTTTAATATGTTTGTGTTCATGCTCGTATTGCGCTTTTAACATGTCGTGCTCTCAACGTGCTTTGTGTATAAAAATTGCGTCAAACTCATTATAGCAATAAACAGGAAGGACTAGACTCATTTAATTGTCTGTCATATTGTGTCCTACTCACTTTTTATGAGAGTCGTGGCACACTACAAGACTCCATATATTTTTCTTCATTGTGGGTACCAATCGTATTTCTTTCCTCCATATTTTCTTACACCTAGTTTTGTGGCATTCTTCTCCATCTTTATGCAACTCAAAAATGATTAACGGTATATGCAAGCTTTCCTTAACCGCAACAAGTTCGGAGAGTAATTTTATCAAAAACCCTAAAGATTTCGTTGATCTTTGTGCTTTGCTTGTGCTTTTTAGGTCTCATGATCTTTTTGCATTTTTGTCCGTGTTTAGCACTTTTACAACTTTTAAAGTTTAATAATTATAAAAAAAAAAAAAAATTTTACATTTCAAATAACATTATACATTAGAACAAAACTAAAAATAACATACATATTATATTTTTTATGCTAAATAAACAATTGATTTTGATATTTACATTGAAGATAGTCTATAAGACTCCATATTTGTTCTTGATTATAGATAACAATCGTATTTCTTTCCTAATTTATTTTTTGTCACTTAATTACTGTTTATTAGTTAGGCTGAAAAATGTTGAAAGTCACGTGTGGTATTTGAAATTCAACCATGTCTAATTATTTGGACCTTTATTGAGCAAATCGACAGTATTAGTGATGAAATTGGACTTTATAGGTGTGCTCAATTATCATCACATCTTAGTATATGTTGCTGCCCGAAAACGCTTTGTACCATATGAACGCGACAATATTATAATAATTTCGCGTGCAGCAAAATGATTACACGTGTCCAAAAGTAGTTGGCTGGAACGGAAAGCTAATCCATATGCCGAGTGGGAATCACTCAATTTATGCTCTTTTGATCGTCCATGCAACACGTAATATCCCGTCTAATTTAATGTGTGTTTAATTTATATATTCGTATTATGATTTGAATCATAATTTATTATTTATTATAATATTTTTTTTAATAAAAAATATACATAAATTAAAAATAATTTTAAATAATAATTCTGAATTTATTAACTAAACGTCTATTTAATCACAACTTTAAGCCACTAGTTTTGGTAACATTTTTTTAGCTTCATCTTAGAGCCAACCGTTTCTTGAGCACGTTTACGATCGATGTATATAGAAAGAGTTTTCAAATTGAATTGGTAGTTACTCTTTTAAATATAAAAAATTTAATGACGTATCATAATAACAATTAAAACAAATTATTATTAAGTTTTTTTTTTTTTTTTTTTTTTTTATCAACTACTCAAGCTATCACGTATTGATAGGTACATATTAAACTAATTATTAAAACTACAGTCATTCATATTAATATTATTGCTTTATGAGTTTTGTACAATTTATATAAATAGGGAGTCAAATTTTACTGATGCATAACATTATTATAAAATATGTTTGGAATGAGAACATATGAGTGTGTGATTTTAATAGTTATTTTAATATTTATTTATTAACAAATATTATTATTTTAATTGTAAGATATTAATTTAATAATTATAATAAATTAAATAATTAATTAAAAAAATTTATAATAATTAATAATATTTATTAAATTTTTATATTTAATATTACCCATCGAACATATATCAAAATATTCTCTCTCCACCGTTCAATATATCCACAGCTATACATAGAAGTCAAAAGCCTAAAAGGATAAAGGTTCGGCTAATCAAGTTCCAGCTATATTTTTGACTGCTTGGGAAACATGATTCCTTTTGGGAAAGTTTTTGCCTTTTTGGTGGAAGAATATCATGAATAGAGCAATTAGAGATTGAGCTTTTAGACAAAATAAAGAAACAAAAAGAAAAAGGGGACTATTTTCTAAAGTTTGGTAAACATCAGGGTAGATTAACCGTGTATATAATAAAAGGAAAGGATTCTATATATGTGAGAAAGATGCTTATAGTGGCAAAAGTGAAAAATATTTAATTGTAGTGGGCGTAGTTTCGGTTTATACTATCGACTGCTGCTTTTCAAAGTCAGCCAAGAATTTAGAAGACTTCATATATACCATCCAAGTTGTTTGTTAAAGCTTAACCTACTATCTAACCTATATAGAATATGTTTCAGCCGAAAAATTAAACCTATAAATATAAATTCAGTAAATGCTAATTGTTTCCTTTGATAATAAAAGCTTCCGGACCCAAACAAATAAATAAGGATTATTCTCATTAGTGTCTCTAAATTTTAAGATCATTCTTACATTATCACTTAAATTTTAAAAAATTTTATTCCGCCTTCTAAATTTTAAATTTGTCTCATTTAAGCCATTTTATAAGAATTTATGTGAAGATCATATGGAAAAAAGAAGGGATTAAGTGCGATCATGTGGTTTTTATCTATTTGATTTTAACAGAAATTCAAATAGAAAGATCTTGTAATTGTATTACTCTTTTTAAAAAAAAAAAAATTATTTTTAACAAAAATTACAACATAAAGGGTTAAAATAGAAACAATTCAAAGTTTGAGGGTCAATGTGAGAATTTTTAAAATTTAGAGAACATAATAGAGAAATCCTAAAAAATCAGAGAGCACCAAAAATAGTACTCAAATAAGTAAATAACACCGGGACACCTTGTTAATTGAGACAACCCTAGAGTTATTTTCTCACTTCATCTCGAACTCTGTTCCATTGGATCTCCTTCTTGTAAGATTTTTTCTTTTAATCTTCATCAATGATAATATTTAGATTAATATTTTATGACTAATGATAATATTGATAAGTAAATATTAAAGTAATTATTATAACTAGATTCAAATACGTACGTACTATGTGTGTGTGTATATATGTATATTATTTGGTTTGATTGCGCCCCACTTTTAGCAGGAGCAATGTATATATAGTTTACTTTATATCTAAAGCAAAGTGATGATATTGTCTTCTCTCAAAGAACACGACCACGAAGATACGAGGATAACTAGCCAAGTGAATTGATGAACAAATCAAACAAACAAACAAAAAAAGAAGAAAAAAACAGTCTTCCCTATGCGATTTTTTTTAGGGGCAAATGAGATTTACCCCCATGCGATTTTGTGATGTGTTGTGCATACATGTGATTTGCTTTTATATTTTGGCACGCGGCTTGATCTTTAATCATGCTATTTTGTCTCTTTTTTGAAATGTGATGTAATTACGGGTTTGGATAACATGCTTATCCATGTAGAATTTTAGCAACTCCTATGCTACAAAATGATTGTCGGCATTATTGATGTCTCTAAATATTTGGTGGTTCGTAGGTTTTTTTTTTTTTTGTCTTATCGACTGAATTTATTGTTTCTGTAGCATTGCTTACATGTCGGGAAAATGTGGCATTTCAAGATGCATTTTCATGCCAAACAATTGAAAGTTTATTTAAGAACGTTATTATTCAACGCTCATTATTCTTTCATTGAAATCATAGTAATAGTTGTAAAGTGTTTGGACTTGATTTTATTTTTATTTTTATAATTTTTTTAAAAAAATTAAAAATATTTTTAAAATGGTGTTTGATATAATAAAAATAAAAAATAAAAACAAAAATAATTTTTTATTTTAGTGTAAAATGAAAAAAAAATAAAAAATGATTTATAGTCTTTTTATTTTTTATTTTTGTTTTTTTCTTTTTTCAAATATAGAGAAAGATATATATTAATAGATTTTTTATACTGAAAATAATTTTAAAATAAAATTACTAAACACATTTTTAAAAATAATTTTTCTTTGAGATTGAAAAAGATTTTATTTTCATTTTATATAAAAAATAAAATCATTTTAAAATAATTTTAAACGCTTCTAATAAATTTTCTACTCCATTAAAGAAAATATTAAAAATTGTAGTAAATGACATTTTATTAAAAATATATGAGAGAAAAGAGGGAAGGCGATTATGTGACAGTTCTAAAGAGGAAAAGGAACATGGGGTGCTTTTGAAAATTTTATATCTAATTTCTTTTTAATTAATATGCTATTAAATTTTATATACACCGCAATATTTATTATATTAATTTTTATTTCCCCTCAAATTGTACCATTTCCCTCATTTTCACTAGTTTAATCTTCCACCACATTTAAAAAGTATTCTCCTTTTTTTGTTTCTAAATATATTTTTTTTCCTTTCAGAATTCAGATTAACTGCATATAAGTTTTGGTATTCAAAACGAGTAACCTGCTCATTTTTCCACATATCAAATTCAATCTTCACCTTAATGTAAAATTACGCCAAACGCTGAAACCTTATCACACAAACCATAAAGTCTCAAATATTTCTTAATCTTCGTACACAAACTTAGAAAACTTGCATCTTTCCTCGATATGTCTATATTAAGAGCTGCAATTTGCTCTTCCTCCTTTCGCAAATTTATTATCCACCTTCTCAAATTATCTCGTAAAACTTTTCTGAATAGTTCATATTTGTTGTGTCTTGAGTTGATGGACGCGCAAATTATAAACCAATCTAGTTTAAGGGTCCGTTTAATTTGTTGATTCGAGTTAAAATGTTACTTTATGTGAGAGCATTTTACTGTAATAAAAAAGTTAGATGTGACTATTTTTTAGAGCTTTTTACTGTAACAAAACTCTAATTTTAAACTCGAATAGGTGAAATGAACATAATTTAAGTACCTACAACTTTACTAGAGAACCTTCTGAAAAAAAAAAAAAAAAAAAAAAAAAAAAAAAAAAAAGAAAGAAAGAAAGAAAGAAAGAAAAGGGCCTAGTTGGTTCCATAAGGCCATGACCAATCTATATATTTTAGGGTTAAAATGAGAGATATGGCTTAATTATATTTACAGAATTAAATATGGCCGCAGTTTGTGAACATTCTACATATGGCTTAATGTGTATATTTGATGACATTATTAACTTTGATAATGATATTATTGATGTTAATTTATTATATAAATCAATTTTAAGATATGGTAGGTATTTTCTCCCAAAATATGTGGGATTATTAACCTTCTTATTTAAATCAAATCTCTAAAATTATCTCATTTCTTGGTCAATTCAGGAGTTAAAATTTTTCGCATCTCAGAGTCATTAAGATACTAGCAACGTAATTAAAATACTAGCAACATTATAATTGAAAACAAATATATAGACAAAACCATGTTGACAAAAAAAAAAAAAAAAAAAAAAAAAAAAAAAAAAACCAGCATTACAATCATGAATATATCGTTATAAAAAACACAAGAAGAATAATTATGACACGAACACAAATAAAAGTATTTTTTACTAGATTATCATTATAATAATGAATATATCATTATATACTAACTGATGCGGATGGACATCACCCACACAAACAATATATGAATTTGAAAACGAACATTAAAAGGAATAAGATAAAGTGCGCGCATATATATAAGAAAATTCAACTCAAAGCAAAAATTCCCAAAACTAAATACATGATTTATTCCCCTTCAATCAAAGGGTGTTTTTAAATTGAAAACAAATGTAATCCAATGACAGAGAAGGGGGATGGTGTGACGTTTTTTTTTTTTTAATATAATGATTTTAAATTTACTATAATAAGTGTGTATAAATTAAATTTGACCCCTTTTAAATTAATAGTTATCTACATTTTATTGGGTCAACCATTTAGGTTTTAAAAATAAAAGGATAACGTTGTCTACTCATAACACTTTAAATCTAAAATGTCTACTATTTTGTTTAAAATATTTAATTTTATTGAGTCCATAAACATTAGTAGGTATAGTGGCTTGTCCCAAAATCTAACAATTTTAGTAGCCTAATTAAAATATTAGCTCATTTATATTAAAGGTGATATTTTGTCAGTACTAAAAGCTTGTAAGGGAAGCTAACTCTTATGTTTCCCGATTCTCAAACAAATATCTAGAATATCATGATACCAATGAGTCACAACAGTATTCAAGCATGTAGCAACACTATTAAAATTTCTTTTCCATCCATTAAAGTTAATTTATATCTAAACTCTTTTTTGTAAATTAATACCCACCACCCATGCTTATAAGTTATAAGTTGTATCTAAACTCTTTTTCAATCTTTTGACTCAATAAGTTGGTGAATGAAGGTTATATCTAAAATGTTTAAAAAATCAAAATCAAAGATTAAAAGAAGTTTGGCAATTAGCTCCATTATTCAAGGTTAGATTTTATTTTTTCTTCGCTTTTTCTTTTTTTCCCTTACAATCTTAATTTTTTTTCCTTTCTATTTCTGTGTCTAATTTAGGAAAACTTTTTTCATTCATTATGCATTAGTGATTAATATTTCAAAGTTCAAACGTAATCAAGTTATTACTCTTTTTTATATATTACTAACTACGTTATTTTAGTTAGATTTTATACTTAAATTGTAAAATAGAAACTATAATTTTCTATTAAAAAATAAGTTGGCATAATGACATATAGGTGTATAGTTTATTAAATTTATATAGTGTAGTTTATATGAGGTCTTAAAATTTATTTTTAGTTCTAAGTTATCCAAGGGCTAGGTCCTCCCAAACTCTCCTGGAATCTCCAAAGGCCGCAGTAACCCGTAGGGCGCCGAGGTAGAGTACTTGATCGTTTGACACGTGGGACACTTACCTACAAACTCCTTCACGTCACGTCGCATCCCGACCCAGTAGAAGTTGGCAGTAAGCCGAATGAAAGTTCTTTCCACGCCCGCATGACCTCCGGTAGGAGAAGCATGGAATTCTTGAAGCATAACTGTTTTCAGGGCTGAATCCTTACCTAAGAAGAACCGGTTCTTGTGCATCACTAGACCATCCTTTAATGTGAAAGAAGGATCGTCCATGACCCCGCCTTGTATCTGTCGTTGCAGTAGTATGAGGTCTTCATGCTCCTTGTTTTCTTTGCGCAAGACTTCTAGGAAGTCATATTGCCCTGAGGACAGTGCTGTCAACACCAGTGGCTGAACTGCATCATAGCGTCTGGACAGAGCATCCGCTGTTGAATTTTCTGAGCCTGCCTTGTATTCAATCGTGAAGTGGAAACCTAGCAGCTTCCTCAAGTAATGTTGTTGCTCGGGAGTTTGGATGACTTGTGTCACTATCTCGCGCAGACTTTTATGGTCGGTACGTATAATGAAATGCCTCCCAAGGAGGTACTGACGCCATTTGGTTACCGCCTCTACCACCGCTCTTAACTCCCTCAAATATGCTGAAGCCGCCATCATTCGGAGGCCCAATTTCTTGCTGTAGAAGGCCACCGGGTGCCCTTCCTGCATCAACACTCCTCCAATGCCCACATTAGAGGCGTCTGTTTCGACCACAAATGTCTTAGAAAAATCCGGTAAACATAACACCGGGGTCTCCATCATGGCCTGTTTTAACCGGTCGAACGCGGCTGTCGCCTTGGCATCCCATTTGAAATTGTATTTTTTAAGTAATTCGGTGAGAGGGGCTGCAATAGATGCATAGTGTGCTACAAACCTCCGATAGTAGCCGGTAAGCCCCAAAAACCCCCGCAACTGCTTCAAATTTTTCAGTTGAGGCCAGCTAGCCATTGCTTCAATCTTGGAGGGATCGGCACGTACCCCTTCTTTAGAGACTAGGTGTCCCAAACACTCAATGGAATTTTGAAAAAATTGGCATTTACTGCCCTTGGCGAAGAAACTGTGGGCGAGCAGGCACTGTAAAACGGTCTGTAAGTGGCTCACATGCTCCTCCAAGCTAGTGCTATAGACTAGAATGTCATCAAAAAACACAATCACGAATTTCCGCAAGTACGGCTTGAAAAGCTGATTCATGGCGGACTGAAATGTAGAGGGAGCATTTGACAGACCAAAAGGCATCACGACGAACTCGTAGTGCCCGTCATGTGTTCGGAATGCTGTCTTGTGCACATCCCGTCGATCCATCCGGATTTGGTGGTAGCCTGCTCTAAGATCTAACTTTGAGAACACCACCGCCCCTCCCAGCTCGTCCAAGAGCTCATCAATGGTCGGAATTGGAAAACGATCCTTGACGGTGATGGCGTTGAGGGCTCTATAATCGACGCAAAAGCGCCACGAGCCATCCTTCTTCTTGACCAACAACACTGGCGACGAGTAGGGACTGCTGCTGTGGCGTATGAATCCATTGTCGAGCATCTCCTTGACTATCTTCTCCATGACGTCTTTCTAGAAATACGGATAGCGATACGGCCGAACGTTTACCGGAGGCGTTCCTGGCTGCAAATGTATCCGATGGTCCACGTTCCGAATGGGTGGTAACTGTTTGGGCTCCTCAAACACGGCCCGGTATCTTCGGAGAAGTCCCTGTCCCACGCTCGGCAAAGCATCATCCAATCCGTCCACTTCCTCCGTAGTTGCTGTCGAGATGGCTCGGCCTCATCCAAAATTGCAGCCACCACGAAAACACTGCGCACCTCCCGCCATGAAGTAAGGCACTAAGTTGTGCACACGTTACTGCCGTGTGGAACCGGTCTTTGCCCTCTGTTAACTTCAACACTGCTCATTTCCCCACTGGAATTCCATGGTTAATTTGTCATGGTCATGGATACGAGGGACCCGAGTCCTCAACCACTTTGCATACCCAAAACTACATCAAGCCCCGGATAGGGAGGACATATAAATCCACCATAAAAGCGTACCCTGCAATTCTAAGGACACCCTTTGCATTGCGGTTACCTGAGAGGTCTTTTGTCCGTTGCCCATATAAACTCTAAACTTCCTAGATTCCTCCCACGGCAAGCGTAATTTCTCCACTAAAGCCTCTTGCACAAAGTTGTTGTTACTACCAGTATCCACAAGTACTTCCAAAGTCTCTGTACCTAGTCTGGCTGGAATTCGAAATATGCGAGGATTGACAGAATTAGATAAAGAGTTAAGGCTTACCTCTACATCGCCTTCCTCTGCTGTCTCAGCGGCCGTATGCGGTTCCTCCATCGTATAACTATCGTCCTCCTCCTCCTCGCCGAGCATAAGTAATACCCGGTTCTTGCATTTATGGTGAATGTGGTACTTTTAAATCCACAATTTGAAGCAAAGACCCTTCTCCCTCTTCTCCGTATTTCGCCCGTGTGAGGCGCTTGATAGGAAGCTTAGTCTCTCCTCGAGGCACCCCATTGCCTCTGGCAAAGTTGGGTTCACCGCACCCCTCGAGCCCTCGGGTCTGTCTCAAGGCGGCCCCTTGCACGCCTACCTGGGGCCTCCGTAGCGCCGATAAGCCGCCCCTTTAGCCTTCCCCACTAAATCGCCATTTCGTTCTTTTCTTCAAATAGTCAGGCTCAGCCATGGCTTCACCGAGGGTCGATGGTCATGACAAAGAAGAAGTCACGGCGGATGTCACTCTTTAGTCCCCAGATGAAGAAGTTCAGGAACATGTGTTCAGTGACACTTTATGCGCATCATAAGGCACTCAAATTCAAATACGAATTGGGCCACCGTGACTGCTTGAACGATTTTGGAAATTTTGCCCAATGGATCGTCATAAATGGAAGCGCGCCAAACCGCCATGAAGCTCAAAAATGAACCCTTCCCTAACCGCTGGTAATGCACCCCCTTTTTCCATCCACTGGAACCAAGTAGATGGTGCTCCGTCCAAATGGAATGGAACGACCGCCAGGCGTACGGCTGGTGCCACATGATGCAGAGAAAAAAATTTCTCAATCTTGTAGACCCAATCTTCGACATTAGCGCCATCAAACCGCGGAACATCCACTCGAAGGGTTTTCAAGATGAAGTTCAGATCAGTCGGTGGAGAATCAGCGGGAAATGCCCCTCCAATCGTCGGATCGCCCTCGGTAGGTCGCCGCTGGTGAATGGACGGTGACTCCGCCTCCCGGGGTGGCGAGGTGAGTGAGAAAAGACGATGCTCGGTCGTCTCCATGTCTTTGCCAAAGAAGGTGGAAAACTTGGCGAGCTGGTCGTCGGAGTGTTGTTTGAAGCTTACTTCCATGGCTTTCATCAACTCGGCGATTTCCTCGTTCCTCATGCTCAATGAAAGCCCCAGTGATACAATAATAGAAATTGTATTGATAGGCACTCTTCGAGTCAGTGCTAAACTCCAGAATTACAAGAAAATTCGTCTCAAAGCATAACTCTCCCATGGCTAGAAATCTCCTATTTATTCCCCCTTCCCTAACCGGTAATTCTTAAACAAGAAATTGAATAATGAAACATGGAAATGCGAAATGTGACGTTCTTTGGAATCGGGTTGGACGCCCGCTTTTCGCAAACACTCACGCCATCACGAAGTCGTTGTACTTGCCAGGCACCTTGCGAGCCCTAATCGCATGTGAATTCCCCTTTTCATCTTCACAGAAATCTACTGGTTTAATCCTTCCCCTGCTGCTGCCTTCTTCCAAACGACCCTCATCTAATGTCGTATGAGTTAGACTGTCCCTTTCATGGGCTTCAAGATCAGCCCACTTCTCCAGCTGCTTTCGGACCTGAGGCCCATCGAGTGTGAGGCCGGACCAGCTATCAGACATCACCCACACAAACAATATATGAATTTGAAAACGAACATTAAAAGGAATAAGATAATAAGTGCGCGCATATATATAAGAAATTCAACTTTGAGAAAAATTACCAAAACTAAATACATGATTATAAAGTCAATCCAAGGGTGTTTTTAGATTCTTAACAAATGTAATTCCAATGACAGAGCTAGGGGGGATGGTTCCCTTTTTTTTTTTTTTTTTTTTAATATAATGATTTTAAATTTACTATAATAAGTGTGTATAAATTAAATTTGACCCCTTTTAAATTAATAGTTATCTACATTTTATTGGGTCAACCATTTAGGTTTTAAAAAATAAAAGGATAACGTTGTCTACTCATAACACTTTAAATCTAAAATGTCTACTATTTTGTTTAAAATATTTAATTTTATTGAGTCCATAAACATTAGTAGGTATAGTGGCTTGTCCCAAAATCTAACAATTTTAGTAGCCTAATTAAAATATTAGCTCATTTATATTAAAGGTGATATTTTGTCAGTACTAAAAGCTTGTAAGGGAAGCTAACTCTTATGTTTCCCGATTCTCAAATAAATATCTAGAATATCATGATACCAATGAGTCACAACAGTATTCAAGCATGTAGCAACACTATTAAAATTTCTTTTCCATCCATTAAAGTTAATTTATATCTAAACTCTTTTTTGTAAATTAATACCCACCATCCATGCTTATAAGTTATAAGTTGTATCTAAACTCTTTTTCAATCTTTGACTCAATAAGTTGGTGAATGAAGGTTATATCTAAAATGTTTAAAAAATCAAAATCAAAGATTAAAAGAAGTTTGGCAATTAGCTCCATTATTCAAGGTTAGATTTTATTTTTTCTTCGCTTTTTTTCTTTTTTTCCCTTACAATCTTAATTTTTTTCCTTTTTTATTTCGTGTCTAATTTAGGAAAACTTTTTTCATTCATTATGCATTAGTGATTAATATTTCAAAGTTCAAACGTAATCAAGTTATTACTCTTTTTTATATATTACTAACTACGTTATTTTAGTTAGATTTTATACTTAAATTGTAAAATAGAAACTATAATTTTCTATTAAAAAATAAGTTGGCATAATGACATATAGGTGTATAGTTTATTAAATTTATATAGTGTAGTTTATATGAGGTCTTAACATTTATTTTTAGTTCTGAATTATATTCTTCTGTTGGAAATTAACAATTGATGCATTTTTTAAAAGAAAAAATATTCAAGATCAAACAATTTGGAGAAGATGATCAATCATCTATTCCAAATTTCAAAAATTTAGTTCCCAAGCATTCAAAAAGGTTCAAAAAATTGAAATTGAAAAAATTGATATTGCCATGACAGTGATATATTTTCCTACTTAAATACAATATTGATGCTTTTATGTGTCACATATCATGAATTAAATTTATAAAGAAAAATGGTTATATATATATATATATGTGTACATATTAGTATGATCTTGATTAAAAAATAATAATAATAAGCCACCCTTCTGATAAATCATGACTTTGTAATTCAAAAAGAAGTCATATAAGTGATATTTATAGAACTAAGTCACATTTTAATTCACTCCTAAAAAAAAGGTCAAATTGTATATTCTTATGTGGACTGAATGAGATTAAAGACTCGGGTCATAGACCACTTTATCTGGTCTGACTCGTACTTATAACTTTAAATGAGAAATATTTTTATAATTATTTTCTAAAAAAATTTATTCTTATTATTATTATTATTTTTTTTTTGCATTTTGATATATTTTATTAATTTACGGTCATCTTATCTCACATCTTCATCGCATATATATAAGAATTTCAAGGTTTATCAATAAAACAAAAAGGACTTGACTCACTTTAACATGAAGAATGTGTCCACTGTCACTCTCAGTCTCTCACCAGTATGGATCCGATGTTACATATTTGATTGGTCGAAAGTAACCTCTGAATCTGATTATAGCTACTAAGTTGTCGTTTAATTCAAATATTTAAACGACAATTCAAACAGTTTTGACACAGTATTTTTTTTTTTTTTTTTTTTTTTTACGTAAAATTTAAATTTATATTTAAACTAGTGATCCAAAAACATTATTAATCCTGAAACGAATCATGAGAGATGAAGAAAATGCATTTTTATTCTGGAACGAATCATTGATGGTTTCGTTTTGGTTTTATTGATTATCGAATTTGAAGACATCTTAACAGAAGAAGAATGGAGCTTTTCTAATAAAATAAGGGTAAAAAAAAAACCACCGATAATTTTTTATTTTCACCGGTAATTTTCTAATGTCGTTTTGTTTTTATTTGGTCGATTATTGAATTTGAACGCATTTTTTAAAAAAGAAACAGAGAAAGAAACTTTTCTAGTAGAAAAATGAATTAACCATCATTTTTTATTTTTAATTATGAAATTTATATAAAAATTTATTTATTTTACATATTTTTAAATTTTATATGATTTTAGTATATAACGGTAAAAAATTAACACTGTTATTAAACTAAACAACTCTTAAAAATAGAAAAAAAAAAAGAAAAAAAAGACATTTTTTATCTGTTAAGGATATGTGTAGTTTATAAATTTAAATTATGTGATTAAAATTATTTTTAATTTAATTTAAATCATGATGGTTCGAACCGGCTCTCATCGTCCCCAAGTTTAGCCGTCGGAATATATCCTACAAATCAGTCATAACCAAGACACGTATCTCTAGACCTCAAATATTGTCTCGACATTCAATGAACCGCAGACACGTCGCCACATGGACACCCGACAAATTAATGTTTGACACGTGTACGGTAACGTGCACTATGGATAATCTCGGACAGGGGAAGACCAGTGGGTCCCACCTCCATTTTGCCTCGTGGCGGACTTGCCAAGGGACAAGGATAAGATTGAGGAGGCCGGATCGCCTGCATTTTAGACCAAACTCAAAATGTGTCTCGACCGTTGGATTAAAAATTTCTGTCATTTTTAAACAGTTGACATTGTTTCTCGGGTTCCCACACTTTTCTGCTTTCGTTTTTGCAAGAGACAAACTTTGTTGACAAATTTATTTATTTTTTACTTAAAATAGACAAAAATATAAAATAAGAAAATAGATAAATTGTCCATTAAAAAAGAAAATTAAAAATAAATTTAGCCTACCATTTTTAAACTATTATATTTTAAAAAAAAGGAAATGTAAAATTCTTATTCTTAACTATAATATATAAATAATTACGATGTGATCTATAATTTGCACAGAATTTTACCTTAAAAAAAAAATTGCACAGAATTATCCCAAAAACAAAGTTGCCCATTGCCAGCAAATTATCTCCCACTATTTTATGTTGTCGCCTCAGTTCTATTCAGCAAAGACAGAGAGAGAGAGAGAGAGAGAGAGAGAGAGAGAATGTGCGTGCACTTATAAGATTGTTATCACTGAGAAAGCTCCATGAAAAAAGCTTCAAAATTTTAGGGTTTGCTTTAGATTTTTCAAGGTCCAATTTCTTTTCATTTCCTCCGTTATTTCCAATATTAAAAACTGCGTTTTGCACTGCCATTAGCTGGTAACATCTTAAAACTGTTCTTTCAATTTTTCTTTTTTTTGTTGTCAAGTTTAATTTTTCAAGTCATTGTTTTTGTTCTTTTTCTTTCACTTCGAATATCTGTTTCTCATCAGTGCCTAAGTTTGACAATGTCTAGTGGAGCGTTTGGTTGCTGGTATATTTCGTAGCTGTGCATGATCGGAATCTATTCCATTCCATCTCCTTTTATTGTATCTTTTACTTGGATAACGAGAAACTTACATGATTTACATATCTTTTTTCCTTTCATTGCTTTGATTGATTCACTTTTTCAAGAAAGCTTATCTTACGGCCTCCTTTTTCTTCTTCTTTTCACATTCCTGTTCCCTTATGATAGATATCTTCTATGGGTTATGAGCTAAAAAACCGTTTCTTGTTTGAACTTCCAAGTTTGTTAGGGCCTAGTTAGTTGACTTTGCTTTAATGGGGATTGTTCTTTTATGTGAGGAAGGTTGAGGAAAACTTTGATAATCTGTGGTTTTTATAGCTTGTAGAGAAAAGGAAAAATGGTGTCGAAATCTTATTCAAATCTGTTGGAGCTCGCTTCCGGCGAGGCTCCATCGTTTGGTCGTATAAGTGGGAGAATTCCTCGGATTATGACTGTTTCTGGGTTGATATCTGAAATTGATGAGGACCCTTCTGAGGGTGTTTGCTCCGATTGGTCCTCGTCGTCGATCCACCGAGACCGAATCATTATAGTTGCTAACCAGCTTCCCATTAGGGCTCAGAGAAGATTGGATTGTAGTAAGGGGTGGCTTTTCAATTGGGATGATACTTCCCTTCTACTCCAAATGAAGGATGGGTTGGGAGATGATGAGGTTGAAGTGATTTATGTAGGTTGTCTTAAGGAAGAAATTCACCCAAGTGAGCAAGATGAGGTGTCCCAAATACTTCTAGAGAGTTTTAGATGTGTTCCGACCTTTGTTCCGCCGGATCTTTTTAGCCGGTACTATCACGGGTTTTGTAAGCAGCAGTTATGGCCTCTGTTTCATTACATGCTGCCCTTGTCACCCGACCTTGGCGGCCGGTTTAACCGGTCTCTGTGGCAGGCCTATGTTTCGGTTAATAAGATTTTCGCGGATAGGATTATGGAAGTGATCAACCCGGAAGATGATTTTGTTTGGGTTCATGATTATCACCTCATGGTGCTACCAACTTTCTTGAGAAAGAGGTTTAACCGGGTGAAACTCGGGTTTTTCCTCCACAGTCCGTTTCCGTCTTCTGAAATTTACAAGACATTGCCGATTAGGGAAGAGATCTTGCGTGCCCTTTTGAATGCGGATTTAATTGGTTTCCATACGTTTGATTATGCTAGGCATTTCCTCTCTTGCTGTAGTCGAATGCTTGGTCTAACGTATGAATCCAAGCGGGGTTACATAGGCCTCGAGTACTATGGTCGGACTGTTGGTATAAAGATTCTTCCTGTTGGAATACACTTGGGTCAGCTCCAGCATGTGCTGAGCCTCCCAGAGACCGAAACCAAGGTTGCTGAGCTTATTAAACAGTTTTGTGATCAGGGCAGGATAATGATACTTGGAGTGGATGATATGGATATATTTAAGGGTATAAGTTTAAAGCTTTTGGCAATGGAGCAGTTGCTTATGCAGAATCCTGAGTGGCAGGGGAAGGTGGTTTTGGTGCAGATTGCCAATCCAGCGCGTGGCCGCGGGAAAGATGTCAAAGAAGTTCAGGCAGAGACGCACTCAACTGTTAAGCGGATTAACAAAACATTCGGGAAGCCTGGATACGAGCCTGTTGTCTTGATAAGTGAGCCACTGAAGTTTTACGAGAGAATTGCATACTATGTCGTTGCTGAGTGTTGTTTGGTTACTGCTGTCAGGGATGGAATGAATCTCATACCCTATGAATACGTAATTAGTCGCCAAGGGAATGATAAGTTGGATAAGGTTTTGGGCTTGGAATCGTCCACTCCAAAGAAGAGCATGTTGGTTGTCTCCGAGTTTATTGGCTGCTCCCCGTCGTTGAGTGGAGCAATTCGCGTGAATCCGTGGAATATCGATGCCGTGGCTGATGCTATGGATTGTGCCTTGGAGATGGCAGTGCCGGAAAAACAGCTCCGTCATGAGAAGCATTATAAATATGTTAGTACCCATCATGTTGGGTATTGGGCTCATAGTTTCCTAACGGATTTGGAGAGGACGTGTAGGGATCATGTGCGGCGGAGGTGTTGGGGTATTGGGTTCGGGTTGGGGTTTAGAGTTGTGGCATTGGATCCAAGCTTCAGAAAGCTATTAATGGAGAACATAGTTTCAGCTTATAAAAGGACAACAACCAGGGCAATCCTTCTTGATTATGATGGTACCTTAATGCCTCAGGGCCAAATCGATAAGAGCCCATCCTCTAAGAGCATTGATATCCTAAATAGCTTGTGCAGAGACTCGAATAACATGGTTTTCATCGTCAGTTCTAAAAGTCGAGAGAAACTTTCCGAATGGTTCTCTCCTTGTGAGATGATGGGAATTGGTGCTGAGCATGGCTTCTTTCTCAGGTGAATCAGTCGAATTCTAATTATTTGAATGTTTTCAGCTTATTGAAATAGATGCAAGTTCTGCTTTGGACTAAGAATTGTGTAATCTCAGGACAACACGAGATGTGGAATGGGAAACGTGTATGCCAATTGCCGACTGTAGTTGGAAGCAGATTGCGGAGCCAGTGATGAGGCTTTACACAGAAGCAACAGACGGTTCCACCATTGAAAATAAGGAGACTACGCTTTTGTGGTGTTATGAGGATGCAGATCCTGACTTCGGGTCGTGTCAGGCTAAGGAACTTCTGGATCATCTCGAAAGTGTTCTTGCCAATGAACCAGTTACCGTTAAAAGTGGGCAGAATACAGTTGAGGTTAAGCCACAGGTCTGAATCCCATTTCCCTTTAAAGTTTTAGTTTTAAGTTCACTTATCTCTCAATGCTATTGCAAATGGTGGATTTGTAGTTGTTATCTTAACAATGAGTCAGCTTTACTCAAATTTAGGCTGGTTCATTATATATGTTACATTTTCCAAATAATTTCATACCTGAGGCTGACGAAGAAATATATGAAACAAAGTTATCATGCACAAAGGCTATCTTGTATAGAACATGATAATTGAAATTTGGAAGATTTATTCCATTTTCACATTATTTTTGTTTGATCGTATTATCAATATTTGAAAATAGTTGTTTGAACTTGTAAGCCTGGATGGGATTCAGTCAGTTGACAAAAACCGAGATGCACTCAATGTCTTGTCAGTGTGCAAGAATCTTTGTTAGATAGCTTTTGCTGAAGAGGCTGCAGAATGCTTTTAGAATATCATAAGTCGGACCAGATTTCGTGTGTGATTTTCCTAGAACAACCTGATATTGTTTGCATAAATGCAGGGTGTAAGCAAGGGGCTTGTGGCGAAACGTCTGCTTTCCACCATGCAAGATAGGGGGATGACCCCCGATTTTGTTCTGTGCATAGGAGATGATCGATCAGACGAAGACATGTTTGAGGTAATCTCAAGCGCCATTGCAGGCCCTTCCATTGCCCCCGGGGCGGAAGTATTTGCGTGCACGGTGGGTCGGAAGCCCAGCAAGGCCAAATATTATCTTGACGATACGGTTGAAATTGTAAGGTTAATGCAGGGTCTAGCTTCTGTCTCGGCACAGACGTTACTACCTGGATAGACGCTTTGCAACTGTAACCATGTCAATCGTGCATGTCGATTTCACGTTATTTTCACATTTTTCAAATATCCATTCCTTTAACAATGTAAATTTTATGTTACTAAATGTGTGAGACAGGAAACTCTGTTTTTTGGTGTTTGATATTTGTAAAGCTGTAAATATGTTTGCAAATGAAACTCAGTTGTGTTTTTATTGGCACTCTTGCTTGAGAACTTAAGCCAACTATTTATTTCACTCTTTTTAGGTCATTTTTTGTAAGGCTACATGCGTATATAAAGTGCTTTAATAGTGTCAAAAGTGTTTTAAGTTGACTTTATTGATTTGTTCAGGCTATATTTGTGCATGCTTTAGTTTGGTTACAATTTTTCCTTGACAATGTTGTTGAAGTCGCATTTTGCCTAAAGCAGAAATTTCAGTCAATTATTCACCAAAAAAGACATTTCGGTCAATTTGTTCTCTTTATAAATGTAGAATGAGATCTTGTTTCACGATTTGGCTATCAGGAGACGTGCTGGTTTTTGCATTCTTGGTAGGGTCAAGACCTACTTCCAAACGGATCATTTTTGAAAAGAAAAGGAAATATTATGACAATGAAGCCAGAATTTGAACAAATATTTTTTTTTTTTTTTCTTTTTCTTTCCTACAATCATCTACTCACCTGAACGATTGTCTGCTAGCTGCACTGTACAAGTATTGTCACTAATGGTTTAGACAAAATGGTTTCAACCCTTTGAAATTTTAACCTTTTTTTTTTTTTTTTTTTTTTTTTCTCTCACGACTACTTTTCATCTCCGTCCGTTTATTTTATATATACAAACTCAAATTATGAGTATTTTTAATAAATATTCTTTAAAAATAGATAAATTAGAATTTTATTTTAATTGTTAATTCATATTTTTTTTAATTAAATTATTACATTAATAAAAAGATATTTATCAAGAATAATAGATAAAAGTTTAGATTTATGCACTTTTTAAGAGTAAATTTTTCATTTTTTTTTTTTCAAGTCATTAATTCTGTTACAGTGTTATTTCACAAAAAAATTAAATTTCAAATGTTAAAATCAAGAATCATGATTTGATTATACCTTTTAAACAGACGTTACAACTTCAAAAAAATTAGTCTAGAAATACAGCTTCGAACAATTACATATTTTTACCTTGTCAATTGTGAAAGGTTTGTACATTCAAAATATGATAGAATATGGTTGGATTAATATATATATGCTGCTATTTAAGTGCTATTTGTTACGTGTTAAGCCTTTATTCTTTGTTGTGGAGAGTACTAAAATTAAAATAAAATGACCCAAGAAAGCACACATAATCCGTAGTGATTCAATGTTAGTCAAGTATCAATCTTTTGTAAAGTTTTACTATCATGAAGAAGAGTACAAGAGAAATCGCACACTTTACGCGCCTCGAACTTTTTGTGTATATATTTATATACATATATATATATATATATATTATTTTCTATACCTCAACGCCCCCTCTCAATATAAGTAATTAGGTTCCACACCACCAAAACTTGTAATAATCAAGCATTGTTTTAAAGTTACTATACACACATGCAAAATAAATTACATCTCTTCACCTTTATGCTTCTCTGGCTTTAATAAAATTAATTGACTCGCTATCTCAAAGAGGTGAAATTTCATAAGATTTTGCATCTACTAGTAATTAATTATTTGAAGGAGTTGCATTGAAAAGCAAATTCATATTAGTCGCGCCCACAACTCTTGTCATTGGGTAAAGCATTTCTACACCTATTACGCAAGTGCTGTCGTTTAGCAAATTATTTCAATTCAAATGTAAGAATAATGCGAGCACTAGCATAACATTATTAGTGTCACTAAATATTTCAAAACATTCATTAGAATCTGAGGTTTTAATATTTCAAACTTATGAATTTTCAACGAATTTAAAAGCGTAACTACATAGGAGAGTGGAGCAAATGTTTTTGTAATTCATCAAGTTTTCTAGAATAAGTGTGGACTAGTTAGGAGAAACTAAACTTACACATTGAGTGTGTTTAGAATTAATTTTAGAATGATTTTATTTTCAATAAAAAATAAAAATGAGATTATTTTAAAAATCATTTAAGACCGATTTTAAAATTACGTTTAGTTGATTTTTTAAGAGATTATTTTGAGTATAGTAAAAAAATAAAATCATATCTATTAATTAATATATTATAATATTTTTAATAAGTACTAAAAAATAAAAATAAAAGAGTAAAAATTTTAACTGTTTTTTAATTCTTTCACAAAAATTATTTTCACTATTTTCGTTTTCATTTTTATTTTCAAAATATTTACTAATCAAACATATATACGTGAAACCCGTTTTTAAAAACGTTCAAAACACACACATTATGTTTTCATTATTATAGACTTCAAGTTCGGGCCGGACAAAATTGAGACCCGGACCAGCCCAAATCAAGAGAGGGTCAACTTTCGTGATAGACCGCAATCAATTAATAATAAATTATAGTCAATCAATGTTAGACCTATATAAAAAAAAAAAGAAAAAAGAGCCAAAAATTACGACCATATATCAAATTTTAAAAAAGTTCAAGCAAAATGACAGCATGTATCAATTTTTTTTTAAAAGGATAATTTAGTCCTTTTAAAGGTCAATAAATTTTTTACCGAATTAAATCTAATTTAAAAATATGCATTTGATGATATCAAAAACTGAAAATATAATTTTTAAATATAAACTCAAAATACAGAAAATAAAAATATACAGAGTTGTTTTTTATAACAAAACTCAGAAAAAATTAAAGCACAAATTACAACTTTATTTAAGTTCACGTTCTTTTAAGTTCTAATTTTATTCAACTTTACTCAACTTTATTCAAATTACAATCTTCAACTCAAGTTATAACTTAGATTTAACTCAAAAACTACACTCAAACCACACTCTAAAAGAACAAGCCATAAATATCCCAAAAATTTTTGGTTCCTTAATTTTCTCCTCGTTTCTTTTTTGACTGGCTTGCATGAGCACGTTCATATAGGAACATAAAAGATTGAGACTTGTCCATTGGTAAAGCACACAAAAAGGATGAAAACCTTGTAAACGAGTTTGGGATTTGACTTACGACAAAACAAAACAAAAAAAAAAAAAAAAAGGAGCATTCATCTTAAACTTGGTGGGTTCCGGATATATAGGTAAGTTTTTTTAAAAAAAAAAAAAAAAAAAAAAAGTTCTAAATGTTTTCTCTCCCAAAAATCAGAATAGCAGAGAAGTAATGAACAAGGGACAGTTATTCTAACGCAAGCAAAAAGGATTGATAAATCCAAAGTTTAGTGCTTTTTCATCTTGGACAACTCTAAATCATTCCTCACATAAATAGTCTATAAAACTGAAGTTTGTCCTGGTAATAATGCCAAATATAAAACTAGAAGACATGGACTGACAATGGCCTCCCCCTAAATTCACCAACACAAAGTTGCATGCAGTAAACAGAACTGAGGAAACAAAATAAGACTGCAATCAACAACAGGAAAGACCCGTCACCGCAATCTCCTTGCCTCTCTCTCGGACTCAAGCAAGGTGAGAATGTCACCTTCCCTCACGGGCCCCTTGACATTCCTCATGATGAACCGGTTCTGGTCATCAAGAAACTTGACTCTCACTTGAGTCACCTGACCTCTCGAGCCGGTACGGCCCATGACTTTCACAACAACAGCATGCTTCACTTGGGATTCCATTCTACAGAAGAAAATGAAAGAAGCGATTTAGGAAAACAAATCTTTTAGTTAGCCAAAAAGCCAATGTAGAATACGATAATTCTAAGCCTAGCAAGATGGTCAAAAAGTACATCTATACATTAGAGTTTCTATGATCCGATCTCAGTCCATATCCTGTAGAGACAAAAGTCTGTTATTCTCAACTATGAAAAAACTAACAAACAAACTCCAATCAGCCATTAGGTTTTTGCTATAATATGGTGAGATCTTATATCTCAAGTCTTAACAAGCGTAAAAACGTAGCAATAGTAAGTAAAATTAAACCCAACATTACTACTATAAGTTGGGTTATTTAGCCACAGAATTTCTACTGTTCTTGATACTGCAGTAGAAAATTCATAACCATGAAACAACACAGAAAATAACATTGACCCCAAGCAAGGAATGCAGACACAAATAACTACATTCCCAACAAGGTTTGCAAAAAGAACAGAATCAACCGTCCATGGAATATGGAAGCATGATTTGAGTGCACATCAGCCATTGCAGCAAAAATAGGTCTCAAATCTCGTCAACTACATAAATTATTATCGCAGAAATGGGCCTGTACATGGGTTCAGTTGGGGCGGTTTGCGGCTATTTTTGGTCCGCTCCAGAGCTTCGGGTTGAGGAAAACTGGCCCAGACGTCATACAGAAAGTGAGCAACCCAACCACTCTCACGTTGGGTTGGGTTGGATTGGGGTGGGCTCTGCGGGTTGGGCCTTATACGGGCGTCAAATAATGATGTAATGTAACGTTTTAGTTTCCTTTCAGAAAATTTTATAAGTTGTGTAAATTTACCGAGAGAGAAAATTTTACAAGTCTATTTATCTGGAAATCACACCCTGTGCAGAAAATTTATTTATGTAATGAAATTGCAGAAAACCAAAAACATTACTAAAAATCTTAACATATTTTACAAGTTATACAAGCAAGAAAATCTTTCACACACATACCTAAAATCAAGTCCATACATTGTCCAACATCCAGTATCCAAAAGCAGAGTAGTCCAACATCAAACAATATTATAAAATCAAGTCCCATAATTAGATCAAAATAAACATAAAAGAAGCCAAAATACTATAAAATAAGGCAAAAGCAAATGGAGTAACAACATCAGCAACAAGCCTATTTCAAGGGGGAAGAAAAAGTTAGCAATAAGAAATTACAACCCTTAAAGTATGATTAAGACAATGTTATTACCACATTACCAATCAACTAAACGAAAGAGAAAAAGAACAAAAAAATTACGAGTTCATAATTTTTTTGTTTAAATAGCAATCAATTCTCAGACAGACATACAGAAGACAACAATAATCATGCAAAGCCTAAATAAGAATTAAATAGAAGGCTCGATTTGAAGCTCCCAAAAAAAAAAAAAAAAGAACGAAAATCATAACCTAAAATATCAAAACACAAACAAACACAGAAACAAAAATAAAGATTATGAGATCTATGAGAAAGCCATACCCACTTGAGAAACGAAACTGAACGGCGGAGAGTGAAGGAGAGGCTCCTAGGCAGAGAGTGAACAATGGCGGCGGCGGCTGCTAAGAGAGAGAGAGAGAAATGGAGTGGGTATTAACAGAATAGCAGCGTTAGGGTTTGTTTTTGAAAAGGGTTAATAGCTCCATAGGTCCTGAACTTTTACGTACGTGACAAATGGGCCCTTGAACTAATTTAATAAGCTAAAAATATCCCTGAATTTAAATTTAAGATAATTGGCAAAAATGGTGTTTGGTCTTTATTTTTTAAATTTTGACTATATTGAAAATACCAAAATAACCTTACTTATAAAATAAAAAAATGATTAATTTCAAAAATTTCTCTCAAACTATGACCATTATAACACTTTGTCCTTCAAACTTTAAAAAATAACATTCATTCCTCTCGAACTTTGTTCCATTAACTAATTTTCCCTTTATTTTACTATGAGTGACGGAATTCGCTACATGTCAGGCACATGATTCATCTAAGAAGGGTATTATCATAAATTAACCTGCAATAACCTTTCAAAGCGTTAAAGAAAGAAAAATCAAATCTTAAACAACATAAAGATCAAAAAAAAAAAAGGACTCAGAAGACACAATATCAAAACCATAATCAAAACAATGAATCCAAGACGAAATGTAATAAGAAACTTATTGAGAAAATTAACGTTCTCAAGACTCTTGACACTGATAAGAAGAATTTCAAGCATTCCTTAAGGCGTCTTTTTTTTTTTTGGAGAAAGCAAGAGAGAATATTCAAATATCACAATTGAGATCTCACAATCTCTATCCTTTTTCATTCTACATTCAATCATAAAATGAAACAGATTCAACCCATAGCCTCAATCAAACCCAAATGAACTAGATTCAACCCAGATATACAAAAAATTTTCTTCAAATATTAAACGATTTACCTTATAATGAATGCACCCATAAAATTGTCCTTCCAGATATTTTTTCGTGTGCGATGTCTTCACTATTGATCCAACCCACATCGATGAACAACATGAGGGAAAAAAAAAAAAAAAAGAAGGAAAATGGGGAACAAAATGAGGAAAAAAAAGAAAATGGAGAACAAAATGAGGGGGAAAAAAAAAGAAAATGGGGAACAAAATAAGGAATAAAGATGGTAAATTTTTTAATAAAAATGAGAAATTATTTGATTAGGATGATATAAATGTAATTGCGTTTTCGACTCTACTAAATAAGCGACACATGATAATTTCGTTACTATTATAATAGAAGGAAAAAACTTTTAAACAAAATAAAGTTTGGAAAAAAAATAGATGTTATTTTTCAAAATTTAAAAAATAAAGTGTTATAAAAGTCATAATTTTGGAGAAATTTTTAAAATTAATTAAAAAAACTGAAAAATAAAATTTTGAACGGAGAAGGCCTATTGTTTTTTATTTCTTCTAGAAAGCTAACCGAACAAATTAACAAATAGGATAGCCATGGCCAACTTATCCCAGCCCTCTCTTCTGTCAAGTTCCGAGCCAGATCCGTTGCACGCCCAAGCCATATTCGAACCTCTGCAAGCGGTCATCGTCAAGCCTTGTTCGAGATTTTCCTCCTTTCTTTCTTGCCGTCAAGCGAACCATCGTCCATACCCTTCGATCTTGCCATTCCCATCTCTTCATCCATATCGAGCTCCTTCTAATTAATAGAAGTATTTGTGAATGAGAGTTAGAGGTAAAGAATCAACCAAGGGACAAATTGTGGAGAAAGAGGAGAGAGAAACGATGCTTGGTTTCTTGTTGGACATTTGGGCATTTTTCTTATTTGAAAAATGATTAGATTTTGTTGGAGATTGCTCTATTTGTTGAGCCTAAGGATCTAGGTTGGTCTGGGTTCGAAAAAATTTGGTGTCTTTTTTTGTTTTTTTTTTGCTAATGAAAAATCTGGGTTGGTAAAAAATTGGAAATTTTGTTGAAGTTTCTTAGTGCAAATATCTTTGGATCGATTTTGCATTCTTTTTTTAACAAGATTTTGGTTTGAAGAATTTGCTGGTCCTGCAAACAAGTTTTTGGAAATTTTTTTTTCACAATTCACACAAAAAAAGTTTCTGGATTTTACAGCAACCCTTGTCTTTTTTTTTTTTTTTTTTCTCTTTTTTTCGGATTTTTTCAATGCTATTTTGTATTAAAATATAATTATGGTTATGATTATGCTATTTTTTCCATGTTATGTATTCCGTTAAAAATTTAACGGAAAAGTCTCGCACCTAATTAAAGAGTTTAGAGAGTATTTCGTTAAAATTAAAAAAAAAAATAAAGATTAAATAATCATTTATTAAAGAATTTAAAAATCATCTGTGTCAATTATCCTTAAATTTAAATGGCAAATGATGGCTCAAATTTATTCTGAAGGGAATATTCCTTTTTGAAGTGCAATGTAGACTCGCCAAAAATTAGAAAAAAATAATTAAATAATAAAATTAATGTGAGCCGTTGGATTAAATGGCAGATTTAATCTAAGTCGTTCAATCTTCTCCTAGCAAGCAACCAAACCATTGTTTGCGCCTAGTGTCAGTCACCAGGGTAGGAGGCGATTGTGGGTCAGTGGATTTGACTTTCGGACAAAAAAATAATTGCTCAAGACAATTTGGGTCGTGAGTTGAAAATCATATAGTTTTTAATTTTATTTTAGCGTTTTTTTTAATAAAAATTTAAAGTTTAAAAAATTATTATCAAAATTAATAGTTTGAACCCTATTTAAACCTATATACGATTGAAAAGTGAATCAAGTGCAAGGCGCATGATGTAAAACGTGACTTTTAATACCAAATAACGGAAATAACTCATTTGCTTATTTATTTTAGATTCAAAAACATTTGACTCATTATTTTAGTTTGATGAACGATTTGTCACATACTAAAAAATTCAGGGATCTTTAGAGGTATTAACCCTTTAGAAAAACATAACAAGTATTTGGGCAATTCTTCAAGTTTACTAGAGATGCTTTCGTTGTGCAACATCAAGTGGTGAGGGAACCACAATTCTTTAAAAACATTAAAATAAAATAAACATGAAACTAAAAAAAAAAAAAACAATTTCCCTTCAACATATCTCTATGCAATGATTTGAAATAGTCATTGAAAGATGAAAATTAGCGTTTTGTTATAGATTTTAAGATAGTAATAATCTGTAATATGAGATTATAATATGTGAGGTGTGTTGAGAGGAAAAAAAAAGACTATCATTAGTTTTTTTTTTGAGATAAAAATTAATAATGTAATATTAAGTCTATCATACTGGTCTTTTTTTGTTATTTTGTGTGAGCATATTTTATTTAATAAGAATTTTATTTTAAAGGAGGTGTATGTAGAGAAAAAATAGGTGTGAGAATAGAATGATTAAGTTATTATTTATTGGAAGCAGTTACATTGGAAAGCATAATCATTTTACGTATATTTTTTGTGAGAGAAAATACTGTAGCGAATCACGAATCATGATTTGAATCAGGGAACGAATCCCTCTACCAAACATCAAGTGTTATTTTTCATTTTGAAGTAATAAACTTAGGTCTCGTTTGTTTTGTGAATTTGAGTATTCAATTTGAGTTGATATGTGATATTTTTTAAAAGTTTTTAACTGTAGCAGAAAAAGTTAGATGTAACATTTTTTGAGAATTTTTAACTGTAGAAACTTAAAATTAAAAAATCAAATCGGTCAAATAAATGATGTCTTAATTGTTACACATCTTAAGTAAATGCTGTCGTTTTAGCAAATTATTCCAGCTCAAATGTAAGAATGATGCAAGCAGCCAGACAAACTTTCCAAAGCATAGAATTTCAGGTTTTAATATTTCAAACTTATGAACAAACTGAATTTTCAACGAATTTAAGAACGTAACTATATAGGAGTGGAGCAAATGTTTCGCAAGTTAATAAGTTTTCTAGAACAAGTGTGGACTAATTAGGAGAAACAAAAATTATACATCATCATAATACTTTTTTTTTTTTTTTCATAAATACAAGACATGACTATTTTTTTTGTCAACATTAGTGTATTCTCTCCAATTTTTTTTTTACCCTTTTTTCAATTAAGCAATTTAGTCCGAGTTCGAATATTAAAATATAACAAAAATAATGATTCAATTACTCGTATATGTTCACCAATTATTTATTTATTTTTTAGGTATAAAAAAAATGCCTTATTAGATACTGTTTTGATCATAAAAAATCTATCAAGTTTTGCACATTTTGATTTTTTAATGTATTTGGTTAAAGTTTAACGTTTAGAAATACGTACCACTGATGGCATACTCTGTTAATAAAAAAGTCTATAATTTTATGAGAAAATAAGATAAATACTTTTTAAATGTATAAATCTAAATTTTTATTTTTTATTTTTTATTAATATCATTTTTAGTTAAATAATTATATTGGTTAAAAAATATTAATTAAGAATAAAGAGTACAAATCTAAACTCATACACTTTAAGAGTAAACTCAATAATTTTCTCTTTTTTTTTTGAAAAAATGAAAAATTTACCTTGAGAGTATAAATCTAGACGTTTTTATTCTTGATAAATATCATTTTATTAATGTAATTATTTAACTAAAAAAATTATGAATTAAAAATAAAAATAAAAATCATTATTTATATATTAAAGAATATATGTCAAAATTACTATTATTATTATTTTTTGTCCATAGCCATGTGGGCCTACGGCTGCGGCCCCCATGATGCGTTGAAATCCGCCGTGACAAAACTCAAAAGTGAGATCACACCCACTGTAACTGAATAAATTATAGTCTCGTTTATTTTATCGATTTTAATTGTCAGTTTTAGATTTTTACAGTAAAAATTTTTTAAAAAATGTCACATCTAATTTTTTCTGTTATAGTAAAAAACTCTAAAAGAATATAATATCTCAATTTGAACTAAAAACTCGAATCTGTAAAGGGAACGAGACATAATATACAAAGGGCTGAATTTGACTGTATCCAATTCTACATTCTCTTCATGTGAACACTGGAAAGTAGTAATTATTCTTCAAAGCTGTATGAACACTTAACTGCGAATGGCAAGAAAAAAAACTTGTCGTTGCTCAGCCCCTAAAACACTCCATTTGGTAAGGAGATTGTCAAAGCAGAAATCGAGCCCTCAAACTACAACAATTGGGCCCCCCCACAAAGGAATCGCATGTGACACGACACCCCATTGTATTAATTACCTTAATTTCGGAAATTCAGCAGTACAAATGTTGGAGCTCATGAACAGACGACAAGGGGATAAACCCACTTTTGTATTTCTTAGAACTTAGAAGGGACAAGGTAACGATATTTTATGTTATGACTCTTCATATACACATCACTAGCTATATGTATCAAATCACCAATTGAATTTTAACGTCGTCACTATCAAGAGCAACGTAATTGACACTCAGGCTCCATTTGGTAAGAGATGAAGAACAGAAAAATGGAATTGTCTTCTCCCTCCACCCTCTCTCTCCACCTTTCTCTTTCTTACTAAACACACCCTTAACAATTAGATGGTCGAGTTATGAGGGGCCAAATGGGGCCGCCCCATCAATTTTTTCAAAATTTAAATTTGTCCCTTTACAATTTTTTACTTTTTAATTTTTCTTTCATTAAGATTTAATGTTTTCGTATACGTCAACAAAGAGTAAGCAAGCCAAAGAATAAAGAAAAGAAGAAAAACAAAATATAAAAAAGGGTTGAAAATTGAATTTGGAAAGACGCTAGATTCGGAAAGTACTACGGTTATAATACAAAAGATTTGTTAAAGATTACAATTTTCTTTCGTGCAACTTGGAAGGAAGATGGACCATGTTAATGGTTGTAGGGGAAAAGATAAATAATTTTTAAAAATATAAAGATTGAAATTTTTATTTTTTATTATTAATTAATAATTTTTTCAATCAAATAACTATAATAACAAAAAATATTAATGAAGAATATGAGATTTAAATTTATATTTACGTATTTTTAAAGATAAATTCTACAATTTTCATATAGTTTTTAGTAATGTGAAAAGCCCAACACAATGGCTTAGTTTGGTATTATTTTTTCATCCAAAAATCAGCTTTTACTTGTAACAGAATCTAATTTTAGTGTTTGATAAATATCCTTAAAAGCGCTTTTTGAAGAATTTTTTAAAAATTTATAGTCAAAATTAGAAGCAGCCTAAAGATAACTTTAGCTTTTAGATTGTGCGACAATCAGCATAGTACAATTAATTAAACTTTCATAATACCCATAATGCCCCTAATGAAATTTAAAATTTACAATCTTTTCAATTTGAAATTTAGACTTGTAATATAATATAATATATTATAATATAATATAACATAATATAATCGTTATTTTAATTATTTTAGTTACTATTTTAATAATATTATTATATTCTATATCATAATTATACTATATATTATATAATAATATTTTTTTATTATATTAAATATAATAATAAATATATATTATATTGTAATTATATATATATATATATTATATTATAGTATAATATAATATAGTTGTAATTTTTAACTATCTACGGCAATTCAACTTCATAATTTACTAAACGCAATTACGCTGATTTTGGAACCAGTACAGCTACTATAATTATAGTTTACCAAACACTCAGTTACTTTTTATAACAGTTGCTTCATCCTTCAGCACAATTAAAAATAATTTTTTTTTAAATCTACAGAACTACCAAACTAAATCAATACCCAAAAGTAAAGCTATAGATCAATGCTAAAGGGCACACCTAAGCACATAACGCCATTTGCAGCCATGACTATATATATATATATATATATATATATATATATATATATATAGTTAGAACACGTAATCTTAGAAATATAAGACGTTTAGTTTATAAATTTAAAATCATAATTTAAAATTATTTTTAATTTATATGTATTTTTATGAGAAAAAATATTATAACGAATCATGAATTATAATTCAAACTATAACACAAATTACACAATTTATATCTCTGTGTTGACTGAACAAATGAAACTGATATAAATTTATGTAGATCCATTTTTATACACGATCCCATGGTTGAGGAGACAGTTACGTAATGCAATTGTAATAATTGGTTAGAACTCGTCAATAAGATGAGCAATTTGCCTTCTCCAGCAGAATTACTCGGGTCATTTTGCGTGCAAATAGGAGTAGAGGACATGGAATTAGTGGTTCTAAAATGATTTTATAGTTTGATTTTCTTCTTTGACCGTAGACCACCACCTCAATTGAGCAAGTACAATCTACTGAACGTACACACTTCTCGTGTAAACGGTCTTAAGGAAGTCAAATAAGGTTTGTCTGCTTTGAAAATTATCCCATACTCCATGGTACAAACAAAGGCTAGGGCCCCGCCCAATCGTTTATGGTTTGCAATTCTCTCTCTCTCTCTCTCTCTCTCTTTCTTTTTTTTCCCCTTGTTTATTCTTTTCTACGTACACACTTTTTAAAGAAGCAATAGCTCTTGAAATTTTGAAATCCATACCGACAAAAAATTAATATTAAAAGGAACATAAATTATCCTAACTAATAAAGGGATAACGAAGTAAATAGTATATTTATAAAAAAATAATAAAATAAATAGTAAATTTTAAAATTATTAAAATAAATAACAATTTATCGAATAAATATTATATTTACGATTAGAAAAAAGATTTTTTTCACGTAAAAAAAAAAATTCTTTTCTATGTAAATAAAGTTTTTAGCTATGCAACTTATTTTTTATTAGTCATAAATGAATTATTTATATAGTAAATTGTTATCTTCTTTAAATAATTTTTAAATATACTATCTATTTAATATAATTTCATAAATCTGTTAGTTACTATAATTTTCCACTAATAAACATGTTGGATGTGAATTGCGAAGCATAACATTTGTTTATTTTCTAGCCGTGCAGGTTATAAATAAGAGTTAATAAATGAAGAGAATGTTAGGGGTAAGATAGCAAATTATTAATAATATGAAGATTGAGTTTCACGGACGGGGGTATAAGATTGTCAATCCTATATCTTGATCTTAAACTTGTGTGAGGCTAAACTAATCCCAATCACATTTTAAAATAAAAACAAGTAAACATTAGATTGATTCTCATTTTCCATTCATACAAACTATGACAAGTAAAAATAACCTAAAGTATTTTGCCCCTAAACAACATACCATAAAGTTTGAATCAATGAAGAAAATATCCAAACAAGTGTTGTCCTTCTCAATACTAACTACTAAATTTCTAACGTTATTTCAGTTTTAACTTGAATTGCCGAAAAGCATTACCCATTTTGAGTGAATGGCTGGGGGGGTTATCCAATTAGTTGATTCTAAAAGCCCGATTCACATTTAATATAAAAAGACCTCATTTCTTGGGTTATTTCATTTAGTCCTTTCAATTACAGGACAATGTCATTTTTGCCTTAAAATTTTAAATTTTAATATCTTAGTTTGGGCTAGTTTGACATTTTTTTTTTTATGCATATATTTAATACCTATTTTTATCTCTATATTTAATTACAATTTTAGGGGAATTAGCTAATATATTATTATTTAATATATTTAATATTATTATTTAATATATTTATTTATTATTATTTATTTAATATATTATTATTGAATATATTTAATATTATTTATTTAATATATTTAATATTATTAAAATATTAAATATTATTTTTTACAATTGAAATATAGTTTTTAAATTATTATTCTTTTAAATTCTTTTGACGATTTTAATTAATAAAATATTAAATTATTTAAGATTATCCCCATCATCTCATTGGCCGACCTTATTTATTAGAGATTTAAAGAACTAAAAGCTATAGATTTTCAATTAATACTTGGGAATCACGTTTCTTTTTAAAGCTTGGTGAGAAAAAAAAATGATATAGTTTTGTCATAAGCATGAAAAAATGCTGCACTTTATAAATCTTTATTTAAACTTTGATTCAGGTTTCAAACGACTTATTAGAAGTGCTATCTTAGTAAGCCATATTTCGTAATTTTGACTAAAACCAAACATCAGACTCAGAGCACTTCAAGAAACAGATCAAGTTTTTCATATATAACTCTAGCTAGAACTCGAGTTTGATCAAGGCAAATGAATATTAATAGTTGAAATGTTTGGATCATTTACAAATCTTTATGAAATTATTATGTTTAGCATAATGATAATTTTTTGGGTTCATAGAAGTTCTAAAACCAAAAATCCGTTGTGTTGATTTTGATCCACATAGAATCAAGCGTACTAAGGCTTCGTTGTAGCATATCCATTTTTAGTTAATTAACGTATCATTAAAAATAAATAAATAAATAAATTGCTAGTCAATTCGATGAACTGTGAACAATGAAAAAGTTAGACCAATATAATCTCCCATCAGTGGATACTAGTTATTGCCATTTGGTTTCTTTTTGACTTCATTTGCCCGATGAGATGTGCAAAAAACGAGAACCAATGATTTACTTCAGAGATATCCAATTTTTCCTCTGATTAAAGCGGTGAAAGAAACACTACTCAATTTCCAATTGTCTTTTCTGATGAGTAGGGGTATTGATCAGTTTAACTTGACATATTTCCCACGTAATTTCCTCTCTCTATTTGTTTTGAATTGAGATAATTTCCTACGGTGGTACCACACACATTCATTAATTTTTAACACTTCTTGTACAAATAAGGTACTTTTTGTCTTGTCTCGAAACACCAGTGAAAATCTCCATTTTAATTAAACATAAGGAAGGGTTATTTTTGTAACTATATTTTTGTAGCTATCTGTCATATTATTATTATTATTATTATTTGGAGAAAGACTTTGACGTTCCATTTCATGTTATGCATAAACGCCATTAATTCGTGGAGCTCATAATCTCCACGGCAGGCCTTTTCTACACTCCAGAGGCAAAACTCAGCCGTCCTTTCGATCAAGTCAAGTATTCTTTAAATATATAAAAAAAAAATTTAAATTTTAGCAGGAAAAATAAAAATAAAATAAAAATTATGTACAATTCAACAATTTAAATTTTACTATAATTTTTAAAAATAATTACATTAAATTTTTTTATTATAATAAAAAATTTTCACATAAAATTATATCTCAATTTAAATTAAAAATTTAAATAAACCAACTAAATTGTCTGAATTTAATAGACCGGCGAAGAAGCGGTCAAAGTATGTTTAGCTCAAAAACAAGAAACATAATAATATTGAAGCTTCCTACACATTATTACTATGGTCCGTATAGCCCCACCGTTTTCTATCCTCTTCTTTACGTATCATAGAGAAATATACCAAGTCTCGTCATAATATCCTCTAAAAACCTTGAACCTTTTCTCTACTCTTCTCCAACTTCTTCATCTTCTTCTTCATCTTCATCTTCTTATTCTCACCAGAAAAAAGATCATGAGTAGTGATCAATACGTTAATATTGTGGAGAGGGTTGTGAACAGTCTTGGGAAAGGCTTCGATTTGACCTCGGATTTCAGGCTCAAATACTGCAAAGGCAAAGAGAGGCTAGTCCTGCTCAGCGACGCCGACGGGAGAGATCTCGCTGTGCCTGGCTTCGGAGCAGTCACTGGTGTTTCCCCGGACATAAAATGCGACAAAGGCGACCGGGTTCGGTACCAATCCGATATTCTCGACTTCACTCAGGTAATTTGTCCAAATAGCTCTATCCAATCCTATACTATTGCGAGTAATCCACTGGTATATTTCTAATTGTTTTTGATCTTATGGACAAATTAACTCGACAGATGTCGGAAATTTTCAACCGAAAGTCATCGGTTCAGGGGAAAATTCCGTCCGGCTTGTTCAACGCAATGTTCGGGTTCCAAAGTGGGTCTTGGGTGACTGATGCAGCCAGTGTTAAGAGCTTGGCTCTTGATGGGTGCTTCATAACTCTGTTCAGTGTTCATATCGACCGGTATCCGCTTGTTCTCTCCGACGAAGTCCGAGACGCTGTTCCTTCTACTTGGGACCCTGGTGCTCTTGCAAGGTAATTCATATATATATATATATATATATTTACTTCTTTTAACTTGTTTTTTTTTTTAAAAATGAAATAGAGTGAACAACTGGCATTAAGAAGCTGAATATTTTTTCTTTCGGCTTAACGTCATATCATATTAAAATCAATTAATGTTTTTTTTTTTTTAATTTAAAAAAGTCATTTCTCAACTATCCGGTTTTACTTGATCTGTTGGATTTAATTATTGTTTTAATTGCCTCTTTACGTGTTGACCGAATTTTGCGGGGTAAGGATCGGCTGACTCTTTGGTTCCTGTTTTATAAATGCTCAAATCAATTTTGAGTGGTCGTCTCAATACCACGAGTATTTTTATGCAGCTACAGATTTGACATCTCTTAATATTGCATATGTCATAAATCAATAATGGCAAATTTTAGTTGGACTGATAATGATATAAATTAGATTATAAAATTCCTTTAGTATAAAGAGATTGTAAGACTATAATCATAGGTGGCGATAATATGTAATGTATTGAGTATAAGAATCATGACTAATGATAATTACTTGACAGACACTATTCCATTTCGTTATTCCAACTAATTATTAATGGCCTCCCATAGAATAAATTTAAGACCAATTTACGCCACTCCATGACAGTTGTTAATAATAATAACTCTAAAATTCTTTTATCAAGTTGACTAATATCATTTAGTTTGCGTGGGAAGCACTAATTATTCCTATTGTTGTTGCCTAGTTTATTTTGCTAGTTTATACATTTTTTTTTTCATAAAAATTTAAATTTAATTTTTTTATTATAATCTTTTTTTTCACATAAATTTATTTTTTAATTTAAATTAATAAAATAAACAAGACGTGTATAAAAGTCTAGTTTGCACGACAAATAAAATTGAGTGAATTAATCCATGAGATGTCTAGAAAGATATAGCGACATAATATATATATATATATATATATATATATATATATATATATAGATAGATAGATAGATATAGGCCATAGGACTATATCTTCTAGGGTTCACACTTGGAACTTAGGCCACACCGCCATTGTCAAATCCAACCATATTCGTGGCTTTACCGTTTATGCAAGGGATATCGTTATATGAATTCGCATCCAATGTTAATGCAATAGGCCTTAAATTATAAGATGCTTATTATTATTATTATTGCATCTAAATATTATGAATATTATGTTTTCTTTCAAAAAAAAAAAAAAATTATTTCTTCATTGGAAATGATATTTTCTTAGTCATCGTTGAACATTCAAAACTTAAAAAAAAAAAAAAAAAAAAAATGAAAAAGGGCATGAATCTTCTTAATTTTTTTTTTTTTTTTTTAATGTTTTTATTTCATATTTCCAACACAGATTTGACTTAACTTCACCAATCGGCTCTATATATTTAACCCTGAAGAGTAAGGGTTGAGATGCAAAAAGTTCATGTTCCATAAGTGATCGATGTTAATTAATTACTTAAATCAAACTCACTTATTAGAATTCTATCATTTATTTCTACTTTAACTTGGGATATTACACACACGCATAATAATTAATCTTTTTCTTTTGTCGTATATTACCTATATATGCTGTTTTTTTTTTTTTTTTTTTTCTTGGAAAAAATGCTACGTTTATTTGCGAAAAAAGAATCTATCGTTTGTTCGTTCGTCCATTTCTAATTTCTTTATTTCTTTCCATTTTGAATAGAAATATTTCATCGTGGTGACATTCAAAACCATAGAGAAGGGAGACAAAAAAAATCTATTATCTATACAAAGTCAAATTACTTAAAGAAAAAGCGACGTGCTAGCCATCCATTTGTATACAATTTCTAACTTCTAACTTGAAGAATTTGACATTTCCTATTTTCCCATTCATCTTCCTTAAAAAAAAAAAAAAATAATAATAATAACATTCTTAGCAATGATATATAACATACTGACTGTATGAATGTCATTGTAATAAACTGCGAAACTCCCAGTCTTCCACTGCTTATTAATAGTCCCTTTAAAAGCTAGAGAAAATACTGATTTAGAATCATTTTTTTTATTTATGTTTTTATGAAAAAAATATTATAATAAGTCATAAATTATGATCCAAATTATGACACAAATTTTTATTTTAAATGCATAATAAAATTTAACCGTGTTTGCTGACTTAGAATTAGTCATATGTGTTTCTTTTTTTTTTTTTTTTTTTTTTTTTTTTTTTTTTTTTTTTTTTTTTTTTTTTTTTTTTTTTGGAGAATGAATTAGTCATATGTTAGTTTAACCAAAAGTCAGCATATCTCAGCATGATCTCTTTAGGCACGTCATGGATTTCTCTAGAATATAATAAGAGGAGATAATGTGAAATTACCTGACATTTCCAAGTGTAAGGAGTCTACTATACTTTAAAGGATTTTGAAAAAGAGTACAATTATATTATTTTTTACACCAGCCATTTAACGCTAGGTGGGCCACCTCCTTCCGGGCAGAATAACGTACCATACAAATAATGTATCAATTTATCATGCTTGATGATTGATTAATTGAGCTAATAAAAATTTGTGTTTTTGTTTATTAGGCGAGATAGAACATTCAAATTTAATGGTCCTTTTAATTAACACGTTAAAATAAATAATTTTGATTCTGAATTTAAATTTTATAAAAGAATCTATTGATGAAAGTTTTTTATTTTTATTTTTTATTTTTATAAGAGAACAAAATTAGAATTATGGTTTCAAGTCATAGAATTAAAAGAGGAAGATTTCAGTATTTAGATGTTTCTAGTCCATATCCGTTGAAAACACGTTGGAAAATTATAATGGCAAAAAAGTGATGGTTTTGTAACTGACCATGTTGTGTTTTATATCTTTGGGTTGTTTGGGTAATTGGTTTAAATACGTTTTCTTTTTCTGTGACAAGAAATAGGAAAAGAAAGCAAAATTGGAGTTTCTCATGTTTTTTGGTTTAGGATTTGATGTGGTTGGTTTGGTTTGGTTTGGTGAGTCACACTGTTTTTTTTCTAGGGTTTCCAATTTGTATCTTGCCACGTAATCCCACATGACTTTTAAACCCCACATTTAAGGCCTCGTTGGCTTCTTTACGGATTTGAGTTTTCAATTTGAATTGAGATGTGATATTTTTTAAGAGTTTTTAACTGTAGTAGAAAAAGTTAGATGTGACATTTTTTGAGAGTTTTTAACTGTAAAAATCTAAAATTGAAAACTCAAATTGGTGAAATAAACGAGACATAAATTTTATTATGACTTGTTCAAACTGAATTAAAGAGACAATTGTGCACTTTCTTGTGTTTATTTTTTGTGCAGTGTCTTACATTGTTATGCACACAATATGCTTGACGAATTGCCCAGCAATTGTAATTAGACAGTTGGGATGGTGCAATTGGTTGGTTTAGTCAACTTGGGAGAAATGTGAAGACAAAATTAGGACTTGTTAGAAGAATTTTTTAAACATGTATGATTTATATGATTGAACTTGTGATATTTGGCAGATTTATAGAGAAATATGGGACTCACATAGTAGTAGGATTGAGCATTGGTGGTCAAGATTTGGTGTTAGTTAAGCAAGATACATCTTCTGACTTGGGACCCTCTGAGCTCAAAACACACTTGGATGAGCTTGGAGATCAGCTCTTTAATGGAACATGTAACTTCTCTCCATTTCTCTCTAAAACCAAGGAGAACAAACACAAGGTTGACAGTTAACTCAGAAATTTGTTTAATTACTTTTTTTTTTTGGTTAAATAACTTGTTTTAGTTATATTGAATTTTTGTTATAATTTGGTTATGGTTTTTTTTTTTTTTTTTTTTTTTTTTTTTTTTTTGTGGCAGGCACCGCGGGCATTTAATGTGTTCGATCCTCGTTCCATTGCTGTTACTAGCTTCACGTCCATAAACACAAAAGATGTAGGTTTGATCATATATAACATTGAAAATTTTACTAAGTTATCGATGACAATAAGTCACGTTAACGTTAAGAAGCAGTAGTACATTTCATTTTCACAAGAGTTATTAGCACTTAACCCCTGATCTTTTCCTGCTTTGATATATTTCCCTTAAAACTTTTAATTTGGCAATTAACCCCCTTTAATGTGGTCCAAAATAATAATCCGATTTAGAATGTTGACATAAATAAGAGAGTTAATTGCCACGAATAAAAAAGTTAAAAGGAGTAATTTGTCAAAGCGTGAAAAAATATAGGAGGTAAAGTTCCAAAAATATGGAGTGCACATTAGTATTTACATGACCAATTTTAATGGTATCACCAATTTTGGTCAAATTGTATTGGCTCAACGAGTTAGATGGCTAATTGTGAAAAGTAAAAATTTAGGGAGTAATTTATTAAAATCATGAGAGGTTTAGGGGATATAAATTAAAATGGAATTAGTATTAGATGCAGAAAATAGAAATTAAAGATCCATGAAAAAAGAAAAAAGAATAGAAATGAAAGAACATGAAGGATACAAATTTACTAGTGCTGTAGGTTTTGCTTTGAGTTTTGTTAGTAAAGGTGCATAAAATGTCTCAAGTGTGTGCATATAGAGTGGCAATTTGCACATTAATGTATTAATTACAGGTGAAAATTGATAGTTATCTACCATTTTAATTTGAGTATGCCTAAACAATTGTTTTTTTTTTTTTTGGCTAATAATAGTAATTGGATTTTGAACAAGTGATCTTGGAAGTCAAAAGCTCATGTTATTTGGCATGTGCATGTGATTGTTCGAAGAGTTTTTTTTATTTTATTTTATTTTATTTTTTAAATACATGTCGATGAAAACAACTCAGCAACCAAATAAATTGTCCAAAAAATAATAGACTGATATAGATCAACATATGTGATTTTCAGGGAATTACTGTGATATGTTCAAAAAGAGGAGGGGATCCATCAACCAGTAGCCATTGCGAGTGGCTTCTAACGGTTCCATCAATGCCAGATGCAATTGATTTCGCCTTCATTCCCATCACTTCTCTTCTTAAAGGCGTTGTGGGAAAAGGCTTCTTGTCTCATGCCATCAATCTCTATCTTCGATGTAAGCCTCCAATCCTATACCTTGTTTCTTTCTTTTTCTACTAATTTTGTCCCAAGAACAAATGTGTTCAAAGGTGTTGAATTTATCTTTGTTAGGCACTCATATTACCCATCTCATTTTTCAAATAAATCTCATCGGCTTAATGCAAGGATGGAACATAGAGAAAATTGATGAACTTATTCTTAAACAACATGAGTTTGAATTTTTACTTTTTATTTTTGATACATTTCTAAATAATATAATTAGTTGACGAAGAAAGACATTAATCAAGAGTGAGAGGTACTTATGCACTTTAAAGATAAATATCCCTTAAAGTATGCGAGTCTGAATTTTTATTTCTTACTCTCAATAAATATTATTTTTAATTAAATAACTATATTAGTCAAAAAAATATTAATTAAGAAAAATAAATAAAAATTCATACTCATACTCTTTAGTTTAACAATTTTTCTATCCCCATCAACATAGGTCCAAGGAATTTGGAGCCCCATGGGCCCAACCATTAAAGCTTTTTAAAATTTTAATATTTTTACCTTTTCTTTTAATTATCTTACCCCCACCATTTTTTAAAATTTCAAACTTGATACAAAATGTGTGAAATTTTTTTATCTACATCCTTAGTTTTCGCTTTTAACTATATCCTATTACTTTTTCTTATTTTTATTTTTCTAGTATCCGTTGTTTCAAATTTAAATGCCCAAATACATATTTGAGTTAACTCAACTCCCTTAAAAGAAGTTTTCTTTTTCTTTTTTATCCCTAACTTGATGAGCTTCTTGAACATCAAATATCCATAATCAAGGAACACACACTTTTTGTTTTATATTTGAGAAAATTACAAATTCTATTTTTTTTTAAGTACTTGACTTAATAAAAGTACTCATTTTTGAAAACTCTAGTACTTAACTAGTTTAAGTTTAAAAGGTAGAAATATATAGACAAATATTTAAAGGGTAGAAATTAAAAGAGACTCTACCTGAAGGTGTATTTTTTAAAAAAATTTCCCTTTATATCTCTTTTATGGGCTTGTTCCTTATCAACCAAACATTACAAAACTTCACGTTTGGGTGCAGACAAGCCTCCTATAGCTGATTTACAGTACTTTCTAGACTTTCAATCACACAAGGCTTGGGCACCCATTTACAACGATCTTCCTCTGGGGCCCACAACAAACAGGGCTACCAAATCACAAGCAATCCGCTTCAACATCATGGGTCCCAAGTTGTATGTAAACACTAATCAGGTACTCATTGTTTTGTGCCCCAAAGAATTTTTATTGATTGTACTTCTGGTTGTGCCCAAAGAATCAAAAACTGGCATGTTATAATCATCAGGTTATTGTTGGAAAAAGGCCAGTCACTGGAATGCGCTTCTATCTTGAGGGCATGAAATCCAATAGGTACTATAAATTCCCTGCTAATTGGCTAATCTCAAGATCACTTTCAGTTCTGGGACATGGTTAGACCAAGCCGTACGTGTTGTTCATTTATAACGACTTTTCTACCGTAACCTTCGTAGGGGGTCTTTTCATTGTAATATATACAAGTGAAAAATGTGACATGAAATTATTGAATGTATCGTTGACATTGGAGAGGTGTAAGATGCATAAATTTAGCTATCTAAAAACTATGTTACACATCTCCAATGCATAATCTATGTCATGTTATGTTTTTCATTTCTACATATTAGGTTGCAGGAAATTTCCCACTGAAGAGACCGCACACATAGTATAGCCTATATACATATTCATGGATATGTTACCATCAAAATTAGGTCCTAAGAACATAAGGAGAAAAAAGCTATCTTAACTAAGTCATATGATAACACATTTGTTTTTTTTTTTTTGGGTGACACTAATGATGTTACAATGAAACTTCTCTGTTGCAGGCTAGCCATTCACCTCCAGCACCTAACAAACCGTCCAATTATGTTCCAAAACAAGATTGAAGACACAACAACGTGGCGCGGATCGGAAGACATAGCCGATCATGATCAGTACTTGGAACCTATCAACGGGAAGAAGTTCTCCCACATTTGTACAGTACCTATAAAATATGACACCCAATGGGTCACCGAGAAAAAGGCGGCTTTCATCGTCACCGGAGCTCAACTCCTTGTGAAGAAACAACAATCGAAAAGTGTTCTTCATCTTCGCCTCTTGTTCTCCAGGGTCCCGGATTGTTCTGTCGTTCAATCTAGCTGGAGGGAATGCTCTACGGCATCTTCTCAGAAGTCCGGCTTTTTCTCTGCCATAAGTATGACGTTCTCAGGTAGCAACCAAATAGTCAAAGAGAAAGAACCGGCCGTAATTGTGGATTCCGCAGTCTACCCAAAGGGGCCTCCGGTTTCCCAGCACGCCCAAAAGCTTCTCAAGTTTGTTGACACATCACAATTATGTAGTGGACCACAGGACAGTCCCGGGCATTGGTTAGTCACTGGTGCTAGATTGTACTTGGAGAAGGGCAAGATAGGTTTGCATGTAAAATTCTCCTTGTTAAACTTCTCTAAGAAAATTTGGTCATAAATCATAATCAAAGGAATAAAAAAAAAAAAAAAAAAAAATTTCTTAAACAGCTTGCGTGTTTTATATATTCAGGAAGCTAATTTCCCATGCTACATCAAGAAAGTCCATAAAAACTATATTTATAATTCTTTGTAATAGCTGATGGATACTAAGAAACGTAGGTTCGAGATTGTTGTGCTTTTGAGAAGCAATATTTACTTATATAGAAAAAGGTAAAGTAGAAGCATAAGATAGCAATCTAGCTTCTGAAAATAATCGTAAAAGTTTCAATAAGAAACTGAGAAGTATTCAGATAAAAAAAAAAAAAAAAAAAAAAAAAAAAACTGAGAACTAGTTCTACACTAAGAAAAATATGACAGTAAAGAGAGGGAGGAAAGAAATATAGAATATAGAATACCAGTTCTTCACGAGATCAATTCTTCTATAAACCTTTGTCCCACCAAAAACTATTTTCTTCACAAAAACAATATCACAGTCCTGTTGGAATAATCTCAGTAAACGACAATGCGTTTAATGACCCTCAGAAGCTGATTTCCTTACTGAATGAAATGTAGCGTTTAAGTAGAGTTATCTTATTGAAAGCATAGCCGTAGGATCGAGACATGTGGAAGCATTGGATCACATCTCTTCAGTCGGTGAAAGAATAACACACAAGGGGATCTTCGATTTGGGGCTAATCTCAGAGAAGCCTCGCGAAGAACTTAGACCTAAAGAGAGAGAGAGAAAACTGCAAAAGTGAGATCTAGATTTCCAGTGAGAGGAATTGTGTATTGTAACTGAGAAAATCAAGAGAGAAATTGAGTGTTCTTTCTTCTGGGTATTTTCTCTCGGGATATTCTTGGGGTAATTGTATTCTCTGGGTTTGTGGTATTCTTGAGACAGATTCTTGTAATCGATGAGATTTGAGGGTGTATTATTCAATTTTTGATAGTGTATCAAGTTCTTTGTGAGAGAGCTCAACGGGGACGTAAGGGATTTCATGCCCTGAACCTTGGTAAACTCTAGGTGTACTGTTACTTTTGTTTCTGTGTTCTCTATGTTGTCTTGAGTCTGGTGTTGGGTCTAATTCCAACAGTGGTATCAGAGCCGACGGTTGTATTCCCGATCGGTGGAGACTCAAGAAGTAATAGGAGATTCTTGATTAGAGAATCTTGAAGGAATTTCGCTAGGATGGGAACAACAAAATTTGAATTGGAGAAATTTGACGGTACCAAAGATTTTGGTCTATGGAGGAACAAACTGAGGGCCATTCTAGTCCAATAGAAGGTGGCCAAGGCTTTGGGAGACATGAAGGACTTCAAGGGCTCCGATGAGGACAAGATCGAGATGCAAGAGATTGCTTTTTCTACAATAATTCTCTACCTTGCCGACAATGTTCTCAGACAGATTAACGAGGAAGACACAGCCACAAAGGTATGGCTTAAATTAGAACAGTTATTCATGACAAAGTCTCTTACCAATAAAATTTATCTAAAAGAAAGTCTTTTCAGGTTCAAGATGGATACTACTAAAATGTTTGAAAAAAATCTTGACGATTTTAACAAGATTGTCATAGATTTAGCTAATATTGGTGAGAAGGTGGAAGAGAAAAATCAGGCAGTGATTCTACTGATTTCCTTACCATAATCCTTTAGGGAAGTGAAAAATGCCATAAAATATGACAGAGATAGTCTTACACTTGAAGATGTTCTATCTGCTTTGAGATCAAAGGATTTGGAACTTAAAATGGAAATGTCCTAGAGAAAAGACACTCATGGAGATGAGGGACGTTTCTCTAGGGGCAGACCCACCAAGATGGATAACAGTAAGGCCAAGCTTAGGCCTAACTTCTCACGATCAAAATCAAGATCAAATTCAAGAAAATGTTATCATTGTAACAAGGTGGGCCATATCAAGAGGTTCTGCAAGGAGTGGAAAAAGAAGCTGACGGAACATAAAGCAAATGAAGGAGATCATGCCTCTGCAAATTAGATTGATGGTTATGACAGTTCAGAAATGTTGGCAGTCACAACCAGTCAACATGAAAACAAGTGGATACTAGATTCAGGATGCACATATCATATGTGCCCTGAAAAGGCTTGGTTTAGTGATTACAAGCCTTTGGATGGAGGAAGGGTGTTAATGGGGAACAACCACACCTGCTCGGTTGTTGGAATTGGTTCAGTTATCTTGAAGTTAAACAATGGCACCACCCATGTTTTAAATAATGTTAGGCACATTCCAGAGCTCAAGAGAAACCTTGTTTCTCTAGGTGCCCTCGATGATGAAGGTTACACTTACAACGCTGAAGGTGGAACTTTGACGTTCTTAGGGGGTCTCTTGTAACTCTGAAGGGGAACAAGCAACATGGGCTGTATGAACTTCAAGGAAAAGCAGTAATTGGTATAGTTACAGCAGCAAAGGACCATTGGGGCTACAAGAGCTAAGCAAACAAGGAATGCTGGGAAAAGACAAAGTGAATCACTTGGATTTCTGTGAGTAGTGTGTTCTAGGAAAGCAGCATAAACTAAAGTTCACTTCCTCAACTTTCAGAGCAAAAGGTCCCCTTGAATATGTGCATGCCTATCTATGGGGGCCAAAAAGAGTTCCAACACATGGAGGCTGCAAGTATTTTCTTTTCTTAGTTGATGACTACTCTAGAAAGGTTTGGGTTTTTGTGTTAAAAACTAAAGATGAGTGTTTTAATAAATTCAAACAATATGGAAAGTACTTGTAGAAAACCAAACAAATAAAAATTAAAGGCTTTGAGAACAGATAATGGCATGGAATTTTGCCATGAGATCTTCACTAATCATTGCAGGGAAAATGGGATTTTAAGACATAGAACTGTGAAAAAGACACCCCAACAAAATGGGATCGCAGAAAGAATGAATAGGACTCTCATGAAGAGAGTTAGATGCATGCTATTTGGGGTAGGATTACCTAAACAATTTTTGGGAGAGGCTATTAGTATAGCCTGCTATTTAATCAATAGGTGTTCATGTAAACCTATTGATCTAAAAACCCCAGAGGAATGCTGGATAGGCAAACCTCCAAATCTAAGCAATATTAGAGTCTTTGGATGTGCTGCTTATGCACACCAAAGAGAGGGCAAGTTAGATCCTAGATCTATCTTGTGTATCTTTCTAGGCTATCATGAGGGTGTCAAAGGCTATAGGTTTTGTATTAGGGATGGTTCTAAGTTTAAAATCTTAATTAGTAGGAATGTCATCTTTAATGAACAAAATATGCCATACTTAAAGGAAAAACAAGATATTGCTATGTCCACTAACTCTGCAAGAACAGATAGCACACCTTTGCACATGAACTTTAGCTTGAGGTGGAGAAAGAACCCACAACCGATCAAAAAAATTTGCATCAAATTGAAGATCAAGCCGACACTCAAACTGAGCAAATACCTCAAGAACAACAGCCACAAAATTCAGAAGTAGTGGAAGAACATGCTGATACTGCAAGGAATCTAGATGAGTACTTACTTTCAAGAGACAGACAAAGAAGAGTCATCAAACCCCCACACAGATTCACTGCTAGCAACATGGTCGCTTATGCCCTTAATTCCATAGAAAAACTGTAGAATTTTGAGCCCAGAGACTATTCAGAGGCCATCAGTTGCCCAGATTCAGAGAAATGGAAAAAGGCCATGCGGGAGGAAATGCAATCACTCATGAAGAACAAAACTTGGACTTTAGTGGATCATCCAAAGAAGCAGAAACCAATAGATTGCAAATGGATTTTCAAGGTCAAGGAAAGAACTACCATCTCTGAGCCAAGAAAATTTAAAGCCCGACTGGTTGCAAGGGGTTTTACACAGGTTGAGGAAATTGATTATACAGAAATTTTCTCTCATGTTGTAAAATACAAAACAATAATGACTATTTTGGCACTTGTGGTACAACACAATTGGGAGCTGGAGTAGATGGATGTAAAAATAGCTTTCCTACATGGTGATCTCACTGAGACCATTTACATGAACTAGCCACCAGGTTTTGAAGTAAAAGAAAAATACTACAAAGTGTGTTTGCTCAAAAAGTCCTTATACGGATTGAAGCAATCTCCAAGACAATGGTACAAAAGATTTGACAACTTTGTGACCAATGTCAGATTCAACATAAGTGAGTATGATACCTACTTGTATTTCAAAGAGGCTGGTCCACATCAAGTAGTATATCTACTGCTCTATGTGGATGACATGCTGATCACAAGCAGCAACATGAAGACAATAAATGAGATCAAGAAAATGTTGAGTTCAGAATTTGATATGAAAGACTTGGGAGCAACAAGGAAAATTCTAGGCATAGATATCAAGAGGAACAAGAAGTAAAATAGGTTGTGTCTGTCACAGGAGAACTATTTGAAGAAGGTGGTGAAGAAGTTCTCCATGGATCAAGCAAAGGCAGTAAATTTTCCTTTAGTTGGCCATTTCAAGTTGTCATCTGATCAGTCACCAAAATCATAAGAAGACAAGGCAAACATGGTCAATGTACCTTACTCAAGTGCTATGGGGTCACTCATGTATGCTATGATCTCTACCAGACCAGATTTGGCACATGCAGTGAGTGTCCTCAGCAAATACATGTCAAATCCTGGATATGAACACTGGCAAGCCATAAAGTGGCTTTTGAAGTATGTGAATAACACGGTAAGTCATGGTCTAGTCTACAAAAAGACTCACAACCATTTCTCACTGGATGGTTTTGTAGACTCAGATTTTACTGGAGACAGGGACAGAAGACGTTCTACATTCGCCTTTATGATTACTCTAGGAGGAAACTGTGTGTGCTAGAAAGCTCAATTGCAGCCAATAGTGGCTCTTTCAAGTCTAGAAGCCGAGTATATTGCTGCAGTTGAAGGCTTCAAGGAGATCATCTAGATGCAGGGACTTCTGGCAGAACTAAAGGTGCTAAGGTTAATTCCTAATATTTACTCAAACAGCCAATCTGCTATACACTTGTGTAAGAACCTGGTTTATCATGAAAAAACAAAGCACATTGATGTATGGTTACATTTTATTAGACAAAAGGTTCAAAGAGGTGTTATAAAGTTGGAGAAGAACAGTACAAAAGATAACCCTGCTGATATGGCTACCAAGGTTGTCACTACAGGCAAGTTTAGAAAATGTTTGAACTTGCTTGGCGTTGATATAACCTAGCCCAAGTAGTCAAGCCATGACCTCACAAGGAATAGATGCACTATCCCATTGTAGTTCACTGAGATTAAGGTGGAGTTTGTTGGAATAATCTCAGTAAACGACAATGCATTTAATGACCCTCAGAAGCTAGTTTCAACGTTTAAGTAGAGTTATCTTATTGAAAGCAAAAACGTAGGATCGAGACACATGGAAGCATTGGATCACATCTCTTCAGTCGGTGAAAGAATAACACACAAGGGGATCTTCAATTTGGGGCTAATCTCAGAGAAGCCTCTCGAAGAACTTAGACCTAAGAGAGAGAGAGAGAGAAAATTGCAAAAGTGAGATCTAGATTTCCAGTGAGAGGAATCGTATATTGTAACTGAGAAAATCAAGAGAGAAATTAAGTGTTATTTCTTCTGGGTATTTTCTCTAGGGATATTTCTAGGGAAATTGTCTTCTCTGGGTTTGTGGTATTCTTGAGATAGATTCTTGTAATCGGTGAGGTCTGAGGGTGTATTATTCAAACTTTGATAGTGTATCGAGTTCTTCATGAGAGAGCTCAACGAGGACGTAAAGGATTTCATGCCCTGAACCTCAGTAAACTCTTGGTGTATTGTTACTTTTGTTTCTGTGTTCTCTATGTTGTTTTGAGTCTGGTGTTGGGTCTCGTTCCAACAAGTCCCAATAATTGGTGATGGATCAGGATTAGAATTCAGTGGGGGCACAAACAAGAATAAATTTTATAAAGTGAAAGACTTGGTAAAACTTTTATTACTTCTGAAAACAATTGTCTTTCTCAATATGCACAGCCAAATCTTCATTAGTCCATTGGTCTTTACAATATTTTACGACTAACGTAGTTCTCATACCTTGATATATTAATTGTCTCTTTCTCCTGTGTTCATGTCGTTTTTGTTTGGTTTAATAGCACCGGTGCCCCTTAAAGTTTGGAGTCATTTTCAGTTTGCCCGGACTTTTAAAACTCTTACTTTGCCTCCAAATTGTGAATTAGTTTCACTTAACCCCATTTGTTAGAATTTATGTTAAAATAAGACAAAAAAAGATTAGTTAAGTATGAATGTATGATCATGTAGTCTTTTACCATTTGTTTTTAACAGAAGTTTTAATTAGAAAGACCATGTGATTGCACTAACTACTACTTCTTCTTCTTCTTCTTCTTCTTCTTCTTTTTTATCTAGTTTTAATAGAAATTCTACGAAAGAAGTTAAGTGGGACTAATCCAAAAGTCAAGATGTAAAGTGCTGATTTTTAAAGTTTTAAAGTAAAACTGAAAATGATCTTAAAATTTAGAGATACATGTGAGAATAATGTATCCTTTCTGTTTTCTTTTAGCCTTGGCAGAGAGAGCACCCTTGATTGCTTACCTTTTGCTTCAAAGAGACTTCTACAACGAAGAACAACGGCATTCTGCAATTCCTCTATCCATCACTACGATTAATACATTTTAAAGTTAGTATAATTCGTACTGTAGTTTCGTCTACAGATTTTTGGCTAGCTTGATTCTTAGATTAGATTAAACTAGTTTACACCCTCTAAGTTAACAGCCGCTTGATTTTATCACTGTGGCCGAAAAAATGGACAGTATCACTAGTGTCTCTTAACATGACGTAGATTCGACTTTTATGTCTCCTCATTTGTGTCCCTTTTATATCCCTCTAATATCATAATACATCAATTAAAATCATGTCAATTAAAATATCATGGCACATCAACGAAAAAATAGTCATGTCAAGAAATGGGACATATGAATCCAATCTACCTAGCACTAAGACAACTCCCAATTATAAAATTTGCAAGAAGAAAAAATATGAAAAATTTGCGGAGCTTTTTGTCCTTTTGTTTAGACAATGCAAACGTGATACCTGTGTTTCCTCAGCAAGAAAAATATAAAACATATTATTGATATTAGTCAACAATGAGAATAACTTTTAAAGAATATTATCTCTTAAGTAATAAAAGTCTTGGCATGAAGCAAATTGACCTTATCTACCATGTAGTAGTTAGCATGTGCTATGTGTTCGTCAACATCTGCTGAAAAAGGAAGAGAGACCAGAGAGTAAGTTCAGAAAAGTTGAAGATGAGCAATAGCACGGCCATAACCCCTGAATCATACCCAATGAAGGGTGGAGATAGCACTTACAGCTACGATAAGAACTCCTCTTTCCAGGTTTCTATCATCATTTCTTCTTTGCTTATACCATATATATGTATGTATGTATGTGTGTGTGTGTGTGTGTGTGTGTGTGTGTGTGTGTTACATGATATAGTTGTGTGCGTTTCTATTCTTTGGTCATGTCATATAACTCTATCACTTGGAGCATGATCGCCGTCATATATATATGGTTAAATCAAGTATAGTTTTTAACCATCGGATGCAAGCATAATCATGTCACCATATTGAATAAGTACGACAATTTAGGAGAATTGACAAAGCTATGATGGTTAAAGACTACATCCTACCTAAAATAAAAGAATGATTCACTGATCATAATTGTACCTTTTGTTTGTTACTTTGTTATACGGATGTTTCTAAGCCTTTTTTTAAAATAAAAAAAAAAAACCTTTTCAAAGTGATGTTTGTAATTACTAAGAAGAAAATTTTGTAGTATAGTACACGTAGGTGACTATTATTAGTAGGATACAGTTTGAACTATCTTATATTGATTAAGCTATATTTAATTGTCATACTTTCTTAATATGATATGATTATGATATAATTAGGCGGTTTAGAGTTATTAATTCTCTCAATTTATTTCAAACCATTGGCTCATTAGTGTTTCTTTTGAGAGGCAATTAGTACTTGCTTTTCAAGGATATTAACGCATAGAAAAGTTACTCTTCAATTTTGTTTCCATCAGACCACTGATTTAGACAGTCACGTGCTCGTATGCAAAAAAAATTCAAGAATGTGCAGAAAACCTGTATTTCGAGGAAAATTGTCTCAAGAAGCTAAATTGACATCGTCATTTTTTTGGTTCTAAATCATTGCAGAAATCAGCAACAAATATTGCACAGTCTATGATCGACGAAGCAATCACAGATTATCTTGACATAAAATATTTCTCTTCAGGATCATTGAACAATAAATTCCACATAGCTGACTTGGGTTGTTCAGTTGGGCCCAACACCTTTATTTCTATGCAAAACATACTTGAAGCTGTTCAACAAAAGTACCAATCTCAACCAGGTGATCAATATCCTTATCAAATTCCAGACTTTCAAATCTTCTTCAATGATCATGTCTCCAATGATTTCAACACACTTTTCTCTTCTCTACCCCCCGAGAGGCAATACTTTGCGGCGGTGTGCCAGGGTCTTTCCACGGCCGTTTATTCCCAAATTCATCTCTCCACTTTGTGCACTCTTCATATGCAGTCCATTGGCTCTCAAAACTACCTGAGGAGTTGCTTGACAAGAACTCCCCGGCATGGAATGAAGGAAGAATTCACTATATAAATGCCGACGATGAAGTAGGCAAGGTTTATGCAGCTCAATTTGCTAAGGACATGGCAAGCTTTTTGGATGCCAGGGCTAAAGAGATAATGGTTGGAGGTATGATGGTGTTGATCATGCCTTCAACCCCAAATGATGTGCCTCATTCTAGGATTCCTTCAGGTGTGATGTTTGATCTTCTGGGGTCTTCTCTAACGGATATGGCTAAAGAAGTAAGTCCCTTTTCATCAGTTTATGGAAACATCAAATTTTGATTTCTTTGCTACGCATTTTCTATTGAGCAGTTCCAAATTTCACACAAATTTTTAGTCATATCACACTTTGTTAGATACCAAAAGTCTCGCATGGAATAATTAAAAGATGACTAGTGGGTCAAAAGCCCTTAGGTTACCCTCCTCTTACAAGCCGATTTTCCAACGATGAGTTCTACCTAATAGGTTTGTAGCAAACTTGTAGGGGTATATGTGGTTACCATACCATCGAATACGGTGACCACTGACCAGGTCGAATCTCAAAGGAGGGAACTAACCACCGAAAACTTTAGTGGTTAGGAACCGATTGAAGCTGACCAATTCTAATTAGCTTTTGGCAATTAGTTCTTGACCGATTTTGGATTTTTGTTAAACAATCTTATTCAAAATTTACTTCTTATTTTAAATTTCATTTTAGTTATTTGAATAATGAAAGTTAAAAGATCCACTAGTAAGTTTTTTCTATGTTCATAGAATAAAATTTACTAGAAAATGACCATGGATTAGTATTGCAGGAATTAATCAGTGAAGCTCTAGTGGACTCTTTCAACTTGCCTTTGTATGATGCTTCCCCAAAGGAGATGACGGAACTCATAAATCAGAACGGGTTCTTTAGTATTGTAAGAATGGAGTTAAACAATCTTTTTTCATGTTTAGATGGTCAAACAACTGGAAAGTCATGTACTATGCACCTGCGAGCTGGACTGGAAGGAATGATAAGCAAACATTTTGGAAGTGAGATTATAGACGAAGTTTTTCATAGATTTTATGAAAAAACTCAAGAGTTTTCTGAAAGGCTTGAATCAAGCTACAAGGAAGGAGCTCAACTTGTTCTTGTGCTGAAACGCAAATGAAAACAACTGATTAGACCGTTATGTGTTACTTTTTTCCAGTCAGAGACGTAGAATTTGGTGATGGCAGAGAACAATGTCTGGAGTTTTATTTGCATAATTTTTATATGTACATTTAAATCTATACATGTAACGCCGTGAAATTTTCTAATGCTTAATTAGATGTAATCATAGTTATTATTGTGTTAATTAAAATTTATAAATTGAATCCATGCTCGAATACTTAGCTTGTCGGTTCTATCTACGTGTTATCGTTCTAATCACTGTATTATTTTTCCTCACATTGTTTCATTCTAGCAAACATAATGTTAGTGTTAACCGCATGTATAATTATACTAACAGATCTAGGTTTGGGATTGTTTGTACTTTTTGACAAAAGTAATGTTTACTCATAAAGAAAAGGCTATAAGTGAAAGCATAAAAAGCATTTATATTACAAAACCAAGCTTCTAAAAAATAATCATAAACGTTTCATCAATAGATTTGAGTATTAGTTCTAGTTAAGGGAAGAATAATATGCGCGGCAAAAAGTCGGAGGAAAGAGCTATAAAATAAAGAAGCTTTCAACAAATTCTGAGCATTTTCCTTCTCTCCTTTTGCTCTCTTCTTTCTTTCATTTCTAAACCTTAATTTGGTATCACTACTATTAACGCTTTCTTTGATCCAATGGACTCTTATTCTCAATCTTCGGTCACGCCTAAATTGCACCAGCCACAAGGATCTCCTAATACAATTCCTTTCTAAAATTTCAGATCAACACTCACCAAACAATTTCCAGGTTTGAAATCCTGCCCCAACACAACAACAACTTCCTTCTCTTAGCGGATCTCACAATAAAATTAGACAGACAATTACTTCTAATGGAAAAATCAAATGCTAAATGTAATTATTACTAATGAGCTAGAGACTTCATCGAATTCACCTCAGTTAGGTATTTTTATTAGTTGATAATTTATTAGCAATCTTGTAAAAATTTAAAAAACAGGTTCAAAGATTTCGTATTAAAAAAAAGATTCAAAATCAGATTTGAAGAGATAAGGATAAGGCATTGGTTAAAGGAAGATAATGCATTGATTATTTGAATTTAAATGTGATTCTAGAAAGAGATAAAAGAGATATGGATTTGAATTTAAAGTGGAGATCAAGCTTAGTTTATCTTTGGGGATATATATATATATATATATATATATTGGCACTTGGAATTTATGTGATGTTATCCACATGGAGCCAATGTGATAACTAAGCCATTGTGAAGATATTGTGCACGTGGAGATAATGAAGATGCGCATGGAGATTTGAAGTTTGAATTATATTTGAAGAATAAATGATTTGTGCTACAATAATCGGCTGAAAGCAATTGGATGTTTTAATCTACTTTGGCATTATCTACTTGCCTTACATGCAATACTTGGTGGATGTTTTATTGGGAAAATCAAGGAGATAATGAAGCAAAGTTGTTTGTGTAGATAAGATAACATGCATATTACTTAGAGAAGATCATGGAGAGAATTTGAATAAGCTATCTTGGTGGGTTAAGAGATTTGTTATGGGGCTTATGTGATTAACATGAAATAAGGGAGTTTAGAAGCTTTATAAAAGAAAAGGCCTCAAGGCTGCTCAGAGATATATGGGTTTAAGAGAATATTTTCATAAAAGAGTCTGTGAGTTTTGGTGAGCCTAGTGCGCTATTGAGATCGTCCTTCGGAGAGGGATTTGTTGCTTTCGAGAGGAAGCTCTGCCGGTCAAAGGGAGTTTGCTAGGTGAATAGAAGTCGTGTGGTGCATGCTAAACAATCACTGTGGAGATTCATCACAGCGGCTTCATTGTCTAAGAGGGAATCCTTGAGTGAATAAGTATGTCTAGTATCTGTAATTTCTGAAACATAGTGAACTGTTTATTGTTTGGGCGTGACCCTGCAGATGTAGGTGTGCACACCGAACTGCGATATCATATTGTGTGTTCTTTTGATTTCTACACTTTATTCTACTCGAGCAACTATACGTAATTAATCCGGATCTTAATTAATCAAGCCATGTTTTAAACAGTGTTCCAACGTCATCTGGAACACCAGACGTAACATTAGATCTAACAACCTCTATACCTAGATCTGCAAAAGTAAATATGAAATCCTAAGTTTACAGTTCGACAGAGGCTTAATCGGCTTGTCATGACCTGGTTTTACTTGTCCCTCATGGAAAGCATGGTAAGCTATAGATAGCTCTTGAAAGAATCCATGCTACAAAATCTCAATCCAGATGGCTTAAGCTTCATACTGAGATTTAGTTTCCGAAGAACACAACACAAACTGCAAATGAATATGTTAGAACACAGTTAAACAATAGGATATTGCACAAGTTCACTTGGCTGCTCTTTTGTTGGAGTACTTTTCTGAACATCAATGCTCTTCTACCTGTGTGACAACCATCAATCTCTTGAGACACAAGGCCAAGAAAGAATAAGTTGTGTAGTCCCACATCGTTTGGGGATGAAAATAAGTCCTGGTTTATAAGGAATGACACCACCTCTCAATGGTATGAGGCCTTTTAAGGTGTAGCTCAAAAGTAAAAACCGTGTGGACTTAGGCCCAAAGCGGATAATATCATATTAGGTGGGGTGAGCCTGGGATTGCACACAGATGACACTCTCACACTCAAGTCAAACAAAACTATTATGGAGAGATTTTAGCAAAGTAATGGTAAATGTGGTAAAAGGAGGCCCCAATAAAGAACTCAATATTCTATTTATAGAGTGAATGTCTTGATCAAATGAATATTTCCAATTTCGCATGGTTGCGACACATCTATCTTTATTGGGTTAAGATATCCTTCAACATTCATAATTTGAAAAAAGTCTAAGGATGTTTCCAACCCAGGACACATGCGCTACCATTATTTACTACGTTGTCCTAACACGTGGTGCTTTTGCATTGATCGCCCTAACATGAGGACACGTGTTGTGTTATGACATATTGCCCTATCACGTTGACATGTGTCACTTACCTCTCTCTCAATCTCGATCTTGATATATCATGGTTTTCTAGTGGCATTGATCTAGCGGATAGAGGTTTGCGGCCATCAACCTCAATCCTAGTCAGGGGTCGATCTGGGACACGTGTCATGCGCCTAATTTATCTAGTGAAAATCCCCCAACATCTTTCAAACAACAAGAAGCTGCAAAAGCAAATAATTTCAACTTTAGAAACAAAAATAAGAACAACAATCCTTCTCAAAACCAAATGCTACAGACTGGTGGTTCTAAATTTATGGAGTCAAAAATCTCTCGGCCTTGAAGACCACCATAGGCCGAATGGAAATGAAAGAAAAGGGCCGATTACTTTTGATTAAACTAGGATACAACAGAGTCTATTTTACATGTTACGCACCCTTCAGATCAACAACCAACTATTCTATTACCTATTACCGCAAGCACAATAAGTTTTATAGGGGTGCTCCACGAAAAGTTTCGTTCAACATTTTTTTTTGGTTTTTTACTTTTTTTTTTTTTTTTTTTTTTTTTTTTTCTTGTTTGGATTTTTTCTTCTTTTTTCTTTTTTCATTTTTCATTTTTTTTCTTTCTTTTTTTTCCCTTGCCTCTTCTCCCAACAATTTTTTTTTTTTCCCCCCTCCAAAAAATGGGTTTTAAGTAGGATTTCGTCCGTAATTTGTTATTTCATCGTTTCATTCCAGGTTTTTTTTTTTACTTTTTTTTTTTTTTTTTTGTTCCTTGCCTTCTTTTGCCTTAAAAATTCATTTTTTTAATGGTATAATCTTCTATATTCTTTCTGAAATGTCTATTTCAAAACTCTTTTTCCATTTAATTTATCCTTATTATACAATACTTTATTATTTTTTTTTTCAAATGCGTCGTTACTCAACTATTATATTAGGTCCCCTGACTTTCATTTCGGTTGTTTTTTATACGGTCTTTCTAGCTTTAATCTTTTTTTCTACTTGTTCTTGTTTTATTTCACTTAAATTTTTTTTTTATCCTTTATTTTGAGACGTGTTCATTAAATTACTTGTTTTTTCTAATTTGTTTCTATCACGTAATGCTTCTTTTCTCGAGTATGTGCTCGCTTAATTTTTTTGAATCCTCTAAAATGATATTTTAATCAAATATAGACTTTATAATTGCTATGAGATTTTGATCAAGACAATGGTGTTTCGTTCTTTTGTTCCAATTTTTTGTTTTTTTTTTTTTTTTTTTTTTTTTTTTTTTTTTTTTCCTTTTGTTCCTGTTCTTGCTGCTTATCTCTATTAAAATAATTTATTTTAAATGTATCCTTATTTAAATAAGAATAACAGTGTGTCTTATGTTGTCTCATAATTTCGACCAAAACGGTGTGTGTTTAGATTGATTCTTTGTTTGTTTTTTTTTTTTCCTTTCCATTTATTTATTTTTTTCCATTAAGTCTTATATTTTAAAATATGACTCGTTGAAATATCTTTTATGATTTTTCTCCGTCAATTTTTTTTCCAAAAATGTACCTCCTTATATATTAATATTTTAAGCTATTATCATCTAAAAACTTAATCTTCATGGAGCTATTATTTTCTCAAAATTTAATCTTCATGGATATTTTTTTCTAATTACTTTATTATAGAATCATGTGACATCTGAGACAAAAATGGTTAAAAGTTGGCGTTTTATTGGTAGAACTGCCAAGTTGCAAGTTCTATAAGTTAGAGGAATATATATATATATATATATATATATATATATTATGAACTATTGGGGGCAAAGTAAGGCAACCTCTAGCCCAAATAACATGTGAAAATCAACAACCCCGGGAAAAAAATGGTGGAATCTTTTTTTTTTTTTTTTTTTTTTTTTTTTTTTTTTTTGCTTCTTTTGTAGAGTTTTTTGTCCTTTTGTTGTTTAAACAATTAAATGTCCCTCGGATACTCTGGCGGGACATGTGTTTTATAGGGCACAATCAGTTTCCTAGCAAGAATTAAATATAATATCTGTCAGAAATCAAAATAATTTTTTAAAGAATAATTTTTTTTTAGTCATAAAGTTCTTTCAATGATGCAAATTGACCTTACCCAGCATGTAGTATAGCTAGTGTGTGCCATATGTTCATCAACATTTGCCTGAAAAGGGTGGGAAAGAACAGAGGGTAAGTCCAGAAAGAGAAGCTTGAATATGAGCAAACAGACGACCACAATGCCAGAATCATACCCAATGAATGGAGGAGATAGTACTTACAGCTACACTAAGAACTCCTACTTCCAGGTTTCATAATCCATATTTCTTTCTTATTTATAAGATTATATATTTATATAATATATAATAGTCGAGTTTTTAATCGTTGCTTTATATAATGGTTATCTATCAAATATAGAAATTTAATAATATGACATTATAAGAATTCATAGGTTTGTGTGTTTCTACTCTTTGCTTACAAAATATAGCTTATATGGAACATTGGGAATATGTGATGGAGAAAAAATATTCTATTGGTAGGACATAATTTTAAATTTTTAGATTAAGTAATTAGATACTCTAATGTCATATCAAAGAATTCTGCGTTTTTATTAATTTTAATATCTAAAGCTACACGAAAGTTAAATGAATAACTGTTGTGTTTATTACATGATTGTTTCTAAGACTTTTTTCTCCTTCCGAAAGTAATTTTTTTTTTTTTTTAATTAGTAAAACCGTTGGGTCATTAGTGTTTCTTTTGAGCCAACTACTTTCTCCAGCATCTTCAAGCATATAAACAGATACAGAAGTTATTCTTCACTTTTAATTGCTTCATTTTTTGGTCTAAACCATTGCAGAAAACAGCAATAAATATTGCAAAGTCTATGATCGATGAAGCAATAGTAGATTATCTAGACATAAAAGATTTTTCTTCAGAATCATTAAACAATAATACATTCTGCATAGCTGACTTGGGATGTTCAGTTGGGCCGAACACCTTCAGTTCTATGCAAAACATAATAGAAGCTGTTCAACAAAAGTACCAATCTAATCTAGGTCAAATTCCTGACTTTCAAATCTTCTTTAATGATCACGTCTCCAACGATTTCAACACGCTTTTCTCTTCTCTACCCCCTGAGACCGAGCGACGGTACTTTGCGGCCGGTGTGCCAGGGTCTTTCCACGACCGTTTATTCCCAAATTCCTCACTCCATTTTGTGCACTCTTCCTATGCAATCCATTGGCTCTCCAAACTGCCGGAGGAGTTGCTTGACGAGAACTCCCCGGCGTGGAACAGAGGAAGAATTCACTATACGAATGCTGGCGACGAAGTTTGCAAGGTTTATGCAGCTCAATTTGCTAAGGACACGGCAAGATTTTTGGACGCAAGGGCTAAGGAGATAATGGTTGGAGGAATGTTGGTGTTGATCATGCCTTCAATCCCAAATAATGTGCCTCATTCTCAGGTGCCTCCAGGTGTGATGTTTGATCTTCTGGGGTCTTCCTTTATGGATCTGGCTAAAGAAGTAAGTCCCTTTTAATTAGCTTAATTTGGTGATTCGAATTTTTAATTTGAGTTGAGATGTGATTTTATATGACAGTTTTTTACTGTACTAAAAAAGTTAAATATGACTGTTTTTAAGAGTTTTTTACTATAGTAAAACTCAAATTTTAAATTCAAATCGGTAAAATAAACGGGACATTAAATTTTCTTATTAATCAAATGTCAAATTTTGATTTGCTTCTTATGCATTGCCTATTTAGAAGTTCCAACTTCCAAATATCACATGGATTTAGTCAAATCACGCTTGTAGAAGTGTTTGTGAGTCCGTAACATTAAAAATGGTGACCAAAACAGACAAGAAGAACTGACCACCAAACTTAGATGGTTAGAAACTGACCAAAGCCGATCGATTCTATTCAGTTTTTGGCAATCGGTTCTCTATCAGTTTTTGTTTTTTTGTTTTTTTTGTAAAAACAAAACTTTGAACTTTATTATTAACTGTTTAGTTTTAACTATTTGCATAGTCAAAATATAAACGGTCTATAATTACGACATTTGAAGTTCATATTTTTCTAGGTATATAGAATAAAAGTTACTAGAAAATAATGACCATGGATTTGTACTGCAGGAATTAATCAGTGAAGCTCAAGTGGACTCTTTCAACTTGCCCTTGTATGCTGCTTCCCCAAAGGAGATGACAGAACTCATAAATCAGAACGGCTTCTTTAGTATTGTGAGAATGGAATTAAACAATCTTTTTTCATGTATAGATAGTCAAACAACTGGAAAATCATGTTCTATGCATCTACGAGCTGCACTGGAGGGTATAATTGTCAAACATTTTGGAAGTAAGGTAATAGACGAAGTTTTTCATAGACTTTCCAAAAAAACTCAAGAGTTTTCTGAAAGACTTGAGTCAAGCTACAAGGAAGGAACTCAGCTTGTTCTTGTGCTGAAACGCAAATTAAAATAAATACTTAGACCGCTATATATGTATCTCCTACGTTTTTTTTTTTTTTTTTTGTTTTTTTGTTTTTGTTTTTGTTTTCTTGTTATAGTATCTCATCTTTATCTCTAAAACTCCCAATTTTTTGCTTTCTACTTTTGAAATTCGATCTGCCAACCACCCAATTTACATGGCGGCGATAAAAATAAAGAGAGTTTTTTTTTTTTGTTTAAGTTTGAGTTATGTCTGTAATATTCTTTACGACTTATTAGATTGTTCGATAGCCGGGTGTAACCCAGTGAAAGTAGGATTTTCTAAACCACATAAGAGAAGAAAGAGAAAGAATGAATTTAAAAGGATAAAAAGAAGAGAGCCCTGATTTTAACTGCAGGAAATTTTTTTGTGCGTTCTTACCACCATGCTCAATATTTAAGGACTAGCATAAACGGATTAGCCAAATAAATAACAATTCTTTTGAATAGTTAGTTTTGGGCTTAACATATGCTAGTTGCCCAATGTAACAAAATAACGAAAAATAGGCAATAGAAAACATAAAAGAACACACAGATTTAACGTGAAAAAATTCAAGAGGGAAAAAACCACGGGCAAAGAAGAAGAAATCCTCTATATCAAAAATTGGTACAAGTGAGGAGTCTTCTAGCGACTGCAGCAAAACATAATCATTAAAATCCTAATCATAAATCATCCACATAATAAAGTGGGCCTATTGGCCCGATCCTTCCGCTATCACCACAGATCCTCAAAAATTTCCATAATTAAAGTTCCAACACTAAATGTCATACCGCGAGCATTTTAAGCTGGACTAAAGATCAAAATACTTTATAGATAGTGGCTAATATGTGTAAAGATGAAAGCTACAAATTCATTTATATCGAGGGCCAATTATCACTTTTAGGTGTCGACTAAAACGACGGGTACATTTGTCTCAAGTTAGAGCGAAAATGTAAAAAGTGTTTTAATGTGAAGGTTATGTCCGGTCAAGGTTTCATTATATATATATATATATATATATATATATATATATATATAAAGTGCAATTGTAATGGTGAATAAGAAAGGCAGCGAGGGAGGGAGAATCTCAACTTCGCAATACTCTCTCCAACTCTAATCTGCTGGTAATTTGGTAAGAACTTTTATTTTACTATCGTCTTTTGACTTTTGCAAGTTTTAGCTCTTTTCACATTTTTTTTTGTTGTTGTTTATGTTGACATTGTCTTGCAATTTGCAAATGACTACAGATATATATCTGACTTGTTAACTTCTCAAGCTTTTATTCCTTTTTAGTGCCGCTTTGGCCTTTTCTATCAAGTTCAGTTATTATCAAAAAAAAAAAAAAAAAAAAGAAAAGATAAGAAAAGAAAACTTCTCAAACTTTAAGGTATGTAAATTCAAAAATCTATTAATTTTTAATTTTTGTGATATTGCTTGGTAACATGGAATGTACATAATATTTTCTTTTACCATAATATGCATAAATAGTATAATTAATTGTTAAATTGTAATTTTTTTAATTGTATGTTGTACAATTATGTTAAAATATTTTAAAAGAATATTGGAGTCGCCGTTCCTTATAGGGAAAAATGATAATAATGCAAAATCAAGTAGAGAGGAATTGGACAGTTCTAAGCTTCCGACAGATCCTGGGCTAAGAATTCCAATTTTGGATTACAATGTAAACATTTGGGATGATGTTCGAAGAATATACTTGTAAAATCGTCCCTGTCAGCCAAAAGATCATAAATTTCCCTATACACAATGCAGGGAAAAAACCAAGACGTTTTATCCGTAATTGATTCAAAGAATATTCTGATTGGATAGAATATAGCATAATAAAAGATGCTGCATTTTGTCTTTATTGTTATCTAATTAAACTAAATAATGGAGAACAAGCAAGTGGTGACTGTTTCGTTGGCAAAGAATTCAAAAATTGAAAAAAAAAAAAAAAAAAAAAAAAAAAGGAAAGACTACGTTAGGGGTCATAATAGTGCTCACAACCAAGCTAGGGCTAAGTGTGAAGCTCTATTGAATCAAAAGCAACATATCCAACGTGCTTTAGACAAGCAAACAAATCAAGCTTGAAGTGACTATCGACTGCGTTGACTGTGTACAATTTCTTTTGCGACAAGGGCTTGCGTTTCGTGGTGATGTCGAATCAGAGGATTCAAGAAATCAAGGTAATTTTCTGAAGTTTCTAGCTAATCATAATGATGCTATAAAATCTATTACATTAGGGAATGCTCCTAAAAATCTCAAATTAGTATCACCTATGACTTAGAAGGATATTGTAAATGTTGCCGCTGTTGAAACTGTTAATGTAATCATGGAAGACACGGGCGATGCATTATTTTCAATCTTAGTTGATGAATCTTGTGACGTCTCAATAAAAGAGCATATGGCTATCATGCTACATTTTGTGGATAAGAATGGTTGTGTAGTTGAACGTTTTGTGGGTATTGAACATATTTCTAGTACAACAACTCTCTCGTTTAAAACCGCAATTAATGCTTTATTTTCTAGATACAAATTAATCATATCTAGATTGCGAGGACAAGGCTATGATGGGGTTAGTAATATGCACGGAGAGTTCATTGACTTAAAGACACTTATTTTGAAGGAGAACCCATGCGCTTATTATGTTCACTGTTTTGCTCACCAACTTCAACCACTTTAACTTGCTCTTGTAGCTGTAGCAAAGAAACATATTCAAGTTGCAACACTCTTCTTAACAGTTTCTAGCGTGATAAATATTGACGCAGCTTCCTCTAAATGGTGTGATATTCTTCATTAGATACAAGCAAGTAAAGTCTCTAAAGCTCTTAGTAGTGGTGAACTTTCAAGTGGAATAGGCTGAGTTGGTGATACATGTTGGAGCTCACACTAAGATTCTTTAGTCAGTTTGATCACCATCTATAATCAATCTTCTTGACACAATTGTAGAAGATGGGTTGAGTTCTGAGCAAAAATGTGAAGCCAATAATTTATTGGGATTGATGCAATCATTTGATTTTGTATTTACTCTACATTTGATGAAAGTCATATTAGGGATTACAAATGAATTGTCAAAGGCATTGCAGAGGAAGGATCAAGACATTTTAATGCTATGACTTTTGTGGAAATATGTAAGCAAAGGCTACAAATGATGAGAGATGGAGGATGTGATTCTTTTATTGATCAAGTTTCTTCTTTTTGTGGAAAACACAACATTGATGTTCCAAACATGGATAATATTGCAAACTTGCATCACTTTCATGTTGAGTTATTCTATTTTGTTATCAATAGGCAGCTACATGAGTTAAATGATAGTTAACTGTGACAAATACTGAGTTGTTACTTTGTGTTGCGTGTTTGTATCTAAATGATTCATTATCTGCTTTCAACAAGCAAAAATTAATCTGCCTTGCTAAATTTTATCATGAAGATTTTTCCGAAGCGAAGCCTATTGCACTTGATAATCAGCTAAAAACTTATATTCTTAACGTTTGCTCTAGTAAGGAGTTTGAAGGAGTAAAAGGCATTGGAGATCATTCACAAAAGATGGTGAAGACAAAAAAAGAATGAAGTGTATCCATTAGTTTATTTGCTCATCACACTTGCATTAATTCTTCTAGTTGCTACTGCCACAGTTAAGAGAGTATTTTCTGTCATGAATATTGTGAAGAATCATTTTTGATATTGAATAGGAGATCAATGAATGAATGTCAATTTAGTTGTCTACATTGAGAAAGATATTTTTGATAGTATCGATAATAAAGTTATTATGCAATGGTACTAAAAGATGAGAACTCGTCGAGAGCAATTGTAATGTGAACCTTACTTAATAAAATTTTATTACGAAAAAATACTATAAAAGTTACTTTATTTTATATGGTGATGTTTATAAATTTTATGCTTATTTGTGTCCCTCTGGCTACGTCCCTGCTTCTTTCACGATTTATTCGCAATGGTCTTTATGGGTCTCCAGTTGTTTTGGCTTTCTAGTCGACACTACTTCTTGAGTCGCTCTCTAACCAATCATTTCCTGCTGTCAACTTTCTTCAATAATGAAAGGACACATACACGACGGAGATGAGATACGAATTTTACCCTCAACAATCTGCAAGAGTTATTTATATATCTTGAACTAATAAATGAAGCTGGATACCATTAACAAAGTAAAGAATGTAATTATTCAGGTAAAAAGATTCGCTTCTGTACTATTATAATTATAATACAATGTTGGATTATGGAATTTCGAACTGTTCACGTTAAAGCACATGCACTTATATCTCACTTTGAATCACATCTAGGGAGGTGCTTCATCACGTTAGTGCTAGCTAGCTACTACCTATGGTCTATGAATTCTGTTAATTAGACCTAGGGTGGGGCTCACACATCTAATCCATGCTGAACCTTTATTTTATTTTTTTTTTTTGGACAATTTTCCTTACATACATGTATCGTTTTCTTTTGCCAAACATATAAATCCTAATTTGTCTTCAAAACTCAAAACAGATTTTGTGTTAAGTGAAACCTTTGGAATTTATAATAGGACGAGAAGAACAAAGAGGAGCTAAATTACCATATTAGAGGGGGTGAGTCCTCTCTCAGGATCTTAAATCTAAAGCTTTGCACCTACTAGCAGCTTTTCAATTAAGAATGTTTTTAGAACAACGCCTCGCATATTTTTATCGTTAACACGTTCAGTAAAATTGTGATGATGACACCTTCGGTCAAGGAACATATACCGATCGCAGCAATGGAGTATACTAACGTTAGTCACCCTTTTCATGCACTTTTTTTCAAAAAAAAAGTAAGTTATATTTTGGTTATTTTTATGTCAGATGTAATAAAAACTAAAATAGTATTTATTTAATTTATGTAAAAATGATTTTGGAAATGTGCAATATAGCGGTTTTGTTAGACGTATAAATTATAAAACCAATTCTCCTTTTGTCAGACGTACGTGTTTTTACAGGACTCGGATTGTATATCGTTGATGTTTGGAATTTTGTTTCTAATTTTATGTTAGCACTTTTTGTATAAAAAATAATATTTAATGTTACTGTTTTTGTTAATTATAAATATGAATCATGTCTTGCAAATAAACTAGAGTTTAATATGATGAAAAAATTGTTAAACTTATTTTTAGAGTGTGTGAGTCTGAATTTTTACTCACATTCCTAATTAATTAGTATATTTTTAATAGTTATTTGATTAAAAATATTAATTAAGAATAAGGGATAAAAATATAAATCTATGCACTTTAAGGAGTACTATTTGTCTAGTTTCCCTCTAATGATTAATTTAGTTCATGTTTATCCTTTGATAAATTCGGGTTTTAAATTAGAGATATTGGGCTTATTTTGAGAAGATAAGGATTATATTTTAGAGCAATTGTAGTAAATAACAGATTTTTGAAACTAAATTAAGTAATTAGATATTTTAAAACTATTTGAAATAAATAATAATTTATGATATGGTAAATGAATCATTTACCATAAAAATGATTCATTTACGGCTAATAAAAAATAACTTATGTGGTAAAAAATCTTTATTTATATGAATTTTTTTTACCAATCATAAAAAGAAAATTTATGTGAAAAATGTTTTTACTAACCATAAATAAACTATTTACATGGTAAATAATTCATTTACTATATAAACTGCTATTTATTTAAAATAATTTTAAAATCTAATGTTCATTGAATTTAATTTTAAAAATCCGTTATTTACTACATTCTCACTAAATTTTAAATCCAATGTATATCTCTAAATTTCATTGAGGAGTTAATCTTGTAGTTAATGAGTCTAGATTCATTTAATATTAACTTTACGTATTGAAGAACTTTTCTAATTAGTTTGAAGGTGATTTTGTATATATGTCATATTTATGTTTGAATTTAATTCAAAAATTTAAACTAACAGATTAAGTTCGTTTTAGTTCAAATGTTTTTGAAGAACAAGATAGAGAATCTGTTCGAAACTTTTCGGAATTTCAATACTCTGTTTGCAAGAAACTGCCAGAAGACAGTTGGAAATATGGATAGAGATGACATTGCAGATTTTCAGCATCCAGAATTCAAGCGGAATGTGTCTAAAACTTTCTCATACATAGGCTTTGATTATCTATGGAGATCACATGTGCGATACTCGACTTAATATGGCTTTAGAAAGAGAGATAAATCAGAACTAGTTCTTAGGCCTCATTCATTTTATCAATTTAAGTTTTTAATTCCAGTTTTGTTATAGTTAAAAGCTCTCACAAAAAGTCACGTCTAACTTTTTCTCCTACAGTAAAAAGCTCTTATATAAAATCACACATAAACTCGAATTAAAAACTCAAATCGGTGAACAGAACGAGGACTTAGGCTTCATAATTCACTCTCAACCCCATTTTTCCGTAGTGCATAAGGCCTCGTTCATTTCACCGATTTGAGTTTTCAATTTTAATTTTGCTACAGTTAAAAGCTCTGATAAAAAGTCACATTTAATTTTTTCTCTATAGTTAAAAGCTCTCACATAAAATCACATCTTAATTCAAATTAAAAATTCAAATTAATAAACTGAACGATGCCTAAATTGATCTAGAGTAAGTCCGAAGAGGAGCTAAAGGCACAAGAAGGAGGAGACGTTGTGTGGTGTGGTTAGCATCCATATTTTTTCCTGTAAGAATTTTTGGCCACGTTAAAGAACCATATCCCTATGTCATTTATTTTTTCACATATTTAATTTCCACAAATAATTTTTGGTTTTGATGCTAAGAGTTTTTATTAAGTTGTTCAGTGTGTATAGAACACTATTTTGTAGTCTATCAGGTCTTACAGTTGCAATGTTTGCTTTGCAATCTACATAGATGACTCATTGACGCTGAGGCAGTTGGGTATGATCCTTGCATGTGGTAAGTAAAACATAAGTCTCCAAGAATTACAAAAGTTTGGTGACATACTCCAATTTCAGGTTCAATCAAAGTTAACGTTAACGAAGCTGCCAACGGTTATCTTCATAGTCGGCGGGGTATGGCGGTGTTTTTTGAACTTATCACGCGATTTGCCAAGGGTTGAGCGCTAATTTTCTCGTCATGTTTTGGATTTTTCTTTGCTTTCGAGGCTGAATTAATGGGTGTCATCATACCCGTTGAATATGTTGAAATCTTTAGTTAGATTTCCTTTGTTTTGAATGTGATTTCCATGTATGTAGTGAATCAAATTGTTAAATTCCAGAAGCAGTAGAGGTTCTCACATATATGATGTTTTTTATATTGAGGTATATTTGTACGTAGTTGGCTAGTTGGTAGTATGCTGCGTGTAAAGTTTTTACTTACATATCAGAAAAAACAGACAAATACTCCTTAAAATGCATTGGTCTTGGACTTTTACCTATTACACTTGATTTTTAGTTTTATTACTGGCTTTTTCTTTATTATGAGAACTTAATTGTACGCTCATCTTTTGGGGGGTTTTTTTTTTTCTTTTTTTTTTTTTCTTCTTTGTGACTTTGTATTTTTCTTTTGTTTTAATGAACATAGAGTAGATGATTTATAGTGTGGAATGGCTTTTTGAATGGATGCTAATTGGGATGTGTCTTAGAAGGAATTATGCATGTTAGTCGTTGTCTCTCGTTAATTAATCATAAAATTTACACAATATGAAAACGACATGACAAAATATTTGTAGCGGGTACGTTGACATCCTAATTAAATAAATGAGTAAATGATTAACTTATTAATTTGACTAGTGTCTTCAGTTAATCTTCAATGAATATTAATCGTACGCTAGATCGATAAAAACAAAACATAAATGCAAAGTATTAACTCATGTGATCATTCAATTTTTAAACATTTAAGAACATCAATAATTGATTTGAAATAATATAGATAACTAGGGTGACAGTTATAGATGCACAACCACTGATAACTGCTACATATATAATTACTATCTGTAATTTCATTTTTTGTTTTTTCTGAATAAACACTCCTCCAATGGAATCACACGCAAACGCATATTCTACATACACTAAATATTATATATATATATATACATACACTAAATAACAACTTTAATGTATGGAATAATATACCTTAATTTTAATGGACCACTCAATTTTTTATATGCAGTTTATGCTACTATGGTAAAGTATTTATTGTTAAGATAATAGATTCGACGGGGACCTTTTTTTTTTTTTTGTTATCTAGGATCGGTCTAGCTAGGGTTTTCAGCCCTAGCCAGTTATCTTCGTATGAATATAGTACAATTTCTATTCTGCAACGTTGGCATGTACAATTTCTATTCAATTTAAATATATATTATTTATGGCTGCATTGCAGTTGCGTTAGAAGCAAGCCAATATACGATCGGTCTAGCTGGGGAGAATACAATTATATGCCGTTAAAAAGTATATAGAGTAAAGCCTCAAGTTCCATAAATTAATAACCTCGCTTAAATAATAAAAATTTTTGGACCTGATTCGGGTTAAATATACTAAATTAATAATCTCACTAAATGCATAAGATAATAATATTTTTCATATTTTTTAGAGCCCAAAGAAAATATAAATTAATAATTGACAAAAACAATATATAATTCATAATGTTAAAGAGTTTTTTACTTGACAACTTTTATTTTCTCAATTCAACTCTTTTACAAAATATGTGCCTAAAGTCTTTTTTTTTTTAATCTAAATTGAACTCAAATTCATCTTTAATTTTTTACAAAGCATGCACCACATCTGGTATATTTTTTTCATGTTATTTAAGGTTACTATTGTTTGAACATCTTAAAACACTTCATCTTCCATGATATTAAATTTGAAAAATACATTTATTGTATGTCCAAGTACTTATTAACCTTCATGCAATTGAATGTACGTACAATATACATCAATTTTGGACTTCACTTCTGGATCCACATATTACTCAGAGACTTTTCTCTCTTTAAATTCTTTCTCTAAATCCCCTCCTCTTTCTTCCCCTATTCTCATTCATCATATTACTCTTTCTTCCCCATTCTCATTGTAATTGTACTTTTTGCAAGATATAGTGAAACTCCTGAGGCCCCACATTAGACGTAACTTTTATATTGAAGGTGAATTACTATCAATTTGTGCTTTCATTTTTTTGCACTTTACGTTCTCATTTCAGAAATCTATCAAATTGAGTTGACGGCCGATACGATTAACTCTCGGGAGCGGCCATTAGCCTTTAAACAAATTTAAGAGTAGAATTCAACCAGTAGCAAATAAATATTTGTGTAGTTATTATGCTTTTGGTGTCTGCTCTCAAATTTATAGAATGACGCCTAGATTTTATTTCTCTTCTTCTATTAATTAAAAACAAAAGCAAAAGCTCCGCTAAATGAGCTCTCAATCTCCTAGTAATTCAAATGTTCCAAGTATCAACAAGGATTTAGCGGGATTGTCCAATTTTAGATTCACTTGGATCTTCAAGTAAAAATGTGTTCTACTAAATATCTCGCTTAACAAACTTGTTCGGGAAAAATTAAACAAATTAAAACATAAACTCGAGCATCAGAAAAGTGATCAATTTATTAAATATCTAATTGATCCATGTAAAATTAAATTGTAGACAAAAGGACAATGATTTGTAGGGCAAAATAATCTAAGATAATACTAATAGTACTTGTTGTTACATAAATATTTAACCACTATTTATATCAAACGTAAACCACTAATGTTTCTTTCGAAGAGGTCAGATTTGGACCACCATATTACGTGGTTAAATACCTAATGTATGTTTCAGCAAAAAAGAAAAATCCAATATTTAATGTCTATATGGATGCTCCAATGGTGGTACCACCACGATGCTTTTGCTTTCCGCCTTTCCCTTTCTTATGGCTTCTTTAATTTGCTGCTTTTTCGTTCTCTATATAATGTGAGTAATTTTCTCACTAAGACCTTGCCCCAAAAACATTGGTGGAAATACATGATTCTAATTAGAGTGTAGCTTAATAATGTCGGATTCCTCTCTGATGAATGGTGAAAATGGCCTTAAAAAGGTCACAAGTTTATTGCCGACGAATGGAGGAAATGGCAGTTACAGCTACTTCAAAAACTCTTACTATCAGGTATATATATAAATCTATAGATATAGCACAAGAAGAGGGAGATGATTGTTTTCTTGTTCTAATAATCCTTCTTATCTCTCTTTTTTTTTCTTTTTTTTTTTTTTTTTTTTTTGGTCTTTTCCGAAATTGTTGGGCTTCTGTAATCATGAGGAGAGTATTGGTACGTAGTACATCTTTTGTAAATGTCAAATAATTATCGAAGAAACAAAAAGTAGCAAATCTAATTAGAAAATTTAAAAGTGTTATTTCGGTGGTTAAAAAACCTCTATTATGATAAATTACTCTAACCATATGCACAATTACATAATAACTCTGGTAAAGAGAAAAAAAATATATAGTAACAGATTTAAAAAAAAAAAAAAAAAAAAAAAACTTTGCCTATCAATCTCTTTGCCAGGCAAACTAAAAGAAGATCACATAGAAAAAATAAAAAATTAAAAAAGGGGTAAAAGATGGGTTAAATATAATTTTTCTTTTTCTTAACTAGGGCGCCTATTAGCTAGTTGTCGGAATTTCTAGGCATGAGCGGGTCAAGATATTCGACATAGAATTTACCATTTTCATAAGCTTTTATATTCGACCTTGTAATAAGTTGTTTCTGCACTAGCTAATGACTGAATTTTATTTGTAAATATTATCGAAGAAGAAATTCCTAAAAATATACATATTCTATACTTTAAATGGTAGAGGTGAAAGGTGAAAGAAAATCTAGGAGTGAAAAGAGTCTAATCTTTCAGTTTCTTCCCGAAAATCTTTTCATTTCTATACTTACTACTATTTGGAAGAAGATATTTAGTTATTTTTCTTTATCATACCAAACAAGTTAGAAGAAACACAATATACTTTCCGTCATCTTTTTTAAACAAATCAATAATTCAAATTTAAGAGGAAATTTAAGAGAGAAAATAAAGTCCTGAATTTTTTTTTTTTTTTTTTGGAAGTACGTTTGAATTAAGTGACGATTTTGAATTCTAGCTCACCTAAGAAACTTAATTCCCATATCGACATATGAAATTAAGTTCCTTTCCTTTTATCTTGAAAAAAAAAAAAAAAAAAAACAAACAAACAAAACATCCACACTTATTAGTATTCCAAATCCTTCGTTAATTAGTAGAGTATAAAATAATCAAGAATTTATTTCCATCGAAACTTAGCATCTCATAATGTAGTAAACACCAATACATGGGATTCTAGAACTTAATTCTAGCTACCATAACTTATTCTTTTTATCATGGAACTTGTCTCCAATTCATACAATTTTCAATTAGTAAATGCATGTGCCCTGATTTGTTGAGTAACCTTTTCTTCTTCTTCTTCTTCTTCTTCTTCTTCTTCTTCTTCTTCTTCTTCTTCTTTTCTTCTTCTTCTTCTTCTTCTTCTTCTTTTTTTTTTTTTAACGCTTGCTAATTCATATGCCAAAAGGTACAACTAACTTGTGCGTATGCACACAAAAATTAAAAAAAAAAAAAAAAACAAAAAAAAAAAAAAAATCAGAGAATATCAGCAATCTTTGAACACAAAAAGATCAACGAGGAAATAGCGGAGAAGTTTGACGTTGAAGACCTTTCCCTTTCGAAACCGATTCGAATAGCAGATTTGGGATGTGCGACAGGACCAAACACCATTATCAACATGCTAAACATAGTGGAAGCGATCAAACAAAAGTACGAAGCCAATAAGTGTCCGGCAATACCTTCAACAAGGCCTGAGTTTCAATTGTTTTTCAACGACCTTGTCACGAACGATTTCAACACCCTTTTTAAGTCTCTCCCAGAAGACCGAGACTACTTCGTCGCCGGAGTTCCTGGCTCCTTTCTCGATCGAATTTTCCCTGAGTCGTCTCTCCATTTCGTTTACACGTCCCACTCTCTCCATTGGCTCTTCAAGTTGCCCGCTGGATTGGAAGAGGAAAACTCTCCGGCGTGGAACAAAGGGAGGGTTCACTATACAAATGCGCCGGACCAAGTGGCTAATGCTTACAAATCGCAGTTTTGTGAGGAACTGGGGAAGTTTTTGGATGCTAGGGCTAAAGAGCTTGTGGATGGAGGGATGTTGGTGATTATCATGTCAGGAACTCCTGTTGATTTGCCTTTGTCTTCCACAGCAAACGGTAAAATGTTTGAGTTTATGGCGTCTACCCTTATGGAAATGGTGCAAGAGGTAAGTTGCCCATCAATAATGTTGGTTTACTCCATACCACTTTTCCATGATATTCTTTAGGGTTAATTTTTTCGTAGCCCAAAAAAATAAGCATTTCAAGAATAGTATTTGTTTTTTTGTTTTGTTTTTTTTTTTTCCACTGTTATTTGAGATTATTATAGTAATCATAGTAATTACGAGTAATCATGATAACGCATGTTATAAATATTATTTCGAGTAATTGTCAAAAAAAAAAATTTTATTTCTAGTAATCAAAATGGTTATGTACTTGTAGTGACCTGACAATAACATAATACAAAATAATACAAAACCATTTTTATTTATAAAGTATTTTTTATTAGTACTATAAAAAATTAGGGTTAATTTCAAATTGAACCACTACAAAATTGAAGTTGCCTCATTTTGCTATTTGCAATTAAAATGGTATAAAATTGACCCTTGAGTTTATCAAAGTTTCAATTTTAAGACTTATAATAATAAATGTTATTTTCACATGTGGATCACATGACTGTTTGATAAATGAAATATAATAACTTAATTATATAAAAACATGCTTTAAAATTTTGAAAAACTGAAATAAAATTGTAATGCTTCCTCATTTTGACCCTAACTACCACCAGCTCCTTTTCTTAAAAATCCTGCACCTTCATCGCTCTCCCATATATCTTTACGAATGAGTTACGTGATCGACACATAATTAAAACATTAAAAATTTGACTTCATTGATGAAAGTGTCAAAATTGCAACTTCTCTAAGCTCAGGGCAATTTTGTATCATTTTGATTTGATGAGGAAAGTGAGATGACCCCTATTCTTTGAAGGATAAATTTGATCCCTTGTATATGTTTTACCGTTTAGTTTAACTTTCTAGAGAGTGCTGACCAAAAAACTATTATTGGCTGATCATAATCTTTATATGATCAACAGGGATTGATTAAAGAATCTCAAGTGGACTCCTTCAACTTGCCTTTATACCAATCTGCCTCTCCTGAAGAGATAATGGATATCGTGGAGAGAAATGGTTGTTTTAGCATTGAAAGGTTGGAGCTATCTAAGCCATCGTTATGGTTGAAAGGCGCTGCCGTCGATATACCGGCGTGGATGATGCATGCAAGAGCCGCAATGGAAGGAAATTTCATCAAACACTTTGGAAGTAATGAGTTTGTCGATGAAGTGTTTAAGCGTTTGACCAAAAAACATTTGGACCACTCTGAGCTGCTTCCTCAATGGTGCAACCAGGATGTTCAGCTCTTTGTTGTCTTGAAGCGAAAGAAGATCAAAAGCATGTGACATCTTTTTTTTTTTTTTTTTTTTTTTTTTTTTGGGAAATCATCTGCTTGAGACATGCATGCATGGAAATATATGTACAAAAATGGATTACTTGTTATGTGCAAGACCAACTAGCTAGACAAATCCAATAAATATTCAGAGAATAAATAAATAATAAATTGGATCCATGGAAATTGCTCATTTCCCACAACATATAGTTCCCTGATCTTGTTGAAATGTAGTATGAAGGCAAATTTATTATACTGGTATTTGAATATATGCATGCTTACTATTGCTTTTGAGTAAGCTTTTCTAAAAATCAAGTAGATATAATGGAGTAGAATATTGTAGAACCGAGTAATTTAATTTGTATCTAAAAGAATATTAATTAAAACTTAAGTAAAAATGTGGCTTGTTAAAGTTAGCGAAAAAACTTGTTAATATTATTTTCCCTCTACATATATTGTACAAAAAAATCGATATGAAATACTTATGATCATTATGTGAAGAATTTGTACAAGCTGTAAACATTTTCATGATCGAAATCATTTTGTATTCTCTACTTGTGACCCCCCATGCATCGTGCCTCGAGTGTATGCTAACGTCCTTAATTAATTATATACTCCACAACTTTTTGTTATGGATCTTTTTCTTCTCTCGATCGTTTTAGTTATTTATTCTATATAAAATAAAAATTAGAAAAAAATTGTACGGAAGAAACTTTTAGGTTTTGTCGGTATTAATTAGTTATGTCTCAAAATAATTAAACAAATAAAAAAGTGCAATCGTGTTTAAAAATAAAAGTAGACTCAGAGATAAATTAAAAAAACTATTTTTCTTTTGGAATATTTGGAATAATTAAACTTGACCGATGCAAAATGGGTTGGTACTTCTAAGCGTAGCTTTTATTTATATCTCATTCTCATTATATATGCCGTCACAGTTCTCATCATTCGATACTGAATACTAATAAATATGCATGTTGTAGCAAGATTATTCTTTCTGTCTGCTGATCCTGATCTGGTTCAGCATAGGGAAACCGGTTAGTAATTTGTAAGGCTGCAGTATACTGTATATTACCCATCTTACAGGACGAAATGATATTGCAGGAAACAAGCTACCAATAACATGGTAAAGTAATTAAATGTGTGATATATATATATGAGTGTGATTTTAATGGTTACTCTAATGTATATCCATCAGTAGATATCGTAATTTTAACAATAATATACTGATTGATGACAGTCATAATAAATTTAGTAGTTGACTAAAAAAGTTTATGGCAATTAATAAAATTGAATTTTTATCACATTATGCCATTGAATTTTTATATTTTATGAATAACTATCATAAAAATATATAATCATTAAAAACTCATTCATATATATATATATATATATATATGGACGAGTTATAATCTTATCTTATATATAATTAATGTATGTGCGATGGGGGTATGGCCCCCCTGACTTTTTTTTCCCTTTCTTTAATATAATGGTTTTGATTTTAATATAGTAGACTGCATGTGTATAAATTAGACTTGCTCCTTTAAATTAGTTCTCTATATTTTATTGAGCTAACCATTTAGATTTTAAAAAATAAAACATTCGATTTTATTAAGTCTATAAACATTAATATAATTTTGATAAAAAAAATTTTTACCTCCTATCAATAAATCTTGGCTATGTCACTGTGTATGTGCCTTTTAATAAAGCGCTATGTTATTTTGACAATTTGACTATTAAGTAGAAGCTATAATAATCAAATTCAGTATTATATAGTGTAGACAACTTAAATTGCAATTATTTAAGATGATTGGTCGTCTTCCTTAGTCTCATCATTGGATATGTTTCTTAGTCACATTTAAACAATCCAATGAAAATAGTAAAAATTACACGATCTGATTGTTTTTTTGACAGTTGAATCGTGCAAATATCATTCATATGGCTGATTTTTTTAATGCATTTTTTCATAACGCAAAAATATCCTTTGAGTTAATTTTGTCATGCTTTTAGTGCAGGAACTAATTTCCATATTTTTCTCATTGTTGAATTTTTTAAAAGAACTAATTCATATCCAAGTATATTACGTTATCAATCCCAAATTTTTAAATCTTGAAATTTTAATTAATCCACCTATTTCATATACAGTAACGTGAAAAGTAATATCTTATATTACTTATAATGTCATTATGTCACTGAAATTACAAACAAACTCTACGTCATAATGTAATATCAACTTTATAAAAAAAAAAATACCATAACACCATCATGAAAATGTATATACACTAAATTCGGTAAGACAATAATCTGTAGAATATAGTATTTTTCTACTAGTTCATAGACAATAATATCATTAAATTACATGCAACGTCATTATGTCACTGAAATTAATAAGCATTTAAACTGCAGGCAAACAAACTTCAATTGCCAAACGTAAACAGATCGGGTGATAAATAACAAATAGTGAAAAAAAAAAAAAAAAAAAAAAAAAAAAAAGATACCATAAAAACATATTAACGTATTCATATGCCATCATTATGCAGAATAATGATACATAGTATTGCTATAAAAGGTTTTGGCAAGAGAAAAAAAAAAGTACATCTTTTAACTATTTTTCAGGAGGACCCACTACTTTTTTTCTTTTCGCTACTCAAAAAAAAGATTTAGTGCTGTATTTTATGTCTCTTAACCCCTTCAGTTATAACAATCACTTTTAGAGATTACCGAGAGGATGGACAAAGAAGACTTAAAAAGGTATTCTTATTATTCCACCACAACTCTTGATGGTAAGAGGACCCACTACTTACCTATACCTATGATGTTTGTATTCTAGTTCGATTTTTAAAAAAATAAATATATGCGATTAACAAAACCAAAACCGGCCATTGGACTTCGTTAAGGTCGTTTTGAGAGGTTATAACATTAATTAGAACTCAAATGTATTGTTCATTTTAAGGAAACACCTGGGAAGGCTGCAATGAGTTGAAATTTTAATATAGTTTTTATTGAAATAATTTTGGTGCATTCACGAAGAAAGCACTTGATATGGGTTCGTCTAGTAATAATATATATATATATATTATATATATTTTTTTTTTGTTATCATGATATGAGAGTAAATCTTGTCCTGTTAACGTTCACGCACATGCAAATGCACATTATAGTCACTCAACATGTGCTGTATACCTAGCTAGCTATAGCCCTAGTTACATAAAAGCAATATAGAGTGGACCAACTTGCTTGAAAAATATCATTCTATACATAAAAAGTAAATAAAATAAAACTATGGCATAAAATATACCAATGTCTTCTTCCTTTCACTAATTCAAATCACAATTTAAGTTTTTATTACAATATTTATTTTTGTAAAAATTTAAATTTTAACTTTTTGTGTTACAATATTTTTTCTTGCATGAATTCACTTTTTAATTCAAATTCTCAATTAGACATCGACAGTCAGTTGATGTGCGAATGATGTCTAATTAGACACTAGTTCTTTGAATGTTTGAGCCTAAATTAACAAATAATGTTTTAATCAGGGGCAGAGTCTAAATTAATTATTGATATTATTGACACTTGAAGCACCTGGGAATAGCGATATAGCGCGAGTAATAATATGGTGTGGAAAAAAAATGTTATCCTGCATGACTTAAAATATGCAAAGACTTATGGCGTTTAGTTTATGGATTCAAACCATGTGATTAGAACCATGTAAAAGAAAATTTATAGCGAACCACAAACCATGATTCGAATCAGGAAACGAATACTGTAGCTTTCATATATAAATCTTTTGAAATCTTGAGCTAAAGCCATATTTTTGCTCCTATTGAAACTTGTTTTAGTTTAGACGTTCATATTACAGTTTTTTTTCCCCCAAAATTTCAGCTATGCCATATTTAGTCATAGAATTTATAAATATTCCAAATGAAAAACTCAACTAAACTCTCTCTTTAATGATTTTTTTTTTTTTTTTTTTTTTGGGGGGGGTTAAACCTAGAAAAACTAGTTCGACTTGCAAATTTGGGAGAATGAAAATAAAAGGGAATAAATAGACAAAAATAATTAAAGGGAGGGATAGAGAGACCCTACCGTAGAGCAAGTTGCACCCACTAATCTAATATGAATCTACCACACTTTTTTTTTTTTTAATCTAATATGATTTTAACGTCAACTGCATCTCACTACTAAAATATTTTTTTTCATATCCTACTGTCACATATTAAGTATAGTCCAATCATATTATTGTTCTATACAACTGCCACGTACGGTTGATACTTAGCGTTTTGCTATTTAGTTAGTGAACAGATTTTGGAAAGTAATCAAGGTTAATTACTGCACGGGCACTTAATCAGGAAAGCTCAAGTAGACTTATTCAGGCCTGTGTATGCTGTCTCTCAAGTTAAAAATTTGAGTTAAAAAGTTAATTCATGTGAGAAAAAAAAATGTTTAAATTTAAATTTTTATTAGAAAAAATACTGTAGTAAAAACTTAAGTTATAATTCGATCCAGTGTCACCTAGGATAATAAGCTCATGAGCTTAGTCTTACTTCACTATCGAGAAATGAAAGAAAACTTTCATCTTCAAGTTTAACTCAGACGTAGCTCGCTTCTTTTTGGGTGTGAAGCAGTGCAAACTAAAATACCCAACAAGCATTAGCTCTTCCTGAAAATGAGGTGATCCAGCCGCACCTTCCAGTACGACTACCGTGTTACGACTTCACTCCAGTCACTAGCCCTACATAATTTAAATCAAATTCTTATGAGCTATAAGAAAGGAACTCAGCTCTTCCTTGTGCGGAAATGCAAATGGCACTATTTGAAGTAACCTTAAAACTCAAGTCTAAACAAATTTGACAAGTATAACTTCTTCCATTTCTATAATTGCCTTTCTCCAGCAGAGTTTTTCCATCGATAGAACTAGTTTTTAATTGTTAGGTCTAGTCAAATCATATTAGAGTATAAAAGTAGACAGCATAAACAGTTTCTAATACATATCTGACGGTTGACAACAACTGTTGATGGTGGATTTTAATCAACAAGAAATTATCTTTCTCCAAGGATACTCGCGTTAATCTCTCAAAAATAATCGCAGATTAAATGTCAAGAAACATTAAAGAAGGCAAGGGTTTATAGTGGTTCGGCTAAAAATGTTTTGCCTACATCCACTTATGTTTGCATTAATATGCGGGAGATTACAAGCTCTCTCCAAGATCATTTTAGTCTCTCCCAAGGTCCGACAGCAGAGTTTTTTTTGGTAATGCCTCGGCGTCGATTTACCACCACATGGCTACTTCTCAGCGCATCTCAGATTCGTCTCGGCACCATTTAGTTCGGGCTTATAATCCAATCGGATATTGAGTTGTTATTTAGATTTATTTTTGTGTAAAATTTCATTGAATGTTGTTAAAAGCAAAAATAAGGGAGACATCTCATGAAGTTTAAGTTTCAAGGTATTATCACAATTTCTAATTTTTTTTTTTTTTTTAACAGAAGAGATTGCATTCAAATGTAAATAAAGTTTAAAGGTGACACGTGGCATTTGAGGGAAGAAACTTGTCCGAAACAAAAACACGGCTCTTAAAATTCGGATGTGCCGTTAGATCAGGGCGATTCAAATTCAACGGCCGAGATCTGGCGTCGTTTGAACTTCGTCGCCTCTCGAACTCCTTTGCCTAGGCCTATAAATACCCCTCTCCATTGCATTCCTCCGGTTGTCTTCTTTTGCTTATGCTGTTACTCTGCCGGATTTTCACCAGTAACCGCCATAAGAGACTCCGACCGTCGCTCACATTTCGCGTTTGCGACTCTCATTTCTCGGTCTCCCAAGCTTTTCACGAATACTGGTAATTTTCTCATAATCCTACTGTTTTCTCCTGTGTGAATCCGGTTTGTCCTTGTGAACCTGCATAATAAAGGAATTAGGAATAAAATAAAACATTTGCCTACCTCTCGAAGTGTTTTTGGATGAAAAATTGGGTTGAATCGACCATGCGGGGTTGTCAAGCTTACGGGTGAAGGGGACCTATAGCTTTCCCTTATTTTAAATTAGAGAAACCCTTCTCCGGCCTCGTAAACAAAAATCGAGGACACGGCCCCTGATTATGGGCTTTTACTTCCTCTATTTTCTTTTGGCCCATCGACCATTAGGTTCTCATCTCGACCCTCCTTTTCTTGTTTTAAACCTAGGAAGGTCGGGGGTCGGGGCTTCCTCCGGGGTCGGGTTATTTTTAATTGCGAAATTTTCGTCGATCAACAGTGGAGATTCAATCCTCCGCCAAGTGGATGAAATTTTCTAGCTCCACTACGACCTGATTCTTCTGCAATGAACAGACTCCGATGAGGAGACAGTCAGACAAGCGCCATCCACTGGAGATGGTGGACTCAAAGATAAGGCTCATGCTCTAAAGTGGAAACGTCATCAAACTGTACCACGACAAGCACTCCAGCCACCGACAGGATATAGAACCTTCCATCCTCCCGAGAAGGCTCACCATCATCTCCCCATACCAATATCCCATGGTCAGAGTGAAACCACCAGCCTCGACCAAACATGTTTTGGAAACAACGATTCCTCAGGGCGTCCCAAATGGCAACCAACCTAAGTCCAAACCCAATGCCGTCGTGGTTAGATCCAGTTGCCACGGATTGATTCTTCTTCACACAGCCACCACCATGGGAAGTCAACGTCGAGACAAATATTGATGACCTAACTTTACCACTTTTAAATTCGAAAACCAAGTCAATCACCAGAGGCAGCGCCAAAGTTCCATTTGGCTAAACACTGACACACCTTTGCTCTGTTTTTCGTTTTGAGAGAGAGAGAGAGAGAGAGAGAGGATGGATCTAGGTAAATATATTTCTCTTTAATGCTGTTTTATATGTTCTTTCTTTTTTTTTTTTTTTTTTCCTTTAACTTAATAGCGAGGTCATAATAGATGAAAGAAAAATAATGGATGAAGTTTTTGATAGGCTTTACAAAATGGACTAGCATTCACGAAAGACATATGGCTATTGTACATAACCGTGGCATGTACGTCTCTATATGATCAGAGCTAAATAAACAGAAAAGTAAAACCAAACATTTCATGAAAGTCACGACTTGATTAGATTTCATCATCCTGAGAGAACCAAATATATGTTGTTTAGGCCATGATTAGAAATTCGGACTCTTGGGACAAACTTAAAAAGAGCATGGACCTGCTCGATCATACGTCGCGGTTATCCGCCAAATCTCTGTAAGTTTTATGTAACTTTTTTTTTTTTTTGGTCGGCTCTTCAAAGGAGTACGTGCAAAGCCATACCTTTTTCTCTATCCCAAAGGCCAAACGACGATCGAAAGCACGTTCTTATGAAGAAGGGAATGCCGACAGGGCTGCGATGAGAGATCATTTCCCAGGGGATCCTTCGAGATGAGCTCCTCATTGACCTCGAGGAAGACCTGGTCAAATCTCTGGAGGAAGCCATGGCCAAAGCCAAAACAGGACACTTCAAGAGGGATGCTCCAAAAAGAACTTCCTGGCCTCGGATGCTTTCCAACAAAGATAGGCGGTCGAGATTTCCTCATGAGGAATCCTCAATCGACTTATAACAGCCTTCAAAGCGTCAGGAGTTCAAGGACTATGATGATACGTGATTTTTTCCAGAGGCCAGGATCTGGTTTCCCAGGCTTGAGGATTATCAAGACTCTGCTGAGTTTGAGGAGCTTCAGCTTAACCTCATGAAGGCGGCTGGGGAGCAGATTCTCGACCGCTTCCGGCGAAAGCGACCAGACGTCGACTTGGTGTTCCTCGACGATTTTGACAGCGAGGAAGTGGTGCCCCTCGGGAGTGCACCGGTCTTCGGGGGTTCTGCGGAGCAGGCGGTGACTGATGGTGGCGAGCAGGGGCCGGAGACGACGGCGGTGGAGCTGGGGGCGAGGGAGGAGCCGGGCGAGCAGATGTTGAGGGGAGGGGCCACTCCATGAGATCTCTTTTTCTCTTTCCTTTTTTTTTACGTTCCTTATTGAGGCCGTTAAGGCCGAGATATTGGTTTTATTTTGTAACGGCTATAAGGTCGAGACACCTATTATTATTATTTATATAAACATACATTTCTATGCATGTTTCTTTTCTATATTGATGTTTGTCTAGGATGAATGCCTTAGAATAATTTGTTGAGCATGCTTTAGCCAAGCTTACCAGGCTCTTCTGCCTTTAGAGGCTTCCAAGAACTTTAGCCTTAGCCTTACTACCCCTCGTTGAAGATAGTAAGACTGTCTTGACGAAAAATAAATCAATCTGTATTGGTCGACATAGATTAATGGACAATGGTCGAGCAGAACATCCAATAATGAGTAGAAAAGTTTGAACTTTATTCCGTATAATCGTCGAATAGAGGTATACAAAATTTGGACCAAAAATATCTAAGTATTAAAGTTACGCCAGTCGGCGATAACTTTACTACAGATAGTAGAGTTTCAACTGGTCTGCAGTCCAAGTGTGCTTGATGTCTCGACCGCTAATCTCGGAGAGTCGATAGGAGCCGTTTGCCACAACCTCCTTTATTCGATAGGGCCCTTCCCAGGTCGGGCCCAGTGCACCCGAGTTTTTGGGTTTGGTGTTGGGCGTTAATACTCGCAAGACGAGGTCCCCCACCTTGAATTGCTTGTGCTTGACCCTCCTATTGCAATATCTGGCCGTCCTGGCCTGATAGGAGGCAAGCCTTAATTGGGCATCTGTGTGCCTTTCTTCAAGGAGGTCGAGCTCTAAGCCCATTCACTCGACGCAATGATTCTTCATACTTAGTCACTCTTGCTCGTTGGAATTGATAGTTCGGCGGGATGCTTCCATTCCGAAGGCCATTGAGAACAGTGTCTCACCTGTGGTTGTCCCACTGGTCGTCCGATATGCCCACAGGATTTGTCGGCCCATTTTCTTTTTGTGTCGAGCCGACGCTGAAACCTTAATAATTTTGTTGACCGCCTCGAAATGTCCATTAGACTTGGGATAACATAGGAGAAGTTTTTATGGATACCAGCAACAAAAACTGGTTGGTGTTGTCACTATTAAACTTTTCCCGTTATCCGAATACGAGAATGTGGGACACCAAAATGAACTATGTTGTTCCATGTGAAGTTGGTGCACTTCTCCTGATATCGTTGTTAAATGCCTCGACCCAAAACTAACCGCCACAATTGCATACTTATATCCTCCGGGGTCTTATGTAATGGTCCAATGATTCGATTCCCCAAAGGGCCAGTGAAACTATCGATGTCAAATCTTGAGAATGTTGTCGAGGGATTGGGCGTATCTTTGGCTCCTTCCATTTTTCGCATATTCAACCCGGCGTCCTTCTTAAGGTTGGGCCGTAGTAAAAAACTAAATAAAAGGACTATAGTGATTGCCACATATTCCGTCAAAGCACCTGCTTTGCCTCTTCGTCATTAAGGCATCATGGGGCGTTTAATTAACCTGCATCATGTACCAACAAGCCTGGTATAGCCTCTTAACAGATGTCTAGACTGCAGGAGCTCACCAAAAGAAAGTACTTTATGAAAAAGTAAAAGCTCGGTGGCTGGCCAATAAGGCTACATGCATGATTTTCCTTTGTGGAGGGACTTTCAACACCTCAATTCAGGCACTCATGAAGCTCAGGCAACCGAGGTGGCCAGCTTGGTGCGTCGGCGTTGCTATTTTCTACCTTAGGTGTTGTATATCATAGGAGGAAGCTTTTCATCTTCTTTTGCCTTCAAACAAAAGCGGTCATCTTCTCCGTCTGGTTTGGTACTAACCTTTCCTGAACGACCAATTGTGAGATCTTTTAGATGTCTGAGGCCTTTAAATGTTGAAGATGAAAAGAGCAAGAAAATAATGTTCGAGAAACTCAGATAAAAGACCCTCTGGGGTGTGTTGCTACCGTTGTCGTTTGAATTGTGCTTGAGATTCTAAGATAATTTTTAAATGTAACATTCGAACAAAATATTGATCCTGAAAATTAATACATAACACCAAAATAGAAGTACGAGTAAATTTGCGGAAAACCTCACCTCGATCCTTTTGTGGAAAAAACAATCCACCATATGGTGCAAAGCTGGCACAGATAACAGCTCTTAGAACACAAACATCTCCTGGGTATTTTCCTTAAGCAAGGGTTTTGGCAACCACCACCATTGGTCCGGCGCTCCCAATATAATTCTGATCTGAAATAGGATGCCTTGTCAAGAATAGACTTTGAATGAAGAATCTTCAATGCAGCCCGTTATGTCTGGACCTCCTTGAAAAAAAATTGGCAATTTCATGTCCATATTGCCAAAGGATTGGCCTCGATCCTCTAGACATCCCATGAAGCCCGGGAACTCTTAACCCCATCTTTAGGGGTTAAAGTTTCATCCGTATTTTTCGAACATTGCCCTGAGGTCCGCCACGTGATCGCTAGACCCCCTGCTCTTTAATATCATCGGAATGGTCCTACCTATTTGTCTGCGAACATCTTGTTGGAGGCGTTGGCGTTTTTAAGGCCGAAGGGCATGAGGCTGGCGGGCCCATATCGGTGATGAAGGGCATGTGCTCCCTTGGAACAGGATGTTAGCAGTCTCGTCCATGAAGCTAAGTAGCTCAAATCCAGTGGCGTCGACCGGTGATCTATCATTATGAGGGAAAGTTGTCCTTTGGGCATGCTTTATTGGTCATTGAAGCTGCTGTATACGCCATTTCCCATTGTTTTTCTCCAAGGCGGGGTTTGACCCACAACACAGAACTTCTCGGATGAAGTTGTTCTTGATTAGCTTGTCGACTTCTTCCCGTAGAACAGCGTATCTTACAGCATTCATCGGTCGGGATACTTTTTAGAGGATACTTTTCGTCTATATTGAGCCTATGGCTCATCACATCTGGGTTAATCTCCTCCATGTCCTCATGGGTCCAGGCAAACACGTCAAGGTTGTCTTTGAGGAACGCGACCAGCTCCTCTTGGGTATGCTCTTCAAGCTCCGAGCCAATCCTCAACTTCCTTGCCGGCTCTCTTTCATCCACGGGGATCTCGACCAGCTCCTCGACTGGCCCGGTTCAGAGTCATGGGTCCATATCTTTGAGGTCGAGACCATCCTCATTTCCCTTATGGTCTGTCTTGGCTCGGCGTAGTGACGGACCGTCTCAGAATATGTAATCCTCGACTCATATTGGTTTCCGCGAACCTTTCCGACCTCACTGAGGGTAGAGAACTTAATGATCTGGTGGTAGATCGACGTGATTGCCTTTAGTGCCCTCAACGTAGGTCAACCAATGATCGCATTATATTGGGCGCCTCCCTTCATTACCAGGAAGTTGACGTGGAAGATCCAAATCTTCTTTCGAGGCAATCGGCGTACAAAATGTCTGAGCTGCCATTGTCGATTGGCCACCGTGTGGTTGCCAATCATGGCTTCCACTGCAGAGGCGAAAATTGCGGGAAATGGGCCCGTTCGCATCCACTTGAATGTTATCTCGACTTCCTCGAATATGCCTTTGATTCCCTACGGACACGATCAAAACCATCGGTTGAACCTCGAATGGCCTCTCGCGTATTCTTTCTGCGCTGGACGAGAATGCAATAAACTCAAGATTGTCCTGATCACATCCCCAATTTCAGCCCTCTGGTTTCTGAGAACATCGTGGTTTCTTCTATTATGGTTGCCTCGTTGGTCTCCTAGCCTCCTTCAGGATCAACCTCTCGACCTCACGTGGAGCACAGATCTGTTGCCCTCTTTTGGCCGTTAAACCTCGTTGACTTTTGCCATCGGCTCCCCATGGTTAGTGGGGTGTAGGCGTCATACTTTTGTGGCTTAGCCCGCTTGGTGGCGCCTTGCCACGTTGAGGCATTGCCACCTTTATTGCTGGGTGCGGGGTTATACCTCGGCTCGGCTTGCACTTGAGGGTCCCTCGGCTCTTCTTTCCGTTTTGCTCGTGGCTTGGTTGGCCCGCTTCTTCTTTGGTGGGGACCTCCACTTTGCTCTTTAAGGCCCTTTTGGCCTCTTCCGCATTAATGAATCCCTGGGCTCTAGCCAAGAACTCTTGGTAGGTTTGAGGTGGCCTCCGGTCGAGGTCGGTACTGTATGGGATATCATTTTTCATACTTGATAGGGTCCCCATCAGGGCCACCTCATTGGAGATTCCTTCAGTAGCAGCCACCTGCTCTCCAAACTGAGCTATCCAGTCCTTCAGGGACTCATTTGGTCCCTGATAAGATGCATATTAGCCATATATTCTATGATATTTTCCTCATATTTGAATAACTAAAATTGCTTAAATCATGGATTTTGATTAGATTTCGTATTTTGTGGATTAGGTTGAAGATTTGGATTAAACAAGTTCAAAATCTAATGATTAGCATGATCTTCACAAAATCCCAAATTAAGGAGGAAAAATCGGAATTCAAGAAGTTGGCAAGACCAGAAGAGGTTTTCGCATAAGGCGTGGCACGCCTTACCGGTCTGTACAACCACAGAATTAGGGTTCACAATTTACAAGGGAAAAGGATTAGGGTCTCCAAACCCCCTATTTTGGGGTGATTCGTTTTTGGGAAACTTCCTTATCTAGAATAGGGCATCCTTTATAAAAAGGGGCTAGGGTTTTCATAGGAGGAGTTTTTTTCCTAGGTTATTTTCAGATTTCATCTTTATTTTCTTTTGGGTGTTCTTTCAATTATGAGTAGCTAAATATTTTTTCTTCCAACTGAAGGATAATTGAAGTTTTGGTTCTTCAAGAATTGTGAGATCTAAATAAATTTTCAGTGTTCTTTTATTTCTTCACTATTTATATATCTTCTATTTCTCTTGATTATTATTGTTTTGGTTGGTTGATACAAAAGGCCTATTGTTCAATTGTCAAAATAATATATTGTCATTTAGAACTTTAAATCCGTAATTGTTTAAGTGTTCTAAAATTAGTGGTAAAATAATATAGTTGATTATAGAGATATTTTCAATTTATGTTATGAAGATGTATAACTTAGTCTAAATGAACCGAGCTTGTGAGTTTGTTGGCTAGAATTGGTGGTCTCTCTAGTTGTTAATCTTTGTTGGTGGATTAAATCTTAAGAGCTTGTCTAGGGTTGTTCATTAACAAGGGAAATAATCAAAGAGCTTCTCTTGGTTATCAAGAAACTAAGGAGAGATAGGTTGTTAGAGCTTGTTAATAACCATAACCAATTTAGTGAAAAATATATGATTTTATCTTCGTATCTATGATCAATTCTCGAACTAATTACGAAATTATACCTTTAGTTGGATATTTGCTTGATATTAATTTCTCTCAATTTTTAGTTAATTATAATTGCTTCTTCTTTTGATTTTTCTCGATTTCAAAACCCCATTTTCTTTGCTTTAATTTTCATTAAAATAAGTCTACCCAATCCCTGTGGATTCGACCTTGCTTATCACTACTACAATTTACATTTCTAAAAGCAAGTATTATTATTTGTTGGATTCGACACCCATCAGTCCCTGGTATATCCTTGAGAGATTTTGCTTTGGGGGAATGTATTTCTTGACACCTATGAACTGGGTCAGGAATGCATTCTTCAGATCATCCTAACTTATTATCGAGTTAGGCTTCAGTGATCTAAACCATCTCCGAGCAAAGTCTGAGAGGTGATTCCTGAATGCGCGGCACATGACCTCTTCGGGATATCTGTGTAGGACCATGTGCCCCATATAGACCTCCAAGTGGTCGTTAGGGTCACTCCTTCCGTCGTACAGAGGAATGGGAGGCGGCTTGTACTTGTCAGGAAGTGGAACCCGAATGATGTTTTCCGTAAAGGGTGGTCGTGAGAGGTATACATCTTGGCGTCGGCGTTTCTTGCCTCTCGATCTTCCAAACAATTCTCATATAAGAGCTGAAGTCTGTATTCTACAGGGTTTATGTCAGGTAGAAATTCAATCTTCGGAGTCAAGCCCAAAATCCACAGAAACATTCTCTCAGGTCATCTCCACAGAAAAGAAACTTTTCTCTTTGATATCTGACAGCCAAAATGCAGACCTGGCTGGGCGGGGTTGTTACATATGTTGCAAACTGTAGAGTTGGTTCCCCTTGGCTTTGGCTTTGGGATATCACGTTCCATTAAGCCGAGGCCAAGAGGTATGATCTTCCAGGTTGTGGCCATCCTCTCGACCAGGCGCGGGTTAGCCAAACGGATAATAAGCTCAGCAGTTTCGACGGTCATGAACTGCACTAGGTTCAGCCATAGGATGGGTGACCCCCATTCTTTGTTGGTCGAATCTAATGATTCTAAGGTTCCTTTGGGCCCTCCTTCTAGCGCCAATTGTTGATGGTGGATTTTAATCAACAAAAAATTATCTTTCTCCAAGGATACTCGCGTTAATCTCTCAAAAATAATCGCAGATTAAATGTCAAGAAACATTAAGACAAGGGTTTATAGTGGTTCGGCTAAAAATGGTTTGCCTACATCCACTTATGTTTGCATTAATATGTTGTAGATTACAAGCTCTCTCCAAGATCTGTTCTTAGTCTCTCCCAAGGTCTGACAGCAGAGTTGACTTTGGTAATGCCTCGGCGTCGATTTACCGCCACATGGCTACTCTCTCGACGCATCTCAGCACACGTTATGTCTCGGCGTCCAAAGGGCCCTTCTAACACGCGGCTCCCTCGGCGTCAGCGACCGGTCCTTCGCGAGGAGTCCTTCGGCGCTTGTCACCAGAGGAACGGTTGATATCTCGGCAAGTGGTGTAACAACAACCTTTACAAATTTACTTGATTTGAAACCAGGTTGATATCTCCAAGGATACTTGCGTTAATCTCTCAAAAATAATCGCAGATTAAATGTCAAGAAACATTAAAGAATACAAGGGTTTATAGTGGTTCGGCTAAAAATGGTTTGCCTACATCCACTTATGTTTGCATTAATATGTTGTAGATTACAAGCTCTCTCCAAGATTTTCTTAGTCTCTCCCAAGGTCCCGGACAGCAGAGAGTTGACTTTGGTAATGCCTCGGCGTCGATTTACCGCCACATGGCTACTCTCTCGACGCATCTCAGCACACGTTATGTCTCGGCGTCCAAAGGGCCCTTCTAACACGCGGCTCCCTCGGCGTCAGCGACCGGTCCTTCGCGAGGAGTCCTTCGGCGCTTGTCACCAGAGGAACGGTTGATATCTCGACCGTGGTGTAACAACAACCTTTTACAAATTTAACAGTTGAAACCAGGTTGATATCTCCAAGGATACTCGCGTTAATCTCTCAAAAATAATCGCAGATTAAATGTCAAGAAACATTAAAGAATACAAGGGTTTATAGTGGTTCGGCTAAAAATGTTTTGCCTACATCCACTTATGTTTGCATTAATATGTTGTAGATTACAAGCTCTCTCCAAGATCTGTTCTTAGTCTCTCCAAGGTCCGGCAAAGAGAGTTGACTTTGGTAATGCCTCACGTCGATTTACCGCCACATGGCTACTCCCTCGACGATCTCAAGACACGTTATGTCTCGGCGTCAAAGGGCCCTTCGACATGCGGCTCCCTCGGCGTCGGCGACCGGTCCTCGCGAGGAGTCCTTGGCGCTTGTCACGGAACGGTTGATATCTCGACCGTGGTGTAACAACAACCTTTTACAAATTTAACAGTTGAAAACAGAATCTTTTGACAGTTTATTTTTTCTGTACGTACTAGAGAAATCTATTTTCATAAAACTGGTTTTAAAATTTTCAGTAACTTTTTTTTTGGGGGAATTCTAGCCATATAGCTTTTTTCTTTCTTTTTTTTTTTTTTTTTTTTTTGTCAGGGTAACTAGTAAACAGAGAGCAGAGAGACCATTTAGTTCGGAGTTATAATCCAATCGATATTGAGTAATTATTTAGATTTATTTTTGTGTTAAATTTCATTGTATGTTGTTAAAAGCAAAAATAAGGGAGTTTCTCATGAAGTTTAAGTTTCAAGGTATTATACAATTTTATATATATATATATATATATATATTTTTTTTTGCATTCAAATTAAATAAAGTTTAAAATATTCACGCCTAAGAAACTTAACAAACAAAAAGGAAAAGTAAAAAATAGGCCAATATGAAAAGCTTAAGAAAGTAAATAGACCAATTTTTAGTTATAGAAATTAATAGGTCATACAAAGTTAAAAACGAGATAAGTTATGGACAAAACTAGTTATGGTTCATAACCCAAGTTATGGACAATTATGAATAATAACTTGTCAAGTTATGATTCATAACTAGACAAGTTATGGACGAAAATAATAATTTGGCCTATTTATTAACTTATGTAAACTATTAACCTATTAATTTTAATTTATCTCAAATTTTAGCATATTTTCCTCTTTCTCCCAAACAAAAACACAAAACTAAAAAATGGACCCTAACGACTGCGTAGCGGAACCATATTGGGCCCAATGAGGACAGCTGCCCTTACTGGCCCAATTGGCTCCTTTGTATTATAACCCAAAAATAAATTTTTTTTGCAATTTTTTTCTTACTCTGCCCCTATAATTTACAACATTTACACTCAAGTTTTTAGAAAAATTTCAATTATACCACTGAAATGTAACTTTTGAAATTAATATACATATATTTTAAATTAGAAATACCAACTAAACAAAAAATCAACAGTAATAATATGTGAATTCATAATATTTTGAACCGTAAACTATAAAAATTGAATTAAACTGAATTAAAATAGTCATAATGTTATTTTAATTGAAAGTTTTAGTTTAACTCACCCCCAAAGTAAATAAATTTTCTAACTCCGCTACTAACTGCAATCAACAGACTCCGATGAGGAGACAGTCGACAAAAGCACCACTGGAGATGGTGGACTTCAAGAGGCTCATGGCAAAGTGGAGGAAACGTCATCAAACTGTACCACAACAAGCACTCCAGCCACCAACAGGATATAGAACCACCGCCTCCGCGAGAAACTCACCATCACACATACCAATATCCTGAGAGAGTGCAACCACCAGCCGACAAACATGCTGGAAACAACGATCCAAACAAATGGCAACCAACCACCAATGCAAGTTAGATCCACTCTAACGATTGCACCGCTACACACAGCCACCACCATGGGGAAGTCAACGTCGAGACAAATCCGATGACTAACTTTCACGGCCGAAAACCAAGTGATGCACCCAGCGGCGCCAAAGTTCCATTTGGCTAAACACTGACACACCTTTGCTCTGTTTTTCGTTTGAGAGAGAGAGAGGATGGATCTAGGTAAATATATTTCTCTTTAATGCTGTTTTATATGTTCTTTCTTTTTTCTTTTTTTTTTTTTTTTTCCTTTTAACTTAATCGCGAGGTCATAATAGATGAAAGAAAAATAATGGATGAAGTTTTTGATAGGCTTTACAAAATGGACTAGCATTCACGAAAGACGTATGGCTATTGTACATAACCGTGACATGTACGTCTCTATATGATCAGAGCTAAATAAACAGAAAAGTAAAGCCAAACATTTCATGAAAGTCACGACTTGATTAGATTTCATCATCAGAGAGAACCAAATATATACATGTTTATAATATGATTAGAAATTCGTACCATAAAAGCAAACTTAAAAGAGCATTACTGCATCTATATACTGTCGTAACACACCCACGTAACTAAGATTTACCATAACTTCATCCTGATTTTTACATGCTTCAAAGGAGAGATTGGTGCAAAGCCATACCGCTCATCCCAAACGCAAACGACGATCGAAAGCACGTTCCAGAGACGACATTTGTAGAGACCTCCTTACACTTGCCTTGCTCCTCTTGATCTGCACAAGCTTGTCGTAAACACACCATGGAAAGCTAAGATAGTGGTCACGATTCATTCCTTCATTATAACAGCCCCAGTAACTATGATGATACGTGACATAATACCAAGCAGAAGCTTTTGCATACACATCATCAGCTGCAGAATCCAAACTACTACCCTTCTCATTGAACCAGGTCCTGGCTTCCTTTCTCAAAGCCCTTATAGCCATGTTAATCGATTCTGCATCCCGTCTCTTTGTGAAAGATTTTGACATTCTCATAATGCTGCCACCAATTATCTCAGCCTCGGATTTGATCCCATAATAGTCCAGAAGATTCCCCAATTTGTAATCATAATTGCTTTTGTAGTAGAAAGCATCATCAATGTAGTCCTCAAAGCCATCATATTCCATGTCAGGATCATAAGACCTCCTTGCGACTTCCTTGGTGAAGAAATGAAGAGAGCCAACATTTGGCGCAATGTCTTTCACTTCTCGGAATAGCTTTCCAATCACATTCTGCGACTCGTATGTAGGTTTGTCAGGCTTCTCCATGAAATCAGGATACTCTTTGACATATAATTCTTGGGGAATAACTGCTGGCACACCAGTTTTAGGAAAGTCGACAGCGATTGAAAACAGCCTTGCGAGCTCTATGCACGAGGGGCTCATTGCTTTGGAGGGCTCCTTATCTGCAAAGGCAGTGTGAGCATTGGCAATGATTCCCAAACTATCATTGACGATGTAGTTTGTAAAATATTCCTGAACTTCCTGCATTGGAGAAACAAAGTGATTTGTTCATCACATGTGTGTACATGCTGAAAATCTGAATTTGAAGAAATTGTGTCGTATAAATAGAGTGTCTCAATCCAACAACAAACCAACTGCACTATAGTTACAAATTAAGCAATACGATAGAATAAAATGAAACCTAGTACTGCAGACCATATGTCTACTAAATAAAACTAAGGTAACTCAAGCAAAGACTTGAAGACTGATTCAAAAAGGGCATAATATGCAAAGAAATTCATTCAACATCATGGTCGAGTCCATCGTCTCAACCCATTATAAAGTGACTATTGGAGAAAAAAACTAAATAAAAATAATAGTATCTGATTACCCAAAGTAATAATAACACAGAACACAATCCATTTTAATTAACCTATAATACAATCAACAAGAGGATATCTTAACAGATGTCGCTAGACGACACAGTCTGCAAAAGAGAAAAGGGAGGGAAAAGTAAAAGAATAACAATAATGCTACATGCATGATTTTGCAAGAGATTAGTACCTCAATTCTCACATCATGATCCAACCTTGTAGTTGGTGCTGGGCTATAATCCATAGGTTCGAATTGCTTATGAGGAATCAATTCATCATCCCAGCAAACAAAATAAATATCTCCATCCAGATCACTTCCTGAACATTCATTAGGATGAGGCCTGAAATGGAAGATAGAAAGAGCGAAAATAATGTAGAAACCAGATAAGCAGCGTTGAATTGTGCTTGAGATCCTAAGATAATTTTTTAAATGTAACATTCCGAACAAAATATTGATCCTGAAAATTAATACATAACACCAACAGAAGTAGTAAGAGAAAACCTCACCTCGATCCTTTTTGTGGAAAAACAACACAATCCACCATATGGTGCAAAGCTGGCACATTAACAGCTCTTAGAACACGAACATCTCCTGGGTGTAAGCAAGGGTTTTTGGCAACCACCACCCGTCCGACGACAATATAATTCTGATCTGAACCAGTGCCGCCAAGAATGAAGGAATCTTCAAAGAACTGCCTATCTCTGATTCCTGAAAATTGGACAAACACCTCTCCATATTCCAAGGTTCTCGTTTCATCTAGACATCCCATCATGGCTCTTCCATCAGGAATAACGATCCTTGTTTTAGTCCGCAACTCCTGCAGCTTTGATGCTCGGAATGTTTGCAGCATCATCGAAAGGAATGGCTCAGCATTAGGCTGATAACCACACGAGAGCAGCTCCTTCAGGATGTTAGTAGTCTCACCAGCAAACATCAAATCCAGAGCTTCCCGAGCTCTTAGAGGATCGTTCAGAATGGCATTCAGCTGCTGTATAGCTTCCCCTTGTTTTTTCTCAAAAACTCGATCCTCAACACCAAGAGTTGATAAGAGAGTTATCAACTGGCGGTTCAGATAACAAGTCTGAATCTTGCTATAGGCTAAAACATCCAGTTTGTCAAGCTCGGATTCATACTTCCACATACTCTTCCTCAATGATAATTTCATTGATGAAGTTGGATCAACAGCCACAACACCTTTGAACCCACCATACCGGATCTGAAAGGCAGATGGAACGCAATCTTTGAGGCCACATTTTTTCCCAACTTTCTTAGCAAATGCTGATGATATTTTTCCAATACCATCAGAGAAAACATACTTGACTCCACCCCGCTCTATCTCTATATCAGAAATAACTTCAGTCTCACTCTCATCAACAGTAAGAGTTTCCGTGGAAGATCCAAAGGATTGACCCAGTCTGGCAGCATACTTGGCCACATTTCTTATACTGCGAAAATCTCCCATCCACTGTCTTATTGTATCAGCACTATGCCCATCCACTGCAGCAAACATCCAAAACGAATTATCACGTAATTGACTGGACGAGAATGCAAGAAACTCAAATTTCCTATCCCCAATTTCAATGCCGTTTCTGAGAACAGAAAGAATTCTTCTGTAGATTCCAGTTCTCCTATCCTCATTTGGACTAGATGTACGTGGAGACAGATCTGTTGAAAACAATTTTTCTAACTCCTCGTCAACAAATGAAACGCGAAGAAAGTAGTCAATGTAATCAATGTACTCTCGTAAAACACGATTAGAGACATTAACCTCTGGGCCACAAAAGTATACTTTGGACGGTGTTACTTGGACCCTGCGTACATTTACCAATCCAGAATCCAGGGCTATTGCTGGTGGTTTCGGAGGCCTCGGCACTGTAAGGTACTTCCTGTATTGTTCATTAAGCCATGCAGCAGGTTCATAGGGGCATTCTTTTAGATTAAATAGTTTCTCAAGGGCATAATTTATACAGTCAACGTTTCTGATTCTCTGTGGATCAACCAACCGATAAAAATCAACATCGAGTGTTGGTCCTGAAAGACAACCATTTTGAAGCAGCATGTTTATTTTGAACACTATCTCAAATGGCAAATTAATCCCCGAAGGAGGACCAACAATGGGAACTAGATCCAGGTTGCGAGAGAAAGAACTACCACTCTCTAATATGAATCTCTCTTCACTCTCTTTATAGTAAGCAAAGTTTTCTCGAAGGTCCGGAAGATCAACCCCGTAAGGCAGCTCCAAATACAGGGCAGAAGAATGACCAATACAGCATGATTCAGTGAAATCAATAGCCCGAACCCATTGGTCATCAGGAGTATCCTTGAAATAGTTGAAGAGAGGGTTTTCAAGTATATCACATGAAATTCTCACTTCTTTCTCGTAAACCCGAGGAGCACCAAGCAACTAACAATGCATGAAACAAAATCCAGTTAGAATATGTTATAGACGTTAGGTAAAAAGAATAAAAAATAAATAAAAGGAAAGAGCTCAAATTCAAGATGATACATTTATTTCTCAATTGCACCATGTAGCCTCCGTATTAAATGTCAGTAATTAAACACAACTCTATTGGGAAACCAACGCACCCTTCCCCCTCCCCAACAAGATGCCCACTAAATACAATCTGGAGCTTTTGTTAATTGTTAGTGCACCCAAAAAAAACTACTTTTCCCAATTTATCAGTTTTGGGGAGTTATCTACTCATATTAAAAGTACCTTGTTAGTATTTGAAAAATTAACATCCTGTTTTGAAATCTTTAGTAAAATGTACAAGTTTCCATTTTATTAACAAGCAGAGACAAATGCATTTCTCTCGAGCCCCGAAAACATTACCCTATTTCCATAGACTAGAAAACCTCACATAGAATTTCATATGAAAATTCACTATGGAAAAAGTACAAACTTACATAACATCTGCAGTGTACAAAAAAATGCCCACCTAAGTATTAAAATATTGTGTTTCAAACAGTAATGGAAACAAATAACGATATAACAGGAAACCTGAATCAAAAGATACTTGGCAGTTTGACCGCGTGGACGATGCAACTCGATCTGCCAAACATTCTCATATAAGAGCTGAAGTCTGTATTCTACAGGGCCGTATGTCAGGTAGAAATTCAATCTTCGGAGTCCAAGCCCAAAATCCACAGAAACATTCCCCACTCTCCACAGAAAAGAAAACTTTTCCTTTGATATCTGACAGCCAAAATGCAGAGTTACATGTTGCAAACTGTAGAGAGTTGCTCTTGGCTTTGGCACGATATCACGTTCCATTACCCGGGCCAAGAGGTATGATCTTCCATACCACAGGCGCGGGTTAGCCAGGCGGATAATAAGCTCAGCAGTTTCGACGGTCATGAACTGCACTATAGCATAGGATCTTGAACCCCCATTCTTTGTTGGTCGAATCTTAATAGCATAAACAGTTCCACTTCCTGTATGTCCCTCCAGAAATTCCTTAACACTTTCAGCAGACACATGTGAAGGGAATCCAGACAATTGTACCGTTTTACCCATCGGAATCAGATGAATTCCAGTGTCCTAGTTTCAGCAGACACACATTACCACTATGTAAGATACAAACTTTATACCGACGGCAGGTCAGTTAGTCAAAGCTCAAGGAAAATTTGAATAAATAAATAAATATATAAATTTGCAGAATCGTATGATACTTCACAAGGAAAAACCTTGAGTATCTAAAAAAGCAAGAAACTGTGAGAAAAGCTAAGAGATGTGTATTAGACAAAAACCTATACCGTTCCTGTTTTACCTACTGAATGGTCCCTAGTCTTTTGATCATAAAATATAGGGAAAATAAGTGCTATAGCATTATGCTTGTAATAAGGGTAGAAAAGGGTACTCTTCATTACTTCCAGTACATAAAAGAATGCAGTTTAAATTTCCTTCTTCTATTTTCTCCTCAAACCTTTTACATCAGCAAATTTAGCTTCCAAAGAAGAAATACAGCAATTACCCTTTAAATGCTAACCAACCAAGCAAAACTTGAGAAAAGTTAAATCTCATATTTTCAGATACACTTTTTGCACAATCCCAGATCTGGCTACGAAAAATTGGCATTGGAAAGTCAAAAACTTTAGGACTAACGTTAATTTAAAAACATGTAAATTTACTCAGGAGTCAGGTACCAAGAAGGACCTGCAAAACGCAGAGATCAGTATGATCAGAAATGAATTGCAATGATGCTTTTGTTTCTTGTGTTTGGCTCGCAATTAGACTAAAAATTGTGCCTATCTTCCACTATTTTGGTTAATTTGTCATAAAACAAGGTGGAAGCACAACAAATGTTGCTCTTCATTATCAAGCTGCTACATGCTCCACTTGAGAGACAGTTTTTCAAATGTTGGAAATATAAGTTATCCGACAAACCTGCAAAAATTAACCAACAAAAGAAGACAAAATTGAAGTCCTTTTAGTCTAAATCTACATAAAATATAAAAAGCAAGAAACTTAATTTAGTCATATTTATTAATCCAAGTCCTTTTAGTCTAAATCTACAAAAAATATAAAAGCAAGAAACTGAATTTAGTCATTTATTAATCTAACCAAAAATAATTGAAGAATAGTTTTGTATTTTGTTTCTATAGAATTGGAGATTGTCTTTAAGTACTCCGTCCATTTCGCTAATTCGAGTTTAAAATTTGAATTTTGCTTCAGTAAAAAGCTCTCACAGACAACTACATTTAACTTTTTTATTACTATATTTAACTTTTTTATTACAGTAAAAAATTATTATAGTAAAAAACTCTTACATAAAGTCACATCTCAATTCGAATAAAAAACTCAAATCAACGAACTAAACGGGTCTTATATTTACCCTTCTTTCCTTCTTAAACAGAAAATAGAAGTACTAGTAAAGCCATGATAATACACCAAAATTTAATTTTTAAAAAATAAAAGTAAGAAAGTACACCCTTTGAATTACATGATCAAAATTCATAGGAAAAGACGAGAAAACTTCTTGAATACTAAAAACTCATGGGAATGAAACGATCAAAATGCCAAGAAGGATAAATAAAGCGCTAAAACAAGATGATTAAAAGAACCCACCAGTTAACGTTCAGATTGTAGAGAAAAGAAACCCACTTTCCAACACTAGGAAACCATCATATAATTCCAGTTTTTCCAATAAAATCTATAACCCAGAAAACAAAATTAAGGGAGCAAACGCCAAACACGAAAAAAAAAAAAAAAAAAAAAAAAGGTGTGATAACAAACAACAATAAAAAACACCGCAGAGCAGAGAGGAACTCACCTGTGAGAGTGAAGAAGAACCTTAAGCTCCAAGGAAAGCAGAATCCAAGAAAAAAAAGATCACTAGAATGCAAAGGAACACTGTGAGAGTGAGAGCGAAAGACTGATGAGAGAATTTCCGAGTCGTCACTCCCAAGTCAATTTGCTTTTGTAAGCTCTCTCTCTCTTTTGTTTTTCTCTCTCTCCAGAGAACGTATAATTATAGGAATGCCGAAAGGAAGGTCCCGCGTTGCCGCTTTTTGGCCTTTAATAAAATATGATAATTTTTTTCTTTTTCAGAATTTTAATTTTTTTTGTTGTACTATACTACTATTTACTTTAATCTTTAACAAAGCACGTGTAAAGTAATTTGTGTGTTAAGTTGTAATTAATTAGAGATCGTTTATTTTTTATATTTATTTTTAATTTTAAATTATGATTTATGATTTTTTATAGTATTTTTTCCTCATAAAAAATACACGTAAAATAAGAATGGTTCTAAATTATGATTCTGAATACATGAACTAAACGAACACTTAGGCTCTGTGTATTTCATCGATTCGAGTTTAGAATTTGAGTTTTGTGATAGTAAAAATTTAGTTCGTTGATTCAAGTTTTTAATTCGAGTTGAGATGTAACTTTATGTGAGAGCTTTCTACTATAACAACAAAGTTAGATGTGACTGTTTCTGAGAGTTTCTTACTGTAGTGAAACTTGAAGTCTAAACTTGAATCGGTGAAATGAATGGCGCCAAAATTTCTCAAAAATAATATATCTAACTTTTTTACTACAGTAAAAAAACTCTTAAATAAAATCACATCTCAACTCGAATTAAAAACTTGAATCAGCGAACTAAACGGTCCTTTAATTGTCATGTTATTATTAAAAACATATAAATCTAAATATAAAATCTCAATGAAGAATTAATAAGAAAAAAATAAATTTTAAGGTAAGAAGTTAAGATAAAGTCAAAAATAAATAAAATGAATAAATAAATATTATTTTAGGACAAAAAAACCAAAGCCAAAAAATAAAATTTGAGGGAAAAATCAAAAAGGGTTAAAAAGACAAAATGAAGAAATAACTAGATTTTTGAATAAAAGGAACCAAAATAAAAAATAAAATAAAAAAGAGTCAAAAAATGACAAATTGAGAAATAAATAAGTTTCATGAGCCAAAGTGAAAAAAATTTAAAGTTTCAGGTAAAAAATAAAAAAGATGTCAAAAAGGACTAAAATGAAGAAATAAATACATTTTAGAGCAAAAGGAACAAAAAAAGAGAAAAATTTTAGGACAAAAAATAAAATAAATAAATAAATAAAATAGGACTAAAATGAAAAAATAAATAAGTTTTAGGGTAAAAAAAAGTTTTAGGACAAGAAGCAAAGAAACATTGTCAATAAAAAACTAAAATGGAAAAATGAATATATTTTAAGGCAAAAAGAACCAAAAATGAATTTTAGGACAAAAAAAAAAAAAATTAAAAATTAAAAGGACTAGAATAAAAAATATGAATAAGTTTTAGGATGAAAAGTAAAAACAACCTAAAAAAAGACTCAAAAAAAGTTGAGAGTTGTACGCTATCAACAAAAATTACATTGTTTTAGTTAAAACTGCACTATTTAAAGTACACTTTCTCACTTCAATTAACACTAATTGAGTAATAAAAAAAAAAAAAAGATGGGCAAAAATGAAAGAAAATGGTTAACAAAGTTTCTCCGAGAAGTTTTTTAACAATTTAGTATATACTACTGAAATAATCAAAACTAGAGACGTAGCAATGGACTAGGACCTATGGGTCGGCCGAAACACCTCTTGACATAGTGACGGGCCGGCCTGGCATAGCCCGTCACTGTTCAAGGCACAGCTCAACCCATAAATATTGGTGGGCTGAGCTAACATATATCGGTCTATGAGTCGGTCCGGCCCATGGCCTGCGTGGGCCTAAGGATAACGGGTCAGCTCAGGATGGCCTATTCTTACATCTCTAATCAAAACAAATGAAGGAATAAAAACAGTAAAAGTAAAAGTGAGAGGATACAAACATAATTTTTTAAAAGTTGAGGAACAAAAAAGAATTGACATTGTTCAAATAACAGTAAAAAGAGTGTCTCTTCTAGTATATATAATAAAATATCTATCATGTATATAGGCTTCACGAGTTTAAACTTTTGAATTTAAATTTATGTGTGTTTTTATGATTTAAATTGGAGTTTAATAATGTAAGGTATAAATAAAAAATTAAAATTTAAAGCACTATTTAATTAGATTATGAGAATTATGAGTTTTTAAACACTGTGAGTGAATTATGTGTCCCGCGAGTATAATCCGAAGTCATTTTTTTAAAGAGTTTTTTTGGTGGATTTTTTATTTGTAGAACTTAATTTTTGACTGTTAAATCTAATAAAAAAACATATTAAATTAAAAATATATGGAATATATCATTTTTGGTATAAATTTAACAATTAAAAATTAAAAAAAATTACTAAGGTCTCATTCATTTTACCGATTTGAGTTTTTAGTTTTAAGTTTTACAGTAAAAAGCTCTCAGAAAATGTCAGATTTAACTTTTTCTGTTACAGTGAAAAACTCTTAAAAAATATCACATATTATTTTGAATTAAAATCTCAAATTCACAAAATAAACGAGGCATAATAGTTTTTTTTTTGGTACGGAGAAACTCTCAATTTTTTTTTCCTTTTAAGATTGAATTAAACTTCAAATCCAAGATATATTTATATAAATTTCAAGTAATATATTTTCTGCTGATGCTGAAAGCTGACGTTGGTGTGACCTATGATCTCCAATCATTTTTCAGTTCTTGACGCGCTCGAATCCAAGCAAGACTGATACGTTTCGGCCTCTTATTGCTTTAACTCAGTAGTTTGACTTTTGTCTGTTGGAAACCAATAGAAATGCAAAACGTGGTTTTTATACTGGATTTGGGTGTAGAGCATCTTCACAGTTACTTTCACCACTCCCATGTGAATCGGTGAAAACTTAAATAAATAAATAAATAAAATTTTCACGATAATTGTCTTTTCATATGATTGAACTTGTAAAGTAAGGGACTTGTTACGGTAGGAGCATGCAGCATTAGAACATAGACAAAAAATTTGGAAAATTTTCATTTGAATACGTATATATGAAAATAGGAGTCATTTAGTTGAAAAATTCATATTATAATTTGAATTATAATTTATAATTTGTTATAGTATTTTTTTATAAAAAAATATACGTAAATTAAAAATAATTTTAATCTCATGATTTTAATTTATGAACTAAACGTCTCTAAATTTAATACTTTATATTTTTAATAAGTTCATGTAGGTATTTTGACGTTTTAAAAAATAATTTTTTAATATTTTGTAACAATTTTTTAAAACGTGAAATGTTGTTTATACTTTTATTTAATTTATTCAAATTTTTAAAAGAAAAAAACATATTAAAACTATTTTAAAAAATCATAAAAGTAAAAAATTAAAAACTCTCAATTTATTTAAAGCAATTTTTTAAAATATGTTTACAAAAGTTTAGTTTCTAATTGATTAAAGATAAAGATAAAATTGATATTTTACATCTTAAAAAACTATCTCAGGGTATCAAAAATTATATTTTAAAATCTTAAGATACATACATAATAAAAAACACAAGATACAAAACTCATATTTCTTTGTAACATTATTATATATACTAAAGGAGAGGCGGGATTCACTATTCATTGTACATTAAATGAACAGTGAATTCCTGGATTTGCCCTTCCTTGCTGATGACTAAATTTTTTAATGCCCGATGTGTCCTGAATAGTGAATTCCCATATTTGCCCCTCCTTGCTGATGCCTAAATTTTTTAATGCCCGATGTGTCCTGAACAGTGAATTCCCATATTTGCCCCTCCTTGCTGATGAATAAATTTTTTAATGCCTGATGTGTCTTGTTATTTCCAATCCCGTTTTCTTTTTGCCCCTTTTTTCTCCTTTTTTTCCCCCGGTGTCTTTTTTCTGGGTTGTTTTTTATTTGTCTCCTTTTTTTTTTGGTCTTTGTCGTTTTGCTTTCTTTGCTTTGCTTTATCTTGGCTTCTTCAATCCTTTGTTGTTGTTGTTTTTTTTTTTTTTTTTTTTTTTTTTTTTTTTTTGCCTTTGCTTTGGAGTTTTTGTCTTGATTGTTTTTGGTCCAAAATTTTAGAAGTTTCAAATTTAGGGTTTTTTTTTTTTCTTGCGTTCTTTCATTTTTTTATTTCAGTTGTTTTTGCTTAGAATCTTCCACTTCCTCCTTTAAAAAATTTTCTTAATAATAATACTAATATTTTCAAAAAATTTTATTTTGTGTTTTCTGACTCAAAGAACCATCAGAAAAAGAAAAGTAAAAAATATAATATAATGTACAATCCTTTTTACCAGACCTTTAAACAAATATATATACATATGTACATATGTGTGTAAATTATTTTAGTAGACCTTTAAACATATATATATATATATGTAAATGTATGTACATAAAAATTAATACTGTAATGTAAAAATTCATAATTTTTTTTATAATATAACAATCTTTCCCGCAGTAACGCACGGGCAAAAAACTAGTCAAGTACTAAAATGAAATTTTTCTTAAATTTATTATAAAAGTAGTACTAAATTAAAATTACTTCCTATTAAACAATAGGATTGGTCTCCATTTATTTAAGAGAGCAAAAAAGAAAAAAAAAAAAAAAAAAAAAAAAAAAAAAAAAGAGGAATCTATTGGTCTTACCCCTAGCCTGAGCGGGAAAAAAGAAAATCATATAACGACAAAGAAAACATTTCTAATTAAAATGAAGTGCCGATATATTCAGGGGGTATTTTTACAATTAAAATTATACAAGGTGCATAATTCATAAGATATTTTTAAAATTAATCTTATTTTAATTTTATTAATTAAAATTATATTTTTATATTATAAACACTGATTATAAAAATAGAAATAAAACTAACTATAAATATGTGTATTAAAATATATATACTTTAATCATTTTATATCTCAATAATAATTTTTTACATAATTTACCAAACACTTAAAATTTTTACTTATGATATTTATTGCAGTTTTGTAAAAATATTTATCAAACACTTATGTGTTTCTTGTTACAATAACTTATTACTAACGTCACAACAATAATAATAAAAGTTTTCAACAGCACATCAATGCTAAACTAACTATACTATATACAAGAAGAAAGGATGAGTGCACAAAATTAAACGACATTCATACCCAAATGTTCAAAAATACACAACCGCATGCAAAAGTCTTTAACACCCTACCGTAAAAAATAAAATATAATGTCTCGTTTATTTTATCAATTTGAGTTTTCAGTATTAGGTTTTTATAGTAAAAAGCTCTCAGAAAATGTTACATCTAACTTTTTTTACTACAATAAAAGGCTCTCAAAAATATCACATCTCAGCTCAAAATGAAAATTCAAATTCGCAAAGTGAACGAGACCTTGCTATATTGATAAGACATATGAAAAAGATATCATATAAAGGAAGGAGAAACAAAGTATCAAGATGATGAAAATTAAAAGGGAAGAATCAAAGTTTTTCTTTCACATCGTTTGGCAGAAAAAATTAAAAAAAAAGATTAATAATGTAATTTAATTTTATAATCTATAAATAAGAAGAAGATTTGTGTTCTTTTTCAATTTTATTCATTACCACAACTCAAGATTACTTTTCATTATCCAAAATCTCAACTCCAATTTATTTCTTCTCACACTATTCCACTCCATCAAACTCGTACTAAAACGACATCCTTAAAAAGATTAATCTCGGACCCAGTTGTGATTGTCCGTACAGAGCAGAACTAGGTTTTCCAAATGTGTGGGCCACTGGGGAAGAAAGTTAGGATATTGTGATTGGTTTTGGGAAAAGCAATTTCAATGCAATGCTTTGGAAGCTAGCGGTAAAGGGTTCATGGGGTCACCAAATTCCAGATAATCATTCATTAAAAGGGGAAATCCTCTGTTCTCTCCTTGCGGAGGAAGGGCTGTGGGTTCCACATAAATCTACAATACAATTGTAATGAGAATAATTGTACCTTTTTTCTAATAAATAATGAAAGCTTCCTCCGGAAGGAGTTTGAAGGAGCTATCCAATGTGCACCATTCTACCCGAATCCTCTAATTTGTGTAAAACTGGAATGTTAAGTCCTTGTTCTTTTGATGTTTTTGAGTTAGGTAGTTTGAGTATAGATTTTTAGTTGAATTTAAATTATAATTTGAGTTGATGTTGTAATTTGAGTTTGTGTTTGGTTGTATACATTTGAGTTATGGTTTGAGATAAGAATCTTTTTTGAGTTTGTATTTGAGTAAGTCAAAACTTGAGTTTGTATTTAGATAGTATTTTAATAAAAACTCAATGCTGATAAAAAATTTTAATAGGGTATATGGGTCTAGTTTTATTAAATATTTTAACAAGTAGAAATATTGTAAATAAGAGTTGATGAAAAAAAAAAAATCATCTCAATTAAAATTAAAGCGAAAAAGTTATAGCATTTTTAAAAATAAAAAAATACTGTTCATTAACTTGAACTAGAGTTTTAGTTTCAAACTCAAGTTCAAACTCGAGTTCAAATTTAAAAGAAGATGAGCTCAAATAAAATTGTAACTCGAGTTATTTTTTTTTTTGAGTTTTTCACTCAAAAACTACTCTGCCGAACAAGGCCTTAACATAGTCGAGAATATAAAAATTACTCTCAAGAAAAGGGACATCACTACAAGAATTTCAAGCAGAAAGTCTCTGCGATGAATTTTTTTTGTGTCGCAATCTGCTAAATAAATTAGCAAGGTTTCTGTGATCAAATTGTTGTTTGGTTTCTAAATTTTTGCGACAAAATTTGACTGCAAAAATGTATCGAAAATTAGTAGTGTTGAAGGCAAGAACACTTGTGATTTTACGACCAAATTTTGGTAAAAAGAGTTATGGTAGCAAAAAGTCAAGATGAGTACAAAAGTGTCTAGTTTGAGCGACTAAATTTTTCACGTTTAGCAACCAAATTTTGGTCGCAATATGTGACCTAGCATCTGATCACAAAAAAGTTCTCCTTTTAATTTTATTTTTGGCGCCAAAAATAAGTGAAGAAACCTCTTCATTTTGGTCACAGAACATTTTCATTTTGGTGGCGAAAAGCTTTGGCAACTTTTTTTGTTGGTCACAAAACCGTTTAGGGCTAAATTTTTGTCATCAAGACTATCCTCACATTTTTACGAATATATGCACAAAAAAATATTGAAAACGTATATATATATATATATTCAATCAACAAAATATTTAGAATGAAAAATTTTGATGAAGCTAAAAATCCATTAAAATGTACAATAACATTTAATAAAGGTATTCAGACTCAAGCAAACATATGACGGCCTTATTTGCTTTTTGAGTTCAAATTATGTGAGTTTAAATCTTTAGGTATGAAATTATACGTGGGTTTTATGTGGTTTAAATTGGTATTTAGTATTGATAGTTTAAACAGAGAAAAAATTTGAGCGAATATTTAGTTACATTATTAGAACTATGAGTTCTTAAAAAATGTGAGTGAAAATGATTTTTGGGAACCTTTAAGTTAGTTTAGAAAACCCAAAAGACTTTGGAGAGAGTAAAGTTCAATAAAACTTTTAATTTTGGGTTTAAGTCAACCCAAAACTTAAAACTAATATGCAACCAAACAAGGATTTAGACTACATTTTGAGTTCAAATCCATGAGAACCCACCAACCAAATGGGCACATAATAAACATAGCTATACACAACTAACAGTATCTTATGAACATATTCCTATAACAAGTAGAAATATATGGTAAATAAGGGTTGATGGTGACAAGAATCGTGAACCGTCTCATCTCGAATCTTATGAATATATTCCTATAACAAGTAGAAATATCTGGTAAATAAGAGTTGATGATGATAAAAATAGTGAACCGTCTCCTCTCGAGAAGAATGAATGATTTGAAGTTGAAATGAAAGAAGTAGGGAATTTTGAAGCTTAAGCTTTGAGAGGGAGGCTGATGATGCTTTCATTTTTTTTTTTTTCTTTGGGTGAAATACAAAAATGTTACTTAAAAAATGTCATCTTACATTTATGACACTTAGTAGCATAAATTTAAGGATTAATTATAAAAATTCTCTCTGAACTATACTTCTTATAACACTTTGCCCATTAATTTTTGAACCGTAACATATATTCTCTCTAAATAATAAAATGTTAACAAAACCCCATCTGTTAGGTTTTTTAATGAAAATTGAGATTTAATTTGTTATTTTGTGATATTTTAGTAGCTTTATAGTTTAAAATTTAGTTTGAATTTAAAACTAATGTAAATTTAAACTTTTGATTATGATGCATCCATAACTGATTGAATATAAGTTAAAATTTTTATAAATCTTTTATTTTTTTTAGAATTAAAAAAAATTATGATTTTTTTTAATATTTAAATTTATCTAAATTTAAATTAAATTCTAAAAAATAAAATTACAAAAATACTCTCAAAATAACAAATTAAATGTCAAATTCAGTTAAAAACCTAACGAATTGGACTTTTTTGTTAACATTTCATTATTTAGGGGAAATGGATGTTCGTTTTAAAGATCATGAGGTAAAGTGTTATAAGGAGTATAATTCAGAGAGAATTTTTATAATTAATCCTAAACTTAATATCTATGTCACTTAACTTACTATAATTTATTCTATTATCCTTTTAAATTATTTAATATTCTGGATTCAAAGATGATATGAAATGTAAAGTTGTTAATTTTGGTGGCAAAATGTATAATTTTCTCTTTTTTATACATGAAAATAGAAACATAGAGGAATTTTGGGCTTGGGCCTACTAAATGGGCTTTTAGCAAAACAAGGTTACCCATGGGTTTATTTAAGATATTCAACTTGTAATATTTTAACAATAATGTTAATGTCTAAGCTGACTCAACACTCACGTGCTAGGAAGCACGATGCTCAAGCTCTAGTCTCGGTCTCAGATTGGTCGGTGCTCTGCCTCGTGCTCGGGTTCAAGGACTAGTGTCTTGCACTGGAGTAAGAGATGAAGCTCCAAAGTGAGGGGACATCAGTGTGGTGCCTACCAAACACACTCTGATGCTTAAGTCAGCCGAACTAATTGAGAGCAATAAATGACGTGACAAGAGTTGGATAGAAAAAATTCTGCTTACCACAATAAATGATCATGGGGTATTTATAGTCTCACTGGTGGACTCGGGTTTTGTACATGATCCACTGGGGACCCACAAGTACACGTGTATGGCTTCATCTGGCATTGTGACAAGTGTTGCACATAAACGGGAGTGTACAGTAACCATTCAACGGCTGGGATCGACTTGTTGTATGAAATGTTTATTATGGAATGGAGTAGCGAGCAACCATGTCTGGCGATAGGTTGTAGGAATTGTGCTTGGCCTGCTGTCAGGGTAATAAATATGGTTGAACATCAGATATGGTGTCAGAGACAAGTTCGGCTATATCGGCATCTGGACATTCTTCGGGGACTTGCTTGGCCATACCACCAGAACATTGTTCGGCAGGCGCTGCCGAGCTACCTCCCAACAAATGACGTCCAAAATACAAGGGCATGTTTAGGGCACTGTATTGTATTGTATTGTGTCGTATAGTATTGTATTGTATTGTATAATTTTTATACAATACGATGTTTAGTTTGTAGTAAATTATAATATATTATGTTTACCATCAAATTGTATTTACGTATTAGTTTGTAATTGAATAAAATTTAAGTCTAATCATAACATAGCTCGGCTCCAATCTCAATCGAAACCTAACATTAAGAGCGGGCAACGGAGAAGGTAAAATTGTTCAATAGAGGTATTTTTGCAAAAAAACATTTAAAAATGGGGTCAAATTGTATTTTTTTTAAAAATTGATGGTAACATATAATTTTAAAAAAGTTAAGGGTCAAAATATAATTTTTAAAAAGTTGAGAAAATATAATTTTAAAAAATTAAAGGTTGAAGTGTAAATTTTGAAAAAAAATGTAAACCCAACATCGCTTTGATCTCGAAATTTAACCTCAGCGTTGGTCCCAAAACCCAATCCCAACCCTTGATATTTGTAAAATATTTTATATGTTTTATAAAGTTAAATTACATAATACGATATAATACATAGATTTTTATCCGCATTAAATATCACACTATGTATTGTATTAAATTTGAATGTCGTATTAACTATACAACGTATGAAATGTTGCCAAACATTATATTATTCTTAAATAATACAATACAGAGTGTTTATACGACGTATCAAACATGCCTTGAGAAATTGTAGTTAATAACATATTTATGAAATAATATTTAGTAAATAGCAGTTTAGAACTATTTAAAGTTAATAACAATTTATTATGTAAATATTTCTTTTACAATTGATAAAAAATAGTTTATATAGTAAAAAAAAAATTATTTACGTAAAAAAAATCTAGAAATAAAGGATGTTGCCTCGAAAAATCAGGTTGTGGATATTCTGACTAAGCCGTGTCAAACTCTCATTATGCTATTATGAGAAGCAAACTCACATTGAAAAGTCTTTCCACTATGAGTTTCAAAGATGGAATTACTAATAGTGTAGTTAGTCAGAGTTAGTTAGAGACTAATAGAGTTGGTTAGATTAGTTGTACAAACATTATTGGCTGATTGTTATAGTTAGTATTTAAGTGACACGATAATATAGAGTATGTTTATGACTTCAAGTCATTACTCAAGATATATTATTACAGTATTTTTTTTATAAAAATTTAAATTTAATTTTTTTATTATAATAATTTTTTTTCACATATACAACTCAAAATCATTTAAAAAAAATAAGTCAGTGCTGATTGATTCCATACAAAATATATTATATATTTGTGATCCCATTCATACATTCTTTATTTCTCTCTTAATTCTCCGTTTACATTCTTTCTTACTAATCGCTATTTTTTTGCGAATCTCTTAATAATCGCTAATTACACAACATAACAGTAACTCAAGCCTCAAGAACCTCGTTGGATATCTCTTTTTAAAAAAAAAAAAAAATGAAAGTGATTGGAATAATTCAATATGTTTATTGATTTTTTTTAAAAAGAAAAATTAGTTTTACTAATCACCAGACAAAATGTCAGGTTTTAATATGCGTTAAAACATCCCAAACATAATCATATCAAAAAAAAAAAAAAATCATAAAAAAGCAAAAATTTGCTTGATAGTGGGCTGGGCTATAATGTTTCCCAAAATAACGTAGCATCCACTACCATTGTGAGCATGCAAACTAACGTATTAATTCGTTTATTTTATCGATTTAAGTTTTTAATTTTAAATTTTTACAGTAAAAATTTTTTTAAAAAATATCACATTTAATTTTTTTTATTATAATGAAAAACTCTAAAAAAATATTACATCTCAAATTAAATTAAAAATTTAAATTTGTAAAGTAAACGATGCCTAATATACTCAATAATCAAGGATTCTAAAGCCGGTAAAGCTAGAAATTGAATTGCACGTACCACGTTAATCGCATCCGATTTGAAGACTCCATCTCTGATTACCCAAATTGGTCACGTTAATATGCTCAATAATCAAGGAAAAAAAAAAAAAAAAACAAAAAACAGAACTTCACGGAAATCAGCAAAAGGAAAATCACCTTTCCGCGTAAAAGCAACAAAACGGAAAGATTCCAGAGAACTGAGTAGGATGGTTCGCAGTGGATATAGATAATATATTAGCTCAGTCCAAGCTCTTGCTAAGGAAGTTCTTGTTGCTCAAGTCTTTGCCACTTTCTATCTAGTTTTGTCTCCTTTTTCCCGTCTTTTTTTTTTCTTTAGAATAATATCTTGGTCAATAGTTATAAATTTCCCATCATTGCAAGCATCTAATGAAGAGTAGTGGCCCCCTTTAAAATTCTAGAATCTTCCCTTAATCTCAATGTTTTTTCTTTATTTATTATTATTATTTTGTAAAAAAAAGTCCAAAGATCCTCCCTATTACATCATTAGCTCTCTTATATATTGTTCCTTGTTGAATTAGTTGATTTATGAGTTCTAGAGCATTCCTTAGTGGGTTTCGGTAGTACACTCCTATTCGCGGAGTGTGATGACGACCTTCGCACTTCATTTTTAAAATTAAGGCTCCGTTTATTTCGTTTATTTGAGTTTAGAATTTAAATTTTGTTACAGTAAAAAATTCTCACAAATAATCATATCTAACTTTTTTACTACAGTAAAAAGCTATCACATAAAATCAAATCTCAACTCGAATTAAAAATTTAAATCAGCGAAATAAACGGACCCTAAATTTGGTTATATATGTTTTCTTTATTGTCATCACATTTTTTAATTTAGGAGCTCCTCTGATTGGCTCAAAAAATATGAACTATCGGTAGTTTGTAATTTTTAACCGTTAGATCTATATTAAAGTTGTTTATTTTACATACTTTTTTAATTTAATGTGATTATAATTAGATTTAATATATATAATCTGGTAATACTAGTAAGATTGTCCTACCAGAGAATGTCCCTATTTTTATGTACAAAATTTGATGTTCCAACTATTTTGTTATTGCAATCCCTTTTTGGTTACTTAAGTTGTAAGCAATTTAAAACTTGTTCAATCTAATGGCAATTGGAGTTTGTAGTTAATTAATAGGGTTTGAGAACAAGTGACTCTATTTTTAGGATTTTTTTTTTCTAGTAAATAGTCAAATTTTTATAAAATTAAGAAAATAACCATTATTTTTATGATTTTAGTTTATCACTGAGTAACTTTGTGGTTTATCACTGATCAACTAATATTGATTAACTAATATCAATTAGTGATCAATTTCATTTACCAAATCATATATTTATCAATGATAAACAATTGATAAATTAAATTGGTTTCTCGTTTATTAGTTTTTTTTATCACTAATTAACTGCTGTAGAAAAACGACCATTTCATTAAAAGCAATGTTCGGCCATTTGTCTTGTCACTTATTAAACAAGGATCCGTTTGTTTTGTAGGTTCAAGTTAAGAATTTAAGTTGAAAAATATATTTATGTGAGAGAAAATATTGTAATAAAAAAGTTAAATTTAAATTATTCTTAGAGAAAATACTGTAACAAAAACTTGATTTTGACATACAAAATGACCAAGTTATCCTTGTAAAGGGATTGTATAGCTTTTTAGAAACAGGAATAAGTGTCATGTACAAACTCCTCTAAGAATATTTTAGTCATTTGACAAATCAAAATACCGAAAAGCGTACAAATTTATATATTCATTGTAATTTGAATGCATACTTTTTGATAAGATTAAAAACTGATGTTGTACTTTCTAAATAAATATATAAAAAATAATGTATAAAACTGTAAATAACCTATTTACGAAATTTTGGTTTTAGTAAAATTAATATGGTAAGCAATTAATAATTGATAATCATCTAGTAAATATAAATTAATATATTAATAAATAATAATGAATATGATTATAAATTAGTATATTAGTACTTAAATTGTATAATAAATTAAAACTAGTATTTAATAATCAAAGTAAAAGTAATACTATGTTAGTAATGTACTCATAAGTATTAGTTTATAAGTAATTATTCAGTGTATTAATAAAAAATAATTAGTATATTAATAATTTTTTTCGTATTCTATTCACAGATAAAATAATTAATTTTTAGTTACGTAATTAAATAATTAGTTAATTAATTACTAATGTTTATTTAATAACCTATTATTTGATATATTATATGATTAATTTTTAGTAAATATTAATTATTATTGACTAGTGTATTACAAAATTAATAATTATAATTTAATATTAATTATTAATTGAGTAATAACTATTTATTAACTACTAAATATAATTAATATATTATATTATTATATATTAGTTATTAATTATTTATTTAATAACTTACTAATAATTATTCCTTTATCAATATATTATATAATCAGTTTTGAGCAATTTATCTTTATCTAATAATTACCATTTATTTTTTATTATTTGCTTGTATAAATAAGTTACAAATTTAATGATAATAAATTACTATTTAATTAATAATTAAGTAATTACTATTTATTAATTAAAATAACAACCCTATAATATTTAAATAGTAATTACTTAATTATTAATTACTAATTAATATTAATTACTTAATATAATACAAATAAGTAGTAAAAAATGAAAAAGAAAAAAGAAAACAACTTTTAATTGTTCTCTAATTTCTTAACAAAACCCAGTCTCACTGTTTTTTATTTTCATTCTCGTTTTCAAAGTATTTGATAAACAAACATAGTGTAGAGGTCTTTTTCATTTTCGTATTTCAAAATACGTGTAAAAATATTTTTAAAAACAGTTAAAAACTAATACCAAACAAACACTCATTAGATTTGATTTATTGATTTTTTTTTCTTCAATCTATTGAAAAAAAGAGAATTTTGCAATTGGCGGCTGCAAATCTTAGGCCTTATTTGGTTTAATAATTCAAATTGTTGATTTGGTTTGAATTGTGGTGATTTGAATTGTGGTACATTAAATTGTGATTCGAACTGTTGTTTGGATATGTAAATAAATTGTAATTTGTATTAGGAATAAAATCCGAGCTGTGTTTCGATAAAGTGTTGAAAACTGTCATCAAAATTCGGTAATAAATCTTATAAAATCTCATTGTAAATGACATTTAAAAATATGTAATATGGATGGGGATTTCTTCATTTCTTCATTATGAACACAATAAAAAAAGCATCTCGATCAGAATAAAAACAAAAAAATTATGACATTTTTAAGCTTGAAATTGAAGAGAGAAAAAAATAGAATTAAAATTGTTTTCACTATAGAAAACAATTAGTATTCGTAGGATGACGTACTTAGGTCTCAAAGTTTTTCTTTATAGTTTTGCCCCCAATAAGCCTTTTGCTTTCATCCACTCACATAAAACAATTGCAAAATTGCTGATGTATCAACCAATTCGCTTAGGATGTGTTTGTTTCAAGGAATTTATATGATTTAAACTGTAATTTTTGGTTCTATTAAAGTGTTTTACTTTTACAAAATATTTTAATTTTAAAAATTAAAATTATAAACTGTGATTTGAACTCTTGAACTAAATAGACTCTTAAAGTCACTTCATTTTTTTTTTTTTTTGGGTTGGATAAAGTGATACGACATATGACTTGCAACCGATTTGTCTTAGCAGGTCCACTTAGGAAAAAAAATCTATTTTAGCAGGTCCTTTCTAATCAACCACTGTAAGATTCTATAGACTAGAAATATAAAAAATGCTGCACGATATAAGAAAATGTGATAAATATATTTTTATATGAGTCTAAATTTTTACTAATTATTTTTTATTAAGTAATTATATTAATTAAAAGACATCAATCAAGAACTCTCTAAATGTAAGTTCCATAATTTTCTGATATAAGAAAAATAACTAACCCAGCCCACGCGCATCCATCCTGCTCTCATTGACATGTCGCCTTACTATAGCTTACAGCTTTGACACTTTCAAATTAGACCACGCAATTTGAAAATGTTTCGTAGAGTGTGTGCAAAAATATATATATTTTTTTAAGATTATTATCAATTATGTTCTTAAATTTTTGTGTCATTTTTAGTTTATTTTTGAATTTTAAACATTTTTACTTTAATTCTAGAGTTTTAAGTTATTTCCATTTAACTCATTCTATTGTAATTTTTATTAAACACATATAGAAAAAAAGAGAGCAATGCAGTTATTTAGGATCCGTTTAGTAATGCAGTAAAAAAATTAGATGTTACTGTTTTTGAGAGTTTTTATTATAACAAAACTCAAATTTTAAATAAATATTGATAAAATAAACGAGACCTTAAGTCTTTTTGTTTGAATTTTTGTTAAAAAAATTATATAAGAATCATATGATCACAATTAATTTCCACTTTTTTGTCTAATTTTAACAAAAATTATAATAAAAAGAATTAAATAAAAATAATTTAAAATTTATGAGATAAAATAAAAATTTTTAAAATTTAAAAAATAAATCGAGAATGACCATATAGTTTAGGGTCAGTGGTTATAATAATTCAAAACTTTAAGCGCTTATTCTAAGCATTCGTGCCGAGACGTAGAAAGAAGGCCCACCTGAAAGGACCTAAGTGCAAAAAGCGCAACTTATAGAACAAGTGCTTGCAAATAACAAGACGAAAAACGACAAAAAAGAAGATAAACGGGATAATAGCAAAAGAAACAAGCACTTTTTTTTTTTTTTTCCACGTAAAGTACAAACAGAAAAAGATTCCACGCTAAACAAATTGGATGGTTCGGCAGCTCACTCCAAGTGCTTCCCAAACAATTTCTTGTTTACCAAGTTTCAATGCTTCTGAAGCAAGGGCTGAAACTGACGCTCACGCTCAGGTGAAAGTGAAACTACCAGGCCAACTCTTCTTTCGCTCACGTGTCGACACGCTATAAGTTGGAGCTTTAACAATTTCCAACTAGAACTCGCCACCTAAGCTGGAGATGAAACGTTAAGCTGTGGCGCGAAGGAGGGAATCAGTAACCGTTAACTCTAAGCGTTTCGCCCCACACTCCAGGAGAGAAAACTCAGAATTGACAGGTAATAGCACTGTGCTTCTACGCTTTGGGTCTCTATAAATACCAAATCATTGTTGAGCATTTGCTTCATCGTCGAAGCATTTGTGATCTTTTCGAGGTTAGTAAGACTCCTCTCTCTCTCTCTCTCACAATTTTCTGATCAAATTTCTAGTTAGTACTTATAATATCTTTATCAGTCTCAGCTTTCGATTCTTGTTTTGAATCTTTCGAAAGTTAATTGATATTTGAGCTTTCAGTTTCGAGGTGAAAAAATCGTTGAATTGTTTGAACAGTAGTTGTTGATGGAAAATATGATCATGATTAGTGGTGTCGTTTGATTGGCGTGTGTGTGTGTGTGTGATTCTGGTTTTTCTTCACTTTTGCGATGTTTATGCTGTTATGGTAGTAGAATGTGAAGAAATGGAAAAAATTTTGGTTCTTAAGTTATTGTTAAAAGTTTTTTTTTTTTAAATAATCTTTTACTCTTCTTTTCTTTCTATCATTTACTAAATTTACTTGCAGATGATCACAATTTCACATGTTTTTCGGCTTTTTCGATTTGTTTTCTTTGTTTTTGGTTATTTTTTTGGATATTGATTTGTTTTCTTTGTTGGACCATAAAGGAAATCTTGTGTACATATGGAAAGGATTTCATAGTCACCTGGAAAGTTGCTTGCTCATTTACTAATTTTCTCTTGTTAGTAATTGTTAAAAAGTACTCTTATTAACGAGAAGGACTAATTAGGATACAACAACAACTTGATAGTAAAATTTACACGTCTTAGTTGCTTTAGTAATAAATTTGTGTGATATTTGAATGCCGAAACAGAGTTTTAACTTAGTTTTACGGCATGGGAAAGACAATTTCGTTGTACGGATTCTCTTCTGTTGAGCACGCGGAAGAAGTGAAGAGGTTTCTGGAGCAATACACTGGAGAAGGTACTGTTTGTGCTGTTGAGATTGGGCAGTACAAGAATGATTCAAGGAAACATGCCAAGGTTCAGTTCACAGACTCTGGGAGTGCTGAAACCATAATATCATTGGCTAATAAACGCCTTTGGTATGGCGACTCGTATCTAAAAGCTCGGGCTTTGTGCACCGAAATGGTACCAGAGCCGAAGGCTTTCCTTTGCAGCATGGATGATGTGACGCTGCATTTCGGATGTCAGGTTTCTAAGGAGAAGTTTTCTGTGCTCTGGAAAGGAGAGAATGTTTGTGTCAAATTTGGAGAAGGGCTAAGGAAGCTCTACTTCTTTTTGTCTTATGATTCTGTTGATTACAAGCTAGAGCTCTCCTATGGCAGCATTTGGCAGATTGAGCTACATCAATTGCACTGCGAGACTTCGAAGTTTCTTGTTCTTCAGGTATGCTTTTAAAAATTCAATAGTATTTAATTTCTCTAATATTTCTGCTTGTTCAGTAAATTCTCATATTGAAGCACAAAAACGGATCTGAAACACTAACTTGAATAGGAGATTTATAAAGATCAGGGCTGTTACAAGCACACATAAATCTATAGATTTGTGGAGGAAATATAATGATTTTAATTTTTCTTATGCAAAATAGATATTTCCTCATTTAGAAACAAATAAAGATGTCAAAGAATGTAGCCTGTTGTGCCTCTTTTGCTTGAAAGTATAGCCTGTTGTCAAAGATATATTAAGATAGATTGCTTTAGGACCTTTTTTGATTCTTACATCAAAATCATGATTATATCTTCCGTACACAAAGAAGTATCAGTTCTATTCCCGTAGCCTCAACGGCTTAAATCATATTCTATTTTTCTAGTTTCTCTATGTAAGAAAATTTTCTTGCTTCATGTCAACAGTACAATGATTTAAACCTTAGAACCAATGATTTCTGTTCTCTAAAGAAACGTCTCAGTAATATACTTTAAGCAAAACCTGACTCTTTGGTGTAAATGGGAAGATAGCTGCAACATTTTTGGCAATTGGCACTTGGATGAAATAGATAACAATTTCCCCTTTTTTTTCCCCTTTCTGTTGCTAGTTACTCGGAGCCCCTCGGATTTTTCAAAAAAAAGTCTCTGTTATGAATTACTTTAAGGAAGTTCCTGATAAGTGCTGGGAGAGGGATGTTGATTTCACTCCATCTTGTTGCATTGGGCAATCTTCTGCTCTCTGCTTGGAGATTCCAAACTGGCGCCAACTTCCAAACTTGCGTGATGGTTTCGTCTACTACAAAGAAGATGAAGGTCAATTCTCTCTGCAGCAAGGTTCTCCTTGCTCTTCTAGTTCAGACCTTGTTCCCATGGTGGTTCCTCCTCAAGGAATTAACTTGCCATACAAAATCCTGTTCAAAGTAAATTCCTTGGTTCAGCATGGATGTCTTCCTGCTGAAGCACTTGATCTCAAGTTTTTCCGGTTAGTCGATCCGAGTAGAATTCAGCTTGAATATATAGAATCTGCTCTTGACAAACTGTATCACTTAAAAGATTGCTGCTACGATCCACTGAGATGGCTTAAAAAGCAATATATAAAGTACAACACAAGTGGGCAGATTCCAAAACTGCCCACAATTGCTTTAGATGACGGCTTGGTGTATGTCCACCGGCTTCAGGTAACACCTACAAAAGTATACTTCTGTGGCCCTGAGATCAATCTCTCCAACCGCGTCTTGCGCAACTACCCCAAGGACATCCACAATTTTCTTCGCGTTTCTTTTGTTGATGAGGACTTGGATAAGTTATTTTCAACGGATTTATCTGCACGCGGAAGTTCTACGAATGGAAAGAGGCGAACGAGACTCTATGAGAGGATACTTTCTACTCTACGAAATGGCATACTCATTGGCGACAAGAAGTTTGAGTTTCTTGCGTTTTCATCGAGTCAGTTGCGAGAGGGTTCAGCTTGGATGTTTGCTTCAAGAGACGGGCTTACCGCAGCAGATATCAGGAAATGGATGGGTGATTTTCGCTGCATTAAAAATGTGGCAAAATATGCTGCCAGGCTAGGTCAATCTTTTGGCTCCTCCCACGAAACTTTTAGAGTTGGCAGGCATGAAGTTGAGTTAATTCCTGACATACAAGTTGAAAGGGATGGAAAAAATTATTGTTTCTCTGATGGAATTGGCAAAATATCCGAAGACTTTGCCAGAGAAGTGGCCAAAAAATGTGGTCTAAACAGGTTTACTCCATCAGCCTTTCAAATTCGCTATGGTGGCTATAAAGGTGTTGTGGCTGTTGATCCCACATCTTCAATGAAGCTGTCATTGAGAAAAAGCATGTGCAAGTACGAGTCAAAGAACAACAAGCTAGATGTTTTGGCATGGAGCAAGTACCAGCCGTGCTTCTTGAACCGCCAGTTGATCACTCTGCTGTCAACTCTTGGAGTCAGTGATCACGTTTTCGAAAAGAAACAAAAGGAGACTGTGAATCGCTTGGAGTCCATCTTAACTGATTCTTTAAGAGCACAAGATGAACTGGAAATGATGTTCCCTGGAGAGATCACAAACATTCTTAAGGCGATGCTTATGTGTGGTTATGAGCCAATTGAGGAGCCATTTCTCGCAATGATGCTGCAAACATTGCGTGCATCAAAGCTGCTGGAATTGCGGACAAAAACAAGGATACATGTTCCCAGTGGAAGAGCTATGATGGGATGCTTAGATGAAACCGGAACACTCGAATACGGTCAAGTGTTTGTGCGGTGTTCTCGTCCCCATCTCTTTGATAATTCCTCTCTAGTCTTCAACAACAGCAGTTCAAGCCCAGACACGTTTGTTGTTAAGGGAAAGATGGTTGTTGCTAAAAATCCTTGTCTACATCCAGGAGATGTGCGAGTCCTCAAGGCAGTGGATGTGCCGGAGTTGCACCACATGGTGGATTGCGTCGTTTTTCCACAGAAGGGAAAGAGGTAAACATGTCTTGTTTTCTACTCTGTACATACTATGAGCATTCATGCACGGTATATTTGACCTTATGTCAAGTATGTCAAACTGAGTGTTTCTCTGTTCACTTTATTGATTTTCTTGACTGATTCCGCTTTTTAATTTGCTCAGGCCTCATACCGATGAATGTTCAGGGAGTGACTTGGATGGAGACACTTACTTCGTCTGTTGGGACCGAGAGCTCATTCCTCCTCAGCGAGCTGATGCCATGGACTATACAGCGGCAAAAACTATAGAAGTGGACCATGAGGTTACAATGGAGGTATTACTGAGTTCAACAATAGCTTGACAAACACATCTTAAACTGTTTTTTTTTTTTTTTTTTTTTTTCTTTATTATCACTTAGAATACATGACGTATTTTAATTGTATATGTGGAATGTTCTAATACGGTATTCTAATAGTTGAGATAATTATTGTTAACACCTTCAGAACACTTGTTACGTGTTCTCCAGGTCTAAAGTTTTTTAGTTGGCCTTGCAGTTGTGTCGCTATTATTTGCTTTCACATGTTCTAAGTCAAAACTGCATGATTTTGCTTGTGGTACAGGAAATTATGGAGTACTTTGCAGACTATCTAGTTGACGATAACTTGGGAATTATTTCGAATGCGCATACTGTTTTTGCAGACAAAGAGCCGAAAAAGGCTAGGAGCAAAGAATGTATTAAGCTAGCAAAGCTATCCTCAATAGCTGTGGATTATCCAAAAACAGGTGTGCCAGCAAAAATCCCACCTCGTCTGCGTGCCAAAGAGTACCCGGACTTCATGGAGAAGTTTGAGAAACCAACCTACGAGTCAGAGCGTGTCATTGGAAAGCTCTTTCGACAGGTGAAGGATGTGGAAGAACATTCAAGTTCGATAAAATCCTTCACTAAGGAAGTGGCTAGTGAGTGTTACGACCCTGACATGGAGGTGGAAGGATTTGAGGATTACATCAAGGAAGCATTTGAACTCAAATCCAATTACGACAACAAGTTAGGAAATCTTATGGATTACTATGGAATAAAGACTGAAGCTGAATTGCTCAGCGGCAATGTCCTTAAAAAGTCTAGGCATTTTGACAAGAAAAGAGACCTCGAGTCAGCAAATTATGCAGTAAAGGCACTGATCAAAGAAGCTAGGACTTGGTTCAACAATCAAGGAAATGAAGCAGAGAATGGAGGTGATGATGCATACGCAAAGAAGGCGTCTGCTTGGTACCATGTTACTTATCATCCTCATTACTGGGGCCGCTACAATAAGGACATGGGCAGAGACCATTTCCTAAGCTTCGCTTGGGGTGTTTACGACAGACTTGTCATGATCAAGAGGGGCAATGCAAGCATCAAAAGATCTTTGCACATGTCATCACTGGTGAAAGACTTCAGCTCTGGACTTGATTTTGCCAGTGAAGTTTGACATCTTCAGTCTTTGAAAACCATTCTAATGAGCACCTCTGCTCTTGCTAAGTTACTTTACAGTACTAGTTTGAGATTGTAATATAGTTTGATGTGTGATTACTAGACAATATTTGCGCGTGCCGTTTTGTATTATTAATAATTATTGAGTCTGTAAGTTTGGCTAAATAGTAAATGTAGTGTGTTATATCGATGTAAGAAAAAAAGTTTGATATGTTTATAGTCTGGGCTTGTAACTTTGAACTACAAGTGGCTTGATCCCTTAACGGGGTATGTAGGCAACGCAACAAAATTCACTGAGTTCAGCCGCAATTTTAAATCAACCCAAATTTCCAAAATTCAAAAAAATAGTATTTACCGTTTTAATTAGAATCAAAAGGTTTTCCCTTGTACTGAGGGATTGTAATTAAGAGGTTATTCTTATAATCTTGAATGGGTCGAACTAAAAATAATAAACTCCTATTCTAATTAAATCCTAAGATAGGTTATATTATGTTGTGTGTGAAATATTATTTCAACATTAATAAATATTTTCACTCAACAATATTTATAGTCTGGGCTTGTAACTTACGGTGTGTGGTGATTGTAGTACTATGGAAGGTGATTGTTGTTTGTACATGTATATGTATATTTGAGAGTAAAGTTGGCAGTAAAACTTGAGTTTGTTTTAGTGTTATTTTCTGGCTGTTTATTATTCTTCCATTCCTCCTTTTAGCTTTGATCTCTTGTAAAGTTTTAGAAAGTCTGTCTCATGTATACATGCATAAAAATATAACTAAAAAAAAAATGAATAGTTGATTACACGATTTGTTAGTGAGGGATTGACTATGATCTTATTTTTACTTTGCGTTTCAGAGAATTTCAGAATAACTAAAAATATTAAAATAACTTTTCTTATACCGATTGATTTAAGTTTATCATTTGGTTAAAGTAATAAAAAGTTTGTCCATTTGTTTTTAAAAAATAAAAAATTCGGCTATTTATTAAAAAAAAAAAGTGGTCAAAATGAAGCCATTTACTTGATTTTTCCTTTTTACTTGTAGTCAAAACTTTTTTCTAAATGAAGCCCTCGTAAAGATAAATGAATATATATTTTATATCTTGTGGTCAAACTTTTTCCTACCCCTCGTAAAGATAAATAAATATATTTTTTCTAACTGTCTCGCTAAAATAATTTCTTCTATGTGTACTTACGTAAACATTTTTTTTTTTTTTGCAACCCTCTTATATAATTTTTCCCACATGTATTTCATAAGTAATTTATTGTCTAATTGCCTCACCAAAATCTTTTTTTTTTTTCTTTTTTTACTTTTCATGTGTTCTTTATTTATTCTTTTTTTAATACACGAAACACTTAGAGGATAATAAATCAAGAAAATAAACTAAACCTTAGGAAAAACAATTAAATTATCACAGCAAAAAAGTACAACAAGCTGAATACACTCAAAAACAAGAGAATCCTATTACTAGGGTGTTCATGAATTAAGATCCGCAGATTATGAGTCAATTCACAATCCAATTTAAAACTATTGAATTAGAAAAATCTCAATACATATTCAATGCAGAACTTTTTTCAATCTCATTCAATCCAATCTAAAACCTATGGAATTGTGCAGATTGGATTCACGAATTCCACGAATAAATACCTTTAAAATTAATAAGTATATTAAACATCTATGCAAAATAAAACAAATAAAACACAAAATGAAGTCTTCATCATTTATTGATATTAGTTTAAACTTCAAAATTTACACCATCCACAGCCCATATAAACATGACATAACATAAAAATAGTTGCAATAAGCAAAAAAAAAAAAAAAAAAAAAAAAAAAAAGAAAAAGGTTGGATGCCCATGTTGATTTAATTTAGACGATAAAATAATTTCATTCTAAACGTAGCGAGAAAAAAAAAAAAAAAAAAAAAAAAAAAAAAAAGTAGCATTTTAGTTTTAACTAAATCCAAAAATATTCATCATGTTTTAAACTATCTTAAAATTATCCAATTATCCTCTAAGTTTTTTAAAAGACGTAAAATATAGCACTTTATGTTTTAACTGATCTATTTGTTGAAAATTACACAAACACCTATAACAATCAATATGTTAGTGTATCTCCAATAATATTTAACCAATTATATTATACACGTTCCTTAAAATATTTAGAATACTATTAACTGAGTTTTATATATTTTAATATTTAAGTCTAGTAAATGAAGTGGCATAACGGGAGATTCAAAATGGATTTTTTTTTTTTTTTTTTTTTTTTTTTTTGTGTTATACGGGGTTGTTGCCTGCGCGATGCTGAGGAAGGTAAGTATTTTAGTCAAAAATATAAATATGTATAGTATTTTAGTCAAAAATATATTTATGGATACATATATTTACGTATGTAAATATATACAGTACTTTGCTGTTCTCTTTCTGTTCAAACATTTTTATAAGGATATGTACATATATGTGCTGTCTTGTTCTTCTGTTTTGTTTCTTTCAACTGTAAAGAAGAAGTTGGAAAAGTGACTAGAATTGGTAATTATAATGGCTATAGAAGTTTAAAATTTTTATTATAGTTAGTGTAAATGAAAAAATTTAGAAATGGTTATGGCACCTGCTTCCGGGACGCTTGCTGGGTTGCTCTGCTCCTTTTGATTGAGAAGGTAGTCATGGTTGATTAGTAATTTTACTTACCATGGAGACGGTGTTGTTTTAACATGCCCGTGACTATTCACTACCAACCAAGTCTTGTTTCTTTTAATTGTTGGTAATATATGAGGTAAGAGTTGTAATACCATCCTTGAGTTGTTGGAAATCCAGTGATTGTGCCTCTTTCGGTAAATTTTGTTCCCTGAATAAATTTTAAAAAAGTTGTTAGTTTAAGTGATAATAGTGAGGAAAAAAGGGAAGAGGAAATAATTTAAAAATACTAACCATATTACTCTGTGGATCTAATGCCTTTAATTCATTGATTGTTCTTCTATTTTCTGTTTTTTATTCTTCGATTGATTGTGTTGATATTGTTGATGCCGGTAGGAACTCAATTTCTTGGCTTTGTTAGGAGAATCTGTGTGAGAATAATAATAATGAGATGAAAATTTTGTAAAAATTTTAAAATGTGTGATGGGATTGATTTTTTAAAAAGTTGTTTCAGATTGTTGTTGTTGTTACCTTGTCTTTAATGTTTTTATCTCTAGAATATATGGGTCAATATAGAAAATTATTGCTGTAGTGCTTGTCACATAGGCATTGCCTACAATGTTAATGGTAAATCAGTCATTATTTTGATGTAGGTTTTATATTTATATGAGAAATTATGATGATGAGGTGTTCAAAATAATACCTAGATATTGTTTGATCAATATTGCTGTAAAAGTCGCTACCAATAGTGCTTTAAATATTTTCATCAAATTGGTCAGCTTTGTGTCCCCATAAAATTACTTGCAGTTGTTCATTTCTATTGGAAGGGTAGAATAAAAATAAAGATTTAAAAAAAAAGAGATTTGATGTCGTAATAGAATATTGCATTTTTATTAAATAATTTTTAGTATGATTATGCTTAAATATGTTTGAAGTTTATTTATGTTATGTTTTGTATCATTATTGTACACCGCGTTGTTGGTCGGTTACCAACATTTGTCTATTGTATTTGTTGGACACTTGCTAAAACTCCAATGACATATAAAATTAAGTAAATGTAAGATGTTATAGTTAGGAATTAATGGAATTTTAATAATTGAAGGTGATTGAAATAGGTGATTTGTTTTACCAGTTAAAATTTCAATACTGTCGATTCTTTGTTGTAGCTGATCAAATTCGATGAAGTAGAATTTGTGGAATGGAGTGGATGGTATTTCTTCTGTAACGGGTGTAAAGATGTTGTGCGTACGAATTGAAGCATTGCGATGTGTGGTACAACTTTGCATGTTGCTTTGTTTTGAGCTACATGCAAATTGTTGATGTCATATACACTCCCTTGTTGGATTTTTTGAGAAATGGTGTCTGAGTCACGTGCTTGTATTGATCCTTGGATTACTTCATGCTGTAAGTTAAGAAGATAAATAATTACTTTTTTCATTATATTGAATATTAGAAAGAAAAGTTATCTTGTGATATGGTATTTATAAAAGCCGTTACCTCTTCATCAATTAAGAGACAGTCGAGACTTATTAGATGCCCAGTTGCAAAGTAATTAATTGTCCATAATCTGCATATTCGTGCTCAGATAGTTTCATATATCTCATGTGGCTTCAATGCACGTATTGGTGGTCATTTTGTTTGGCTGTAAAAAATAGTAACTAATTGGTTAGTATAAGAGTGAATTAATTTTCTATGTATTATTAAATTGTTATTGACAAAGCATGTCAACAATATTAGAAATATGATGATGTAGGTTTTTTTTTTTTTTGGTTATATTCTATATTTTTATACGACATTGTGTAAAATTTCTTTGTAGATAATATTTTTTACATGATTTGGATGTTTATTGATTGAATTATGAATTAGTATGTGTAATCCTTTTGGATTTGTTACTCTAGATAAAGTGACAAATAATTAACCATGAATAAAAATTTCATTTTCTAAATATAGTCCAATTTTATTGAGAGATTGTCATTGACTTTTATTTATTGTCATTGCATAGCATATTTTTATGGGAAACTGTCGCTTTTTTAATGTAAATGGCCACTTAGGTTCATGTATAATTAGTTCAATTCTAGGAATATAAACTTTTTCATTTATATTGTTTGAATTTATAATTTGTGCTTCTATTATTTTATTTGTTAATTGTGTAATGACGAGTCTTGTTTTATTACATAATCTAGCAGATTGGTTTAGATTTCTTGATAGTATAATTGGAGTGCCAAGTTTAAGATGTAGTTCATTTGGTGGTATTCTATTGAAGTTTAATCTGTGCAGAAATTCTTGTGGATACAGGACATTTAGTTCATCTATGTTTTCTGATGAAGATGTTATTATATCATAACTGTAATAGGATTTTAGTTCACCAGGTACCAAATATAGTATATAATTGTTGATATCGTCGGCTATTTTATTTTTGAGTTTTACTATTGCTCATTTTTTTTTTTAAATATTCAATGTCATTAAAATAATTGCTACAATCGTTGTATATTATCATTGAAATTTTTTCAATTGGATTTGATTCATATTGTATAATGTATTTGTCCGGTATTTTTTTATCCACGTAACATCTTCATTTTTTAAATCTTTTATTCTATATAAGTCTATATATACACACACGATAAGGATAAGATTTTATATTACTGTAGTAGGTAAAAATTTTGAACTAACAAGACTATTTTGTTTAAAGAATGACTTTATAAATCATAGCAACAATTCAAAGAAGAAAGAGCTATATAATATAAAAATATATACGATAGTGGAAATTAAAATCTGATGATGTTAGGTATAAGATTCTCTAAAATAAATCAATAAAGTAAGAATAACGCATTAATAAAAGACACAAAGAAATACTATGCAAGGGAATAAATTTATATCTGTATCTACATATTTTTTGAATACCATGAAAAGCTATAATAATGTAAATTGTAAATTTACATTGTTAAGCATTAGCATAGACCAAATAGATTAATAAGATAATAATGATGGATAGATTATGTTTGTTAATAAAAAGTACATTTAAAAAAAATCATTTTTCTATCTTGATGTCCTGAGCTTTTTCCTTCATGTAGGAGCAAATGGGTCCAGGAGTCTGTATGACAAAATTTGACTGTACAGGATTTATAGAGTAAAAAAAAAAGAATGATAGAAAATATAGTAAAATGTTAGTCAGTAAGCAAGCAAAAGAATCAGGAAAACAATAATGAATAAGTGATGGGATTAGTAACATACAGGGATATCACTGTTTTTCTATAATATTGTGGCTCAGACGTTGGATATTCATAGTAATATGTGGTGGATAAATTCATTTATATATTAAATGAAAGCGGTGGAGAGAGTAAGAGAAAGAGGGATAAAATGATGTTTATAATTTAGAAGCAGGAGAATGAGAGTCAAAAAACAATGTTTAGAATTGGCTTTGCAGTGGCATGAAGAATAACAACAAATCAAAGAATAGATAAAACAATGGAAAATTATATAATGGGATCATGAATATTAAAAGAGCGAAGCATATCTATTTAGCAAAGGAACACAGAAGAAATGTGCAGAATAAAAACCATTTACTTAAGAGAGGCATATGCAAAAACAGAGATGACTGTGAATGATAGAATTTGGGAGAAAGTATTTGATGAATTGATATAGGAGGAGAAAATACTAACATGAGGGAGGTAACATAACATATAATACACATCTAAACAGAGTGAAAGAATTTAACAAAATAGAAATACCAAACAAATATCGAAGTTCATGGCGTTATTTGTGCAAAAATACTTAGTAAGGGTGAGCGTAAGTAAAGAAGAGATGGAATAGTAAAGAATTTAGGAGCAGATTAAATGATTAAAGACTAAAGTAGAAAAGGAATTAAAATCATTTTAATAGGAAGAGGAGAAGCGGAATCGCCAAAAGAGAGAAAGGAAGAGTAACCGGATAAAATCGATTGAATGAATAAAACTGGTGCACTCATGCTAGTTGTTGTATTAATCAAATATAATTTAATGTGTCCAAGTTATATATAATCATCATCAATTGATTGAAAATGAGATATGCTGAGTAAATATATTATACATAGACGCGGGTAAAAAGGATTTTGAAAGGACTTAATAATTCAAAAGTATTTATTTATAAAACAAAGAATGAGGTGAATATGGATCACTACTTGGTAAATATAAGGAAAAGAATTTTCTCAGTTTTTTGTGTCGCCAATATTCATCAATAAAATGAGAGAAATGGATATAAAGAAAAGTAAAGAAGGGTAGACAACAAATATTAATCTTGACACATTCAGTGTACGCAACAATTTTTTAAAATCTATGGCCAAAAGTTATAAATATTACCTGATGTTGCAAATGCTACTGCAACCACCAAATGTTAGCCAATCAAAGGTAGGGAATAGCGAACAATACAGCAATGGAAAGATCGACCACTATGTGGTGGGAAATCTGGACAAATATGGCTAAATGAATGAGTAAAGACGAAAAAGAATAGATGAGAAATGAAAATGAAGAAAGAAATTGCAACTAAAAAACAAAAGAGAGAAAAAAGGCACAAAGTAAGGACCAAATGAAGGAAACAGCAGACACAAAGTGGCTGGAGAAAAAAAAATATAAGCTAGATCTAATAAATCATGAATTTCACAACACTTTTATTTAGTAATTATGGTTTAGGTAATCAGTGGTGTGTGATGAAAAGGTGAAGTTATGCATTTCGAGCATTTTTGTGGCTGCCTACTAAGGGCAACTGCACAAAAATGCAAATAGTAGTAAGACACCAGATTTATCACATAAATTATAACTTGTATATCATAAAAACTGAATAAGCAGAGCAAGATATAGATTTGTCCATGAGTCACCAGGTGAGTTAAAAGAGAAAGGCAAACACAATAAGTGTATTATATATATAAGACAGGAACAAATCAAAAACCAAGTGTAGAAGCCAAAAAGCCTAATAAAACATAGATATCATAATATTTTGATGTAGTAGTTATGGCTCAGATATTCGATACTCTTAGGAATGTGCAATGAATCAGCAAATTAATATTTGCAGTGTTTTTGTGGCTGCCTACTAAGGGCAACTGCACAAAAACACAAAGATTAATAAGTTACTATATCCATCACACAAATTATAAATTATGTGTCACAAAAAAATGAGTGATTGGAGTAAAATATAGATTTGTCCAAAAACTACCAAGTGAATGTAACACCTCGAGAAATTAAATGCGATTAATTAAGGTAATTAAGATTTATTAGTGTGCCTAATGTGATTTAATTAATTAATTATTGTTTGTTAAATATTTCTGATATATAAATTTAAATAATTCTAAGGAATTTAAATATTGGACACATATTTTTCTTTTTTTCTTTTTCTTTTTCTTTCTTTTCCTTTCTTTTCCGTGCATCACTCCCTCTCTCTGTCGTTCTTCACTCTCTCTCTCTCTCAATCTCATTCTCTCACTCTCTCTCTCTCTCTCTCCCGTTAGTCTTAAATCAACCAGATTTCGAACCAAAGAGGGATTTAAAGAAGTTTTCAATGTCAAGAGAAGGAATTGAGGTAAGATTTCTGAAAAACCTCTCTTGAATCTTGAATTTTTCAGATTTGAAAACCTATTTTTAACCCGAAATTGATCTGATGGATTTTGAGTAAAATCATGGTAGAAATTGGAAATCTTTGGTTTGGGCTGTATTTGTCATTTGGAACCTGGATATGATGATTTCCCTTTAAAAAATCTTAGATTAAACTTGGATTTGCAGGTTTTTGGGTTGAATCGGTGAGTTTTCTCGCACTTCAGTTCTCCACCGGTTGACCTATGCGGTCAATCGGATTGCACACCACCGGTCGATCGGTGGTGATGCACACCTCTATCACTGGTCAACAAGGGAAAATGGGCAAGTTGTTTCAAAAATGCTGTTTTGACCTCGATTTTTGAACAAAACCCAAATTAGTTTCATTTGGGGACTTAAAATAGATGGATTAACATCTTTAATCTATATTTTGGGAATCAAAACCCTTGAAATGATGATTTGAAACATGAAATGATTTATGAAACTCAGAATTAGATTAAAGCACACTAATAGGAAATCAAAGTGTATAATTGAGATTGATTTGCTTTAGGAATGAGAAATGAATCCGAAAACGTTGTTTTGTATCAATGCTAACTGATGAGTTGAATTGAAGGCTTTGAGGAAGCAGAAGCTGGGTTTAATTTCTGAAATGAATGCCACTTTCTGGGTTTAATTTATGTTTCATTATGTGGGCTACTTTCTTTTTATTACTACTATAATTATTTTTTTCCCGTCCCTAATGTAAAGTTTCACTCGGTAACATATCTCATTTTCCTTCTTTTTATTATGGGCATATAATGTAATATTTTGTTGCTTTATTTTATTATTGTGATTATCATTACACTTATTATTATTATTATTTTAAAGAAATGAGTTTTTTTTTGGTGCTCACAAAATTCAGAAATTATTGGAAGAACGTGAAGATATTAATGGAAGAGATCTTTAGATCAACTCATTTCAAGTCATATCACAAAGATATTGTCGATTTTAATTGATGGGATGGTGTCATTATCATTTTTAGGATGAAGCTGTAGAACATAACTTTTCTATCTAAAGAGATTTATTTAACTATTTGGAACCGTTTAATCAAGTAATACTAAGATCAACTTTGGATCCTCTCAAACTTATAGCCAATTATCTATGACTAAAGATCCTCACAAACTCACGCCTCACGCTCTCCTTTTCCCTCATTTTTGGTGCTTTGCTTTGCTTCTTCGCTTCCTCTCGTGGACGGTTCTTTCTCTTTCAGGTTTTAACTTCTCCATTATGCTTTCTTGTTTTGGGTTTTGTTTGCTGCTCCAATTTAGTTCCGGATATTTCGGCCCCTTTGTTGTTAAATTCGTTCGAGGTCGAAATTCTTGCTTTGATTTTTTTTTTTTTTCCTCATTGGATTTCTTTGTGGACAATGTTTGGATTCCTTTGAACCCTATAATTAGAGCCCAGATGGGTTATGGGTTTTCTTTCATTGCCGGTTTTTTTTTTTTTTTTTTTTTTTTTTTTTTTTTTCCTTTCCCTTCGTGTGTCAAAGCATTTCTTCTTCTAAGTTCTCTGAAGTGCAAAGACATGAAATGTGAGATTTTAAACTGTTGCTAAGTTTTTCAAGTTCAGCTTGAGATATCACACTCTTTGGAGATGTAGCTAAGGCTATCTTTTTTTGTTTCTATGGTTGTTGGTAATTGGTACATTCATCACTGCTCCTATGAGAGAAGAAATCAAATGTTCTACATGGAGTGGAGGCTAGTGTGTACAAATGTTTTCGTATCTTGTGCTCTCAATCATAATTAAGAGCTGTGAAATGGTCCATCAGCATGTAGACCGCTACTTTCTATTTTAATAGCATAATATGATATATATGAGTTATTAGTTTTATTCACTCTTCTTTATCGTATGAAAAACAACTGATTTTGACCAAGTTATGTACTGACTGTTATATAAACTAAATAAACATATATAATTACTTATAAAACTAAAATTGAAACCATCTCATGTCTAATTATGTCTAAATGGACCAATCAGACACTACATACACACTCTAATAAATGTTTTTTTAACTTACTTTTAACTTATGACACATGAAAAAAATTCAAGCGAACAAAAAAAAAAAAAAAAAAAAAAAAAAATAAGAAGGAATACTTTCATAATTTGTAACAATAATTTCAAATAAGTGAATCCCTAAATTTCTTAAAACTCTTCTTAATTTTAGTTAAGATAAAACTTTTAGAAATATCCTTCAAACGGAATAACTTTGAACTCTTGTTTCAATTACTCTTTAAAAGCTTTTCTAAAACTAGTCATTTCAATTGGCCATCTTTTTTTTAAAATGGAATTTGTAAAAGAAATCTTTTAAGTTTTTGCATCCAAAACTTTTTTGTTTTAATCATTTAAATCGTCATGTTTTTTTTTTTTTATTTTTTGCATGAACTTTTCCATATTTTCTAAAAGTTCTTCCTCAAAACTAGTTTTTGTTATTAATCTTGGTTTTCTTATTTACATATGTATTTATACTTTTTAAACATACATACTTAAAACCTTTGAATCATATAGACATAAACATGATTCATTAAACTATTTTTTAAAATCTATCTGGTATCTATTCCCATCTCCACCATTCTTTATCGGTCACCATTGCCCTTCAAAGAATTTTCGATAGGTTTCTTCGTAAAAATATTGTTTTAACAATTTCTCGAAAAGTAGGAACTATATCTCACAAAATTGTAATTACACATGTATAAATATTTATGAGTTGATTATCTTGATTATGATGTTTTTTAGTCTTTTATCTTATCTTATCTTTCTTAAATACTTATGCTTTAGATTCAACGAATCATAGGGTCCGCAAGGTGCTTTCTAACTACTATGATTTAAAGATAACAACCTTGCGAAGGACTTTTTTTCATTTAAGGCTCTTATATTTCCAACATTGGATGTTGGTTATCTCAAGTTTCTTTTATATTGTTATTATATGTTGTGCAATATATATCTTCTCTAACATTGTTTTAATTTAACCCTTCAAATTTGGTATTTTTAATAATTTTATAAACATAACAAAGGCCTGACTTAAAAACATAAAAATGCATATATAACATCTAAATTTTTTCTTTAAAATCTATTTATTTTAGATTCCAACTTTACTTAGATTTAAGCTAGACCTTCCACTTTTATGACAAATTAATGTTATACCTTTTCGATAAATAAACACCCATTGAAATAGTAAGATTATGGCTTTTTTGCTATTCTATTTTATAACTTATTGAAGAAAATCTAACCCTTTTCTTAAAGTATTATTTTTTTTTTTTCAAGTTGAAGAATAATTTACTATAAGGATCGATTTGTTAAATCCTCAAATTTTTTTATTTTTTAATTGCCATTACAAATTTGTACTAAATTTAATTCATTAATTATCTTATCCTTATAATAAGTCTAACAATTTGTTAACTAATTTTGATTAATTAATTAACCCTCTTATTCATATACTAAGTTGGCTAAAAAAAGTTAGTTAATTAATTTTCTTTTAGTTTAATTAACTTTTTAATCATATTTTGGGTTAGATAATTTAATTAATTAGTTTTAATAATTAATTAAATTATCATTTTTTTATGATTTTAATTTTAGTTTACCTCATTGATGGATTCAAAATAGTGTTGAGATTCAGCTATAAAATTCTGATCTCGTTTCTTTACGATTTTCGTTTCATGCTTATTTGAAAAATTATTTTTTTATTGGAAAACTACATACGGCATTTAACATTTAATTCACGAATCTCATAATTAACATGTTTCGTGAAAATCATATATATGACTATCTTAATTAAAAAAGCAAGGTTTGTACTTGCCGGATTCGTCTCCTATTTTTTGTTATTGTAGCAAATTGGTTCTCTAATTGTTTAAATCCATTCTTGTCCTCCTGCGTATTCCTCAAAACTAATTTTGGGAAAAACTGCAAGCACTATGAATGATCCTTGAGGAACATAAAGCTTTAAACACTTAATTTTGATCTTCACTTGTTTAAATAGGCGAACCATCTCGATTTTATGCAACCTTGACAAGACCATTCTTATTGTCCATAATTGAATTTGGTTGAGCGGACGTCACCATTGCGTTCACATCGAAACGAGTCAGGATATGGTCTCGGATCATCAAACGGAGGTCAATAGCCTGAGAAACGACACCTCGCCGGAATATGGCGGCGGCGGCGTACGGCGGCGGAGGCTCCCGGAGATTAATTTCTTTAACGGCGGACTTGGGTCCTATAAATTGACCCTTCTGAGTCCATTGGTGCGGTCAATTTTCACCATTCGGCCTGTAACAGTACCCATCGGGACCGGCAACGTCGGTAAAATCCGGCGACTCAAATTCACATTTCCGGTCACGAAATCTTAAAATTGGTTGAGGGGTTTTCTTACCCACTTCCTTCTGAGTGTTGTGACACCAAAGTTACGACGATCAACGGTTAGATCGTCGGAACCACCTCCTCCCTCCACGGATGACGGCAACGGCTCCGTTTTCCGATCAAACTGCGACAGTGACGGTGGCTGCTGGTCGGGATCTGCTGGGTTTCGTCATGTTGAGTCGATTGGTGGGGAATTTGGCATCAACGACGGCCTGGAGAGAGGAACAACGGCGGCGGCGGAGGCGATTCCGGCCACCACAGACGGCGGTGCTCCGGCCATCATTGAGCTAAAAATGGATGGGTTTTCTTCGTCTCGCTGCACTGAGTTAGGGACTGAAATCTCCTTCAATCGGAGGTCGGATGGCGGAGATATTCGACGGGAAGAAATTTATTTCGGATTTTCCGCCGGCGATTGCGGCTGATTCCGGCGGAGTTAGAGGTTTGCCGCATGTCATTGAACTCAGCTCGTCGAGATTTTTTTGACACCGGCGGTGTCGAAAACGGAGGTCGGAATCTCAACTTGAGTATTTGGCCATTAGGGTTTTGTGAGAAAACGTGAGAGAGAGTGAGCGTGAGTTTGAGCAAGAGAGAAAATGATGAGAACTTAAAAATTTCACTATATATAGTGTCTAATTAAGACAAGATTACATGCTTAATTTTATTTCAAATATTTTTCAAATTAAATTTTTCAGGTTAGAGATATTTTAATTTTACTATAAATTAATCTATCAATTGATTAATATTATTTTCTTAATAATTGAACATTGTTTTATATTAAGAGATCTGTAAGGGCATTTTAGATTATACTTATAAGTCTTGAAATTAATTTAATTCATTTCAAAATTGACATTTAGCACGCCTGCATTATATAGAAGGGAATTTGACATTTTTAAAATGGTGTCAAAAAGCTCACATTGTAGTGCCATATCGTTATTTATCTCCATATATCTTAATTCTAAAATTGCAAAACACTGTTTTGTTCTTACGCAGTTTGATTTTTTTTTTTTTTTTAGAGATCGCTAACATCATGTTGTGTTTGGAGATTCTTGAAATTAAGATTCTCAATCTATACTTGTCTTGAAAATTTCCGCCTTTAAATTGTACGGCAATAATTCGTCGATCTGTTTCTTGATCAAAAACATGAACTCAACATGAAATCTACTACAAAATTTAGGAATACAAATTTTTGATTCCATAAATTTTTAATATTTTCTAAAAATTCCTTGACTTAAATAAATAAATTATATTATTTAAATTTTAAATTTTCTTCTATCACTAATAAATGTTTTTTTTTTCTCCTAAACTATGACACATGAAAATAAGTCAAGTGCACAAAAAAAAAAAAAAAAAAAAAAAAAAAAAAAAAACACATGCCATGATTTCCTAGTTATTTAATTCTAGTTCTGTTTCTTTCATTCCAAAAACCTCATGGAGTATGTTAGTAGTATGTTAATCCTAGTTAGATCAAAATTAATTCTTAAAAATATTTTTTTTTTTTTCCTTGCTCATTAAAGTAAAATTTTTCCAATCACTTAAAAAATTTTTTTCCTAATGAATGGAAATGTAAAACACTAATACTTTTACAGTTTTTTCGACCACAACTATTTGTTTTGGTCATGAGTGGTTTTCTCTCTTTTTTTTTTTTTTTTTTTTTTTTTTTTTTTCATGCCTCCTCGTTTTCCATATTTTCTTTGAGTTCTTCCTTCTTGTTTTTCGTTATTAATCTTCTCTTCTTATTTTCTTTTATTTCTTGTTTTATTGCTTCCCCTTGACAACTTATATAGTTTTAAATATGCCTCATTAAACTATTTTTAAAATCTATCTCATTCTTTATCGGTGTTGTCCCTACAAAAATATTTTTCATATATTCTTCGTAAATATATTGTTTTAACAATTTCTCCATAAAAATATTTTCTCTCACCTTATCAAATATTATTTTCTAGATATTTATTATCTAATTTTATCTTATTAATTTTTTCTTTAAATCTACTCTACTTAAATACTTATAGTTTAGATTCAACGAACATACTCCGCACGTGCTTTCTACCTACTATATTATAAGATAACAACCTTACTAACTTATAACCAAGGCTCTTATATTTCCAACATTGGATGTTGGTTATCTCAATTACCTTTTTATATTGTTATTATATGTTGTGCAATATATATCTTCTCTGCTTGTTTTGCTTTTGCACCCTTCAAATTTGGTATTTTTAATAATTTTATAAATTGAACAAAGGCCTGACTCGTTCATGAAAAATAGATCTTAACATCTAAATACTGGGGTGAAATTTTATTTTATTTTTCACGTAATAGATACCAAAGACTTTACTTATGACAAATTAATGTTATACCTTTTCGAAGTAATTACACAGAGAAATAGCGTGGGTGGCTCTTTTAAAATTTATTTTATAACTCATTGATTGAAAATTTATAGATCATTATTTTTTTCTCAAGTTGAAAAATCATTGATTAGTTTGTGATATATTATTGATTTATTTTGATAAATCAAGTCAATTATTTTTTTAAAGTTTTTTTTCAAGTTATGAAATAAATTAGTAGAGCTGATTTCTTGAACAATTTAATGGAATACCATGATGGGTTCAAACTTTGTCAATTATTTTGATTACTTGATCAAGTTAAAGGCACACTATGATTATTAGGCCCAGTTGGCTAAAAAAAACTTAGATTACTATTAGGATTTATCTTTTAGTTTAGACTTATTGTTTTAATTTTATTTTGGGTTTATCATTAACATTTATCTTTTAAATTAGTTCTAGTTTTTTTTTTTTTATGATTATTAGTTTTAGTTTTATTAGGATTCAAACAACAAAATAGCTATAAATTATGATTTCTATGACATTTAGTTCATAGATTAGAATAATTGATTTTCAATTTACGTGTTTTTTTTGTGAGAGAAAACACTATAACGAACTATGAATCATGATTCAAATCATGGTATAAATTTTCTTACCAAACGTCTCCTATTTTTGACTGTTGTATTCAGTCTGTTGGTTCTCTAATTGTTTAAATCCATGAATTCTTTCATCCACATCTTAATTCCTTTCTAATAATTTCTTATCTTTGTAGCCTCTGCACAAAAAAAGGTATATGAAAATAAAAAATTAAACAGGAACATTGATAAGTTAATAAATAGGTTAAATTACTATTTTTATCCATAACTTGACAAGTTATTGTCCATAATTCACGATTTTTGTTCATAAGTTTGTCTGATTATGAACCATAACTTGATAAGTCTGTCAATAACTTATTTGGTTATAAACCATGATTTGACAAGTTATGGCTTATTAATTTCTATAACTAAAAATTAGCTTATATATTTTCTTAAAATTTTCATATTGACCTATTTTCTACTATTTTCTTTTTTTTTTTTTTTGTTAGTTATTGTGTGGGCTTGGATTGTTGAAATTGTGGGTATGATAGATATATTAATCTCTGTCTTCTGGATTTTGTCCATCGGAACTGCCAATTTTTGAATCTGGCAGAGAGAGGTTGGATAATATCCGGATTGGTGAATGGCACAACGGTGTGAAAAGGGCAGTAGTCTTCAAGAATAAAGGCTTGAAGATAAGTATTGCAATCTGCTTTTTTCCCTCGAGGAAGTCACGGAAATATGAGAGATCAAATATGTCGCATTTCATAAATTGTGATCATAGAAGGTGTGTTTCGTCATGTTTACATTGATGGTCTGATAATTTGGCTCAAGGTTGTGGTACCATAGAGATATCAAATATGGAGCGTTTCTTTTTTTTTTTTTTTTTTTTTGCTTTGTCTTGCAATTTCAAACTTGGATTTGTTGAACTTACCATGCTTGATTTGAGATTTTAACCTCCTTTCTCTTTGGGGTTAGGTTTTGTCAAAATTTATTTATTTTTTTCCTAATCCAGTTCAAGCACTGCAATTTTCCCCATTTTTTCTTAGTTGTTACTTTTAGGGTTTTGGACTTGGATTCTTTAAATTATAGGTTTGATAGAGACTTTTGTTTGTGAGAACTTCCAATTGTTGGCTTTTTTCTTAGTATAACTGATTGGCTTTTAAGCTCTCTGCTTCGTTCTATTTCGTGAGGAGAAACCAAATAAACTTTTTCAGGTGAGTAGCTAATTTTAGAATTTTACTATGCTACTTAGAAATATCAATTGATTAATTTTCTTAAGCGTGGCGTTGAACTATGGTTAAGAGATCTGTAAGGGCATTGCTTAGATTATACTTATAAACATTGGCCTTTGACTTAATTCATTTCAACATGACAATAAGCACGCCTGCACATGTAGAAGCATAATTTGGACCTTTTTAAAAGTGAAAGATCTGACGATATGAGTGCCATATCGTTATGCTTTTCTCCATATATCGTCTAATTCTAAAATTGCAAAACACTGCTTTGTTCATACGCAGTTTGATGGAAAACAAACTTATGCACAATTAGAGATCGATGAATTTCAGGCAGAATTGGCAAACAGTATTGTCGAAGTTTTGTTGTTGAAACTACAAACATCGTCTCTCTGTTTTTTATTATTATTATTATTATTATTTTTATTTACTCTTGCTGTATGTGAACATTTAGTTTTCGTATACTTTTTTTCTTATACTTCAAACATTTACATGTGAAGTTGCTCAATTATATTATTATTTTAAAATTCAAACAATTGTGTTCTGCAAATCAAACAATTGTTTTGTTTGACTGCAGAAAAATCAAAATTTTTTTTTTCTCGAGAAAAGTATGTACGAGGACAGTGACCTGATAACATTTTGTTATTGGGGAAGACTATAACTGTCATCAAAAGTTTTATATATATATATATATAAATTACTTTTTTGCAAGCCATTTTCAACAATAGTTATTTGATCAGTTTTAACAACAGTTATTTAAATAATTGTTGCTAAAAGGCGATTTTTTTTTTTTTTTTTTTTTTTTTTATTGTCGTTAAAAGGGGTATACTTATAACCCATTATCTATACATCATATATAAGTTTCAAAATATACTGTTTAGGCTACAGTAGATGCAACCAAAACACTCGTTTGGGTTTTTGTCGTGAGTGGTTTTCTTCTTCTTCTTTTTTTTTTTTTTTTTTTTTTTAATTTTTCCTTCATCTATTATTTATTTTTTTGTCCCTCCTTGTTTTCCATTTTTTCTTTGTTCTTTGTTGTTTTTCGTTATTAATCTTCTCTTTTTATTTTCTTTTATTTATTTTTTTAATGTTTCCCCTTAACATCTTATATAGTTTTAAATATGCCTCATTAAACTATTTTTAAAATCTATCTCATTTTTTATCGATATTATTCGTACCTAAATATTTTTTCACATACTCTTTGTAAATATATATTTTTAACAATTTCTCCATAAAAATATTTTCTCTTAAATATGTCCCTAATCTAGCATCTTTCTCGTAATTTTTCTTTTAATAGTTTTTATGAAGGTAGCGCATGGCAAATAATTGTAGAAATGCATGAAAAACTTAAGTGCAAGTTTGAAATTGGTTTCACCTTGTTATTGAAAATGTTTCCGCATGTTGTTTGAGTCAGGTTAGCAAAAACAGTCTCCAAACCGCGTTTAGTTATCAAATACTTTGAAAACGAGAATGAAAAAAAAAAAAAAAAACCAATATAAATGGTTTTTGTTAAAGAAATGGAAAATGGTTATTTTCCCATTTTCATTCTCATTTTCTAAACTATAACTTAATACATGTTTTTTAAAATATGTCCAAAAACAACTTCACCTTGTTTTATACCTAAAATAATCTCTAAGAAGAGTAACCAAACATAATTCATAAACAACTCAACACATTTCCAAAAAGTTCTCATTTCCATTTTCATACTTAAAATAAAATATTTTGAACACTACTAAACATGCCCTCAATGACTGCATTAAAAAACTCCTATAGGTGACTATTACATGCAGATCCAAACCCTGTAATTGATATTTTTATAAAGTTGTGAGGTTAGCATACTTAGGCTCATATTTAGAAGGTTGAGGTTTTATAATGTGGTTTGAACGGGTTACGAATTGGTTATAGAAGTCACATGATCATATACTGCCATCCAACAAGGCAGTCTTTTATCCATATTTAGTTTTCAATTTCCCCACTTCAAATATTTGTTTTAGTCATCACATGTTTGGACCGGTCACGCAATTTCTCTACGGCGGATGGGAGACCATTCTTATATTATACATGTAAATAAATTTCACTGTAAACGACTAATACAATATTGAAGCTAAAAGCGTAGAGGAGAAAAAAAGAAAGCAAAAAGAAATATATTATATATATATATAAAAGCAAATATCCGTTCGAGTCTGTAGCAATACCGAAGGTAGTGATTGGAAGATTTAAAATTAAGTAAAAATGAGGGGTCTGCACAGCGTAAAAACAGGATGAGAAAACCAGAAGCCAGCATTGGGAAAAAGAAACTAATGTTTGTATAAATAAGTTTTGAATGACGTAATAACGGCAAAAGGGCTACAACAGGTCTGTAAAAAAAAAAAAGAAAAAACACAGATGGGCAAAAACTTTTGATAAAATAAGGCTAGCAAAACCCGAATCAAAACAAAAAAAAGTACATTCACAACAATCTCTAGATAAATCATATAAAACTCAAGGTATAAAAGTTTAATTCTAATCATCATGGCCATTAAAGAAAAAGTTAAGAAAATTAATTATAAATAAAAAAATATGGGATATCTTGGTGTAATTATGTTGCTGACAAAAATCGAGAAATTGCAAGATTCACCAACAGGACAGTTATAAATATCATAGTTAGACATAAATTAGCAATATTTATTAACAATAAAGAGAAATGTTTACCAATCCTATAAATCAACAACATCCATTTATAGAATAAAAAAAAATCATATTTGAACAAAAATAATAAAAGAAAATCGGCACATTAATAACAGTACAACAAGGTAATATATTCAATATAAGTAAGAAGCATTTAAAAAGTATTAATGGAAGATAAGAATACCTGAGCACTGTAATACTGTTGTAAGCGTGAGATACGAAGCAATTACAGGTGAACATCGGCAGTCAAAAATAGAAGAGTACAAACGCAGAGCCTAACCATTTGGTTAGAGGATTCATCCCGATGCGAATCATGATTCGTAATTTACTACAATAATTTCTCTCACAGAAAATACACGTAAATCGAAAATAATTCAAATCACATAATTTAAATCCTGAACTAAATGGACTTAAATGATTGAGAATGAACTCAAGCTGTAAATGATCAAAAGAAGAAAAACGTGAAGTGCAAGACAAAGGATGAGAAATACAAATGACAAATTCATAGAGAGTATCAGCATCAATAAATAAGGAATAAAAAAGTTGAGATGAATAATAAACAACCTCTAATCACATAACGTAATAACCACATGTTGGTTTACAAAAATAAAGAGGTAAAAATTCCTTAATTAAATGGTAAAATTTAATTAATATATACAATAAGAGAAGAAGAGAGCCGACAAAAAAGGAAAGAAAAGAAACATAATTTAAAAAATAATGACCTCAGAGAAAGGGGGCCAAAAAAAAAAAAAGAAGAAAATTTCTCAATTAAGTGATAAATTTTCTTAATATGTTTTAGATAATGGAAAAAAAGAAAGAAGTGATCGATTCATTTAATTGTTCTGCAGCAAAAGCTGTATAAATCACCATGGCGGCAAAAAAAAAAAAAAAAAAAAAAAAAAAAAAAAAAAAAAAAAAAATCAGCAACGTAGAGACCACAGCTCAGCAACTCAATAAATGAAAAGCAGAAAAATCAAAATTTACCGAATCATGGCATACAACCAGCGAGAGAGGGAAACAAAGCCATGAAGATTAAATCTCTACAAAAAAGAATCTATCAAATCAAGAGAGATAAAGCATGTAAAAAAAAATTATAAGAAAACTAAATGCAGTACACAACACGAAATTGCATAAAATTTATGGAAAGAAGCAACAGAACAAAGTAGCGAAGAAGAAAAGGGAAAAAGAAGCTAAAAGCACCAACAAAATGTCCAAAGCAGAATGAAGGACCCATCGACAAAAAATATAACAGGAGAGATAAAAAAAAAAAAAAAAATCACAAATCGAACCAGTGGAAGGTATGTAGAGTAAAAAGAAATAAATTCTCAAAATTTCCACCCAAATCACACAAAGAGAGCCAAAAGATCCATAACATAAAAGGAGAAATCTAAAATTTCTTACAAAAGAAAACAAAATAAACGGCTCAGAATAAGCCCCAAAAGAGATCGAAAACATAAAAAGAGAAATCTAAGGGTGCGTTTGTTTTCGTTTTTGTTTTTGTTTTTCACGTTTTTCGAGAATAAAATTTGAAAACGGTTTATGAAAACGCGTTTGGAAGAAATTCGTACGAAAACCAAAAACAAAAACGTTTTTGGATTTTGCTGAAAAATTCAAGAAAAATGAAAACGGATTTTTTCCGTTTTCATTTTCTTGTTTCCATTTTCATTTTTCGGTTCTTCTTTCTTCTTCGCGTTCTAACTTTTTTTTTTTTTTTTTTTTCTCTCTTCTCCGTCGAAGAAGAGGCGGCAGATCCGCGAACACCACCGTCTTCTCCGACCGCCCGCCGCCATCTTCTCCGACCGCCCACCCCCGCGATTGCGCCCTCCCCGGACGCTGCGACCACGACCCCCCCTCTCCCACGTCTGCGCAAGGCCGCCACCCCCCACCGCCACCCACCACCGGCGGCTCGCGATCGCGACCGCCCCCCCGCCCCGTCTGTGGGCCGCCACCCCCATTTCCTTCGACTTCTTCTCTAACATATATATATATATATATATATACGAAAATGTCGTTTTAGTATATATATGAAAATGTCGCCAGATATATATATATATATATATATATATTTAACGACATATATATCTGAAAACAATTTGTTTTCGTGTATATATATATATATATTTAATAATAATATTTATTTAATATATTTAATATATTATTATTTAATATATTTAATAATAATATTTATTTAATATATTTAATATTATTATTTATTTAATATTTAATATTTTAAATATTATTATATGTTTTCGTAAATTAAACCACCAAACACGTTTTCGTTTTTTAAAACCGAAAACAATCTCGAAATAAAAACTACTAAACGCATTTTTAGAAATGATTCCAAAATGAAAATAAAAACGTTTTTATTTTCATTTTCATACAGAAAATAAAAACGTTTTGGAACCAATTCCAAACGCACCCTAAGATTTTCAACAAAACAGAGCAAAAGAAGCGGCTCAGAAGCAAGAGAGGGGAAAAAAACAACAAAGTAAAAGAAGCGCAGAAACACAAAGCGATGAGAGAGAAGGAGAAGCTGAGGCTTGACATGTTGAACCCCAACCAGAAACAAATGAAAGAAAAAGATGAAAAAGACCCTACGCAAAAACAGAAAAGGTACAGAAGAAGGGCAAAAATGTCCTTACACTGTACAAACCACAGTAATCCCGGTTTCAATGAACAGTAGCCCTCCCCTATGTAAAAAGATATTTCAATAATTACATTCATTAGATTTATCTTCCTAAGAGAAAACGCTATATATTTTTTTTGATATTTTTCATTCTCACTTCTTAATGGATAAATAAACACAAAAGAAAATTGTAAATGATCATTATTCTTATTTCTTTATTGCACTCTCCAAACCAATTACAAGTCCCATTATATTCAATTACAATTGGGCAAACATTCTCCTAATGTTGAGCTATCAAGTTTGAATCAATTTCAACAACGTTATACAGTGCGGTGTGGACCGTGTGGTAACTAATTTGTGCCTATATAGCTTGCGTTAAAAATCATCTCAAGCGGTGGAGTTGAGAAATTTTTTCAATACCAAGATTTTGAACTAAAATTACAATAAAACAATTTTTTTTTTTACTTTCATATTTATATTTATTTTTCTTCTAATGAATTAAGTTTGTAATTGTAACGTCCCAAATTTTGAGTTAAAATTTTAAAGGAACTTAAGGTTAAAATTGAAAGACGTTAGGGTCAAGATTTTAAGAAGTTTCATATTTAAGGATTAAATTGCAATTTAAAAAAAAAAAGAGCTAGCTGCTCATTCCCGTGGTAATGCTGGTGTTTCAGCCACACTACAAAGTTCATGCTCCCTTCAGACACACTGAGATTGTGGGTGGGTTTGGTAGAGATTATTAGAGCCTAAAATCAATTCTGCTACTAGCCACAGTTGTTAAAAGTGTTTGGTAAAAACGTAAAAATCGGCTTCTGAAAGAATTTTTGAATAATTTGGTGCCAAAATCAGAAGCAGCCTTTGGGCTGCTTCTGCTTGTGGATTGTGCGGCAATCTGTAGGGGGGTTTAATGAAACTTTCATTATTTCCCATATAACCCCTGCTGAATGAGAAAAAATCCCAGACCATCAGCCATCTGTAGCATTATACAAATGTTCATTTTGAAGTAGTAAAAGATATAGGTTGGGTGATTGCATACCATATTTGGTTGCATTAACAAGATTGAGAATTTATCATTATGTTTTTTTAGTTGTAATTATATTGTAAATGAAGAAATGAAAAAAAAAAAGAATTAATTATCATAAATTTATTGTTAAAAAATTTAAAATCATAATATTATGTGTTTTTAAAGTTAAACAAGTATTTTTAAATATAAAAAACAATTATATATATTGAAGTTGCATATCATGTCTATTTTAGTCATTTTACATACCCACAGCAATTCTATCTCAAAATTTACCAAACACTATTATATTGATTTTGGAACCAGCACAGCTACTATAATTAAAGTTTACCAAACACTCAACTGTTTCTTAAAACAGCTACTTCTTCCTTCAGCACAACTAAAAATACTTTTTTTAAAATCTACAGCACTACCAAACTAAGCGTGTGTTTGATTGGAGGAAATAAAATAAAAAAGAAAAGTCATTTCATCTAATTTTATTATTTGCTTTTATTTTTTAAGTAAAAAAGGGATTTTCTTTAGTGAATGGTCGTGAAATTCACCTAGTAGGAGGTTGTGGAATGGCTTTTCCATTCTGTCTTGATTCACGTTTTATCCAAAAACTCCCTGATGCCCTAGCCCCCATTTCTTGCTCGACCACCGAGCCCCAGCCATTGACCATCGACGCCATGGCTTCGAAGCTCTCGAACCAACTCCGAGCTCTCTACGCGTCCACCACCCGTCACCGGCTTCTCTCTCCTCGATTCCCAAACCCTAACGAAGCTTTCCGAGACCAACGAATCTATCATTTTGACTGCAGTTGAACAAACAAACAGCTCCAAATTGTCCCTTAAACCAACGAATCTATCACCCACCCTCTCTCTCTCTCTCTAGATACATAATCACCAATCGGACGGCGGCGGAGCCATGGCGGAGGACAAGTACAACCTCAAGAACCCGGTGGTGAAGAGGATTCTTCAAGAAATCAAGGAGATGCTGTCGAATTCCTCCGACGATTTCATGAGCTTGCCTCTCGAATTTTCTCTCCGATCCCTATTTTCTTTTTCTTGAATTTTTTTTTTCGATGAATTGATCTAGATCTTTCTCCGAAGTTTATTGATTAGGCGGTGAAATTTGTGGTTTCGATGTGGAAATGTTTGATGTTTTTGAGTTTGTGATTTTAATTTTTGGTTTCTTTCATGGAAGATCCCCAATTTTTTTCGATCGAACAGTGATTTTGTTTGCGATTTGGTTTGGCTTATGCTAAGATTTGGTCAAGGAATGCTTGTTCTCTGTGGGACGGATCAATTTGTTGAGATTTGGTCGAGGAATGCTTGTTCAAAGTTCAAACAAGCAAATGAATGGTGCTTAAAACATCTTATTAGCAGTTAAAGCTTTTCCCAAGTCCCAAGCCTCAGCCACTTCCTAAAAGTGAAGGCTGGTACTGAATTTGAAACATTGGTCTTTGTCCTGGAATATGAATATGTCAAAATGACCTTTCAGGTTATATACCAGATTTTTACACAATTATGGTTTTACTGATAGGTTACGGGCATTCATCAAAGACTGACACTCCCCTTGTTGTTTGGGGTGCTGGTGTTAAATATCCGAGGCCAATTTCTAGCAGCAACCATTCTGACTGTGGTTTTCGTTTTGTTGATGAACATATTTTTCAGGGAACATTTGAGAGGCCAACTTGTACGCCAGCTAAGGTTAGGTGTTTTTCTTGTATTAGAATTGTGGTTTCATGCTTTTTGATGAGGTTTTCATCGGCTTTTTGTTTATGCGCTGGTTAGAAATGAATTCTTTGTAGATAGACATATTTTTAGTTGGTTAGTGTGAGTTATTGTTGAATTGAGTGTGTGTTTCTCTTACTTTGATCTGATTTAAGACATGATTTGGAGGAGTTTTGGTTCATTTTTGCTCTGTTCAAATGTGTTTTAGTGAGGTGTATGCAATTTGTTTGATGAAATGCTTGGCTGAAAATTCTGTTTTGGTTGTCTGAACACCTCTAATTGCGAGCGGAATATCTCTTAGAGTACTTGTTGTTTAAAGCTGAAATTTTGGGTATTGAAACTAGACACTTTGAACATGCTGTGGTCAAACTTTCATGGGAAAAGGCTGAAAGACGAATTTTTAATGAATTTTACCAAATCAGGTCTGCTGCTGGACTTTTTCCTGACAGTTGGCCGAATTGGCTTATTTTTAAACCTACTCAAATGGACCTCAAATGAAGTGAAATTTTGCAGGATGCTTCTTTGTCATGTCTATTTTTACTCTGCAAATTTTGATGACCAATGAGTATGTATATTGAAGTTTTTTTTTTTTTTTTTAATTTTTTTAATTTTTTTTAATTTTTATATATCAAGAGGATCTTTGCAAATTTGTACATGTGTGATTGTCAAAATGGTTCTCTTATAATGTGCATTTGATAGGTTTATAGCACATCAAGTTTACCAAGAAGGATCCACTCTCCACTCTATTCTAAGAACTATTGGAATTCAAGTAGAATCTTGTTTTCAAACTTCACAAGAAACAGTAGTATGTGTTGAAATTATTTTCTATGCTAAATGGATTGAATGACTTGTATGATGGTGATTGTTTTATGTACTGAGCCTGTTTTATACTTGACGGGGCCCAGGACTGTTTTGACTAGAAATGTTTTTAGACTGAAATGGGTATAGACTGTTAAGGGTGCTACTTACTAGGCAATTGCTCATTTAGTTTTTTGTGATGCAAAAAATGCTGAGGGTGAACAGTAGGAGTTGCTCGAGTTGCTTGTGCGGACAGTGCATATGTTGCTTTTGATAAACTTTTGATATTTTGAGAGAATGTTTTTGTTGGGCTCTTGATGATATGAAGTACTAATGTTTTGAAACTAAACATGAAGAAAAATCTTTTTGATTGAAATTGTTGTAAATAGTACTTCTATGTATTTACTAATGCTATAATATGTAAATATTTGTTTTCTTTCAAACTCTTCTTTAATCAATAGAATGAAGTAATGTCCACCAACTTGACTAGACAAGTCTTACTGTGTACACGATATGCTGTAATTATATCCCTAGCGTATATATAAGAAAAATATAAAGGAATCGTATTTGCACTTACATAGGTTAAAAGGCTTTCTTCTTCATCTTCAATATCCTGGAAACAACTATTCTTTACTTTGTTAAATTGTATTAATTAGAAACGTGCTGGCATATGACTATATTTTGGGATTATATATGTAGTTGATGATATATTGTTATTTTTATTATTGATAGGGGTCAAAATTAAATTTTTCAGGAAACATATCATGGTAGATGTCAAAAGTTATCATATTTGAGCTTGTGATAATTTATTTTTTTATAATTGAAATATAGTTTTTAAATTATTATCCTTCAAATAAAAAGTTTTTTTCAATAATTAAATTATTTTTTTTACTATTTTAATTAATTAAAATATTAAATTATTTAGGATTATTAAAAGGGTATTTTTGTCAAAATACAGTTTATTTTTATTCCATTCCGTTATCAATCAAACAACATAATCCTTATTCAGGTATTGATTTCATAACTCTAATTAAACAAAAGAATCAGTTTATGATTCTAACACATTCTAATTCTATTCTATTATCATTTTCATTACCATTCCTATTATAATTTCGTCACTGCAACCAAATGCACGTCTCCATTGAGAGACTAAGGGGGGAATGAGAAAAAAAAAATTCACTTCTTTTGAGGTCTCCACCGAGCACTCTCTTTCTCTCCCTGTCCCTCTGCGTTTTTCTCTTTTCCTTGATTCAATCTCCTTCTTCCACAAAGGGCTGCAGCAATTCTTTGAAGTGAAGAGGTGATTTGAGTTAGGATTCAAGGTAAGGGTTTATTTGGGGAAAAATCTTTGAATGGTTGGGTGTTTGGTTGGGAGTAATTGATTGAATTATGTTTTGATTCTAGCTTGAGGAGGAGAAAGGTTTAACTCAGCCCAGAATTGAAGAGGAATTGGATTTTGAGAAGAATTTGGTGAGTTAAGTGTATATTTTGTTTATAATTTTGAGTAGTCCATATTTGATCAAATTTTGGGTTTTGTGTAAATGAATCTTGGGGGATGATTTATATATTTGAGGAATAGACATTTCATACTTTAAATGGGAACTTGAATCACCCCAAAAGGAGCTGTGTAGTTTAAGTTGTGAACTTTTGAACATAAAGGAAAAAAACTGGCAAATGTACTTGCTAGACAGAATTGGTTCTTTCGAATTCTAAGGCCTTGTTCGGCAGAGTAGTTTTTGAGTGAAAAAACTCAAAAAATGTAACTCGAGTTATAACTTTATTTGAGTTCATGTTCTTTTAAATTTGAATTTGAGTTTGAACTCGAGTTTAAAACTAAAACTCGAGTTCAAGTTTCTCTTTCAATTCAAGTTCAGAAACTCAAACTCAAGTTAATGAATAGTATTTTTTTTATTTTTTAAAAATACTATAATTTTTTCGTTTTAATTCTAATAGAGATGATTTTTTTTTTCTATGCGTTGACAACGAAAGACAAATAAAACTAGACCCATATATCCTATTAAAATTTTTCATCAGCATTGAGTTTTTATTAAAATACTATCTAAATACAAACTCAAATTTTGACTTACTCAAACACAAACTCAAAAAAGATTCTTATCTCAAACCATAACTCAAATGTATACAACCAAACACAAACTCAAATTACAACTTCAACTCAAGTTATAACTCAAACTCAACTCAAAATCTATACTCAAGTTACTAACTCAAAAACATCAAAAGAACAAGCCCTAAGAGTTTTTAGTGATGAATTTTAATAAATGGTTTTAATAATAACTCTTTGAAAAACCCTAGATGTCTATTTCGATTAGGCATTGATTTTGTAATTTTTGAGGCTATAAAGCATATTTTATGAATATTTCATAATGGTCGCTCAAACAACGTTTTCTAGGAAAACTTAAGAACAAGAACCGAGATGTCCATTTCATGGTTTATGGTTGCTGCACCTAACCCATCATTACTACCATATAGAAAATGTTAATCGTGATGTGGGGGATTTGAAATCACGTCATTTAGAGTTTTGTAGCCTGAGTCGTGCGCATTAGAAGTTTTATGCAAAAACTTCTTAAAAGCTGTCAAAAACAGAAAAACCAGAATTTTAATTTCTTGAGAACTGTTTTTGAGGTACTTAGAGAGCTCAGATTTAGGCTTATAATAGATCGTTGGAAAGATATACATATCTAATTTCTTTTGGAGTTGATTTTGGAATTTTTGGAGACAGAAAATATTTTATGAATTTTCTTGTCAAGATCGACGAATCTGTCAAATCACAATTTTCAAGGGACTATGATTATGAGTTAGAAATTGATTTATGGCTGAGCTATTGAGCTTTAATAATGAATGCCAATTTGTTTATTTTGGATAGTAGAAAGGAAAACGAACAAGGAACGTGAAGAGAGTTAAACTTGGATTTTGCTAAGTAAACAGGTAAGTAGAGTATGACTTCTCTACAGCACTTGTAAACTTTGTTTGATAGACTTTTTATGGAATGTCTAGTATGCTATTATATGAATTTTTATGACATTGTCAATGTGTATGTTTTGTGAAGGCATGCTTGTGCTAATATATTGTACACAAGGTAGAGCAGCACGCTGATTGTTAAATTGCTTGTGATTGAGCACATAATAGCATGCATGATAGGCCGATACTGTCAAGTCCTCAAAGGACTCCTATTGTGATATGGTGATTGATGAAATTGTGATTGAGCCGCGCAAGTCTCTCGAGCCAAGTGGGTGATGACAGAGACTATATTGTGATATTGTGAAATTGTGATTTTGCATGCTCTGGCTGTTCTCTCGAGCCAGATAGGTGATGACAGGGAACCTGATATTGTGATTTGAGAAATTGAAATGTGGTCGGATTGTAAAAAAGCCAGCGGCAATATTGGGAGGGCCCTAGAGATATATAGTGCACGTGCATAAAGTGTAAGAATTAATTGGCATAAGTTACCTAGAATGTTGTGATGTATGCGTATGTTAAAATAAAATTGTGTAATTTTAGATCTACTTACTGAGCCTGTAGCTCATTAAAGTTTACTCTGTGTTGTAGGTAAAGGTAAGAACAAAACAAAACAGTAAGCATGAGAGTTGGCTTCGTTGACTGCTGTACATATGGTCAGATTGAAGAAGCTGCACACGTATTATTTTGGATTTGTATATACATATGTTTTGGAGTTAAACTCATAAACTTGGATGACTATATAATTATAATTATGACTAGAAAACCTGATAAGAATAGTGTATTAATGAAATCTTGTTTAAGCAAAAATTTGAAACACTATAGTTTCTGCATAAGTGAAAAGTAAAGGTTAGTTATTGTGGCACATTCTTAAGATTAATAGTAAGACTTGAAAAGAGATGATATAAAGGGTGTCACAGTAATAAAGTTTAATTCAATTCTAAAAGTTTAGAGTCTAAAAAATTTGTGAACTTCTAAAATAATATAGTTGATTTTTGATTTTCTTAAACAATTTTAGGTTTTTTTTTTTTTTTTTTTTTTTTTTTTTTTTTTTTTTTTCCGGCAACCATTGGTAGCACGCTTGCTAGTTTCTGGAATCATAGCAATATTAGAATATTCCCAATTAATGTCACGGTAGGATACCAACGGTCTTCAGCTGGCTACCGTTAGTTGTCGAATTTTTTAGTGTCACCCCTGGGATAATAATGCTCACTATTGTTTGTAGTATCTCAAAGCATTTTTAATGCAATATTATAATTAATATGTCAATTACAAATTTAATATTTGAGTGTAAAAAATATTCTCTAATGTAATATTTTTTTTGTTGTGTCAAATTTCTCAGATGTTATACTTTGTGGTAAATTTACCACTATTATAGCATATGGGATATTTAACATTTAATTTTCATTGGTTGAAATATTTACTTTTTCATATAATCATTGTAATTTTTACATTTTCTAATTATTTTAAAAAATAAAAGTTTACTTTTAGAATTTTTAAAGTTTAATGATTATAAAAAAAAATAAATTAAACATTTTAAATAGTATTATGCATTAGAATAAAAATAAAAATAACATACTATATTATATTTTTTAAAAGCTAAATATACGATCGGCATTAATATTTTCATTAGAGATGGTTTAATATACTATAATTAAGATATATTAGTATTTCTCCAAGATTTGGTGGTGGAAGCATTTGTCTAAAAGCCCCCCACTGACATTCTTAAGTTATCCGCTGTAGCTTTTTAGTCGTTATCATTTTATGTTTTTATGTGCAAGACCAATTGATTCTCCTTCATCTAATCGAACGTAAATTAAAAAGTGGTACGATTGTACAATTCGTACTTATAAGTAGCACTAGTCAGTTATAGTTAAGTTTCCTCTTTTTTTTTTTAAACTTCATTTGCATTATTTCTGTCATAAATTGTACCCATTGTTTACATATGCGCTGAGTCCCTCATAGTCTATATACATTAATGAAAGATGTCTAAAGAATATTTTCACCGCAGCTCCTTTTATATTAGCTAGTACCCATGTCTACATGTATGTATATATGTGAATCTATATATCTATAGACAGAATTAATAGATGACAAAACCTATAGTAGTACTAGTACACTACAGCAAGCCAATATTACAGTCTAGATAAGAAACAATTTAAGTTATAAGCTATGGTTTTTTCCTGCTATATTTTTAGGCATGTATGTAAGTGTGCGTGTAATATACGTATATTTGTATGTTACTTTATACATTTAGGTATATGTATGCATGTTTGTGCCACCGGAGGCAGGCTTTCTAAAATATTACAAGCACCATTCACTAGTACTTACAAACTTATAATAAAAAATTACAGCAAGCCAACATACCGTCTAGACTATAAACTTATCAAACTTTTTTTTCTTACATCTACATAGCACACTACATTTACTGTTTAGCCAAACTTACAGACTCAATAATTACTAATAATACATTACGGCACGTGCAAATATTGTCTAGTAATCACACATCAAACTATATTACAATCTCAAACTAGTACTGTAAAGTTACTTAGCAAGAGCAGAGCTGCTCATTAGAATGGTTTTCAAAGACTGAAGATGTCAAACTTCACTGGCAAAATCGAGTCCAGAACGGAAGTCTTTCACCAGTGATGACATGTGCAAAGATCTTTTGATGCTTGCATTGCCCCTCTTGATCATGACAAGTCTGTCGTAAACACACCAAGCGAAGCTTAGGAAATGGTCTCTTCCCATGTCCTTATTGTAGTGGCCCCAGTAATGAGGATGATAAGTAACATGGTACCAAGCAGACGCTTTCTTTGCGTATGCATCATCACCTCCATTCGCTGCTTCATCTCCCTGATTGTTGAACCAAGTCCTAGCTTCTTTTATCAGTGCCTTTACTGCATAATTTGCCGATTCCAAGTCTCTTTTCTTTTCAAAATGCCTCGACTTTGTGAGGACATTGCCACTGAGCAATTCAGCTTCAGTCTTGATTCCATAGTAATCCATGAGATTTCCCAACTTGTTGTCGTAATTGGATTTGAGTTCAAAAGCTTTCTCGACGTAATCCTCAAATCCTTCCACCTCCATGTCAGGGTCGTAACACTCACTAGCCACTTCCTTAGTGAAGGATTTTATCGAACTTGAATGTTCTTCCACATCCTTCGCCTGTCGAAAGAGCTTTCCAATGACACGATTTGACTCGTAGGTTATTTTGTCAGGCTTCTCCATGAAGTCGGGGTATTTTTTGGCACGCAGACGAGGTGGAATTATTGCGGCCACACCTGTTTTTGGAAAATCCACAGCAATTGAGGATAGCTTTGCTAGCTCAATACATTCTTTGCTCCTAGCCTTTTTCGGCTCTCTGTCTGCAAAAACAGTATGCGCATTCGAAATAATTCCCAAGTTATCGTCAACTAGATAGTCTGCAAAGTACTCCATAATTTCCTGTACCATAAGCAAAATCATGCAGTTATGACTTAGAACATGTGAAAGCAAATAATAGCGACACAACTGCAAGGCCAACTAAAAAACTTTAGACCTGGAGAACAAGTAGCCTATTCTGAAGGTTAACAATAATTATCTCAACTATTAGAATACCGTATTAAAACATTCCACATATACAATTAAAATACGTCATGTATTTTAAGTGATAAAAAAAAAAAAAAAAACAGTTTAAGATATGTTTCTCAAGCTATTGTTGAACTGAGTAATACCTCCATTGTAACCTCATGGTCCACTTCTATAGTTTTTGCCGCTGTATAGTCCATGGCATCAGCTCGCCGACGAGGAATGAGCTCTTGGTCCCAACAGACGAAGTAAGTGTCTCCATCCAAGTCACTCCCAGAACATTCATCGGGATGAGGCCTGAGCAAATTAGATCAAACATACCATTCATGAATTCTCAATAAAGCGGAATCAGTCAAGCAGATCAATAAAGTGAACAGAGAAACACTCAGTTTGACATACTTGACATAAGATCAAATATACCGTGCATGAATGCTCCTAGTATGTACAGAGTAGAAAACAAGACATGTTTACCTCTTTCCCTTCTGTGGAAAAACGACGCAATCCACCATGTGGTGCAACTCCGGCACATCCACTGCCTTGAGGACTCGCACATCTCCTGGATGTAGACAAGGATTTTTAGCAACAACCGTCTTTCCCTTAACAACAAACGTGTCTGGGCTTGAACTGCTGTTGTTGAAGGCTAAAGAGGAATTATCAAAGAGTTGGGGACGAGAACACTGCACAAACACTTGACCGTATTCGAGTGTTCCGGTTTCATCTAAGCATCCCATCATAGCTCTTCCATTGGGAACTTGTATCCTTGTTTTTGTCCGCAATTCCAGCAGCTTTGATGCACGCAATGTTTGCAGCATCATTGCGAGAAATGGCTCCTTATTTGGCTCATAACCACACATAAGCATCTCCTTTAGAGTGTTTGTGATCTCTCCAGGGAACATCATCTTCAGTTCATCTTGTGCTCTTAAAGAATCAGTTAAGATGGACTCCAGGCGATTCACGGTCTCCTTTTGCTTCTTTTCAAAAACGTGATCACTGACTCCTAGAGTGGACAGCAGAGTGATCAATTGGCGGTTCAAGAAGCACTGCTGGTACTTGCTCCATGCCAAAACATCTAGCTTGTTGTTCTTTGACTCGTACTTGCACATGCTTTTTCTCAATGACAGCTTCATTGAAGATGTGGGATCAACAGCCACAACACCTTTATAGCCACCATAGCGAATTTGAAAGGCTGATGGAGTAAACCTGTTTAGACCACATTTTTTGGCCACCTCTTTGGCAAAGTCTTCGGATATTTTGCCAATTCCATCAGAGAAACAATAATTTTTTCCATCCCTTTCAACTTGTATGTCAGGAATTAACTCAACTTCATGCCTGCCAACTCTAAACGTTTCGTGGGAAGAGCCAAAAGATTGACCTAGCCTGGCAGCATATTTTGCCACATTTTTAATGCAACGAAAATCACCCATCCATTTCCTGATATCTGCTGCGGTAAGTCCGTCTCTTGAAGCAAACATCCAAGTTGAGCCCTCTCGCACCTGACTCGATGAAAACGCAAGAAACTCAAACTTCTTGTTGCCAATGAGTATGCCATTTCTTAGAGTAGAAAGTATCCTCTCATAGAGTCTCGTTCGCCTTTTTCCATTCCTAGAACTTCCGCGTGCAGACAAATCCGTTGAAAATAACTTATCCAAGCCCTCATCAACAAAAGAAACGCGAAGAAAATTGTCAATGTCCTCGGGGTAGTTGCGCAAGACGCGGTTGGAGAGATTGATCTCAGGGCCACAGAAGTATACTTTTGTTGGCGTTACCTGAACCCGATGTACATACACCAAGCCGTCTTCTAAAGCAATTGTGGGCATTTTCGGAATCTGCCCACTTATGTTGTACTTTATATATTGGTTTTTAAGCCATATCAGTGGATCGTAGCAGCAATCTTTTAAGTGATACAGTTTGTCTAGAGCAGACTCTATATATTCAAGAGGAATTCTACTCGGGTCGACTAACCGGAAAAAGTTGAGATCAAGTGCTTCAGAAGGAACACATCCATGTTGAAGCAAGGAATTTACTTTGAACAGTATTTTGTACGGCAAGATGATTCCTTGAGGAGGAACCACCATGGGAACAAGGTCTGAACTAGAAGATAAAGGAGAACCTTGCTGCAGAGAGAATTGACCTTCGTCTTCTTTGTAGTAGACGAAACCATCGCGCAAGTTTGGAAGTTGGCGCCAGTTTGGAATCTCCAAGCAGAGAGCAGAAGATTGCCCAATGCAACAAGATGGAGTGAAATCAACATCCCTTTCCCAGCATCTATCGTCTTTCTGAAAAATCTTAGGCGCTCCTAGTAACTAGCAACGGAAAGGGGAAAGAAACTGTTAACTATTTCATCCAAGTGCCAAAATAAAATTATACGAAATCATTGTAGTTATATTGCCGTATAGAGAAAATGCAAACGTTTTGCTAAAGACATATCACAGATACTATTGACTTTTGGTCTAAACCGTAATGTTGACTTAAGAAATATTAAGCAGGAGATTGATAACATTAGCAAACAGAAAAATAAGCATTCAGTGGTTTTAAGAACGGAAGATATAGGTGGATTCCTAATCTTGCGTAAATAAAGCGTGAGAAGTCCAACAGAGAACAAACTTCAAGAAACAAAATGAAGTTTAAGAACTGCTTAATTTATAAGCATGGAGAAAATCCATGAGTTTTTTTGTGTCTCAATTCGTAAAAATTCAGAAGACGTTAGAAAAAAATCCTATTTTCAATATGCTCAAGAAAGAATTTCCTATGCAATCCTTACTACGAAACATAGAATGTTATTCATAGCCGAAAAATGGAGAAATTAAATACTATTTGAATTTTAGAAAGCATACCTGAAGGAGAAGAAACTTTGAAGTTTCGCCGTGCATCTGGTGTAGCTCAATCTGCCAGATGTTCTCATAGGAGAGCTCTAGCTTGTAATCAACAGAACCATAAGACAAAAAGAAGTAGAGCTTCCTCAGTCCCTCTCCAAATTTAAGAGAGACATTCTCTGTTTCCCAAAGCACAGAAAACTTCTCCTTCGAAACCTGACATCCGAAGTGCAGCGTTACATCATCCACGCTGCACAGGAACTCCTCTTGCTTTCGTACAACTTTAGTGCTCCAATCTCGAGCTTTTAGATAAGAGTCACCATACCAAAAGCGTTGGTCGTCATCCGCCAGGGATTTTATGATTTCGGCGCTCTCAGAGTCTACGAACTCAACCTTGGCATGTGCCCTTGAACCACTCTTGCACTGCGCGAACTCAACAGAACAAACAGTCCCTTCTCCAGTGTATGACTCCAGATGCCTCTTCACCTCCTCCTGGTCCTCAACACAAGAGAATCCATACAACTGAATTGTCTTTCCCATGCTGCAATACTAAGTTAAAACCCTGTTTCAGCATACAAATACTATTAAGCAACTGAAAAGTTAAGTCATCTATTTTCATGTATATAGCGAAAACAGACAGAAATTATAAGGATAAATGACAATTTGCAGTTAAAGGTGACGATTTTCATGCATATGCCATCAGATCTCAAATTCACAGAATCTAGAAAATTATCCCTATATAAACAAAACCCATAATCCATTTAGAAATTTGTTGTCAAATCCTAGTTTTAGACCACACATATTTCCCACTAAGTCAACTATGAAGTTCAAATTTTACTATCTAGCTGGAGTTGTATCCTTCTAACTGTTACTGATCTATATATAACTCTAACATTTCTTCCTCACCAAGGATCATAAATAAGTCAATTTAGATAAAAATAGTGAAAATTGATCAGTTTAATCTACCTTAGCACAAATATATCATTCAAATTACTATGCAAAACAAAGTTTTTTTTTTTTATGGAATTAGTTGTAAAATATCGCATTTATCTCAACATGAAGTATACAATTATTATATACATGTAAGATAACGTAAAATGAATGATCAAGAAACTTTTTGTTCCCAGAAGTTCATTAATACAATTAAACAATTTGGAATTCTACAAACCAGATCATATGTACATGAGAAGTCCTTTATGATCGGTAAAAACATACACAGTCCAACAAAGAGAACAAATAGGGAAAAAATACTTAAAATTGTGATCATCTTCAAGAAAATTGAGACAAATAATGGAAAGAAAAGAATAGAAATAGAAAAAAGAAAAATTAAACGAGTTGAAAATTTTTGTAAGTTCCCTTTTAAGTCTTTCCTTGCTAGTGAAGTTTATTCAAACAATTTTTTTATTTTTATTTTTTTTCCATTTCTTCACATGCTACCATAACCGCACAAAAATCATAATGCCAGTGCAAAAAAACCAGAATCACACACACGCGCGCGCCAATAATCAAAAGAACACTACTGATCATGATCATATTTTCTATCAACCAAGTACTGTTCAAACAATTCAACTAATTTTTCACCTCGAAACCGAGACTGAGAAAGATGTCAAGTACGAACTGATCGGAAATTTGATCGGAAAATTAAGAGAGAGAGAAGAAACTGACTGACCTCGAAAACTGAATGCTGAAACAGATGACCTCGAAAACTGAATGCTGAAACAGATGACAAATGCTTTGATGATGAAACGAATGCTTTGATGGTGAAACGAATGCTAATGGATGATTGGTATTTATAGTGAGAAAACATAGAAGCACAGAGTGAACCGTGCTATTGCTGGTCAATTTCGTGTTCTCTCTTTTCGCTGTTTCTCCATCACTCTCTGTGTGGCGCGAACATATTTTGTTGAGAGTTAACAGTCATTGATTCCCTACTTCACGGCACAGCCTTACCAGACATCCCCTGCTAACGTGGCCAATTCTAGTTGGAAATAATTAAAGATCTGAGTTATAACGTTTCGACACGTCGGCGAGAGTAGTGTGGACCTGGGTTTGGGCTGGTTGTTTTTTTTTTAATATTTCCACTCTAGTGAGTCTCTTTGGTCGTTGACGACATAAGGTCCCGCTGGGAGAGTTAGTTACAAAGTTGCATGAGGATAGCTAATGATTGGCTGACACGTCAGCAACGAGATTCGTTTTTGTCAATTTCCACGAACGTCAATTTCCTCAAAAAGAAGGAAAAAAAAATGAAGAAGATAAGAACATCAAACGCGTAGAGGGGTAAAACTGGAAAGAAATATGTATTTAGACTGTGTACTTCATCGTACGGAACTATTGGATTGTAAGACATAAATTCTCAGTCTTGATTTTTAGAATTCTATTACACCTCAAATTTTCTTGATAAATTGTAGCAATATGACAATTGGATCACTTATTTTCTACTGGACAAAATTTATACCTAAATCACACTTAGAGATGAAAATTTAGGTGATTAATTAGTGGGGATTAAGTACAAAATAAAAAAATAAAATATAATTTCAGTTGTTAGCATAGACTAAATAAATTTCAAGTATAAGTCGTAGATAGAAATTATAATCTTAATAAAAGAAACATTATATAATAAACTTTATTTTTGAAAATGGAAGTATGAAAATCATCAAAGGGACCAAAGGGGTAAGCTTACCAAAAACAACAGGAATACTGTAGAATCCATCAAAAATAAATAAGTAATTAAACTAAATTCATGTCATGGATTTATCTAAAATATGGATAAGAAACCCAACAATGTAGTAAGATGATTCTAGAATTTTAGAACTGAAATAAAAATGAGGGAAGAGTCTAGAATTTGGATTGGAGCACCACACTAGCCCATAAGCTTGGAATGATGGGGAATTCAGTTTCCCCTTGTTTCGTAAGTATTGACTTATCAGAGAGAATAATTGGCCAAAATATTTATTTATTTTATAAAAAATAAATAAATAAATAAATAAAATAAAGGAAAAATGAACCCCCCTAAAATATTGGACATGACTACTTCAGAGAAAGTGGCAAAACTTGCTAAACAAGAACTTGGGAAGCACTTGGAGGGAGTGAACTCTCTGCTGTGAACTATCATGCTATTCATTTTATGTGGGACCTTTTGCTTTCCGCACTTTATGTGGAAAAGTGCTTATTCCTTCTGCCATTTTTAGTTGCTAATATTTAAGCACTTGGTCTATAAGTTGTTCTTTGTTGCACTTTGGTCATTCAGGGTTACATAAATAATGTTTTTCTATTCATTTAATAACTTGTAATTTCTTCTCAACTAAATGTGTAATTATTAATAAGGATGAAATTTATATTTTATATTCCAAAAAATGGTGTAAAGATACTAAAAGATTTTCTTAAAATGTGTAGGTACTTATATAATTTTAAAAATACAATGTAATACAAATAGATTTCAATATATCACAGGGTATGAAATCAAAATTTTTCATTTTAATAATGAAAACGCTCTTTCATTCAACTGAAATTTATATTTTAGTCTCTGAACCTTTAGTTATAACATATTAGTTCATAAACTTTTGCTTTTTGGAAAGTTTGACCTAGAAACTAAAATTAACAAACGATTTCTAAAACTTGGTTTAAATAATCACATTCACTACAACAAAAATACACATTTGCGACGACATTTTTTGCGACGACATTTATCGTCGCAAATATTTCAATATTTGTGACAACATGTCGTCGCAAATACCTCCCGTTGAAAAAAATTGCAAAGTCGTTGCTAATAATTTTTGTGTCGTCGCAAATAATATTGCCGCGCAAATTTCCATGGCGCGGATTTTTCGCGCGAATTATCAAACGTTTTAGCGACGACAATCCAAGTTATTTGTGACGACGTGTCGTCGCAAATAATGGAAAAGTATTTGCGATGACATTTTTTTGATGTCGTCGCAAATAATCTATTCGACGATGGGGAATGGGCGGGAAAAATATTTATTTGCGACGACATTTTTCATTGTCGTCGCAAATACTCTATTTGACGAGCGAGATTGGGCGGGAAAAAAATTTATTTGCGACGACGATAAAGTTTTTTGCGACGACATTGTCGTCGCAAATAATTCTTATTTGCGACGACATTTTAATTGTATTTGTGACGACTTTGTCGTCGCAAATAAGTGACCTAGTTAAATCTGCCCCCTCCTTCTTCTCCATTTCTCCCGATCTCTCTGTAACAAAAAAAACCGAAATCTCTCTCTCCTATCCCTCGCCGCCTCCTCTTCCCGTCGCCGTCGCCGCCGCCGCCACTCCCGCTCCCGGCCATTCTTCTCGTTCTTCCCTCTCTCTTCCCTTGTCCCTCTCTCTTTTTCCTTCTTTCTCTGTCTCTTCCCTTCTTTCTCTCTCTCTTCTTCACCTTGCCTTCCACCGCCGCTCCCCCCTCCCCCCGGCCCGGCCGGCCCCCCCTCCCTCTTTCCCCTTGTCACTCTTCCGTGTTTCTCTCTTCCCTTCCTCTCTCTCTTCTTTCCCTTTCCCGTCACAACCGCCCGCCCGCCACCCGCGCCGCCCTACCTCGCCCGGCTCCCCCCCCGCCCGTGATTCGGCGCCCTGCTCCCGCCACCCCGGCCGTTCCGCCGCGCCCCAGTGTGTATATATATACACATAAGTTTTTTTTTTTAAGCATTAATATAAAATTATTTAAGCATTAATAAGCATTAATATATACACAGAAATTATTTCTTAATCATTATACTTGAAACTAAATGAGTAGAATTTAGAATTAGATGACTATATTATATTCATGACTTAGATTATACTTAGAACTTAAAATATTTTTTTAGGCATTATACTTATTATTGTGTTTATATGTTTCTCTAGATGTTAATAAAATATTAATATTGATGTTTGAAAATTATGTTTGATGTTTTAATTTGATGTACTTATGTAGGCGTTTGAGTTTTCGCCCTCGTCCTTGTTTGCACGGTTCCTCCGACGTAATCCTTTTTTTTTCAGCCCCGTTTAGTGGGTTTGAACTTTGTAAGTTTTTATATTTATTTAGCTTAAAATTGTGATAGTTGTATGAATTCATGATTATGTTAAAATTTAATATATGTTTATGATTCTTGTTTTCGGGTGGCACATCTTGCGACTATGGTGTCTTTGAAATTTTTAAAATTGTTTTTCTGCAGGGTTTTGATTTTTGGATTATGTGAAAAATAAGTCGTTATCTTTGCCGAAATTTAGTTAGGCAAAATTTAGGAAACCAGAATTTTAATAAGTTAATTAACACAATTTAATTAATAAATCTTAATTGTGTTAATTAAGAATAAAATTAAAATTAACTCGAACACATTAATAAATTGTTATGTCCTGTTGTCGTTTATAGTTGAAATGCCGATTGACAAAAGTTGGACTTCTTTGAGGAACCGATTGTCGATTTAATATTGGAATGGGTTATCGCTTTTATTGAGGTCGCAAAAAAATTATCAAACTTCACTTGGCCATATCGGTTGTCCTTGTATGAAATGTAGAAACCATTTAATGCATCCAAGAGAAACCGTGGAGGGCGCATATACATCGATATGGTTTCGATCCATTGTATAGAACATGGATTCACCATGGTGAAGTAGAGGCGGTTTCGTGTGTATACCCAATAGTTAATCAACCAAGAGCGAGATGTTTGCGGTCTTAGAAGACGTTGCGGGATTAATGATGACCGTGGAATGTTGGATGAGACGATGTGGATATAGAAGATGCACAATACTCTGAATTTAAGGATCTACTTTTTCGAACTTTAGGTGGGATTGTATCCGGTGTACTAAGTATTCATCTTTAAATTTCTTAGTGAAATTGATGCATTTAAAAGTGTTATACAAGTGGCCTAATGAGTGTATGGATGTCGTTTTAAGTCTATTGAAAGATGCATTTCCGGATGTGAAGTTACCTTCTTCTCATTGTGAGTCGAAGAAGCTCCTGAGTAAACTTGGATTGGGTTACGAAGCAATTCATGTCTGCAAGTACGATTGTGCTTTGTTTTGGAAAGAGAACGCTAATCTAGAAACTTGTCCTGTATGTAAAACATCACGTTGGAAGAAAAAAAAGACAAAGGGTGCTAAACAAGTCCCGTGGAAAGTACTACGTTATTTCCCGTTAACAGATCGATTGAAGTGTCTGTACGGTTCTCGTCACACAGCTAAAGATATGACGTGGCACTAGTGTGGGCATTCAAATGATGAGGATTTAATGCGTCATCCAGTCGATGGTATTGAATGGAAGGAAATAGATGAAAAATATCCGGAATTTGCACGTGAGCTGAGAAACGTTCGCTTGGGGTTGGCCGCTGATGGTTTCAATCCTTTCGGTAACATGAGCCTCTCATACAGTATGTGGCCGGTGGTTTTAACGGCCTACAATTTGCCTCCGTAGTTATGCATTAAAGATCCTTATAAGATGTTGACATTGTTGATTCCTGGCCCAAATGCACCCGAAAAGGACATAGATGTTTTTTTAAGGCCTCTTGTGGATGAGTTAAAAGATTTGTCGAATAATGGAGTAATTGTACGTGATGCAGTTTCGAATACTTCATTTCAGATGCGAGCTATGTTGCTTATGACTATTAACGATTTTCCTGCTCGTAGTAGTTTATCCGGATGGAGTGGTCAGGGCTATTTAGCATGCCCAACTTGCAACAATGCAACTCCTTCAAAAAGGATAACAAGTAAGACTTGTTTTGTTGGCCATCGGCGATGGCTTCCTATTAAACTTGGGATGAGAAAAAATAAAAAATTTGATGGTACGGTTGAGAAACGACCTCCTCCGGCTCGAAAATCTGTTCACCAAATCTTAGCTCAACTACAAAATGTGTCCTGCAGATTGCCTGGTAAACATGACAAGTATGGTGGGAAGAAGCGAAAAAGACATGCAAGCGAGCTTAATTGGACAAAGAAGAGTATCTTTTGGGAGTTGCCTTATTGGAAGTCATCGTCGTTACGTCACAACTTAGATGTTATGCATATTGAGAAGAATGTATGCGACAGTTTGTTGGGCACAATTCTTGACATTGACGGAAAAAGTAAAGATACGGATAAGGCGAGAATCGATCTGCAAAATATGGGGGTGCGTAAGGAGTTGCATTTGTACAAAGACGGTGATCGTTGGATGAAACCACATGCGTCTTATACACTATCTCCCGACGACGGTAAAAAGTTTTGTGATTTTTTAAAATCAGTAAGGTTTCCTGATGGATTTGCTTCAAACTTAAAGAAAAATGTGATCGATGGGAAAAATAAAATTTCTGGGCTAAAATCGCATGATTGTCACATCATAATGCAACGATTATTGCCAACGGGGATACGACCGTTCATGAAGAAAGACATCGTTGATGCAATAACAGAATTGAGTAATTTTTTTGAGTTAATATGCTCCAGGACATTGCGGAAAAGTGATTTAGAGAAAGCTCAACAAGATATTGTGGTTATTTTATGCAAGTTAGAAACAATTTTTCCTCCTGCATTTTTTGACATAATGGTACATTTAGTTATACACTTGCCTGAAGAAGCCATTCGAGGAGGACCGGTTCACTTAAGATGGATGTATCCGTTCGAATGTTTTCTTGGATCGTTAAAGAAATATGTCAAGAATCGTGCACGTCCTGAGGGTTCGATTGCTAAGGCTTACATTGTCAACGAAGCTCTGACTTTTTGTTCGATGTATT